>JADLZK010011466.1:0-600000 GCA_015847255.1 Hyparrhenia diplandra
GAACCTTGTTTAGCGTTTTGAGCCCACGAGCCATTGTTTGGGCCGTTGGGAGCGTCCGGGGTCAAGGCCCATGTATCTCGAAATCGATAAACATGCCGTGAGGGTGGACGGGCGGTCGGCATCGAAGACAATAACAATTTCCCTTACCTTGCTTCTCCTACCTCCCTTCCCGTGCTTTGAGGCGACTCCGATCGCTCTCGCCGCCATGCGTGCTCGCCGGCAACCCCCTCTCGTCCCTAGGCTCATCACATAAGAGATATTTGCTATTATAGGACTTCAAACATGGTGCTTTGCTATAATAGGACTCCTAACAATTGCTTTGCTCAAATGACACCTGAAACAAGTGTTCTTTGCAAAACATGACATTTTGATCATTTTAATTCATTTGATAATCTAAATACATGTATTTTTTTCCATAGTTCCTATATTGCCCTTCTGCCTTTTACATCGATCCATCTCCCATCGTAACTCTTCGTCTATCCCACGTACGCTGCCGGTGGCCTCCTCTCTGGCTGCAAACGTCAACGGTCATGTTGGTGGCACCGCTCCTGTTGCCATTGCCGACGGTCCATGAGGTCAGCACCCCATGAGGATCGCCGGTGATGAGGGTCCTGAAGGAGAGCAGAGCCTAGTCGTCGGTGATGCTTGCCTTGGTAGCAGCATGTGTGGTGGTAAGGCTAATGTTCAGCAAGGATGCAGCAAGGAGTAGCACGCACATGGATTTGGTGGCTTGATAAGAGAGCTAGGAGAGCCACGCTCCAGCTCTTGCTACCTCCATTCTTGTGCGCAGTTCAGCCATGTTTGATCTTGGTGATGTATACATATATCATTTCCTTGTTCCTTGAAATTCAACCATCAGAGCTCAAAATATCTCCCTTGACGCCTAAGTGCAAGGCATAGCTGCGTCAACTCACCATAAGTGACCTCTATCTATGGACCAGGTCAAGTCACCTAGCAACCTGCAAACATGCACATCAAAGACGGAAAAAAAAGACTGCAATAATGGTTCATGTTGGTGTCGGCATCTATCTCAAAATCAGGACAGTGAGTAAGCAAGATGAACTGAATCGAACTTGACTGGCTGGCACCATACCCGTCGCCTCAGCGTCAGTGCCTACGCCACTGCTGAGAGCACCGGGAAGCGAGGCTATTGGTCACCGGCGGTAGGCCGCCCACCTCCACGGCATGGAAGCTTGAGGGGGCACGTCGATGAGGAGGGAGAGCAGAGGAGGTCACCGGCGGCGTACGCTGGATAGACGAAGAGTTACGATGGGAGATGGATGGATGTAAAAGGCAGAAGGGCAATACAGGAACTATGGAAAAAATACATGTATTTAGATTATCAAATGAATTAAAATGATCAAAATGTCATGTTTTGCAAAGAGCAGTTGTTTCAGGTGTCATTTGAGCAAAGCAATTGTTAGGAGTCCTATTATAGCAAAGCACCATGTTTGAAGTCCTATATGTAAGAGACAGGCAATGAGAGAAAGACAACTCGAATTGCATTGATCGGAGGCGTTGCCTCTATATACATGTACATGATGAATCAGTAAAATAGCTACCTAGCTATAAACAAGGAGTCTCGTATACTACCTAGCTACAAGCAAGGAGAGTCGTACAATATGTGAGGCTGTCCGCTAACACCCCCCCTCAGTGTGAGCGTTGTCATGGTCGACGCACAGACTGTCTCGAAACTCCTTGAAGCTCACCGTCGGTAGACCCTTGGTCATCACATCGGCGAGCTGCTGTGTAGTGGGTACATGTAGGACCTTGCATTGGCCAAGCGCAACTTTCTCCGTACAAAATGAACATCAAGTTCGGCGTTAGCCGTTCTTTTGTGGTGCACAGGATTTGTGCTCATGTAGCGGCGGAGACATTGTCGCGAGAAGACGATCGTAGCCTTGGGCGGGGGCGATCAAGTTCATGAAGCGTTGCGAAGCCATGTACATTCGGCAACAGCATTAGCGACACCTCGGTATTCAGCTTCGGCCGTTTGGAGGACCACGAGATTAACGAGTCCCCCATGAACACACAGTAGCCCGAGGTGGAACGCCGTGTATCGGGGCAGCCTGCCCAATCGGCGTCTGAGTACGCGACGAGGTCTGTCTGTGGAGATCGCCGTAGATGTAGGCCGAACCCTGTAGTGCCGCGGATGTATCGAAGAAGTCGTTTGACGAGCCCTTGATGCGCCGTAGTGGGAGCGTGCATGTGGAGGCACACCTGCTGGACGGCGTACTGGATGTCCGGCCTGGTCATAGTGAGGTACTGGAGGGCGCCGACAAGACTTCGGTAGTCCGACGCATCTTTGGCTGCCAGCAGTGGTGGAGAGCTTCCCGGACGTGTCGATCGGCGTGTCGCTGGGCCGGCAATCAGACATGCCAGCGCGTGCGAGCAGGTCATTGGCGTACTGCTTTTGCTGAAGAAAGAAGCCATCCGGTCGCCGTTGTACTTGAATGCCGAGGAAGAAGTGCACCGGCCCCATGTCTTTGAGTGTGAACTCAGCGTTGATGGTGCGGATGACTCGACGTAGGATGTCGTTGGAGGAGGCAGTGAGGACGATGTCGTCGACGTAGAGGAGCAGGTACACCAACTCCGTGCCTTGACGAAGCACAAAAAGGGAGCTATCGGAGCGTGTTGGCCGGAAGCCCATGGAGCCGAGGAAGCTGGCCAAGCGCATGTACCACGCCCGAGGCGCCTGCTTGAGGCCGTAAAGGCTCTTGGAGAGACGACAGACCAAGTCAGGGTTGTCGGTGAACCCTGCTGGCTGCCGTGCATATACCTGTTCGTCGAGGACGCCGTGAAGGAATGCATTGTTGACGTCGAGTTGGTGCACCGGCCAATCACGCTGTGCAGCTAGATGGAGGACCGTGCGCACCGTCGCTGGCTTGACAACGGGACAGTACGTCTCGCCATAGTCGATGCCGGCGCGCTGGGTAAACCCGCGGACCACCCAACGGGCCTTGTATCTATCGAAGCTCCCGTCCTCCTTGAATTTGTGGCGAAAGATCCATTTGCCGCTGACGATGTGCGCGCCCGAGGGACGAGGGACGAGCTCCCAGGTGTTGTTGGCAATCAAGGCATCAAACTCTGACTGCATGGCCTTGTTCCAGTTCGGATCCTTGAGCGCCTGATTCACCGAACGCGGGATCGGGGAGATGGTTGATGCGGTGGCCACGGCATCATAGCGTGGGTTGGGCTTGAAGGTCCCCACGCGAGACCTGGTCACCATCGGATGTGCTGTGGAGGAAGTATCAGCGGTGGTGGCGGGCTGCGACGTCGGAGGTGCCTGGGCGTTGCCGTCAGTGTGCCCAGGGGAGCCGTGGGCGGGTGATGGCGAGGTAGACCGCGCCACGGATCCAGCGATGAGGCGCCCGCGAGACCAGCGTCACGGTGATCGCGGCGAGGGTGAGATCGGGTCCGTTCAGCGGGCGGAGGCAGCGTCGAGGGGAGTTCGCGCCGGTTCCCGCGCGGTGGGTGACCGCGTCGCGCGCGCCCGCCAGCGGGTGGTGACCGCGTCGAGGGGCGAGCGCCCGC
The DNA here is from genome assembly GCA_015847255.1 of Hyparrhenia diplandra. Taxonomy (NCBI): domain Eukaryota; kingdom Viridiplantae; phylum Streptophyta; class Magnoliopsida; order Poales; family Poaceae; genus Hyparrhenia; species Hyparrhenia diplandra. The sequence goes on from JADLZK010011466.1 coordinate 3,535, forward strand.
GTGACCGTGTCGCGTCGCGGGAGGGCGCCCCGTAGACCTCCGCGGGCGAAATTGGTGCGGGAGCCGGCCCGTCCCTTATTTGGGATCCGGGTGCCACGGATCATAAGCACAGGTGGACGGTGAAGCAGCTGTAGGACCCGAGCGATACGGGAAGACACCTTCGTCAAAGTAGACGTGACGTGAGGTGAGTACTTTCCGTGTTGTCAAGTTGTAGCACCTGTAGCCACGGTGATCCTGGGAATATCCAATAAAAACACAGGCCACAGAACGTGGAGAAAGTTTGTTAGGGGCTGTGGCTGTCGTGTTCGGGTAGCATAGGCAGCCAAACACGCGCAGGGATGTGTAATCTGGATCGGATTTGTAGAGAAGTGAATAGGGAGTGGAAAGAGATCTGGGCTTGCACGGTTTGCGGTTGTGGAGGAAAGTGGATGTGTGCAGCGCCTCGACCCAGAATGCAGGAGGTAGTGCGGCGTGGAGAAGCAGTGTGCGTACACCGTCGTTCAAGGTACGCAAGACACGTTCGGCTTTGCCGTTCTGCTGCGAGGTGTAAGGGCATGAGAGGCGGAGCAATATGCCATGGGTGGTGTAGAACTGACGGAGCGTAGAGTTGTCAAACTCGCGGCCATTATCAGTTTGAAAGGCACGTATGTGGCTTCCAAATTGTGTACGAGCAAATGCATGGAATGCTATGATGTGGTTGGCAACCTCGGATTTGTGGCGCAAAGGGAATGTCCAGACAAAGTGAGTGAAATCATCAAGTAATACGAGATAATACTGAAAACCAGTAAAACTCGCAACCGGGGAAGTCCAAACATCACAGTGAATTAATTCAAATGGTGTAATTGTTCGATGAGGTGATGGATAAAAAGGAAGGCGTACATGTTTGCCAACACGGCAAGCATGGCAAGTGTGAGTGACATCTTTATTACAGGAAAAATCAAATGACTGACGAAGACGACGGAAGGACTCGGTGCCAGGATGCCCGAGACGCTGGTGCCATAAGTCGGCAGAGAGGGCGGTGAGGCAGTGGGTGGACGCCGGAGCCATCTGGCGCAGCGGATAGAGATCGCCCTGGCTGTCACTGCGGAGAATCACCCCCCGGGTGGTACGATCCTTGATGGAAAAACCAGAGGCGTCAAATTCAACAGTAACAGGATTATCACGTGTGAGAGCACGAACTGAAATTAGATTTTTGATTAAAGAAGGGGATACAAGAACATTATTCAGGGAGAGGGAATTAGAAGATGTTTGGATGGATGAAGAACCGGTGTGAGTAATGGGAAGTGAGGAGCCATTACCAACAATGATTTGCGTAGGAGAGGAATTGGGATAGAGAGAGGAAATATTACCGGAGCCTTGAGACATGTGGGAGGAGGCGCCGGTGTCGAAGAACCAATCCCCGGTGGACTGAGGATTGTTCAACGACATGTTGCTGAGGGTGGCGAGCAGGTTTGGATCCAAAGAAGAAGAGGTGCCGACGACGTGGGCTTGTGGCGGTGGTGCAGGGGGGCGAGCACCGAGAACACCAGGCGCGCGTGGTGCCTGGAACGGCCAGGCCTGGACCATCCCGGTCCAGGGATTCACCGATGGCCAATAGCCCGGCGGGGGAGTAGATGAGGAAGGACCGCCTTTCTTCTTCTTCTTCTGTTTCTTGCCGCCGGGGGAGGATGAGTGGGCGCGGCCGCCGGGTTGCGATCCCGAAGTCACCGCCGGCTGGTGGTGCGGGCGCGCCAGGAAGTGTTCGCGACAAAGCGGCTCGGGGGCCTGGAGTTGCGGGCGCGGAGGGTGCGGTCACCCCGCCGTGGGCGATCGGGAGACCGGCGCCGCCGCGACCGCATCTTCTCCGACTTCGGCGTCTTGCGTTGCTCTTCAAGCTGCAGCATGGATCGGGTCTTGAGGAAGGACGGTGTCACGCCACACTTTTAATGGGTCGTTAATCACACGTGTTTGCGCCAGGATCACGCCACAAACACGTCTATTAGTAACAGACAATGGTAAACAGAATTAATAATAAACCGAGTTGTAGAAATATAGGATAGATAGGGGCTTACAGTGGCGACGAAGGGTCACCAAGCCGGGTTACAATATCAGAGTTGGCCAACCGAGAAGCGGTGGAGTAACTATGACACTGCCCCGTACTCCACAGGCAGACTTGTGCATGGATGAAATCTGGGCTTCAACGTCCTTCTCCTAATCAAACACCTTACGAACTCCTACGATACGCTGGTCCTCTACCTTATCGTCGATCTTACCTTCACAGGTGCCGATATCTGTAAAAATAGAGGGGTGAGTACAAACGTACTCAGCAAGTCCCAACTAGGGGGTTGTAATTATTAAGGGTTTGGGCCCTAGCAGAGTCTCTAAAACTACTCTCGCTAGTTCCCGGGGCATCTCATATCATCACCTTCACATGTTCACAAAGGTTAGTTAAAGCTAATCATAGATGTTCATGCCTAGCCTTCGCCCATTCCAAGGACGTGGCTATTCGAATAGATTTATATAACTCTGTAGAGGTTGTACAATTTCCCCACACGATAGGCACAGTCTTCCCCATCCGGGTTGGTTCCAACAGGCCTAACGAGATCCGTACCCGCTTGAGTGCTACTCTGGGTATGTTGGTATAATCTTCACCATGACTTCTCAGGGGTTGGAAAGGATGACGCATCATCCTAGACGTAGCTTCAATACACACTACGTCCGACGTAGCTTCAATACACACTACGCCCGACGTGGCTTCAATACGCACCACGCCCATGTGGCTTCAATACACACCACATAATCATAATCATAAATCTGTGCACCTAGCACTGTGCCAATTGTTTTACGTGGAGGATCACAAAGCAACCACGCCAACCCGACCTCGGAAGATCACCTAGCATCCGAGTCAGCTCCCGATAGATCGTTTGCCTACTCCGGCCACCTTGGCTCCAAATTATACCTCAACCCAACGGGGTGTGAATCAAGCCGTCCCATTTATCGGCGTGTGGCTGTACGAAGTATCGCACTAGGTAGAAGGTCTATGAACCGGTCCTTAGGGAGGCGAGTATCTCTCCGCGGGATTCATCCCTGATTGTGATTAGTCCACCTCCACGTAGACTATCACCACTCACCTTTTTGTTGGAGGGTTCACATCATTATTTAGGTTACATTGATCTCACTTAGTCATATTACATCATCATGCATCATCACCTCGTAAGGTTGTGTTGATTAATTAGGTCAAGATTATTAGGGGCGGGGGGTAAGGACTTGCCTGGGAGGTTCTTACAAATCGGCATGGCGTCGAGCGTCTCTAGCTATCTCAGGACGGATAACTCCTATCGGGTCGTCGGAAACTACCTCGGGTACTTCGACAAACCTAGCTTGAACTATGGCATACAAAACAAACATAGAACATTATGGTGGCAATGGGTTAGATGCATAGGGTTAGATTTTAGATGAATTATGGAAGTCGTTTCACGAGAAACGGAGTTAGTATGCATGAGATATGGATTTTATAATATTAATCCCTAATTAAATCATTAGAATAATATTATAATATAATTTTATCATGTAATAATATTGGAACTAATTACATGATAAAATTCTATAAATCAAATAATGAATTTACAAATTTTTGGGAATTTTTTTCGACATGGGAAATAGAACTTATAATGTCACGTGTACAATCCTCGGGTGCACCTAGCATTTAATCGTGTACACAGAAATCTTTATGCACACACGTGGGTGCCACGTGGGTCAGGTGGACGCCACGGTGGCTGCCACGTGGCGCTCACGTGGATTACGGTGCTGCCCTAGCTGTTGGTGACGGAGGGGAGCGGTGTGGTCGGCGTGGCGGCTCCTCGTTGGTCGACGTCCGGACGCCGTTACGACGAGAAAGCGGCACGTCGGACCGTTCCCGTCCGTGCTTCCCCTTGCGGCGGCGCCCGCCGGATCTTCGGCGGATTCGCCGTCTCGCGGCGAGAACCTCGCCCGCGGGGGCCCGTTCGATCCCTCTCGTTCTTCCGAGCGTGGTGGTGCGGTTAGGGTGACCCGGCGGAACTCCTCCGGCGGCGGCGTGCGTGGCGGTGTTCGGTGGCGGCGCTCCGGCGGCTGGGCACTACGAGGCCGTGCGGGGCGGAATAGTTAGGGAAACAAAAGAGGAGGAGCGGGGATGCGTACCACACGATCAATCGAACCACGATGTCCTCAGGCGTCGGCGGCGCTCCGGCCTAGCTTGCGACGGCGGACTTTTCCCGACTTGGGGAAAATTTGGATTATGGGCGAAGGAGTGGGAGAGAGAGGAAGAGGGCGCGAGCATCCCGCGTTCGGCTCACCCACAGAGCTCTTGCTGCGGGCGAGGTCGATTGGTGCCGGACACGGCTATTTATAGCGCCGCGGCGGCGGCTCCCGTCGGCGAGATATTTCTCGTCTTCCCCGATCTTTTCCGGCAGCGGGGCTATGCCCTTGGACTCCCGAACAGCTCCATCGTCCGGTCTCGTCCTCGTTGCGTCGGGCGGCTAGCTGGCCTGGCAGTTATGGCATCGTGTCGCGTAGTTCGTCGTCGCCGGCGGTCCTGGCAGCGCGGTCGTCCCGGCCGCTGTGCGAGTTGACGCCGGCTGGCGTGTGGAGTGGAGTTATCGGACGGTAGCTGGGAGGTTAGTGGGGTTCTTTGTGCTCGTCGCCGGCGGCAGCAGCAGCACGTTGGCACACGGCAAGCATGGCGGTTTCCGCGGACAGGTCATCGCCGGCGCTGTGCACCTTCTTTGGCGGCGGTGAGCTGGCCCTGCTGCGATGGGACGTCTCGGCGAGGAGCTCGGTGCCTTTCCCTGTGCGCCGGTCTGCGCCGTCATCATTGCCGGGTACGGTGGGGTGCAGCTGGGGTCGCGGCACTGTGTCGCGGTCGTCGCACCGCGTATCGGGCGGAGGTAGACGACGACGGCGTGGGTGGCCTCAGCTTGGGCTCGTCCGCGTCCCGGGCTCGTGTCTTGGTTAGTTGGGCCGGCCTGCTCGCGAGAACGAGAAGGAGAGGGAAGAGCTAGGGTGGGCCGGGGAGGAAGGAAGGAAGAGAGTGAGCCCGAGAGCTGCTTCTAATTTCCTTTCTCTTTTTCTATTTCTCATTTCTACTTCCCTTCTCTCTTTTGTGCATTTTCATATATGTATATATTTTATATTTTACACAAGCACATGAACCCATATTCCCTTGACTTGTATTCATGAGAATATTCATTCCATTGTACTCATGAAAATATATATACATATATATGTGTACACTCTTCTCCCCAATTCCATTATTTCATGTGTACTATATATTTTATAAATATTTATACAAGCACCTTTATATTCCTGTGACCTTCATGGTCGAGAATATTTATTTATTGTGCTTATAAAAATATTCATATATATTTTTTGGTACACACGTGTTTCGGTATTTGTTATTCCCAGAATAAATTCGTAAATCCTTCTCATGCGATTACTTCCATAATTAAAATCTAGAACTTACCTCGCATCCTCGGTCACCATAAGGTTCAACAAGCAACAAGCAAGGAGGAACCTAATTTTCTATATGATGACATGCAGGTTTTCGAAAACAGGATTTCGGTTTAGCGGACAATAAATCAAGTTTTAGTTGTAATTAGAAATAGTTCAAATTTTTAGTGAATTTTAAAATGATGTAAAAACACGGGTGTTACAAATCTACCCCACTTAGATGAATCTCGTCCCCGAGATTCCTAGTCTACAGAGGGAAGGTCCTAATTAAGGTCTAAAGGGATAGAGATGGAGAGAGATGGAGAAAACTTCCATTGCTTACAGTCTTTGTCTTTTAGAACCCCTACTATTATCGTGCTACTCCGTTTCCAGGTGTCACACCTGGTTTTCCGAAGAATACCAAGCGCTAACTATATGTGTGCCCAGGAAGTCCACACGACACATATAGAGACAAATATGGAGAATATCAAGAACAATGCTTTATTATATATCGAATATAGTTACAACAGGACTTACAACTTTTACAAAGCATAGCAGAAACTATTCTATATCTACTCTTCGGGTCTCCATACTCCACAGGGACGGTTGACTGGGGGAAGCACTCGCCTAACTCATCTCTTGATCCGCCATCTAGTACCCATCCGGGATTTTCATTGGTGGTACAACAAGCGTCAGCTCACCATGCTCAGCAAGTATAACATGAGGGGATGCAAGGCTCAAAAGGCTAGACACGGCTAAACTGCGGTAAGCATTTTTAGTTGGTCATATTTTATTAATTTAAACCTGAGTAACTAAGTTATGCTTAAGCTCCCAAGGTGAGAAGTATAATTATTATTATCAAGATTACTCATCATCCCAAACCATCCATAGAACCATCTATCTCGAAAAGGATCCAGGCCGCTCGTGACCGTGAGCACGGCTGATATATCAGTTTGATCAAACTCTGCGCAGAGGTGTACACTTTCACCATGAGCCGTGATTTACCCTTTCGCCCGAGGTGATCAGCCTCTTGACCCGCTACCAAGGAAGGTCGGCAGGGTTCACTATGAAGTCTTTCAAAGGTTCGTCTAACAAGTTAGTGGCCGCTAGGTTTCCGTGGCAAGTGTGTATAGGTGCAACCCTCGAGAGGCACATGTAGTCGATGATCTTGTACACACCAAGTAGGGGCCGCTATACACCCCAAGGCACACCCTTTTGCGCCTTTTCGGTAACCACTAACAAGCTAGAAAGGATCCTCATACTTGACCAAAGCCGGTGCCATGTAGCACTCATGGTTGTCTTGTAAGTCTGGGTTGCCGCTTTAAGATTCGGTCCTTACGGAGGGCGAGACTAGAGCACCCATAAAGGCCCAATGCTCTAGCCCCCGATATCCATGTTGCTAAAAAGCATCCTTTTAACATTGATTCCATATATCATTAATCAAGATTAACATTAACTTTGGTGATTGCAGGCTAAGCAGAACTACCCATATGCATAACCCAAAGGTAATCAAGGAATACAAGATATCAAGTACTAGGTGAAGTCCTTAGCATCATATTAGACACATGCATATGAAAGTGATTAAATGATTATTGGGTAAACAAGGGGACTCATGTTACACTTGCCTCAAATAGTGCTCAAACTTGTCCAACTTTCTTACGGATCATCCTTGTATAGCCTCTTCTAACGATCGCAACAATCATCACAATCATGATAGGTAAACCTAGAAGCAATACATCAATCAATATACATATAAATAAGACAAAGCTTTTTAAAACACGTAGGGCTTGTAGCTACGTTCGTTGAGCGCAAAAACAACTAAACAAATCTATGGTTTAGAAGACCTGAAAGATCGAAGGTAGAAGCTAGAAGATTTGATAAACGATAGGGATGAATAAACATGATTGATAAGTGCTATCTTGGAAAGATTTACATAGAACATGGGCGTACATACGAAATGTAGATGACTATGGATTTGTGTAGAGGACACACGAATTTATTTTGGTAAGTGGCTGCACTTAAGATGAATGCTAGATCAAAGGGAAACACGATTGCAAAAACAGGGTGGCTGCTGTTTTCTGGACAGCAAGAGTAGCAGATAGTGCGGCATCATTATCTCATTCATTGTGGCACCTATGACCAGGCGAACTTGTGGAGACATGTGCAATGATATCATGAACATGTAAATGTAAGGGCTTGGCGATTTGGGCTTCGGATTAGCAGGGAACGTCAATGCCAATTAGAGATGCAAGCTGTCAAGACAGCAGGAATAGCGATCACAAAAATGGGCGATATCTCTTTGATCCTGGATCCTATGGACACAATATTTCTCTGAGGTGTGTGCAGGTATATTATACACATGTGTATCAAAGTAATTGCAAAACGGAGGTGTGGATTGCTGGGAACGCGCTTGGCAACAGCAGCGGTGCAGCTGTGAGGCAGCAGGGGCAGGAAGCACAAAAGTCAGGATATCTCTTTGCTCTTGGATTGTTTGGCAAAACCATTTTTCAGGGACATGTGCAACTACAAGAAATAAATCATGATCAAAGGGTTTGATGACTGGAGGTCCATATCATTGGGAACACGAATGCCAACCGGCAGCAGTGCTGCTGTCCATAAAGGACAGAGACATGATTGCGACGAAACTTTGTTCGGATTTGACCATGCATAGATTATGGCACATATTCTACAGAGATTAACATGTAAAAATACACATGGAGATCATGATGGGGTCCTCACATCGTGGTTGGCAGCAGTTGGAGATGAAGGTGATGCCACCGACATCGACGACAGTGACACGATCGGGTCTGCGATCCACGGGACAGCACCAATTCAATTTTAGAGATGATCTACTCCACATGAGAGATGAAATAGATGGATGAGACAAGCCTGAGCAGCAAGATCAAAGAGAGAAGATGGAGGGGCGACCTTACTTCAGTGAGGGTTAGCGACGGTGGCAGCGCCATGATGTATGTATTCGCGATCGACGGGGCTGCTACGATTCTCCTCGGGGATGATCTGAGACGTGTGAAGGAAATCAAGAGATGAGATGGGGGAGGGGCATGGACTAAAAAATCAGAGATGAGATGGGGAGGGGCGACCTCACCATGGGCGACCTCACCACGGCTGTACAGAAGAGGCAGTGACAACGTCTTTCTCCAAACAAATGCTCCAGTGATTGGGATTTGGATTGCTATAGAAAACCGATTCATGGTGGCCTCCAGACATCGTTTTGGTGGAGGAACATCAGAGGAAGGGAGGTAGGAGATGTGGAGGGGGCGTCCATGGTGGAGGAAGGGGAAGGGAGGAGCTGCTGCTGCTATTCTGGTCGAGCAAAGAAGAAAAGGAGAGGAGAGGAGGCCCATCAATTCTGTAGGGAGAGAAGAGAAGGTGCATGCTGGTTTCATTAGTCATTCATACCTGCAGTTAGAGAGTGTGGTGAATGAGAATAAAGAGGGAATGTAAAGGAAATTGAAGGAGTAATACTTGTTGCAATTTCTGCATGGGAGAAAAGGAAAGATCGTCAGCATCTAGACAAGATGGCGACCAGGTAGGTAATGTCCACTTGCTTGTGCGTGATGGAGGGAGGAAGGAGAAAATATATGGCTGTTGTTTTCTGCATGCATTCATGCAATTCAAGATGAGAGAATTATTCTTGATGTTTTGCATGAGAGGAAATGGAGGAAGTGCCATAAAGAGCATAGGGGAAACGTCTCCACTTGAGAGAGAGAGAAAGAGAAAGAGATATAGGAGATATTGCTGGTTATTATTTACTACATGCATCCAATTGAAAAGCAAGAGAGAATTTGATGGAGCAAATGTGTCTCTAGTAAATTATGGGAGAAAGGAATTACATGCATCTATTTTTGTATGAGCAGGCAATGGCGTGGGGGACAACAAAGGAGGATGGATGGCTGCATGCCACTTCAAGTAAAGGAAAACAAATGAAGAAGTAAAGTGAGTCTAGGAAATTAATGCATGATTAGGGAGAGGGGAGGAGACCGACTATGTGGTGTGGGAGAAAGAGGGCGATGTTGTACTGATTTGTGCTTGACCCAAAGCAAGAGGAACAGAGAAAGCACTAAGTCCATTGTCGACGAAGAGAAGGAAAGAAAGATAAAATATGGGTTAGCTAGGATTTAAGTAGGATGTCGGCAATGATGAGATTGGGGTCAAACCCTAAGCGCATCTTGAAAACATTTAAATTCATTTTTCAACCAAAACACCGTGCAAAGGCATGAATGCAACAAACCATTAAATTGAGTTGCAAAAGTTTTAGAAATCCGCATTTTATACTATCTAGAATATTAGCAACTTAACTAAAGTTTATAAATTTTAAGAAATAATAAAATCATTTGTTGTTATTTAGTGTTTTCTAAGTCACATCCCAAGATAGAAATTTTGGGGTGTGACACCAGGGCAACACGACATTGTGGAGGGTATGCCTTCTGCTGTTGGTGATTACTGCTGCTTTTACCCTATCTTCTTGGTCTTTCATCCGTCTTTGAAATCTTCGGGTCTTCCACGACGTCTACCCCACTTAGAGGATTTATGCCTCTAGTGTCTCCGGTCTTCTAGTGTCTTCTGGCTGGTCCTTTCGTGGTCTTCTGCGGTACCTTTCTTTGTCCTGACTCTTCTGGGTAACTGTCGATGTTTTACGACCGAGAGCCTGCCACGGGGTGAACCGGGCGGTTTGTTCGGGCCTCGGCGAACACGGAGCCCGGCGGTTTGTTCTTGCGGTGACATTGAGAGCGGGTTTTTTATTTGGTTCGGGCCCTCGATCAAGGATCGAGTAAAGACCTTTACGTCCGGTCGGCGTGAGCTTTGTTTTTGATTGATGGGGTCGGTAGAGAATCGGCCGTGAAGCTTACAGCGCTTGGTCGTAGCCAAGCTTGTGTTCTGTATGTTCGTTCTCGCTCTCCTCTACGAGGTGTTCCTTGGCCGCCTTTTATAGTCCAAGGGGCCAAGGAACTCGCTACGATCCTAGTCGGATACGAAGAGGGTTGTCCGTAGAGGAACCGAACACCCGAACTCTTTACAAGGTAACCTGACTAGTGTTCTATCCTAGTTACAACAGAAGTCACCGTAGCTATGCTTCCATTGCCTTCTGGGAGTTGTTTGTGGCCGCAGGCTTGTATAGAACCCTGCGTACAACTCGGTAGAGTTCTTTGGTGATCCTGTATCCACAAGCCCCCGAGAATCTCAAGGTCGAGTCTTGAGGGTTGTCTTGCTCTTCTCGGGCGAGGCCTTGATATGGTCTTCAAGATCATCTTACGGAGTGCAATTTTGAAAAAAGTGCACCCATAGGGTGTAGCCCCCGAGCTTCTTGCTTTTTGGCACAAAGAGCTGGAAGGTCTTTGAGTTCTTCTCCTCCGTCTTCGAGTTCTTCTCGTCGCCGGGGCTCTTCTTTCTTGAAAGGAGAGCCTTGTTCCGCTAGCCCCCGAGCATCTGAGGTTTGAGTCACGAGAGCTGTCTGCTCTTCTCGGGTGCGTCCTTGATGCGGTTCTTGTTGTCTTCATACGGTGTGCACTTTGCTGAAAAAAGTGCACCCGTAGGGTGTAGCCCCCGAGCTTCTTGCTTTTTGGCACAAAGAGCTGGAAGGTCTTTGAGTTCTTCTCCTCCGTCTTTGAGTTCTTCTCGTCGTCGGAGCTCTTTTGAAAAAATCTTGCCCCGGGTATCTTGTAGCCCCCGAGCGTCTAAGAGCTCTTTTCGCAGATGGAGCTCTTAGAGGTTCTTCATTTTTCCCGGGATTTTGACCGTTTCTCTTTTTCCATGCAGTCACGGGAGTAACAGTGCGCTTTTATTGCGCTCGATTTTTCAGGAAACGTCAGTGCGTGGCAGTCATTGCCATAAATTCCCTTCTACGTGATTTGAGGTGACCGCTCCTTTCTTGTTGGTTGCCTCGTCTTCTGTGGACTTGGTCCATGGGCGTGCTGGTTCCGCCTATAAATATGGCCCGCCTTTGCTTCGGTGAGAATCCAGAGTGTCTTTCTTCCTCTCTGCTTCTTCTTCCTCTAGACAGTCTCTCCTCTCGTAGAAAAAGCTTCATTCTGAGCTTTGGATCCATGGCGGTGCCTTTGAGTGAGTTGGATCAGCCCTCGGGCATTTTCTTTGGCCTTTCTAGGGTTCTTCTGTGAGTGAGGGATGTCTTGTGATCGGGAATAGCGGCAGGCTATTCCCGCAGCAGTTCCACACCGGGAAAGTTTGAGGGGTGAGTGCGGGATGTCTTGTGATCTAAGATGATCTCCTCTCCTCCTTCGTTTTTTCTTGGTGTGGGTCAGGTAGGGTTCTTTCCGGTTACCCTTCTGATCCTCTTTGGTCTACTTCCTCGCCGCTTGGGTAGACATATGCCGGCTTCCCAACCGGTATTGGTCGCCGCTCGTCTTCGGGGAAGGTTGTGCCTTTTGAGGAATTGCTGAAGATGGTGCTCTTTGGAGGCGCTTCCTTCTACTCTTTGTGGAGTTGAGCGCTTCCTTCGGGCTCTTTTCATCCCTTTGCGACATGGTGAACTCGGAGCCTTCTGCGAGAGGGTTCTTTTCTTCGCGCCAGGGGTCGCTTATCTTGATCACAGGGTCCATTTGCCGTCGTCGGGGTTCTTCAAGCTCGGTGTTTATGGACTTGGGCGCAAGGGTCTTGACTTCGAAGTGTTTTCGAGTTGTTGAGACTCGGGCTCTTGGGGTTGGATCTGGTCGGCGCTCCATCTTCTTCGCCGTTGGATGCCAATTTCTCTCCACCTTGTGGTGTTGTACTCTTTAAGGTTATAGTCCCCCGGATCTTCTTTGTATCTTGTACGCGGGAGTTCTTGTTGGGCTCCCCGTGCATCTGAGTCTTCTTTGTATCTTGTAGGGAGTTGTTTCCCATGTAACTTGTAATCTTCAAGATATTGAATAAAGATGTCGGCTCCTTTATCCGTTTTGTACTTTGTACTTTTGTATGACTTTGATCTGCCTTCGTGCAGACTTGTTGTAGTTTGTCTTCTGCTTGTCATTGTTGTTGTCTTCCGAGTTCTTCTTCTTCGGATGACTTGATGCGGTTGCGCCTTTAGAGTTCTTCCTTAGGCTTCCGGCTCTTATGTCCTTTATGTAGGTTCGCGCCGAGTTGTTTGGGGTCACTCATTGTGACACCGCTGTTGTCTCGGTTGATAGTTCAGCTTGTCCTTCTGTAGACTTGGCTGTTCATAGTGTTGAAGTCCTGCTTCGAGTTGTCAGGGTTGTTCTCCTGACTGGTCAGCTTGTCTTCTTGTAGATCTGCTGAGGTTAACGTAGGATCTTGTCCTTGTGCGCCTTTGGGTTGTCTCTCCCTTGACGCGTCGGTTTAGCCTTTCCGTAGTAGATTGGAGTCTTGCTTCAGTGCTTCAGAGTTCTTTCTTCTGAAGGAATCAGCTTGCCTATTTCTGTAGACTTGGCTGGTGATAGTCCTGAAGTTCTCCTGAAATCCAATACTGTCTTTCTGGAGTGTCAACCCGCCTCTTCTGTAGACTTGGTTGGAGATATTTGTAGAGTCTTGCTCTGGTTTGTCAGGATTGTTTTCCTCTGACAAATGACTTCTGTCTTCTTTCTGAGACTTGTCATGATGATTAGAGGCTTGTTCTTGAATTCCAGAGTTCTTCTTTCTAGAGTATCAGCTCGTCTTCTCTGTAGATTAGCTGAAAATAGTTGTAGAAGCTTGCTCGGTCTTGGGGTTGTTCTTCGAAGGTTCAGCTCGCCTTTTACGTAGACTTCTTTGCTAGTAGTTTTAGAGTCTTGCTCTTGGTCTTGAGGTTGATTCTTACGAAGATTCGGCTCGTCTTTTTCCGTAGACTTGCGATAGTAGTTTTAGAGTCTTGCTCTTGGTCTTGAGGTTGATTCTTACGAAGATTCGGCTCGTCTTTTCCGTAGACTTCTTGATGGTGGTTGGGGCGCGTCCCCGGTTTTGCGGGGTTGTTTTCCTCCGGCGTGTGACTTGTGTCTTTTTTACGAGACTTGTCACGATTGTTCGGAGGGTTACTCCAGGCCGTTAGGTTTCTCCTTTTAGGCCCTCTAGCATTTGTCCTTTCTTGAACATGCTAGTGAATTTTTGGTGGAGTCGTGCTCCTGAAAGAGTTGTTCTAACTCGGGGTTGCCTCTTACGGGCTAGGGCTCTCCCATGCAGTCCGAGTGGACTATCGCATGGCGTCCCTTGAAGGGTTCTCGGTCGGGCCCATTTAAGTGCACCGCGGACTGAAGGTCAAGATGGTTGGGTTCCTATTTCATAACACTACAATCCACCTTGCACGGTTTGAGCTGCTCTACGCTTTTCGAGAGACTTGTGTGAGGCGATGGGTTTCTATTTCACAACACTACACCGTTCACGCCCGATTCGAAAAGGCCGTCGCCGTCATTGGACATAGTGGCACTTTACGGACCCTTGATGGCCTCTGCGACCTAGGCGGGCGATCCCAACGTCCTCTTTTTTTTCAAGAGTCGAAGTTCACGATCTTTCGCTAGGATTTAAGGTGTGGACTCTATTCGAGCTAGGACTTGGCGTGGTTCCACCCTTGGAATTTGACCTCCGTTCGGTGGTCGGGTTTGCCTTCTTTTGGTCGACTTCTTTTTGCGAAGTGCCAATTCGGGCTGTTTTGTTCTTCTCCGTAGGAGGCATGCGGCTTCAGCGTGGGCGGCTTGTTTTACGTTGAAGTGCCGGTGGCTGCGTATTTTGTGACCTCTTTGGATGGTCGAGTTCTTCTCGGGCTTGATCTTCTTCTTCTTGAAGTGTCGAGAGTTGTTATCGCGTTACGCTTTCTCTTCTCTTGCCTTGAGTTCCTCGATTATGGATAGAACCTTACGAGGCTGGTTTATGTGCCAAGAGTTTCGATTTCTTCTCCTTGCATTGTCATCAACTTGTAGGTTCTGGTCCCTAGTACTCCTTTGACGATATATGGTCCTTCCATGAAATTTGGGCGGTTTGTGCTTGCCTTCCGTCTTTTGGCTTCTCTTGAGTACTTGATCTCACGGGTTGAGTTTTCTTGGGCGTGTGCTCTTGTTGTAGTGCCTTACGGTCCTTGCGGATATCTTGCGTTCTTTAGGATGGCGTTTGTTCGACTTCTTACGCACGCGTCGATTTCTAGTCTTCTTATGCGTTCTCCTTTCCCTTCTTCAAATTGCTCGATCCTTGGAGAGCTCCATATGAGGTCTACCGGTAGAACGGCTTCTGATCCATAGGTCAGGAAGAAGGGTGAGTAGCCTGTTGCTCTACTAATTTGAGTTCTTAGGCCCCAGACAACTTTTGGGAGTTCTTCAATCCATTTGGCTCCGTAGTCTTTGAGTTCTTCATATAATCTTGGCTTCAGTCCGGCAAGGATGAGTCCGTTTGCTCTCTCGACTTGTCCGTTAGCCTGAGGGTGTGCTACGGAGGCGTAGTCTATCCGTATGCCACAATCTTGTGCCCAATCTTCAAATTCTCTGTAGCCGTGAATGGTGATCCGAGGTCGGTGATGATCTGTTGGGCATCCCAAATCTGTGCATGATCTCTTGGATGAACTCGGCGCTTTGGTGGAGCTGAAGGTGACCAATGGCTTGTATTCTATCCACTTGGTGAATTTGTCGATGGCGACGTAGATGTACTCATATCCTCCCTTTGCTCTCTTGAGTGGTCCGACTTGATCCAGTCCCCAGCACGAGAAAGGCCATGATGGTGGTATGCATATCAGGTTGTGTGCTGGCACATGCGCTTGTCTTGCGAACATCTGGCATCCTTTGTATTTTCTGACGAGTTCTTCTGCGTCTTTGAGGGCTGTTGGCCAGTAGTATCCTGTTCTGAATGCTTTTCCCACGAGGGTTCTTGACGCTGCGTGGTTTCCACAGCATCCAGAGTGGATTTCTTGGAGGATGTCCTTTCCTTCTTCGGAGCTTATGCATTTGAGTAGTACTCCTGATGATGCTGCTCTCTTATAAAGCTTGTCCTTGATGAGCACGTATGCTTCTTCTCAAGATCTGGTTGCTTCGGCTTTGTCTTACGGTAGTGTCTTGTTCTTGATGAAGTTTATGATGTCTTCGATCCGGGGAGTTGTTCTTCGACACGGAGAGATTATCATTACTCCATTTAGAGCTGATTGCTCCATGTTGTTTTTTACGGGTTCTCCTTGATGGATGGTTTCAAGAGTTCTTCGACGAATACTCCTGGTGGGACTTGGGCTCTGTCAGATCCGAGTTTGGCTAGCACGTCTGCTGCCACGTTCGTGTCTCTGAGCACGTGTAGGATCTCTAGGCCTTGGAAGTTCTTTTCCAGCTTGCGTACTTCTGCGCAATAGAGGCCCATATTGTCCTTTGTGCAGTCCCAGTCCTTGTTGACTTGATTGATGACAACCGCGGAGTCGCCATATAATTGTAGTCTCTTGGTTCCCAGAGTTCTTGCTATCTTGAGGCCATTTATGAGTGCTTCATACTCTGCCTCGTTGTTTGTAGCCTGCCACATGATTTGCAGCACGTACTTGAGTTGCCTTCCTTCTGGAGATATGAATAAAATCCCGGCTCCTGCTCCCCCTAGCTTCAACGATCCATCGAAGTACATGTTCCAATGTTTCTTGATGTCGTCGGATATGGGTTGTTGGAGCTCCGTCCATTCGCTATGAATCCGGTAGCGCCGGGATTTGATTGCTCTTCTTGGGGTGAACTCTAGATTCATTGCTCGAGTTCTCTTGCCCATTTTGATATGCGGCTTGTTGAATCTCTGTTTCTCGGGATGTCGCCTAGTGGTGAGTCAGTTACCCTTTGTTATCTTGTATTTGTCGAAGTAGTGTCGTAGCTTCCTTGATGTGATTAGTATGGTATAGAGTAGTTTTTGTGCGTGAGGGTATCGAGCCTTGGACTCGAGATAGAACTTCGCTCACATAGTAAAGCGGCCTTTGGACCTTGTTAGGTTGCTTTCGGGCTCTTCTCTTTCCATGATGATTCTTTGGTGACCCTTTGTATTCGTTCTTTGCTATGTATAGCAAGAGTTCTTCTTGATCCTTTGGAGGTGTTAGGAATTTGGAGCTGTTGTAAGGTACTGCTTGAGTTCTTCAAACGCTTTGTCAGCCTCCTCTGTCCATTTGAATTCTCCTTTTGTCTTGATGAGTTTGAAGAAGGGGTAGCCCTTTCTCTCCAAGCTTGGATATGAATCTGTTGAGTGCCGCCATGCACCACTGTGAGCTTACGGGCGTCCTTGACACTTCGGGGTTGTGTCATCTTGTTGATGGCCTTGATACGCTTGGTGCTGGCTTCAATGCCTCTGTTGCTGACCAAGAATCCGAAGTAGCTGTCCGAAGGCACTCCAAAGACGCATTTTGTTGGGTTGAGCTTCCACTTCCACTTGTTGAGGTTCTTGAAAGTCACTTCGGATCTTGAATCGAGTTTACGGTTCTCTAGTCTTCACCACCACGTCGTCTCACGTAAGCTTCGGCATTTTTGCCAATCTGCTCTCCCAAACAAGTCTCGTATCGCTCTTTGATACGTTGCTCGGCGTTCTTCAATCCGAAGGACATTGTTTTGTAGCGATAGGCACCGAAGGGGGTGATGAAAGAGGTTTTGCTCTGATCTTCTTTCTTTAGTGCGATCTGGTGATATCCCGAGTAGCAGTCCAAGAATGATAGTAGAGCTGATCCTGCTGTAGAGTCAACTATTTGGTCGATCCTTGGTAGCCCGAAGGGATCTTTTGGGCAATGCTTGTTCAGGTCTATGTAGTACACACACATTCGCCAGTCTAAGGTGTTCTTCTTCTGAACCAGAACCGGGTTGGCTAGCCAGTCAGGATGTAGGATTTCTCTGATGAATCCTGCTGCGAGTAATTTTGCAATCTCCTTTTTGATGGCTTCCTTCTTTTACGGTGAAAACCTCCTTAGTCTTTGCTTGATGGGTTTGGATCCCATATTGATGTCAATTTCGTGCTCGGCCGGCTCCTTGGTATGCCGGGGGCATGCGCCGGTTTCCAGGCAAATATATCTTTGTGTTGCCTTAGGAAGCTGGTGAGCGTGAATTCCTCTTTTAGAGATAGGTGGGCGCTGATGATTGCCGTCTTGGATGGATCGTCCGTTTGTAGATCAATGTGCTTGACGTCAGCCTCTTCTGGTGGAATCAGAATTGCTTGCTTCTTGGCCGGTATCTCGAGTTCTTCTGGATTTGTATCCTTTGCCATCTGGTTGAGTTCCTTTTTCTCCAAGAGCTCCCCTGTCTTGTTTGCGATTTCCACGGCTTGTACATCACACTCGAAAGCTTTCTTGAGGTCTCCTTTGATGGAAAGAACCCCAAAAGAAGCCGGCATCTTTAGTAGAAGATATGGGTAGTGTGGAATAGCCATGAATTTTGCAATTGCGGGTCTTCCCATAATGGCGTGGTATGATGACTCGAGATCCGCTACTTCGAACTTGATATACTACGTCGGTAATTTGATGGAGATCCAAATGTGGCGGTAAGGTGACTTGTCCAAGCGGTATAGCTGCTCGTCAGGGCACTATTCCATAGAAAGGAGTGCTTGGAGGAGCGATAAGTCGGAGAGGTCTAGTCCCATCTTGTCGGTGTTTACGAGAATATGATGTTTAACCCGGCTCCTCGGGTCGATCAACACCTTGGTAACGGTCACTCCGGCAATTGTGGGTTCTAGCACCAAAGGATATAGGCGGCGTTGCCCACACTTGTCCATTGATCCTCCCTGGTGAACTGAATCGGATATTGGGACCAATTGAGGTAGCGTGGTACTGCTGGTTCTGCTGCCATGATTGATCGGAGTGCTAGCTTGTCTTGTCTTTTGCTCTTTGATCCGGGTACTCCAGAGAATATGACGTTCAAGGATCTCGTTGCTTTACGGAAATCCTGTCTTTGGCTCTTATTTGGCTTCTTCTCTTTTTTCTTGATTGTTTCCCTTACGGTAGAGTTGTTTTCTCCCTTGTACTTTTCTGGAAAGTGGTACGGTTTCGGCGTGTCGGAGCTCGAGGGTGGTAGATGCAGGGGTAGGTCTTCTAGCTTGATGTTGCTTACGTTTCTGTCGCCATTGTTGTTGTTGTTGAACCTCTGTTTGTAAGGTTTCTTTGACTTCTCCGCCATTGCGACGGTATTGTCACGGTCCTCGCTTCTTTTCTTTGTTGAGAGTTGTTCGATCTTTCTTGAGGGCTTCGAGTTCTTTCTTTTACGAAAGCGATCTCGGGTTCTTTCTTCGGCTCCGATCATCTTCTCAACGATAGCTTGAAGCTGGTCGTTTGTCCTCGGGTTGTCCTTGTAGAAATCTAAGAAGCGCCATCTTGAGAAAATCCGTTACCGAAGGCGTCTATCACTTCCCTTTCGGTGATGTCATGCACTTGGGATCTCATCTCCCCAAATCTTCGGTAGTAATCTCTCGGGAATTCTCGGCTTACGCTTGAGGCTTTTCAACTCGGCTGAGTAATAGGATGGGTGATGATTCTGCTTGAAGTTGCTCTGAGAATGCTTTACGTAAGTCTTCCGATGTCGGATTGAGCCCTCTTCGATCTTGTCGAACCATTGGGCGGTAGAGCCTCTAGGGCCATGGGAAACAAGATGGCTTTTGCGTCATCATCTCCTCCGGCCCGACTCAATGGATTGTGAGTAGACTTCGAGCCATTATGCAGGCTATGTTTTCCCATCGTATTTTGAGTGGTTTGAAGGTTTGAACTTTGGGGTAGCTTGACTTCTTGCAATCTTTTGGCGAAGCAAGGAAACTGTCGTAGCTTTCCGTCGTTCTCTCTTCAAATCCTCCCGAGGTTCTTCCTCCTCTTGGATGAGTTTCGATAGGTCGATATGTTGATTCTGCGACTTCTTCTCGTCGGCTTAGTCTTGGTGCGGGGCTTTCCCTTGGGGGTCTTTGGTAGCATGCGCCATCCCTCCGAGGTGGCTTTGGGTTGTTGGAACCCTCGGCCTTCCCAGCCTTTCAAAGGCGTTGGATCGACTTCTTGGAACATGAGATTTGTTTGCCTTCGGCTGCGGCGTCACGGGGTCTCTTTCTCGGGACGACCTTTTGCAATGCCTCCTTGATGAGTCTCTCCTCGTCATTCAAGTGCATAGCGATCTTCAGGCGGTCAATCAACCCTTGTAGTCTCTCCGGGTTGCCCTACGATCGTCTTCGACTTCTCTTTCAGATTTCGGCCTCTCGTATTCGTGTAGATCGGCGATATTTGTTGAGCTTGCATGCGTGCATTCGCACGATTCGGCGTCCCCCTTCGGCTTGTTTCTTCTTAGCCTTTCTTGGCGTTGGTGTTCTCCTTCGTCGTCGAGGGTTCTTTCGTCCGCCGAGATGTTGGATAGGCCTTTCGTCGGTGGACGATGTCGGGGGCCTACGGGCCGGTTAAGCGGAGCACGGTTGTAGCCACCATGAAGACTTCCTTTGCGGTTTGTAGCTTTGGGCGCCACTCCTTCCGCTGGGATGGACCTTATGATGTTGGACCTCCTGTTTGTCCCCGTAGCTTGACGATTGGCTTTCTTTGAGGGTTCTTGGCTGATGGATGATGCACTCCTATGGGGTTCTTGTCAATATGAGCCCTCTTTGCGCGCCCTCAAAGGAATCTCAATCTTCTCTTGAGTAGTCACGGCGCTCCTTGAATACGCGTATCTTTGCGTTGCGTAATCTGTAGGAAATTGAAAAGGCAATGCGGACTGGTGTCCGGGGTTATATCGAACTTCGCCTTCTTTCTCCGAGTTGGAAAAGTATTGGTTGGAAAAAGTTTCCAAGTTGGAGTAGCTTCCCTTATCAAGCGGAGTTAGAGTCGTGCCGAGTTGCTTCCGGAGTCCGTACTCGGGCCCCTGGTTGCTCACCTTCCCGAGTTGGTTTCGGGTTTGGGTCCTTCCGTGTGGGTTCTGAGCAAACTTTGAGTTTGTTCTCCGTCTTTGAGGCGGCCGGCAATTGTCGATTCTTTGGAGCTTCTCGGCGAGTTACAGTTCTTCGGTCTTGGAGTCCTTGATGGTGCGGCTTCGAGTTTCGCCGTCGTCGTCGATCTCGCAAGCCCATGATCGAAGATGATCGTTTTCCCTCGTCGATGTACTCATGATGTGGGTGGTCCGCCGGACTCGTGCTGAAAGTCGACGAGAGGCCCTACGGCGCCCGGTGTCGATGTTTTACGACCGAGAGCACGCCCCGGGGTGAGGCGGGCGGTTTGTTCGGGCCTCGGCGAACACGGAGCCGACGGTTTGTTCTTGCGGTGACATTGAGAGCGGGGTTTTTATCTTGGTTCGGGCCCTCGATCAAGGATCGAGTAAAGACCTTTACGTCCGGTCGGCGTGAGCTTTGTTTTTTTGATTGATGGGGGTCGGCCGAGAATCGGCCGTGAAGCTTATAGCGCTTGGTCGTAGCCAAGCTTGTGTTCTATATGTTCGTTCTCGCTCTCCTCTACGAGGTGTTCCTTGGCCGCCTTTTATAGTCCAAGGGGCCAAGGAACTCGCTACGATCCTAGTCGGATCTGAGAGAGGGTTGTCGTAGAGAGGCAGAACACCCAAACTCTTTACAAGGTAACGACTAGTGTTCTATCCTAGTTACAACGAAGTCACCGTAGCTATGCTTTCATTGCCTTAGGGAGTTCCACAATGATTTCTTAGCCGCGGGGAGATGGTTACAAACCTCCCTAGGATGCCACACAAGAGGCAAGCTCAAGGGGAGGCGCCTGGCCGGCTAGGAGCAAGCTCCATGAGTAACAAACTCTAAGGCCCGCTTGACCAAACATGAACCAAATGGTCTTTCAAGATGGGGAATCAATAGATCAGGCCTCAATCAAAGTTTGTTGCCCTTTCCCTCAAGTTTTGATTGTGGGAATCGGTGGAATTGGTTGAGGGTGTGAGGAGCAACAATAGAGGAGAGAGAGAGAGAGAGAGAGAGAGAGCACATGTTTTGTTCTTCCATAAAATAAGCGTTAGGGAAGAAGAGATAACCATTGAGGAGGCGCGAATGGGTATTTATAACCCTTCGGGCCAACAACTCTTTAAGTGCGACCTGCTTTGCACCCAAGGCATGATTTCTTGGCCAGCGCTAGCCAAAGCGGGAATCACGGATATGAAATTTAGATGGTTGTTTTGGGAGGTGGGTGATGTTCTTGACCGAGGATTTGAGCATATGGTTCAGCCGGTTTGTCGGTTGTCCTTGGATCCTTCTTTATGGTATGACTTTTCCTAAACTCAAATTCAAAACATAAAGAATGTAAATCCCCTTTGAGCTAGTTGCGCTTCATTTGGTAATTGGGGAATCTACCATCGAACATGTTCTCCTCATTCTTATTGTACCTTGATCATGCGACTTGAACCACTTCCATAAATATGAGTTCAGCTCCATGGTTTCAAGTCACTTCCATTAATGATTTGATCATTAACATAATATGACTCCTCATATTTGGATTAGTTCCTCGACTCAATGCAAGTATTCTCTTCTTCACCGTAGTTATGGTACCTCGGCCCAAGGAGTAAACGCCTTTCACCTTCACTTAGTACCTCGAAGCCCTTTCCTTTGCTATCTTCACCTTATCAAGCCATACTCAAGTAATATCACATTAAGCATCCTTTGAATAGCCATTACTTAAATATTGTGATCATTGCTTGGGTATCTTCTAGATAAGAATGCTAAGAACAATCAAGCTTTAGTATGACTCACATAGACATACATGGATCAACATCAATATGGTCAAAGCCAATTCCACGGCTCCTTATATCCTCTTCATTTTAGCTTGACACTCTAGCGTTTGTAGTTCATCAAAGCAAGTCATTATAGAGACCAATCCAAAATCATCCACTCATGTCTCATTTGATTTTTGCGAAGTATGCTTTGCTTTTACATGATGCTATGATATCCCACAACATATAAGCAATTTCATTGATTCCATTTGCATTATTGTCTTTTGCTTCAACTAGATTGTTTACATAATCTTCCAATGCGACAAAAATACAACTTTGGCCTATAATTCAACACTATGTGGAATACCATCAAGTTTGCTTACTTGTTAAACCTTGGATATACTTGTTAATACACAATCCACAAATATATGTAATAGGCTCAAAACTTCTACATTCAAACTTAGAAAACTTGTTAGACCTTTAATTATATTTGTCTTTCAATCAGCAAAACCCTCTAAAAGGGCTAGATGCACTTTCAAAGCACTCGGAAAAAAAGTGTCGACTAAGGGTTTTGCCAAGTGCCTTTTCCACTCATCAAAGATTTGCACTCGGCAAAATGAAAATACAAAAAAACCTTAAAAATAATAGCAATTGTTTTTTGGAGGGGTGGGGACACACCACCATCCAACGACCCACCGAGGCTCCATAGAACACATATTTTTCCGGCAACTTCCGCAAATGTGTGACCACCAAGGTTCGAACCGCCGACCTCTCACACACACCCCACACTCTACAAGCTGCACTACACCATTTCTTGTGTATAGATCTCATTTTAGCTATTAGTACTAATCGAGTGTAAATTGGTTGTTTGAGGCTCTAAATGAATTCTAATTAAAAAGTTATCAACTATAAAGTTTCATAACTTTTCGAGATCTACCTTATTTAAAAGTTTTTTCCATTAGAGGTTGTTTGAAAAATTCAAATTTTAAATTTGAGATTGAGGACGTAGGGTTGTATGATAAGATGAAATCAAATCGAAATGTGGTCAACTACAAAGATTCATAACTTTTTGAGATCTACACTTTTCATTTAGAAAGTTTTTTTCTAACAGAGGTCATTTAAAAAAATTGAATTTCAATCAAATTTGAATGACAAAGTGTCGATAATATTGTTCATAAATCTAATTAATCTCTCTTCTAGTTTCAAGAAACTACGAGAGGGATATGAGAGAGATGTAGCTTTTGTGAGCAGCGTTACTAACAGCTTTGTCAAATGAAGATATGACCAAAATAAACTTTGTAGATCTTGAAAAGTTATGAAACTTTATAGTTGAAACTTTTTTTATTTGAACTATTTTAGGGCCTTAAAAACTGATTTGAAAACTGTTACGCCAAGTGCTAAAAAAGGCACTTTCGGCAAAGACCGGACCTTGGCAAAGTGTGTCCTTGTCTTTCTTAGAGTGCCTTTTCTTTTACACTTTCGGCAAAGCAGTCTTAGTGTGACTTTATACTACAAGCATGTCTCTATTGCTTTTCGGTGACTCGGTGTGACTAAAGCTACACAAGACAAGAGCACACAAAAGATTTTGCTAGTAGTGGCAAGTTTAACTTAGAAGTCCATGACTACACATGATAGGTTGTCAAGCTGTTGGGTTGTGCTACAATTTGTCACATGGCTCGGTTTGTTAACTAAAGTCTAAAAGGAGTAAACTCTTGTGTTGCATGTGCTTGAGAACATCTTTATCCAAAAATGGGTAGATACTCTACAAAACTTCATCACTTAATCAATTGTTGGCTTGGATAGTTTGCGAATGGAATCACAAGGGGTGATGCTAGTTAATCTTGCTGATTTATGCTATCGTGGACAATGATGATTAGGGAGAATCAATTGTACATGACTAGGCGACTCCTTCGCCGTTGGACCCTCCGCTCCTCCGGCTCAATCCAACTACGCCTCCGCAAATCTGCGCCAAATCAAGATGAACACGGGGGCGGCTTTTGTCACTCCCCACAAATCAGTAACTTTCGAGATGAAGGCCGGCGAAGACTTTGGCCTCTCACAAATCTATCAAGGACTCCTTCCTCGGCGCTCGTTTACCACTTTGCCTTGTTGTGGCGCCAGCCGGCGCAACTTTGGCTAAATAAATCAAAAATCAAGCACCGCATGGCAGGGAGCGGTTTTAAGCCCTCTACTACGTCTCGGTCTCGGCACCAGCGTGAGATCAAAATTGAATCCGCCTCCAAATGAAATCAAAACCGATGAAATCTTCGCCAAAAATTGAATGCTAGATGGGGATTGATGCACCTCGACCTCCCCCGTCAATGGGGGCGCTCGGTGTTGACCGCGAGGCCTTTGGATCCACAACCGTAGTTGAGGGGCGACTAGATCTGCCACCCGAACCTCGATGCGAGGGGAGATCGGCCGGGGGGTTCCTCCGACGGCTTGGAGAGGAAGGGAAGCGCGTAGAGATGTTAGGTTTTTGATTTTTTTAAATCACCCTAAGCGAGAGAAAGTGAGCAGGACCTTTGCAATCTCATGTTTGATTTTGGCAATTGATGCAACCTTATTATGCTAATCCTCTCGTAAGTGTGCTTATGAGATGAGGATAGCATGGATGAGTGATGGAGACTACATGATCATGAACATGGACTATGGTGATGGACATGATGGATGATCAAGCTCGCTTGTTGGAAAAGCAAAGACTTGGAGATCAAGGCAAAGGTATACATGATAGGTCTTAGACTTTTGGTGATCAAGACACTATAGAGAGTGTGAGCACATGTTGGATATATAGCCCGACTATCAAGAGGAAATTCCACGGCTAATCCACATGTCAAGTGCCTCTAGGTTCATTGTGACTTTTGCATATGCATTAGAATCTAGCGCACTAACTTCATCTTTGAATTTGATTGTGAAAATGCAAACACACATGCACATGGAGATGTAGACTTGGTGGTGTTAGCACTTTTGTAAAAGCGGTGGTGTTTGTAGGGTTGAGTTGGGTTTGGATGCAAGGTTCGATATTTTTGAGAAAATTATGCCTATTTTCTTACATTGCGGGGTTCATCATGGCGAGGGGCTTTTGCTCATGGAGCTATTTTATTCATTATGGATTACAATCGAACATAATGAAAATAATGTATTGGCAAGAACTTGTCTTAGGATGCAATTTGTGGGAGAAATCTTGCTAACACGAGTGCTCAAGTTGGTATACTCGTTGGGTAGCATGTTGAAGAAAGTGGCGGCAGCGGTGATGAAGCGGGGCTTCAAAAAGCCACAGGCCGGACGGTTGGTGGGCTGCGGCGGCCGAACGGCCCGGCCTGCGTCCGTGGCGTGGTGTGCTCTTCGGCCACGTGTGGTGCATGTCGGGCGTTCAGCGGAGGCGCCGGGGCGCCAACCCTAGTGTCCAAGCAGCTTGTTCGAGGCGGCTGGTCGTGCGTGCAAAGGGCGCGGGCCTTCGCGCTTGGCGCGTGTGGCCGCGGTCTAGAAGGCTCTGCGCGGGGCTGGGCGCTAGGCAGCCGGACTCTAGGAGGAGTGCGGGGGCTGGCCGGATGCCAGCGGCTTCTGACGAACGTTTGAAGACTTCAAGGCGCCGGACATAATACAGGCGCGGGACTTTTTTGGCGTCGGCGCATGCTTTGAACTTCGGTTTTGCCCAACGGCTCTATTTCTTTGGGGGCCTTATAAATAGGGTTGCGGACCGGCTCTTTGGAGCTCTCTTGCACATTTGATCATTCTAACATCCTCTTGAGCTAAGAAAACTCCCCTCCACTCTCTCCCTTGCTTTATTGTGAATCATTGGTGAGATTAAGTGAGATTAAAGTGCATATTGCTTGTTTATTGCATCTAAAGGCACTTGTTCTTCGGAGGATATGCGAGATTCTTGTTCCTCTTGGGAATTATTTCGGTTCCCCTAAGCGGCTGGAGTTGGTGGTGGTGTTGAGCTCGATTGGTAATTATTGAGGCCGCGCAGGTTGGATTTGTGAGGGGTCTTGAGCCTTCCCGTGGGAGATTCGTGAAAGGCATCGTTAGTGGATTGCTTTCGTGGCTTCTAGAACCCCATCTTGTGAGTGATTCTTGCGAGCTCCCTCGGGGGATTTGACAGGCCATTTGTAATTGCGAATCATCAAGTGGGTGCATCGCCACAACAAGGACTAGCGTCTTTGGCAAACCTCGAGGGGGAAAAATCATCGTGTCAAGTGTCATTTTTCTGGTTGTAGATTTCTTATTGACATCGGTGATTGGCATCAACCTCTTCTCTACTCGGTGGTATTGTAATCTAGCTCATCCCGGTTTATTTAGCTTATCTTGTTTATTCGACTCCTAGTGTGATAGAATTAGTTAGTGTATGTTGTTCAGCTAGGAGTAACTTAGTGATATAGCTATTGTGTGTGATTAGAGATAATAAATTGCTAGAATTGGTAGGTGGCATAGCTAGTTGTAGCTCAGCTAAATTCGCTCTGGCGTCTTATTGTCTAACCATCTTGTCTTAGTGTTGTTGTAGAATTTTTTATTAGGCTATTCACCCTCCCATCTCTAGCCATTTAGTACCTTTTAGACACGAAAGCGACAAAAAAACTAAGAGAGAAAGCGGGCGTGACTTCTACAGTAGCTCTCGCATTGCCTTAAAAACAAAGCATTAATTCTTTTGTATTCAAGAAGGTTTGCTTGCATGTACTAACTGCTTGGAAGAGGCGAATATTGCTTGGCGGATGCTATTCACATGTTAAAAGCGAGAAAAGGTACCTCAAAGTTTATAGTTCTAAATTTGGAAGAAATAGCTGAGTCAACTTATCTTGTTTACAACCTCCAAACAAATGATTTAGGAAATGGAAATTGGAACTTTTTGGGTTACCTAGTAGCATTGGAAACCTTATGTTCCTTCGATACCTTGGCTTGTTTGATTTAGTGATTAAGCTACCTCTACCTATATGTTTGCTTCAACTCATGGGAGGGAGCTAGTATATAAGGAAGGCATGTGGGTGCAGCTATCCATTTGAGTGCTGCAGTGGCGTTAGAATAAGAATCGTCAGGGGTGCCAACCTTTGATGCACAAATGAATATGGTCTCAGCGTAATACGAGCCCTAAGCTGATCACTCTCAGAGTACATAAGAAAGCTTGACTAGAGAAGCCCTATGAGTCGGCCCAACAATGATATATAGTAGCATCTAGGCTCTTGAGCAATCAAAGGCATGTCTGGGACTTTTTGCTCGACCTTCGAGGAAGAGCGGGATAGCCTTCAACCCCAAAAAGGGAAACTAGTACAAGAAGGGGCCCGATACAAGAGCCAGCGAGGCGTATTTTAGAAACAACGCCCCTTGCTCTCCCTGAAATCGGTTCGGGGAACCAAGGGCTCATGGCCATGCCCTCGTAATGAGTGTCTAAAACCTCGGTTGCTAAACCCATCATCACAAGAACCGTGACTACGGATTAGCCTCCTAACTAACTCATGCAATGTCAGGTTGGGGGGGGAGGGAGAGGTACACTTAGGGCACTCACAATCAGGACTCTACCATAGAGTCTAAGGTCATTTATTACCTCAGTATTGTGGACTTGGAGTCTAAATAAGACTTGAGTCTTATTTTTCCCATAAATACAACTTTGCCACATCAGCACCACATCTTCAAAAATGCAATAAATATGAAGGTAATAAATAAGCTTAAACTCTATGATAAAAGTCTTGCTTGTGAGTGCCCTTAGTTTGTGTGCTTTTAACGTCCCCTTTGGATGTAGAACTAACCACCTCACTTTCGGTTATAATCAATGCCAGGAGCTAGGATTGGACCCCGCCCCTCCTTCAGATCTTCTATGACCATCCCGGCTAATTAATCTCATGGAAGTTTCACATAAGACTTTTTGATGACATGAAAGTGTATTTAAAAAAGAGAAGCAATGATGAAGCTCTCTTAGAGCGATTACCAATACTAGAAGTCATAAAGGGCACTCATGATGGAGGCTCTAGTCTAAACTTATTTATTACCATCATATTTATTGCACTTTTCTTGATGTGGTATATTATATTTATGGAAGAGAGGGAGAAAAAAAGAGAGGGAGAAAAACAAGACTCAAGTCGCGTTACCCAAGTTAATAAATAATTTTAGACTCTATGGTAGAGATCTGCGTTGTGAAGAGTACCATAAAATTAATGCATATGAAAATGAAACTTTGTTGGAGGGAGGGTGTTTTCAACCGAGTTTTAGAGACAAATATGAAACTATCAGTGGCGAAGTGATGACACGTTTCATACCGAAAGCTCCTTTGGGAATAAATAAAGGTCTCACTTCCCCTGTTCTAACGCGCACTAGCTTTTGCAGAGATGCTGGCTCCTTTTAGCTTTAAAAAGAAAGAAAGGTTGGTTATATATTAATATATAGAAATGATACGGTGTCCCTTGTCCTTTCTCCTGTTCTAATAACGCGCACTAGCTTTTTGCTGAAATTTCCTTTGCAGCTTCTAGAGTGGAACGCGTTTATCTATGGTTATTATTGGGGAGACGCGACGCTTGGCATCATGCATCTCAGCACAAGAAGAGGAAAGCAATCTCAGTTCTCCGTGCGACAAAACCGTTGTGGCAGGAGAAGTATATAGCTCAGGCTCAACAAGACCAGGTGCAAGAAATGGCACCGTTATGGGATATGCTGGGGAAGGCGGCGAGCGTGATGCAGCTCGCCGGCGTGGACGCGCTCGGGATGGTGTCGATGATCGTCCAGGCGGCGCGCACCGCACGGCGCAACAGAGATCTGTGCCAGCAGCTGGCGAAGAAGGTGGAGATCGTCAGCGGCCTGCTCGAGGAGCTCAATATCCCGGAGCTGCGGCGGCACCGGAAGACGCGGCGGCCGCTGGACGAGCTGCGCTCGGCGCTCTTCTGTGGGTACGTGCTCGTGTGGTCCTGCAGCCAGCAGCAAAAGGGCGTGAGCCAGTTCTGGCAGATGTTCATGGCCGACGACATGGAAGCCATGCTTCGGCAGGCCAAAGACGAGATCGACAGCTACATCCACATATTCCCCATGATCACCGCCGTCGCCTCCATCAAAGCCCGGGTACGGTGTCGCTTCTTCTACATCTTTGTGCCTACTCTATCTGTTTGAGAGCATATAATAATTTAGGCTACCCGAAACTTATTTTTATTTTAAAATTACCTAAAAACAACCGTATATACTTTCTCCATCCTAAAATAAGTGTCATTCTTGTTTCCTACAAAAAAACTTATTTAATTTTGAGTCAAAGTTAAAATGCTTGACCAGCACCAAACCTAAAATGGCACTTTATTTTGGAACTGATATGATGGAGTATGTTTTCCTCGTCGATGCATATGTGAGCAACTTGTTTTCTTGTCTAACAGGACAGCGAGACCAATGGGGCAGCCCCGGCACGAAGAAGGTTTTGATAAACTGTTTAATAAGTTCCCTATTACTCGTTGCATATATGCATAGTGTCGTTATTTTTGAATGGTCTTCAACTCGTTGGGTGCTTCCATAATAACAACTTGCAGGCCACAGTTATCCATTCAAGAAGTTGCGCATTCTCCTTCATCTTCCAGTCAAGAAGTGTCACATTCGCTTGAACTTGAGGAGAAACTGTCACGGCCTAATGGCGTTTTCCCCCGAAACGACGAACCCTCACAGACATCGAGTCAATCTAGTCATGCCTCAGCTAGCAACTCAGAACAAGGTATTCACTAACTAAAGGAATATTGTTTTCAGGGTATGCGGAAGTTGAATGTCCATGGACCCAATGGATACCCTCTAGTTCAAAAAAAAAATAAATTAGAAAAAGATGGTCCCCACAAAAATTTGAATTTTGTTCATTTTTTCAGATTAGTCTTCCACCTTTAATCAACAACAAACTGTATTGATCATTGCAATCTTTTAATTAAGTACAACAACTGATAACTAAAGAAACAATTTTAAGCAAAGAGTCATCCTTCTTTGTGTGTCAAAATTACTAGTACTCCCTCCATCCTAAATTATAAGATATTTGACTTTTTGACACCAACTTTGACAATTCCGTTTTATAAAAAAAAAATTATGTAAAATATCATTTATTTTGTTGTGGCCTTTTATTAATAAATTTTTTTTAAGAATTACTTAAATTTGACTATATTTGCATAATTTTTTTTAAATAAGACAAGTGGTCAAAAAAAAAGTCAAACCCTTATGCTTTGGGGCGGAGGGAGTACAAGCCAATTTTATATATATATATATATATATATATATATATATGTTGAACTGTTGAAGTAGCGCTCCATCAAGTTGGGTGCTGGGCTAGGCCAAACACATATAAAAAAAAGGTCCTAGGCATGACGCAATTATTAGGCATGGACAACCATCAGATGGCTTAAAACACTAGGCCATGTGGAGCACATGGGCCTCAATATATTTTCCAAGACAAACACTTTTAGCGCCTATTTCAACAGACTCCGCAGGTGCAAAAAGAGAATTTGAATCTTGGATTCACCTCAATTCACCGTGAAGCAACTCTACCATGGATCTATAGGATTCACCGAAGTGTATGGAAGAGCTCTAGCTGCTTCCTCCCTAACTCATTGTCAGCCTAGCCCCACGCGGAGACAAAATGGAAAAAAGAGAATCGCTTCTTCATCCTTGGTTCATGTTGTTTAGGTGTAACTAATGGTAGTGATTGGTAATTTCTCCCAAATCCACCAAACTTGGATTAGGTAAATCAAGCACGCCTTGAGGTGTGTTGACCTCTTTTACTTCACCTATTTGAGGAGAGGTCGAGTGATCTTTTGAAAATGACAAAACTGCATTTTTCTTGGAAAATTTAGTTTCATATATAAACTTCCAAGTTTGTTATATCTGCATAAATTTCGTGCACGTAGAGCGTTTGTCGGAGCTGGTGTCGATGATGGTGCACAACGCGGACACCGCACGCCACAACAGGGATCCGTGCCAGCAGCTGGCTCGTCAAGCCCTCATCGTCAGCAACCAGCTCCAAGGGCTGCCGGGTGCGCAGAGGATGCGGCCGGAGCAGCTGGAAGACCTGCTCTTCCGCGGATACATGCTCATATGCTTCTGCAGCCAGTACAGCAGAAGCCAACTTCAGCTCGTGTTCACAGGGGCCGACGTGGCCTCTGTGTTTCAGCTAGCGCAACAGGAGTTCGGCCGTCAAATCTATCACCTCACCAGCCGTGTTCCCAACCAGCAGGTGTGTTGTGTTGTACACAAGCCACTTCTTCTGCTGAATAATTTCATCAAATTTAAGCATCGCTTGCTTTTTCAGATGATTTATTTTATTTGGAGCAGTTCTGCTAATTGCTCCCATCTATTCCAAATATTTTATTTTCAATACACTACTTTTTTATTATATATTTAGACATAGTGTGCATAACAATTATATTTGTAAGAAAGTCAAAATATTTTAGCCAGTCCTAATGTAACGGTGGAACCATATATGGCTCGATTCGCTTCAGCTAAAGCAGAAGGTGCTACAGTGCCTCTCAACAAAGCAATAGTAGCAACAACAATTGGCTACAGAGAAGTCATATAGAATGTTTCGTACCAAACATGCTATATGATTTTAGAGTCACAAAAAGGAAAACTTAATTTATTATTACTTCCTTTGTTCGAAATTATAAGTCATTCTAGAATACCGGCAGTTCCTTTATGAACCACAGAAAAAAATATCATTTAAAAAAACAGCGTCAAAAATAGGAAACAAATAAACCCTTACACCACCGAAGAATGCCACAGCCACGCCTTGCTTCAACAAGTCACTCGAATTTTTTGTGCAAAAATACACATTTGTTTGTTTATTAGGTATTTCAACCCAAAACCTCGTCCTTGCGTGAAACTTTCTTACCATCCCACTATATAGTGATTATTAGTAACAGTATGCATGATATGAGAATCACTCCTTTTCATTAATTGGTGGAGACTAGATATGAGAAATTCTAAAAAATGTTTTAGGCTCCTAAATGATTCCAAATGAAAAGGCTTTAAACTAAATAGTGGTAGATCTCATGACAATTTTAGTATAAAATTTCTTTCCATTCCATTTTCGTATTAAAAAGCTATCAATTTTATATATGCATCATTCTGAATTGGATTTTTAGTGGTAGTTTCTTAAGATATAATATCATTAAAATAAAAAGTGGAATAATATGTTCATTTGGAATTCAAAATTTAACAAATTTAGGCACATATCAAATCGTTGTCCCCGACATTAGGCTAGACATGGAGCCAATTGGAATATTATTTTTTGGGCATCCTCAATAGTATGAGCTAGCTACTAATTATAAGATAATTTCTCTAGTAACGCTAATTTTTAGCACATAGCGTATAGCACATAACATTAATAGCTCCACAGATACTCTGACATAATCTCAAAATGAGTGCATGAGACTAGCTCTTAGTTGTGCCAATTCTACGCTAGTGGGCTATCATATCTAGGAGGACAGTTTGTATTCTTTAAAAAAAAAAAAAAAAAACCTTGCCAGCACACATATTTATTCCCCACCGTGTCAGTCCAATTATCTCCACTGATATTGTACTGTATACTATTCAGGAGGACCATGATGACGTGACCAATAATTCTGCCAGAGGCCAATGGTTGTCAGTAATGTTTGAATTTATTAATTAACAGCTTCGATATAGTTATATTCTTGAGTTACCAATCTCATTAGATGCTTCATAACAAAAAAAAAAATTGCAGGTCTCCACTAAGCATATATCCGGAACTGCCGTCAACAGGTATTTCAGTTCTCTCTCGTGTATTTCTATTTTATTATATACTGGTTGAAAATTGAATTTGCTGTTATTAGGTCAATCTAGTGAATCTAGTGGAAGTTTCATTATAGTTTATTTGTATTTATTAAGCTGTAGCATAAGAATTTTTTCATGACATAGTAGCAATGGTTGAGAAGAGAGAGAAAATGAGTTTCATAGGGAAAAATTTTTTTGGCACGATTACCAACTCCATATGAGTCATAAAATTATATACTTATGAAACCAAAGAATAAACTTCGATTAGGGCGGTGTCTGGGACAGCTTCGCTTATGTTTCTATTGTTTACGTTGTATATTCTTCTACTGAATAGATGTGTAGTCTTAACTCATAAATCATGCTAATAGTTTGTCTCTAAAACGTACTTCATGTTTAAGTCTCTAAAAAAACTAAGTGAAATTTCGACCAAATTTTGTGAGTTGTTTTGTAATTTCGTTGGTGGCCCAAAAACTTCTAATATACCGAAATCAAAAACCCTGAGTTTTACATTGGAACTGAAATAAAATTTCAGTTTTCATGGTTGCGTCACTATTCATGTAATTCAATATGAAAACATCCTAACGTTTTAATAACGTATAACTTTATGAGAATTATCTATCAGTTAGAGTTCAATCGAAAAGAACAGTCAGAAATTCAGCCGCTCTCAGCACGTAATTTTGGATAACTTAATTTTTAAGTAATTATTATTAATAATAAATAAATCGTCTTCGTTTCCTTGTAGGCGCTGCGCAGCAATCCATGTCCATGTTGGCAACTCATGGCTACCGAATTCCTTTGCATCTGCTAAAAATGGCAACAGATAACTTCCATGAGGAAGGGATCCTGGGAGTTGGAGGGTTTGGAAAGGTCTATAGAGGAGTGATGCAGGATGGCACCAAAGTCGCAATAAAGCGAGGCAATGGTCACCGTTCGTCTGGACAAGGGTTGACTGAGTTCCAGGCAGAGATCATGGTGCTATCAAAATTGCGACACCGCCATCTTGTGGCGCTCCTGGGTTACTGTGACGAGGAAAACGAGATGATCTTGGTGTATGAGTACATGGAGAACGGCACACTGAGGTCCTATCTTTACGGCACTAGTGTGCCGGCTCTTAGCTGGAGGCAAAGACTGGAAATCTGCATAGGAGCAGCGAAAGGCCTCAACTATCTTCACTCTGGTGCCAACATATTGGCAATCATCCATCGTGATGTCAAGTCAACAAACATTCTTCTTGGTGAAAATCTGTTGGCCAAAGTTTCTGACTTCGGCCTCTCAAAGGTCAGCACTGATCCTGATCACACACACGTTAGTACGGTAGTGAAAGGGTCCTTCGGCTATCTTGATCCTGAGTACTTCAAGACTCAGCAGCTGACCGACAAGTCAGATGTATACTCGTTTGGTGTAGTGCTTCTTGAGGTGATCTGTGCAAGGCCTGTCCTCAACCCGACTCTTCCAAAAGAAAAGGTTAGCCTTGCAGAGTGGGGTATGGGGTGTCATAAGAGAGGACAGCTTCTTCAGATCATTGATCCACATCTTGCCGGGAAAATCATGCCTAAAGCATTGAACAAATATATGGACACGGTTCGTAAATGCCTCGCTGATTATGGAGTGGACCGTCCTAAAATGGGAGATGTAGTTCGGAACCTGGAATCCGTGCTGCATCTACAAGAGACAGGGGAACAAGTACGGAACAGGGGTTTGGAAAGGTCTATAGAGGAGTCGGGTTTGGAAAGGTCTATAGAGGAGTCAGGGGAAGACAGCTCCAACATGACCTTGACTGACACCTTCTCGCAGCTGGTCACAAATGATGGAAGGTGAACTGCCTTGAATTGTTCTGCAGCGACAGAAAATTATTGAGTACATAATGTATACACTAAGCTAGAAAAAGGATTTTATCACACTTGACGACAGTGTTATCGTCATAACTTTGCCCTCATGTGTGGCAACATATTCATGCATTCTAGATTGCATTCAGATTTTAATCATCACATCTTATTGTTATATGCGTTATTGATTCTTGGAATACCAGTTTATTTACCAACCGACTTTGACTGTCTGTGGCAATCACAATGCTACTAATAAGCGGATCAAATAGAGTACAGCACATAGGCAGGCACATATCTGTGTTGATCCGTTTACTATGTCTATAAAATAACAATTTTTCTGATTTTCCATCAGATGTCTGATTTTTTTTTTTTATTGTTCAAGCACCATATAACTTTGTAATTGTTTGACTATATAAAAACATAAATTGTTTCTTGGGGGTTGGTCATCTAAGATTGATGTCTAGTTCTCCAAGGGGTGAGCACTGAGAGATATGGTGCGTTTAGGAGCCTCTTCGCCATGAGTTGCTTCTTCGGTTGCTCCCCTTTGAGCGGGTTTTAGTTTTTCTTTGGTCATAGTCATTAGAGATCTAGATTTTCATAGAAATATTTCGGATCTAGATTCTCATATAAATGTTTTGGTTTGGATGGCGATTCAGAATCAATGGGCTGTTTTCCTTTAGGAAGAATGAGAATCACAACAAAACCACGTGTCCACCGTTTGCTGAAGGAAGAATGAGAATCACTTCATATATAGACTGTTTGGCTGTTACTAGTAATTAGTTCTAAATGTTCTGAGCGGAAATGTTTTGTTGTTGTGCCATTTGGCTTGGATTCTGGTGTCATTCACTTGAGAATCGGATCGGAACCGACTCTGTGTGCTAAATGCAGCTTTAGTTTAGGCATTGGTGTGAGTTGGAGTTTTCGGGTTGCCACTGGAAGTAGTCCTCATACCCCTCTTTTTTTTTTTTTTTTTTCCTTCTATATATATCTTAATGAAATGACACAGTGCTCTGTTGTGTTGTTTGAGAAAAAATTTAGACACCTCAAGTATAGCAACTCCCATAAAAAATCAAGCTCGGAAGAAAATTGCACAACTCAGATATATCTTGCCAAGTAATTACTCTAGGACCTGCAAGAGCTGGGGCATATTTTTTATCAGTTTCCCGTGACGGAGTAGTGGTCGGCCCAGCTCTTGCAAGACCAACTCCGTGAGTCAGTTGCTTTGTTGGGCCTCTAATTTGCAGACATGTTTGTGAAGCACGATCGGCCCAATTGTAGAGCTGGACTTGGACACAGAATGTGGCGTGGACGTGGTGGTGGAGGCGCGCGCTCGATCTCCATCGTTTGCACAATGCAGCACGAATGTGGCTGGGTGGTGAATGAAACAAATCAAACTAGAGTTCTGGGGTAGATCATCAAATCTCGACATGGCAAAATGGTCGAATGCTCGAGAAGTGAGATTTGTATTTTTTTTTTTTAAGAATCCTCTGCACTTTTCTGCATAGTAAACATAGCCTCGCAGTATCAATCGGGTGCTGCAGTTTCCCCGCCATGCTCACTGGACGGAAGCAGCTTGTGCCCGCTTATATATCCTTGTTAGAGCTTAGGCTTGGTGGATGGGAGGCCGAGGGTTGAACTGTCTAACGGCGAGGAGGCGGCGCCGTGGGTGCGAGAGAGGAAGAGGGTTAGGAACATAGAGTTTGCTATATATAGTGTTATGAATATATTGTACACGATGATCTCATCCTAACCACCGCATGTGGTTCCTTATCGGTCCGGACACAACCGCATAGGAGTTCCTCCCCCGCATGGTCTGCATGCGGGGAAACTCCCCACAGCCAATTTAACGCGCATGAGTTTACTGATGACTTGACGGTGAAGTTCCCTCCTCCTCTCCTTCTCTATATATATATATATAATCTCGTGATCAATGAAAGAAGACAACGAGTTCATTTGCCTATATTATGCCTCTTTATTTTCTCGCAATTCTACTCGCAACACGTTATCAGATATTTACTCTGCTCTCCACATTCTCCGTAGAGAAGATCTCATTGGTTAGATTAGATCATCCATGACGATGAATCAGATCGATTGATCAAGGTAAAGATGGCAGTAACCACCACACCAACGGATTCCACCGCATGTGGATCCACATCCCCTACGGCCCCTCGGCTGGGAACCTCCCGACGGCGAGCGCGGTTACCTCTCCTCCAGCGAGGATGAGGGGCGTGCCCTCCGGCCTGAGCACGGCGTCGGAGAAGGGGAGAAGGGGCGGGCGGGCGGCCTATGGCTGCTGCTGGCTTCCGTCGGCGACGCGGTCAGGCGGATGCGGCCAGCCTGCGAGCGACCGCGCGGCCGGCCACCGCGCTCGCGGCCCCGGCGTCCCGCGACGCACCCGATGGCGCGGCTTTGGCATCTTCTTCGCGCACACCCGCGACGGTAGCGCAGCCAATGACGCCCCGCGCGACCTCTCGCGGCCTCGCGACGACGGCTCCTCGCGCAGCCTCGCGACGCACGGGCCACGCCCAAGGACTACGCGACGACGCGGCTGCTCCTCACGGTCGCGGCTGCTCGCGCAACTCTGGACGCGGCATCCATAGCGCCCGCGCACGCGCATTGCCATACCAGCGACCTCGCGTCGCGGCTGGTCTGAGCACCGCCGTCGACGCGGCTTTGACGGCCCTCCGCGCGACTCCAGCGGCGCCCCTGCGGCCTCGCGACGCACCGGCAGCCGTCCTCGCGACGCGCTGCGGCCGGCCCCCTCGCGGCCTCGCGCCACGAACACGAGCGGCGCTCCGCGGCCCCGCGGCCGCCCTCCACACGGCCTCGCGCCGCGGCCACGGCGGGACAACACGCACCGGACGACGAGCTGCAACCGCCCGCACGGCAGCGCACCTCGCGGCACCCGCGAACAACGGCCTCACGCCTTGGCCGGCCTCCGCAGTCCGCACAGCCCCGCACGGCCTCGCACCGCGGCCAGGCGGCTCGATAACGGCGACCCGCGCGCGGCCCTCACGCCACGGACGCGTCCTCGCGCGACGCCCGGACCCGCGCGGCCTCCAAGCGCCAGGACCGCGACTGGCGGATGGTGGCTTCTCGCGTCGCTGCTGGCTTCGGCCGACGACGACGGCAGGCCCACACACGGCCTCGCGCCACCGGCCCGCGCACCCGCGACGGTGGCCGCCGACCGCACTCAGGCGCCCCGCGACCCCACTTATGGCCACCGCGCCCACGGCCCTGGCGTTCTGCGGCCTCACGCCGCGACCCCGGACGGCACCCGCACGCGCCCGACGGGGCTCCGCGGCTTCAGCAGCCGGCGGCCCAAGGGCAGACAGCGCCCGACGGGGTCCCTGCGGCCTCGCGCGACGCCTGAGCGAAGTTGCGTCCTCTGCTTCGCTGCGGACGGCCAACGGCGGTCCGGCTCGGCGGCTCCTGCAGCTGGACCCACCTGCAGGTGGGCAGGCCCGTGCAGCGTGGCCCACGCGGCACGCACGCCAGCGCGCTCGCCCGCACGGCACGGAGGCCGAGCGATGGCCATCAGGCCAGCGGAGGCGGAGAACCACGTGATTTTCTCCCTCCGTGAGAAACCATCCGTGGATTGGATGGATAAGGCTGTGTATTTTGCACAATCCCTCCTGATTTTCTGTGAATTGCATAATAGTCCAAATGGATTATTACTATATTCCAGATTTATGTTTTAACCCTTAGTTTTTAACATAACTGTAGTATACTATATTTACCACATGTAAATATACGTTTAAATGAATTATGGTGCACAATATTTACCTCATGTAAATAAATATTTTTGAGACCTATGCGTCATCACAAATTGCATCATAAAATGTACTTTGGTCGATTTATCTCTTCTTTTTGGAACTTGATTCACTTTCGATGTCACCTTTTTTGTTTATTATCGAATTGGCAATCATAAGGTAGTATTTATACTACTGTGGGATTTATTCCTCAAAGTGCACTTCCAATTTGACTATAAACTTACAAGGAATACATCTTGATGTGAAATAATTAAAAGGTCTACACCCTCATGGTGACTACCTAAGTTCCATAAAAATGAGACAAAATCCCTTTATTTCATATGCAATTTATTTTATATGCAATTTACTTTTGCATTCTTTTATTTAAGCGCATTTACTTACTCTTTAAGTTTCAAGTGCATACTTTGTTCCATGCAAAGTAAGTGATTACCTCGTCATTTGTGTATAATGTTCTAACTTTTGCATATTGGTCAACCACAAGGTAGTACCATAGTACTACTTTGTGAGATCTACACTATCTCATACATAGTGATTATCTCCAACGTGTGTATCCAACGTCTAATTTTAGAACAAATGACATTCACCTTCACGGTGACAACTTTTGTTCATTTTACAAAATTGGTCATACACGCATGGTGTATCACAAAGTACTACCATAGGATTTCATCCTCATTGTGCGTCCAATTTTTAAATATGAACTACAAAAGAGGTCTACACCTATAGGTGATTGCCATAATTCACCTTTTAGATTGGTCATACACAAGTTTAGTATCTCAATACTACTGCGGGTTCTACACTATGACCATCACATAGTGACTATCCGCATGTGCTCATCCAATCTAAATGTGAATTGCATAAGGTTTACATCATTTGGATGTTTACTTTCAAAGCAATAGTCTCACAAACTGAGGTCTACACCGTGTTTTACAAACAAAGTGACTACCTCCGAGTTGAATCACTTTCAAAGTGTGATGAACTCGTACTATTAGCATGAACACAAGGTAATGGGATGACATCTCTTTGCACATACACATATTTGCGAATATGTTCCCCTACTACAAGGTCACCAATCTGGTTTGCACCTTCATTGTGTTAAATTGCTAATATCTAATTGAGACTATATCTTGGCAATAATTATTGTACACTATAATGATAATAGTGATTTTCTATCACCTATCCAATATGAGGCAAACACTACATATGATTCAAGATTCATCTTGACTTCACAATATTTTGCATATGCCAATTCAAAAACACATCTTGAATATGAAGTTATTTAAGTAATCATTTGCTTAAATAAATAGCAATATATATCACATTATTTTGGGGGCTACTTTCTATCACATACAGAGTCTATGTTTTGGCGAAGATTTTACACCATCTATTCCCACAGGAATGGATCCCAAAACATTAGCAATGACTTTTGTCGCTGTTGTTATGTGTAGAATGGAGAGTCTACAATCAAGTATCACCTTGAACCCTAAAAGTTTTGCCAATATGCTATAATGTTTACTTTCAAGTAAATTCATACATGATAAACTCATGTTGGACTTGGCTAATATTTCTAATGTGGAATATTTCCAACCTCGTATTGGATGGAATTTATTTTCCTCATATGAGCGATATCAACGATATTATTGGGATCGTATGACATAACAACGATTATTGCTCAACCCCCAACCAAATGCTCAATCCATTCCGGATATTGTCACACCTACAAAGTCATTTTCTTTTGAAAAGTGACAAAATGTGACAAATCTCACATTTTTACAAAAATGTGATTTATGCGTTCAAGTATTACGTAAATGCCAAATCCAACATTTGGCTCAACTATCCCTCCAACTCATTGGAGGTAGGCGAAGTTATTTGAATCAATTTGGAGTTCACCTCAACATGCGCAGGCGCTTGTAAAGTCTCCATATTTCCATTGGATCTATTATTAGCCTAATGTCACACTACCACATGCTTTGTATGATAATATCATGTACCACATACATGGTATAAATATTCTATATGAGTGCAAATTCTTTTGGATTACGCCTCACTCTATATATAGAATCACTTGGGATCCAACCAGATGGAAAAGAATCTTGTTTAGTGGACCATTGTACCGCTAACACAATTATGAGAGAGCTTGCGCTCTCTGTGGGTATTCAATTAATCGTGGATGCATCCATGTATCCTGATTCTATAAATAACCCATGGTGTTTTCATATTATCAGCTTGCATGGTTTCCACAGAAACCCAATACTAAGGAGCGATGATGAAAATCTTCACTTTCGACTTATTGCAACACATATGAAAACTATATAATCCTTCCATATCGTCTAGGGTGTATTACACATACATCAATCCCATTTACATGTTGCATACAACTAATTTTCTCTCTTGATCCCATCAAGATTTGGCATATCTGCCTTATCATTCTACATGTAGAATGATGAGAAAATTATTATCAATTCTATTGGTTATAACATCAATGTGAGCCACCAAATTTCTTAAAGAAATTTAAGAACATACATGTGACTCCATTTGCCATTTTATGGGCCATAAAGATACAATGTAATGCACATCTATGCATCTACAATGTTGTCCTAAAATGTGTGCCTTACTCATAAGGTACCACAATTACCAAATTCGTTGCTCAAATTCTACAATTTAGAGCAAATGATTCTCGGGACGTGGGATCTAATCCATTTACATGGAATTATTTGGTTTTTAGGGACTACATCATTAAGTATCTTATGTTCATACACATAATGGCACAACTGAATCTCTCATCGAGAGAATCAAGTTTGTTATTTGGTGACCCAAAATAGAATTGCAATTTTCCAACATCTAGTTGGTAACATGCGGATTTACACAACG
Source organism: Hyparrhenia diplandra (assembly GCA_015847255.1). Lineage (NCBI taxonomy): Eukaryota > Viridiplantae > Streptophyta > Magnoliopsida > Poales > Poaceae > Hyparrhenia > Hyparrhenia diplandra. The sequence goes on from JADLZK010011466.1 coordinate 44,704, forward strand.
CATCATAAATCCAAATTCATAAAAGCGCATCATACGGCTCCCCCCGTTGCAGCTAGTACGTGGATATTTGGCCATGCAGCCAAACATTTCCCATCTGCGAATTTGTAACGTTTTGCACGTACCAATATTACCACCGCAACATACATCAAAGGGCATCTTGGGGATTCATTCGTTGCCCGTATGTTGAACACATATTTGAGGAAGATTCCAGGCATTAGGGGGAGATACTTACCACACATAGAATGCCAGGAATCAAAAAGAGAATGTCACTACTGATATTCGGTCCTCATATCCACGTACCAAAGAACCTGAACCAACAGTTCAGAATATCTTACATTTGCAACACATTGTAAATACTCTGCCAAATGCATAAAATTGTGACCCAATCCGATTCCCATCTATTGTGCCAAAAAGAGTGGAGGTACCTAACAAAACCACTCATCTCCTGAATCTGAATAAGAGGGGGAGAAGTATGGCTTCATTGGGATATAGCTTCTTGCAAGCATTCTCGGATCAGGGGGAGACAATTTTACAAGACAATACATACATATCAACCTCATGTTGATAGACGACACATGGATATTTACTATCCAAAGCCTATGGATGTTTACCATCCAAAAGCCCAGCATACTTGTGCATAAAATTAGGCACTGGGTTGTCATTGGAACACCCTAACTCTATTATGGGAAATGACATAGAGTTCAAAGGGTATATATATTTCCACATGCTGAAATTGGTTCCATTGAATCAATCATACAGCAGACTACAAATTGTTGACAAACTCCTCAATCTTGCCATGCACCTTATCTGGATCCAGACCATAAGTCCTAGGCAGAGTGTTCCAACACTCATCACATTAGGTCAATCAAAGGTGGCAATTAAGGAGAATTGCTTTCACTCAAAGTGAGAAGTCTATACTTGTTGATGATTTCTCCTCACAATGCTTTCTTGACGGAAGCACTATGGATTCACGAATCCATAAGGTGGTGAAAAAGTGAGAGCTTGTAGCATATGGTTTCACGCAGAGACCTAGCATGACATACCCAATGGTATGTGTGGAAACTATGTTCCTACATCAATAATTGGCAGACCAAACATGATTTGGATAGATTTGGATTATAAGTTCTAATGGACTTTGTATTCTAAATCAAAACATAAAGCGCAACATACATTGTGTATGAATCAAGTCACTCCATGACTTGAAATAGTCAAGTTGATGGTGGTACAACCGACTAGGTGAGTTCCTTCCACGAAGGATGTCTCCCATCTTGTTGATTTCACTTGTGTGACCATAGTAAAATCCCCACGGATTTTATACATCTCCTATGGTACATATCAAAAACAGGTAGTCATCATAAGACGGAATTTGAGATGAAAGATTTAGGTAAAACCAAATTATGCTTAAGTCCATAACTTAAGCACACACATCGACCTTCCAATATTTCATTGGTATTGTGTACCAATATCCAAATAATATTGGACAATCATACTTTCGACAAAATGGTCATTCAATCCCCTAAATATGGATCAATATCCATTCTCGACCCTTGGGATAACAACCTTGGTGCCATCAAAGCTCTCATGTATCTTGCATATCGCAACAGGCCTGATATTGCATTTGCAGATACTTGCTATAGCTTAAAATAGCGCAACTCCTGTAACACCGAAAGGTGGGAGTGAAAGTGGATATCCACAGATATCTGTATGGCATAAAGGATCTTGATTTATTATGTAAATTAAGATACGATCATGTGGAGTATCAAGATATTGGCTATTTAATCCCCTAATGCCAGATCACATACTAATGTTATAGTGGTAAAGTTATCATAGGAGTCATCAAACTTGACTCTAATGACTACTTCCACTCCTCATTCTAAAGTATTACATATACATGTATCACTTTATTGAATGGTCACATTTGATTCTATCGAATCACTAGCCATTATCCTCAATGATAATGCAACTTGTATTGCTTGGATGTAAACGGGTTACATATGGGCAATATCACTATATTGCCTTCTACAAATGTTTTCTTCTCATCAAAGTGAGGAGATAAACACCTTGCAAACTAAATCAAGTGATAACTCCATGAGATTTATTCACAAAGCCCCTACCAATCCCCCGCATTTCACAATGTGTTGTTGAAATTGGTATGCAATGACTTTGAGAGTTGCAAGGTTCGGGGGAGACTCCTCTTGAAACTATAACCTGTTCAAAACATCATATTGTACTCTTTTTTCTCTATGAGTTTTTCCTTGCATTGGTTTCTCATAGAAGGTTTTTAATGAGGCAATATCAAAACAAGTTTATGTCATATCTCTTGTTTTCCCCACGGGGGGTTTTTGTTTGGGATATCAAAGACATAGCCTATGTCATATCTTCTATTTTCCCCACAGGGGGTTTTGAGAAGATATCAAAGACATATTATTACAATTATGATCCCCAAATCATATTTATTGTTCTCTAAACTTGGTCATGGGTTTTTCTTCTAAGGTTTTTCCCCATATAAGTTTACAATGAGACAATACTCAAATATGCCATACCATTTTATCCTTGTTTTTCCCACTGGGTTTTAAGGAGTTTTTAATGGCATATCCACACATATTTCTCCTCATTTTTCCCACAGGGTTTTTGGAGACATTATTTAATACATTGATCTCAAGGACGGATTCGATCAAGGGGGAGTGTTATGAATATATTGTACAGGATGATATCATCCTAACCACCGCATGTGGTTCCTTATCGGTCAAGACACAACCGCATAGGAGTTCCTCCCCGCATGGCTGCATGCACAGAAAACTCCCACAGCCACGTAACGTGCGCATGAGGTTACAGTGACTTGACGGTGAAGTTCCCTCCTCCTCTCCTTCTCTATATATGTAATCTCGTGATCAATGAAAGAAGACAACGAGTTCATTTGCCTACATTGTGCCTCTTTATTTTCTCGCAATTCTACTCGCAACATATAGGACTCACATAACTAATTGTCCCCGATTTCTAGGACTAACACCGACTCTACTAACAAACCAAATCTTCTAGCTAATCTCTGCCAATCCGACTAGACCAAGGACCTCATGCGCCTTGGTCTCTGCTCTCCGGCCCGACTCGACATGTTCGTAGCCACACACATTGCCCCACCATAACATCACTCCCACCCCCACCCCCACCCCACTCGCTATATACAGGAGGAGGGTGCGCCGCTGCCGGTGTCGATTTGCGGAATCATCGCTGTCCTCGGACTCCTCAACAATGTAATAATCAGAGGCCTCCAAATAGAATAGAAGGGCACACTTGTGACCGCGGACATACTATTCATCGCAATTGTAGTAGAGGCCTTGCTTGTGGTGCAAAGTCATCTCCTCTGGTGATAGCTTCTTGAATGGCAGCTGCGAGGGTCCTGCTGGTGCCAGCGCAACGGATGACGCGGAGGAGAAAGCTGACGAGGTGGCCAGTGCACTGTGCTCCGAGCGCTCCGGTGGTGCGGGCAAGGCCAATTGCCGAGGCCCGTTCCGGCGCTCATATGCGCGGGCCAAGCGCATGGCCCACTGTAGGTTTCACGGATCATGGAGCTCCACATCGACCCTGATGTGATCGGGAAGGCCACCGGTGAAGAGCTACGTCTACTGGTCCGGCGACAGATGACCAGCATGTGCAAGGCGTGCCAGGTAAGCCGTTTTCCAAGCAGTCCTATTGAGACACAAATCTCTAGGTATATCCATCTGTTCCATCTTAGTAGTGGTAAAAATCATGGTGTATGGTAAACACTGTCAAACTAAAATGCATAGAACAAATGATTAAGTTCATCTAGCTGGCAATCCTAGTAACTAAAAAAAGAATATTTAGATATCAACGGAACTGTATCTATGAAAAGCGGAAGCCTGTAAAAATGTTGCACTATATTTGCCGGCCACCCCGGGTTCAAAACCCGGTGACCGTGGTATTTCCGTGCATGGTGCATGGAAATGAGGAGAAAAGGCTCCTTAATTCAAAAAAAAAAAAATGGCAAGGCAACGCTACTCCAAACAAATGACTGATTATATTTTTTATTGGTGGTTTTAGATGTTTTATGGAGAAGCCCATTCACAATTTATCATGGACCAAGTTTAAATGGCTGTCATGCCAACCTGATTCCGCTTCCTGCTTCCTGTTGCCCTGGATCAGACCAACTCATTGCCTCTACTAATTGTGAAATGCAGACTTTGAAACAGGCTTTGAAGTGTTTCTTTTTTTTTCTTATCGCTAAATAGACTCGACCAACGCCTGTGTATTTTTTGTTTGGAGACTAATAATGCTGTTTTTCTACCACACAGCTAGGTCTTTGTTTGTGTATTTTCAGACCCAGGAACATATGCAGCTAAACTGAAACCAATAACTGAACAGCTGCAATCATGTGTAATATATGTATAGCTATGCTTCAACCTACTGCTACGTTATTTTCTTATGTACGAGTAGTTAACATTGTTCCTGACGCGCGGTGGCGCGCGTCAGCTACTAGTAGATTTAATACAAGGAATGAACTAATGATAGTGAGAAGAAGACTTTATAGCTGGAGTTCAGTTGTGAAAGATGGAAGTTCAGAGTTTCAATTCAACACCTCCTTGTTGGAGCACCAAATTTACAAAGTAGTACTCTGTAGCACTCAGCAATGGAAAGTCAAGTTGAACAAAAACATTTAATCTGTGTCCAGAAATTTCAGGAAGAGTAAATTATTATTCGATACATGGCAGCAAAGGTGACGTGGAAAAAACCATAAAACACAACCATAGAGGGGAAGAAGATATCACGACGCCATGTAAACACGATTGCATCTCGTTGTAAAAAAAAAAAAAGGAAACGACTGCATCATTACAGTTACACTGCCTTGGCTCCGTTGCTGATGAGCTTCTCGATGGCCTGCAGCGCCTGTATGGCGGCCTGGATGTAGAAGGTGATGGGCCCGGCCACCGGCGCCAGTGGGTTGGCCGCGACCTCCTCTTTCTCGTCCTCGTCCGCCGACGGCAGCGGCGCCGCCGGGTCCTGGTCGAACTTCTTGGCCTGCTCCAGATACTTGTCCATGCGCGGCGTCGCGAAGAGCCGGTTGCTCTCGATGTCGCCCCTCGCCGCAAACCGCTGCCGGTCGTGCGACGTCTCCGACGACATGGCGTACGGCCGGCCCTGCTGCTCGTACACGTCCTGCGACTTCATCAGCTTGAGGAGCTCGCCGAGCTCCGTCCTGAGCGCGTCCAGCAGCGGGTCGGACTGCGCCGCCACGTCCACGTCCTCCAGCGCGTTCTGGGCCTCCACCAGCTTGTCCCGCGCGTCGCCCAGCTTCTTGCCGTCGGCCATCGTCCTCGCCTGCTGGATCATCGTCGCCGTCTTCAGCCGGGCCTCCTCTGCCTGCACGTCCACCGGCGGGTCGTCCTCCGGGAACGCCCTGCCGCTGCGCCGCACGGTCACCGTCGCGGGCGGGGCGTCGAACAGCTTCCCGCTCGTCTTGTACGCGTAGGTCACCTCCAGGATGTCGGCGCCGCGGTCGGCGTCGATGGCCGGGAGGAGGAGGTCCACGATCACCTTCCGCACCTCCTTGCTGTAAAGGTCGCCGAAGGCGACCGTCACCGTGCCGGCGTCGGCGTCCTGCGTCTGCGGGTAGTTTCCGGCGGCCACGTTCTGTATGGTGGACTCGTCCTCGACGCGCGCCACCGTGACGGTGAGGTCCTGCACCACCACGGTGAGCAGGCCGGCCAGGCACTGGGAGAAGGCCAGGCTCAGCTTGTCCACGTCGTTGACGACGGAGAAGGTCCCTCCCATGCTGTTCCTGGCGACGGCGTTGAGCACCGTGGGGTCGTAGTCCGCGCCGAACCCGAAGGTGTACACCGGCACGTTGCCGATCTTGATGTCGGCGGCGTTCCCGCCCCGGTTCTGCTGCCCGTCCGACATGAGCATGACGCCGACGACGCGGCCGGAGCTGAGCTTGCGGTCCGCGAGGACCTTGAGCCCCGTCTGGAGGCCGTCGCTGATGTTGGTGTTGCCGCCGGGCCGGAGCGCGTCGATGAGACCCAGCAGCTCCGGCTGGGAGGCGTCGGTGACCTGGCGCAGCGGGCAGATCCTGTTGGCGGTGTCGACGAAGGTGACGACGGAGAGGCGGTCGATGGAGCTCAGGTTCTTCACAACGAACTTGATGGCGGTCTTCATCTTCTCGATCTTCTCGCCCTGCATGCTGCCGCTCACGTCCAGCACCGCCACCCTAAAAGGCTATTTAGCAATGGGCTATAGCGAGTTATGATAGCGGCTAAAGCCATTTTCGGCGGCTAAAAAAAAATATGCCAAACATTATATAATTTTATACACATAATAAAGATAAAAACATAGATAGTTCAAAGTCTTACTAATACATTACATCAAAGTAGTTTGTAGTTCATACATCAAACATCATCACATCACATAGAGAAATACATGAGTTCTAATACCTTGAGATGAGATTTGGGCCTGCCAATCAATTTGGACCAACGGAAATCAGCCCAATATTTTATAGCGCTAAATGAGCTGCAGTTTAGCGTTTTTTAGCGCGCTATTAGCAGCTAATAGCGTTTAAGCTAAAATGGCAATAGCTTAGCGTTACCCTGTCCGAAACACTATTTAGCGCTATAGCGTCTGCTATAGCGCGCTATTTAAAACAGGGACCGCCACCAGGTCCAGCCCCGACCGGTCGCTGGTGGAGTCGCCGCCGGTGAGCTCCAGCAGCACCTTCTGGGTGTTCTCATCCAGTGGAGCCATGTTGTTGTTCTTGCTCACCAGCTGCACCCTCCCGGGTACGATCGGCGTCGGCCTCGGACCTGCATCGATCTCATTATGCTCATCATCATCTCCATTTTGCACAGTTCACCAATAATTAAGCAAAATGCATGATTTGTTACGTTTTATTCGAGTTGATGAGTGAACCTGAGTTTGGAGGAGGGATAATCGGCTCGTCATCGTTGAAGGACATGGTGATAAGATGAAAGAGATTACTGCTGCAAATATTTGCTGTAGAAGAAACTGGCTGCTTCTCAACTACTCCTATGATAATATACAAGCTTGCTCCTCCTCAGTCAGTTATATATAGAGAGAACGGGTGGCGAAGTCTGCACCGAATAGATCACAAAAATTTCCGGTTAACGATCTTTTTTGTTATAAATCAGTTGGGTTCAATTGGATAGCATTCAAATTGTATATCATTTGTGACTTATAAAATTTATTTTAATTGGTGGTCAAACTGAACTTTGAATTTTATGAACACATTGTACATTATTATAGGTTAAAATGTACTCTCTTCATTTCAAGATGTAAGTCGTTTTGACTCTTTTTAGATACATTGTTTTAATTATGTATCTACATATGCTGTACAAAAATGGTTGATCTAGGATTGGGGACAAGGATGACATTACCAGTAGATAGATATACTCCTGCTACTATGAACTTTATTTTCAATTTCATTTTACTGTTGGTTTCTTAAATTTAGAACTTTGAGTGAACCATATGTCTGACGGAACTATAAGAATTAGCATAATAAAATTGAGAATTTTTATGTTCTCCCCGGTTCCACCCCACTTATTATAATTACAAGTAATTTAGTACTTTTCCTAACAGTACAGCTTCTCAGCTTCACAGCTTCAGGTATCTCAATTCGACAACTGCTTTACTACTTCTAGCTTCCGTGTATTAGAACAAGGAACAACCAGAGCCGTTTATGGTCCCCTTTGGTTGGGCTTTTGAACCTGCTTTTGCTTTTCTAAAAGCCAAAAGTCAACCAAAGAGCCCAAAAGTCCCGCTTTTAGATCCAAAAGTCACAACTCCTTTTACCCAAGTACAAGTTGAAAAGCAGCTCGAACCACGCTTTCAACTGGTTTTGGGGTATAAACAATTACCCACCTGCCACCGATTACATACGTACTGGTTCGTTTTGTTTCTTCTCATGTCCTGTGTCTCCATGAGACCGCAACCTTTTCGAGTGCGTGTGAGCTCTCCCCGGCTCTCCCATGGCATGTCGAGCTCTCCCCTGCGCAGGGCTCCGGCCGCCCCTCTCCGGCCGGTGAGCCCCTTCCAAAGTCCACCCCACCCCGACGCATCTCCGACCGGGATCCCCACCGTTGCGGTCAGCTCCACCGCCGTTAGATTGAAGCGAAGCTCTGCCGCCCGTCGGCGCGAGCCCATCGCCGTGGGACAGCTCGTCTGTTGTCGTTTGCCTTTGCGATGGAGACCCCATCGGTCCAGAGCCTCCTGTGCGTAGCCACTAGCGTGGCGGCCGAGCAGCGGAGCGAGGCGGCACTGAGGAGGAGCGGCTGGCGGTGGTCGATGAAGCCCCAAACCAACGCAGAGCCCCTCTGGCAAGAAGATGGATGGGGACGGGAAGACCCTACCGGCGGACGCGAAGTGCATGCTCTATGCCTCGCGACCTCCTGCTCGAGCTCTAGCACCTCACCGGCGCACCTTATTCACCCCACCACAGCTTAATGTCTCCATGGGATGAAGAAGAACGGGCTGACAAGCCGGACCCACTTGTCAATAAGAGGGAGAGTTTAGTGGAGATGACATGTAGGGTCCATTTAACAGTTCAAAGGCCACAGCTACGTTTTTTTTCACAATTGCTTTTACAGAAGTCACGGCGCACCGCTGCTTTTCTAAAAGTCACAACTCAACCAAACACACACCCTTAGAGTTATTCCTTATGGAGTCATATGCATTTTGTGACCCGACGATGCAGTGCGCAGCGCAGCGGTACAGAAATCATACTTCTCCTTGTTCGTTCTCGTGGTGGGTGAGTGTCGCGGTGAAAAGGATCATCGATATACAAGGCAATCGGCAGGTTTTTTCGATTCTCGCAGTGGGGTGATCGAGAATCCGTGGGTCCCAAACAAGGCCATTTAAGCTAGTGCTTCAGTTCTATCTTAGATCGTGTCAACACAAGCATTTTAAAACCAATAAATTTTCAGCAAGAAATAGAATCCATTCTGGAAACTTATGCATACTTCGACATGTGCACTCGACTAGATATTAGCTTTGCCGGCATGCTTTGTCGATAAAAAGTAATCTTTTTTTTTTTTTTTTTTTTTTTTTGAGAATCGATAAAAAGTAATCTATTGTAAAGATACATCGGATAACTGGTAAGAAGGTTCTTCCCTAGGTATTTGAAGGGCACTAAGGATCACATGCTCACGCGTACAAGAGATCTGGCCATTTGGTGATAGGCTACATGGATTTATTACACTATATGCTGGATGTATGGACTCAAGAAAATATCCACATTCGATCGGCTATGTGTTCCTATTGGCTAGGAGTGGTTTCATAAAAGACTGGTTAAGGCTCACAGTACGTAGTATTGAAGTATTGCTCACAGTAGCAACTTTCCTCTTCTCTTCCCCAACCTCCCCGCCGCAGGCCCCTCATCCAACCCGCCACCGGCCCCTACCTCCTTCTCCGGCGACCTCGCCGGGCGACGAGGCAGGGGGATCGATCCCCTACTGTCCCTTCATCCCCTCTTCCTCCTCCTTGTAAAAATCTCCAGCCAAATAAGAGTTATGAAGATCCTTTTCTTCTTTATCCTCCTCTGCTTCAAGAAGACTGGACCTCACCATGGACGGGCGGCGGTGATGGCGCAGACTTCCGCGGCACCGCGCCTCTAGGAGTGCTACAGTTCTTGGCAACCGCCATCTTGATGCTGGAGGTCGCCCCACCGGAGGCATCGACGCCACGGAAGGAACCGGACGACGCCCTCAACGACGGGACTACGGGCGCGGAGCGCCGAGGCACTCATCCTCCCGCCCACGCAAAGGGCCATCTCCAGGCCGCTGGTGCGCCGAGGAGGGCCTCTTTCACGCCGCCCGACGTCGCGGATCCAGCCTTCGCCGCTTTCGGTCTTCCAGCGTGGGGCCCATGAACTACATGGAGTCGCCGTCTACTCTGGTGTGGACATCTCCCAATAGGCACGCCGTTGCTCACGATCTTCGTGAGCCAAGATTTGTTCGGCGTCTCCGTTGCGGCCAATGTCCATGGATCCCAGCCTCCGCCTCGACCTCTTCGGTGCAGCCATCGATCCTACCAATCCTGGCTCCTATCGACATCTACATACTAATCCGACGTTGCGCGACTACTTTGCCTTCCTCTGGGATTCGACTTGGAGCTTCATCTTCTACCTCCGGCGACATCTAAGAAATTATCCTTCGGTCGCCCGATGTGTTCTCCATCGGCTCTGCCGATCCACCTTCAACCGACGCTTTGCGCGGTCTTTCCATCCGGGTGTATGCGTCATTGGCACCCCTACGCCCCTCGCCAACGAGCTTATCGTCGCCAACGCCTCCGATGTAGTTGTTGTGCTTATCCGTCGCAGGACCAACTTGTAATCAGGTCTTCTTTACAAGTCCTTTATGTAATCTGACTACTTAATATATTAAGGTTGTTCTTGTCAAAAAAAAAAAAAAAAAAAAAAAAAAAAAAAGACTGGTAAGCATAATATGTCATTGCTTCTTCCACTATGGAGGCTGAATTAGTGCCATATGCATGCTTTGAGGCCACTATTCGATGTATTCAATCACTTTGACTACGGAATTTTGGGTTCGGTCTGACAATTTCGAGAGACCGTTGAAGATACATTGGGCCACTGCTGCCATCTTCTCTAAAAACGATATAGGTACTGAAATGGAGTAAAACATATGGATTTAAAGTACCTATCAGTTAAAAAAAAAAAAAAAACGTATCAATGCATATTGGTGCTGACATGATGATTGCAGGTTCACTAACAAAGGGATATATTGTTAAGACTTTCAGTGGCCACGTAAAAAGGATGTGCATTTTTTGACAAAACCTTATTATCATGGTCTGTATACACATGATATGTGTTGCTCGTAATATTATAGTTGTTACTTAGCATATGAATGGTCTATTTGTGCTACGTACATATATTAAAAATGCTTATTTTGGTTAACTCACTTTGTGGTAATACAAGACGATTTCTTTAAGCTCTCGCGCGCGAACTGTTTGAGGTTACAAACTAAACGTCTAAGCACGGCAATAGGCCGCAGCTTACGACTCCAGAGATTCGCACATAAACCATATATATTGTATTGTACGTCCTATATTCTATATAGGATAATATATAAAATGTAGCATGCATGGATCGGAGAAATGGAAGCTGCCCAATTTGCATACCAGCTATTCGGGTCCAAGCGTGAATGAACACGTACATGTACTGACATACTATTATGAATAATATAGTTTGGAGACCCAGAGTACTATATATATGGTTATATACAGTATATATGTATATCCAAACCAACAAACACGTGTCTCACGCATATAGATTGTTGTCATGCATGCATGCACTTGTCTAGACACACGTACATTGGCGTGGTACGTGTGGTACAGAAATGAAAGCTCACCCGTACGTACGTGGAAAAATCTCCACAGTTCAGCTTCAAGAGGTATGGACGGGCGGAATTGACGCGATACATTTATTGTTTATTGTACATATATGAATGCTCGATAGGTTTTTGTCCCACAAGTAGTTAGAAGATATGTTTCTTAAATCGATCTATGTATGGACCACGTACGTACTGTGCTCGCTCATTGATCCATATATATCCACATTAGCCACATTGCACTACATCAGCTTCAGTACTCGATCGATCCAATATAATGCATGCATGTGCAACAAAGTTTGTACCACGCATGCATAGTATTTTAGAGCTTAAGATAAGGATGTGACGCGACTATGCGAGCCAGCAGTGATCGATGATGTACTGAAGCTGCAGAGGCCGGCCAGCCTAGAATTGATGATGCTGCATGTGTCCGTGATCCAATCCAAGGGCCGGGCAACAAGGGACGTCATCGACCTGGGCCTTGTTTAGATGGCTAAAGTTTTGTCAAAAACTTGCAAATTTTTAGACTCTTTCTACGTCACATCATATTAAATACACCAAAAGACATATGTTCAGAGCAGTAAATGTAGGTAAAAAAATAACTACTTACACAGTTTTGTTGTAAATCACGAGATCGAATCTTTTGAGCCTTTAGTCCATGATTGGACAATGTTTACCAAATACAAACGAAAGTTCTACAGGAGTTAGAACAATGCTTTTTGGCAAATATTTTGCCATCTAAACGAGGCCCTGCTTGCATTGCGCACTGGATGGATCGGAGTAAAAGTATAGGGATCGAAGTGGCAGCTGGGTGGTTGAGTAGCTAGACAATTAACACATGCATGATGCACTATTATTACTGTGGTCACGCTAGCTCTTAATTGACCACGTGAAACACATCCGCACAGGTTCTGCATGCATTGCTGGAGACACTGCTTGAAGATAGATACAATAGTCAATAGGTACGCCTCACTGTCTCAGTAACATTAATGACAAGCCAGCCGCTAGACATGAGAGTGCGATGCATCTCCTAGCAACAAGTTAAATTTATTTTTTATGGAGTCACTGGAATCACTGTACATTTTAGCGAATTGGGTTATGACTGTCTCGTTAAAAAGAATCTCAGAATTGTTATACCTATTGTCACTACACATAGAAACCATAGTTTCAATGGATGGTTTCTTTGGAACAAATTTTGTCCAATCATGTATCACCTAGATCTCTTCGTGTCTTAGGTTCTCAGTGTAAGCATAGTTTCTTGCATAAGCAACCATTTCCTCCTATGACTTCATTAATTAATTACAATGCCGTATTATCATTTTTGCTTTGTTGAAACCCTCACCATTGAACATACAAACCATATTGTTTCTTAGTTAGGTCCGCCCTTAAAGAACAATAATTATACTAAATTAAAGCACTATAAGTATAGGATTTTAGGTTGAGACAGATAAGAGAGAAGAGAAGTGAGCTATAAGTTTATGGCCTTCAAAAAACTCAATGAGAGAAGAAAGTAGACCATGTGTTAAGATGAACTATCTTAACAAATTAATCTACTGCTATATAAATAGGCTCATAGTTGGGACTGAGCCGTAGCTCAGTTGGTGTGCGTTCCGGTGTGGACGCCACCGGTCGTGGGTTCGAGCACTTCCCACCGGGAACAGTACGTTCCCAATCTTCGCTCGGATTATTTCCGGGCCGTTGCCTCTCTTTGCGTAGTACATTCAACGAATATTGTGACGATCTTCGTTGCCCCTTAAAGGACGCGAACTTCCCAATGTGTGTAGCTGTAGGTCTGTTGTAAACAAGTGGTGTGCGTGTGGTGTGCATGTGTGTAGGTATAGGGTGCGTGTGTGTATGAACAGATACTACAACCTGTACCTGCATGAGAGGGCATCGCAAAAAAAAAGGCTCATAGTTAAATGTAAACATTCATTTAACCAGAAGTAATAAGCTAATTACTATATATCCTTACAATATGCAAACAGAAAAAAAAAAAAAAACAAAAATGATCAAATTTAATTACAGTAATATACAAACCTTATTGTTTTTAGGGGTTTACCAAGTAGATCCCTGTTGAAATATAAGGCAATTTCCAGATTAATTCCATAATATAAAACATGATGAACTGATCTACTAGAATAAGCATGTGAAGCAAACAAGCATGATTCAAAATCATATAACAGATCATAGCATGGTAGAACAACATAAAACATGGCATGATCATGGCAACTCGGTGTAGGCACAACTAGCACAACACATACACCAGATAGATTAAATAGATTGAACATGTTGGACAATAAGATTAGATTACGATGTAATATACCCGCCGATGTAGAAGTACATGGTGATGAAGATGCGAACGATGATCGCATGTCCTTGTAGATGTTCCCGCGGCGCGAGCCTTACGACGACGAGACGACGCGGCTGAGATTTGGGAGCAGTCGCGCGAAGAGCGCTTCCCAAAAACCTTATTCGCCTTCTCCCGGTGCAGATCGCAAAGACGACGGTTCCGAGACCCGCTCGGGTTTCCGGTGCACGCGAACGATCGGGCTGGAGACTTGGCAACGGCGGCAGCAAAGTGAGAATAGGAAAATACTATTTTACTACTTTAGGATTTTCTAATTGAAACTCCCAATTGTAGTTGTTATATTGTGTCTATTCCAAGGAGGCTTGGTACAAATATATAGGAGGAAAAACTCGCTACCTCCACATCAATTAATAATATGGTACTAATTGATATTGCACCTCCCACCTTTACTCATGGGCTAAAACAATAAAGCCCATTAGAGAACACAAATATTGGGCCTTTGAGATTTATCAGAATTTCTTCATATGAATTTTAGGGGAACTATTCATATATAAATTCTAACAATCCCCCACCAGATCTCAAATCGCCCAAAGATAGATATTTTCCTTTATCTCACTACTTGTTTTATATACTAGTGTTTCAAAGAGACCGTTAAGTTGAACATCCGCCTAGAGCTTCAAGTTCTACTCATCCACAACTTGAACAATGGACTACGCCTTGAATTGCAAGTTTTGTATGAATAAGTTTCGCCAAAGTCAAACTAGTACTTGGTCGCTAGTAGCCTTTCTCCGTGGGTGGAGCATATACGCCATACTCCTTAGTCTCTTCATGAGCTTACTAGAGATCACCCAAATCTCATAGATCTGCGACGTTTAACGTCGAACTCATATAGGTATGCCCTTTCAAGAATGCTCAGAGGACAACATCTTTACTTATAAAGTCAATAGGACATATTAAGGCATTCTCGCCAACCTACCATACAGAGTCTCTTCGCTCTTGAGAGTATTACATCTTCACATAGAGAGGGTTTATTAGTTTACTCTCCTCGGTTTACCAATAGCTTGTTCTTTCCAGTGTCCTTAGTCACGGGATCTCCGATCAAAAAGGTTGGGTTACTACTACTGAAAACTCATATGGGTCTCATACCCATCTCCCTAGATGCAATTTCTATCACATTACGTGATAGCCCTTTTAGTAAAGGGATCTCGCTGGTTTTTATATCCGTCGTATATAGGATACGCTTATTACTCGAAGTTTCTCAATTTCCGACAGTCTTCAAACGTCTTTTAACGTGTCTTGTTGACTTTGAATTATCCTTTGCACTATTCACTTTAGTGATCTTTGCTTGATTATCACAGTTTATAAGGATAGCTTGCATCGGTTTTTCAACCACCGGCAAGTCGACAAGAGCTCATGCAGCCACTCGCCCCTCGCAGATCTTGTTTTCTAAAGCGAAGAAGTTTACGCTTCCATGGTTGACTTAGTCAAAATAGTCCGTTTTACAAGGCCTCCATGACACTGCGCCACCTCCAAGAGTAAATACATACCCACTTGTGGCGTAGATTTAAGCAATATCGTAAATCCAGCCGCATCACTATATCCCTCTAGCACACTACTGGGTGCCCGTAATAGTGAATTCCATAGCTCATTGTACCTTTAAGATAGCACAAGACCCTTTCTAGTACATGCCAATGATCATCACCCGGGTTGGACATATACCTACTCAACTTGCTCACAAAGAAAAAGAGATATCCGGGGTCCGGTTGCATTCGCTAGATACATGAGTGAACCAACAACTGAGAGTACTTGAGTTGATCTCTAGTATGCTTCTTATTCTTTCACAATGTCACACTAGGATCATAAGGTGTTGGAAAAGGCTTTCTATCCATAAAGCCAAAACGGCTCAGGACCTTCTCAACATAGTGAGATTGCGATATAAAGTAATCCCACTATCTTCCTTAATAAGCTTAATGTTTACATCAGCCTCTCCTAGATCTTTCATATCAAAATTCTTTGACAAGAAAGACTTGACCTCATTTATGACATTCATGTTTGTTCCAAAGATTAGAATATCATCAACATATAAGCATAATATAACATGATTCGCCCCCACCATGTCGATAATACACACACCTATCAGCTTCATTGACAACATAACCGCACTAGTTAACGTAGTGTCAAACTTCTCATGCCATTGTTTAGGTGCTTGTTTCAAGCCATACAAAGATTTTAATAACTTGCACACTTTTTGCTCTTCACCTTTTACTACAAATCCATCGGGCTGATCCATGTAAATCTCCTCATCCAACTCTCCATTAAGAAAAGTGTCTTTACATCCATTTGATGAATGATCGGACCATATGAGGCGACCCAAAGATAGTAGTGTTCGAATAGTGGTCATTCTAGCAACAAAGTAGTAAGTATCAAAGAAATCTTCTCCTTCTTTTTGAGTGTAGCCTTTAGCCACAAGCCTAGCCTTGTACTTGTCAATAGTATCATCAGGTCTAAGCTTCTTCTTGAACACCCACTTACATCCAATTAGTTTACAACCGAATGGTAGATCGATAGCTCCTAAGTTCCATTAGAAAGAATCGAGTCCATCTCACTACGAACAGCTTCTTTCCAATCATCTACATCTAGAGATGCATATGCCTCTCGAGATAGAGGTGGGAGTATCATCCACAAGGTACACAATGAAATCATCACCAAAAGATTTTACAATCCTTTGTCTCTTGTTCCTCACAGAACTTCATTGTCATCCTTCTCAAGTGGTTGCTCAAATGACTCAACAGGATATTCGATAGGTATAGTATCATCGGGGAGCTAATTCAAGTAGAAAATCTAACATTGCTACGCATATCTTTTTAAAGGAAATATATTCTCAAAAAATGTAGCATCACGAGATTCAAAGATAGTATCAACAAGCATATCGTAAACTTCAGATCTTACTACTAAAAATCGATAGGCAATCTTTGTTGTGAGCATATCCAAGAAAGATACAATCTACCGTCTTTGGTCCAAGCTTACGCTTCTTATTAATTGGAATATTGACTTTTGCCAAACATCCCCACGTGCGCAAGTATGAAAGTGATGGTTTCCTTCCAACCCATATCTCATATGGTGTTGTCTCTTTATTTCTCGTTTGGAATTCTATTCGGGACATGACTCACAAATCAATATAGCTTCCCCACCATGCCTTAGATAAACCCAAAGAAGTGTCTAACATGGCATTAATCAAGTCGGTCGGCGTGTGATTTTTCCTCTCAAAGAACCCCGTTGGATTCGGGCGAATAGGGAGGTGTCCTCTCATGAATAATACCATGTTCCGCACAAAACTCATCAAATGTTATAGGAAAATATTCACCACCACGATCCGACCTTAGACGTTTAATCTTTCTTTCTAGTTGATTTTCAACTTCAGCCTTAAAGATTTTAAAGTAGTCTAATGCCTCATCTTTAGTTTTCAGCAAGTAAATATAACAAAATCTAGAAGCATCATCAATTAACGTCATGAAATATCTCTTTCCATCTTTAGTCAACACACCATTCATCTTGCATAGATCAGAATGTATGAGCTCTAGAGGTGCCAAGTGTCTCTCCTCCGCTGCCTTGTAAGGCTTTCGAGGTTGCTTAGATTGCACACAACTATGGCACTTAGAACCTTTGGCAATGGTGAAATACGGAATTAACCTACCAAGCTAGATAAATGTGACATCAAACCAAAATTCACATGACATAAACGAGAATGCCAAACACTTGAATTATCATCAATTGTGCCACAAATATGATTCACGACTTATTACAAAAAAATCGCCAAACTTAGGCGGAACAAGCCACCACGTCATAACCTTTACCAATAAAGCGTCCATGCTTAGACATAACTACTTTATTGACTCCGTCACTACCTTAAACCCATCTCTTAAAAGAAGGGAAACACTAACAAGGTTCTTGCGAATAGTAGGGACATCTTCGCACGTTCTTCATTTGCACAATTTTCCCTGAAGTAAACTTCAGATCTACCGTGCCAACGCCACTAACGTAAGCATGTGACCCATTCCCCATTAGGACGTAAGAACCTTGTAGCTCTTTATAAGAAGAAAACAAAAAGAGATGTCAAGACACACATGAATATTAGCACTGTATCAACCCACCAACTTGGTGATTGAAATACCGATAGTACAAAGAGGGAACATTATTGTACTCCTCATCAAGATTGCTAATAGTCACGAGGTTGACATTCTTATTATTCTCATTGGAAAAGTGACTAAGCTGTCCACAAGTGAAGCAAAGCACCTCATCATTATTTTTCTTCTTCTCAAAGGTAGTTGTTAATTTGGCATTGGAAGATTTATTCCCTTTGTTCTTGCCATGTGGGTTTTTCTCGCACAAAATTAGTGCTAGAATGGCTCTTGTTCCCCTTATCAATAGTATTCTTCATCCGAATATTTTTCTCAACATTAAGAGATGCTATCGGGTTTACAACCGATATTTTCTCGTCTCTTGTGTTTAAGAATTGTGCCAAGCTCTTCCATGAAGAAGGCAACTTAGCAATATTGCATCGGGCTACAAACTCATCGGGCATGACATACTTAAGGAGTTCAAATTCTCTTGCCATGTGTTGAACCTCATGCGCTTGCTTGACTATAGACCGGTTAGCAACCATCTTGTAGTCATAAAAGCTCTCCATAATGTACAACTCAGATGTACCAATGGTTGCATTCAGTTGATCCCACAATGTCTTCTCATCTTGGAAGTGCAAGTTTGCATCTTCTAGATGACTAGCAAGACTATTTAGGATTGTTCTAAAGATAGTGTTGTCTCTCCAGAATCTTCTCTTATCTCTAGAGATATTTCCCTGAGGTGATCCAACAAGAATCCGTAACATTTTAGCCTCTAGCCAGAGCATGGCCTTAACTCGCCATCTCTTAAAATGTGCACTAGAAAACTTTTCTAGTCTCAAAGACGTCATTGTAAACAGTCATAGTTAAATCAAGAAAAAGCATATAATAAGGTTTTTGGATTGTTGAAATATAAGGCAATTTCCAGATTAATTCCATAATATAAAACATGATGAACTGATCTACTAGAATAAGCATGTGAAGCAAACAAGCATGATTCAAAATCATATAACAGATCATAGCATGGTAGAACAACATAAAATATGGCATGATCATGGCAACCGGTATAGGCACAACTAGCACAACACATACACCGGATAGATTAAATAGATTGAACATGTTGGACAATAAGATTAGATTACAGATGTAATACCTGCCGATGTAGAAGTACATGGTGATGAAGATGCGAACGATGATCGCATGTCCTTGTAGATGTTCCCGTGCGCGAGCCTTACGACGACGACGAGACGACGTGCTAAGATTTGGGGGAGCGCGCGAAGAGCGCTTCCCAAAAACCTTATTCGCCTTCTCCGGTGCAGGATCGCAAAGACGACGATTCCGGAGACCTGCCGCCCCGCCGCCGTGCACGCGAACGATCGGGTCGGAGACTTGGCAACGGCGGCGCAGCAAAGTGAGAATAGGAAAATACTATTTTACTACTTTAGGATTTTCTAATTGAAACTCCCAATTGTAGTTGTTATATTGTGTCTATTCCAAGGAGGCTTGGTACAAATATATAGGGAGGAAAACTCCCTACCACCACATCAATTAGTAATATGGTACTAATTGATATTGCACCTCCCACCTTTACTCATGGGCTAAAACAATAAAGCCCATTAGAGAACACAAATATTGGGCCTTTGAGATTTATCAGAATTTTTTCATATGAATTTTAGGGGAACTATTCATATGTAAATTCTAACAGATCCAAACCCAGCTATGAGATTGTAAGCCGTGAATGAAAGCCTGCTACCAGGCAGCTATTAGGAAGTTTACAAATTCTAGAAAATCTGGGCCTAGGTCGTCGAGCACACACGTACATATCTATAACTCCTATATAGGAGCCCCCACTAGAAAATCTTAGGGAGTTCTCAGCCCCTCTCATTGGTCCCCACATCACTGGTAACTGAATCGAGCACTAGGCTATGAATGGGATCCCCATTTTAAGTCCTAAGCAGCCCAAGCATCAGCAGACTTCTTTCCCGGCCACTAAGCATGCATGCAAGAAGAGGTAGCGGCGCTGATGAATTCATACAGTATCCACCAAGAAGGCATTCAATTCCATGTCTGCCTGTCGACACCCGAAGGGTCATCGTGTTGCTCGCTACCCTGCCATCCATATATATTGAGGACCGCCAACGTCGCAGGCTCGCCCAGGAGCCTCCGCGGCTCGGGTCGCCGCCACCGACATGCTGGTCACGCCCAAGAAGAGCAGCAAGGCGGAAAAGCCCAACCGGATCTTCAAGAAGGAGCTCGCGCTCGCGTGCCTCCTCCTGACGGCCGCCACGCGGAGCCTGCTCTCCAAACAGGGTCTGCACTTCTATTTACTGCTCTTCCAGGGTGTCAGTGCGTCACCTTCCTCGCCGTCGGCCTCGACCTCATCGGCGAGTAGGTCAGCTAGCCGCCGCCGCCACAAGAATAAACTTAATCAGCGGCCGTCCGGCTCGCCAATCCCCATGCATCAGCAGGCCGGCCACATGCACAGGCAGCCTCACATGCATGCATGCGTGCAGGTGTAACCATCACCATGAAAGGCGAGGCCACGTTGCGGTGCCATGGTAGCAGTGAGCGGCGAGTGGTGACACGCCACCAGTGATGGCTGAGTTGAAACACACATGCACCGGTTGTGTCAGTGAGATCCGTCCAAGAGGTAGTAACATAGTACACGATTTTGTTTCTCTTTGATACTGGAATTTTGGAAAGCTACACTTCGATACATGGAAAGCTCTGCTAGCCTGGTGCACACTAATGGAAGGCATGGAGCCAGAGACGCGCGATCCATGCTAGCCTCTCCCACCATGCACACCAGCGGAGAAGAAACGACGGAGCACACCATCATTAGCCTACAGCTGAGCACCGAGCAAGATCAGATAGGGTCTCTTAATTGTTTGTTAGTGCTTTTCATTTGTTATTTCTTAATGAACTTAATTCTCTTTCATATCACACCTTCCGTGCTATTTGTTGTGTGGGCATATAAAGGATCACCAAAGGATTTCTTTCATTTGGATGTTAATATCCTGTAAAATTCAAGATGGCTTTGCATGACGTAATTGATTTCAACAGTCATAGTTTCAAAGTTTTAATTGTTGAAATCATTTTGCAAGGGGAAATATATGTTCTCTGGCTACGACAACACTTGAAGGGAAAATGATGTGAAATCATTGCATTTTCTTAATTCCCGCAGCAACGCGCGGGTGAGGTTTCCCTAGTATATATATATATGAATGATGCATCGTCCATTCGCCCCATACAGTGGTCACGTCACGCTCTTGACTACGTGAAACACATCCATACGTGTAGTGGCACGCAGAGCCTGCATATGCATTGCAGGAGACACTGGAAGATCGATATATACTGTAATAAAATTTATGGCAAAGCCAACAGCTAGCGCGCTAGATATAGTCACGTACACATGTGGTTGGCAATGGCAGCAGGTAATAAAAACGTTCATTTCCAACTACTGTATATCTCTGCCCTAAATTAAATGTGTCGTACGTCTTTTATTTTTATGGAGGCACTATATATGCAGCAAACTTGGTCACAATTTAATTTGCGCGCACTTAGCGTCTTTGGCATGATAATCTACATAGCTTTTAATTTGGCCCACCGCCCACAAGTATAAGACAGGGATGATAACTAAGAATAAGTTTATAGACTCGACTGGGCATTTAAAAGCCCTCTAAACCCATATTAGTTCAAGAACAAGCAGTTAATCTATTGCATCTGTGTAAATGTCATGGAAAAAGATCTCGGGCCGGCCTCTTGCTTCATGTGAAGGTATATTTGATCATATATATAAAGATAATATATATATATATATATTTGATCATATGGCTATATACCAGGGCTGGCAGCGCGTGCTACACCGCTCGGAGCACACCTCGCGCCCGGCTGTACCTGTGCTCGCCGCCGCCGCCCTGTCCGGCCTATCTCGTAGGCCTGTGTTTCAAACGCCTGGCGGGGGGGATCACGTCGCGGCAGCCTGTCGTCTACCGTCTCGCTGCCTCCTCACAGAGGCGCTGCTGCATGCGGAGCGGGCGCCGCTCGTCGGCCCGGCCCTACCCCCGCCTCCTCGGCCGCCGCCGCGGTGCTCCCTCGGCAGCTGCCCGCAAGGTCGTCGTCCCGCGCCTCGTCGCCGGCCCTCGTGGTTGGGCTCAGATGGGCGCCATCCGGCGGAGGTTTTCTGTGGCCTCCACCCGATCGCTGACGACCGACGGCGCGCCGTCGTGCGCCCACGAGCTTCGCCGTGGCTCTTTGTCTCCTCTCCGGACCCGCTCGTGCTTGTGCCGCCGGTGCTCTCGGTGCCCCCTGCCGGGTGGACCGATGGTTGATGAGCTTGCGGCCTCCCTCGTCGCGCCATCGCCCACCCCGGTGTGCCATCCTTGCCACTATTGTTGGAGCCACCTTCACCTCTCGCGCATGGTCGCGCCGCGGCGGCGGGCGGATGCCTCGGAGGTTCTTTGTCTTTGGCGAATCCGCCTTCCATGCTCTGCGTCGCCACGCCATGCCTCGCCGTCGGGGTGGGGGCTTCTCGCAGCCGGCCCATGCCGGAGGTGCCGGGGGTCCGTAGCCGGGACGTGCTGCCGTCCGCATCGCCGCCGCCGCCCTTCGACCCACCAGGTCCCGACATGATCGGTGCGGCAGGTGCGAGCCGTGGGCTCCTCGCACTCCTTCCTCGGCTACCTCGGCGGATGCTCCACCGGTCGCGCCGCGCCGCTTCGGGCACCGGTTCCGCCTTCGTCGACAGATTGACTACGCCTTTGGCGAACCGGTCCAATGCTGCACCGCCGCAAGCGGAGGACACGCGGTGGTCGCCGACGACCGGGTGCAGCGTCGCGGTGTCTGGCTGGCCGCCAAATCTGCTTTCGCGATCACCGCCCGAGGCGGAGGCGTGTCCGATCCGGCAAGTGGGCCAAGCATCCTGCGGCACGCGTCGCCTACCTCGGACCCCTCACACGCCGCGAGGTTCCACGCAGCCTTCGGGGATGCCGAGCCGCCCTCCGGGCGGAAGAATGTGCGCAAGATCCATCCCCTCCTCGGCGTCCGCTTTCGTGTGGGATGAGTCGAGTCCTCGATGCCGGGACAATCCGGCGCTTATAGCCGCCCGCTTCCCAACCGCCACGGACCCGGTCGCCTCCGGGGATCGGTTCGGGAGCACGCGGTCGCGCCCACCGCCGCTTCCGCCCAGACTTCATCGCGTCGCTCACCCCTACCGATCGACGCCATCCTCGCCGCCAGCCCACCCTCCGCCGCCCAAGGTCCCTGTTGAAGATGGAAAGCACGACGTGCTCGTCTCCGTCTGGCAAATCGAAGCACGACCCTCTTCCGGAGCAGGGAGCGGACGACGTTGTTGGAGCCGCTAAGCAAGCTTGAGGGATGCCGGGTCGGCGGCGCCCGTCCCCCGAGCTACAGCTTAAGCTCCGGGAGCACTTTTCGTGAAGTCGGATCGTCCGCAAGCGAGGTGAGCGTATGCGCCGAGGTCTTCCCTTTGATGCGGCCTCTGGCGCTTTTGCGGGACCGGGGGATTCTGACCGGGCGTAGCCGTGGAAGCTTCGCCCTCCAACACTTGTCGCGCATTAGTTTAACTTTAGTACAACCGAACGCACCACCGTTCTAGCCGGTGATTCTGTATGTGTGTTCTCGCACGCCCGCCAATTGTTTTGGCTTAAGTGTGCGACGTGTAAAACTCTATTTTCCCTTAATGAAGTGCGTGCCAATGGGTGCGCTTTTCGAAAAAATAGTTTGTAAATAGTTAAATATATAACCCATTGTATGAGTTATACGTATGTCGAATCTAGAACATACAAATTTGTATGTCGGTTGTTGTACATGCCGTTGTAGAATAGCCTCGGTGAGTTTTATGACGTGATTACCGAGGCTAACACATTAGATTTTATCTAGATAAAATTTTATAAAACCTTCTCACTCTCCTCATAATTAGTTGTCAAGTCGTGTCAAATCTACTAATTTGTCACAGTATTAAATGCAAAATGAAATTTAGATGAAAACATGTAGCTTTGAAGGACCCGAAAGGCGACTAGAAGAGGGTGAATAGGAGCCTAAAAATTCTTTCAAATTTTGAACTTGTAGCTCTCACACCTCCCTCAAACTTAAACCGACCAAACCAGGGATGATCACGACCTAGATTGCTAGGTGGATGCCCTAGAAGATGTTCTATAGGCACAATGGATCAACCGAGAGAAGTCCCAATGTGATGGACAAACACGCCGGACAAAATCAGCAACACTTCAACAAAAACCGGGCGTCAATACGGACATGTCGGGTTGAATACCGGACGTGTCCGGGTTGAATACCGGGTTTAGGGTTTAGGGTTGGTACTAAATCAGCATGGAATCACTCCACGAGAAAAAATCGAAAATCCCATCAAATAAACTCGAAAAATCATGAGATTTTAGCCCTAGACTCTAGACACCATAGATAACATCTCCACAAAATTTCAGCCCCAAACTCGAAGTTTTGGAATACCGGACATGTCTAGGTTGAATACCGGACACGTCCGGTATTGTCAGGCTGAGACAAAAAACTGCTCGAACTCAAAATCGCCTCAAGCCAAAATCCGACCGAACTTCCTCGATTACTTGATCGGTCATAATTTTCAAGCCATAGGATCATGGCATGTAGGTAACAAGATTCCCCAAGAAATTTTGCAAAAGATCAAGTAAATCACCGGGAATTCCAAATCTCCCTCACACCGAAAACCATGAACTCGAACACAAAATCGCCCAAATCCGATGACACAAGTGGTTTTTCGATGATTTCCTTGAGTGAAACTCTTTGGTTCTTGGTCAAGATCGAATTGGGACAAAAACACACCAAACACACTAGAAATGACGGATTCAGGATTTAGAAGGAGCAAGTGGAAAAACTAACGAAAATGGAGTTGCAACAACACAAATTACAGCACAAGAAGAACTTCATCGATCCGAAAAGCCCAGAGGGCATGCACACACTAAGGGGTGTGCTTCCTACAAACACAGATCACAATAGTTGTCCACTCAGATCAACTATAGACTGGGAAACCCTAAAGGATGAATTGGAAACTAGAGATGCAAGTTTGGGGAAGGGGCGCCTTGATATTTATAGCCCAAGTCCTAGTGGTCGAACTACCCATAGGGATACAATTGCCGAAACCACTTAGCCGGGGGTATAATGGTGGGACTTGGATATCTTCGATCCGGCGCCACCGCGCCTTCTCACTGTAGCTTCGCCCGACGTGAACTCTCGATGTCGCCACGTGTTGTCCTTACGCCGCGGAACCTTCACCTAGGTTTCGAGGCGAAAACCTAGGAAACCCGAGCCCGTAGTTTTGAGGCCCAAACCACGAAACCCAGCCACCGGTGGTTTTGAGGCCCAAACCACCAAACCTCAGATGAGTGTCACCGGTCTTGACCACCCGAGCCGCCAAGCCATCTCGAGTCGCTGGGCGACTTGCACGCCGCCTCGCCGTCTCGACCAATCGACACTGTCACTCCACGTGTCCTCGCACTTGTTGATGTCCCAATTAAGTCCGCCACCACGGCTGGCCACCCGGTGCTCCTGGCCCCTCGGTCCAAGCCTCATGTCCGCCCTTCACCGCTTCGGGTCCATCGGCCACGATCGACCGTCCTCCTTGGCCTTCACCTCACCGTTGACCACCATCTCCGAGCTCCACACCCGCACAACACAAGCCCGAAAAGACAAGCGTCAACCGACACACTACGTGTGCGGGGTAAGAGTAACCAATGTAGAAAAAGAAATAAAATAGAATAAAAATGCTAAGCGTTGATCAATCACTAATCATAACAAGTGAACACAAAATAGTTAACCATCAGTACATATACTATTCGAAAGTAAAAGCTAACCCGTGCAAATGAAAAATCTAGAGTCCGGCTTCAAAGAGTCGATTGGTGTTTGTGGCTACGATAGTGATATATAGGTAGTGTATCACGTAACCTTATGAACCGACAGTAGAGACATATCTATTATTTTGTATTACTCTATCATTAGTCGCAAAAAAAAGTATTACTCTATCATTATTGTAACAAAAGTTTATTTTGTCGGGACAGGCAACCGTTGGATGTACTTCAAGATGTGTGCCACATCTACTCTCCAAATACAATACTGCCTCCCGTATATGCATACAGAATGCCCTACATTTCGGTTCCTCTCGTCCCGACGCGAGCGAGCGGCACCACAGCGGCGTTGGCCCCTCTGCAGCCACCCCAGCGGCACATCTCCCAGCCCCTCCCCCTCCCCCGGCCCCTCCTCCTCCTCCTCTTATTGCTATTGCTACTACCTCCAATCTAGTGTTCCAACGAGGTTTCCTCTCGTCTTCCTCAACTCGGCGGGTTTAGGGTTTAGGTGTAGTCTGTAGGGTGTAGGTGTCCATCGGTGGCACGGGAGGGAAGAGGGCTGCTGCCACGGGTGGTAGGGTTTGTCGAAGCTCCGGCAAGTTAGGGCTGGCGGGGAGAGGGAAGAGGGCGGCCGCCGCAGGTGGTAGGGTTAGTCGGAGCTCCGGGAAGCTAGGGGGCGGGGGCGAGGACAAGCAAGAATGGCGGCGGACAGCTGGAGGAGGAAAATGAGTAGTGCTTGTATCCCATGGAACATACAGTGTAGAGTAAATGTGGCACATATCTAGAGAATGTACCGATCAATGGCTCTTGGCATGGGAGCATGTGCCCCTAAGGGAAAAATTTCTGAGTCCTTATTGTAACTTGTAGCGAGGTATTGATATCACATGACATTAATTAATTTTACATAAATACCAATACAGGTTATGTTTAATTCTAAAAAGTTCCCAAGATTTTTCATCACATCGAATCTATTGACGCATGCATGAAGATTAAATATAGGTAAACAAAATGACTAATTGCATAGTTTCGGTGTACTTTGAGAGGAAGATCTTTTGAGCCTAGTTAGCATATGGTAGGACAATGCTTATCAAATACAAACAAAAAGTGTTACGGTGTTTTTCAGCTTCACTTTCCAGCCATTTTTCAACATCTAAACACAGCCACAATATCAATATCACACATAAGAGGATGCTAAAGATTTGATAAGAGTATAGTATAGCATAGTGAACCAATGAATGAAAAATTTATATTCGCCCATGTTTGTTCCCTAATAGTGTAGATATGCTATTAAAATCGATATATTGACCACGCTGGGGTGTCTAGATGGTGGGTGAAAAGTTTTTAGATGTCACATCAAGATTGCCGGCTCAGTCCTTCGAAGGTGCTCATAGGGGTAGGGTTTTGCGTCGCGTGTGTTCATAGGGGTGAGTGTGCGTGCGTGTTGAGTGTCTGCATTGTACTGTGTAATCTCAAAAAAATATAGTGTTGCATCATTATCTTGCTACCCTTTATCAATGTAGCCACACATGCATGCAACGTACGTCCGATCACATCCCCAAGTCAAATGTCCTAGGCATTGTGTAATTCGCAAAAAGAGAAAAGCAGTACGCAAGCCATCATAAATTTGCTGTACTTAATGAGGGGATAATGTTGGCAGAGCTTCACTAGCCCCACACGCACCAAGATCCACCATACTCCCTCGATCCTTGTAAGTCGTTTGATTTTTTTTTGGCACCAAATTTGACCGCTCGTCTTATTCAAAAAATTTGTAAAAAGTCAAATTAAAGTTATTCTTAAAGTATTTTTATTAATAAAGCAAAGCTATGACAAAAGAAATGATATTTTTGCAAAAAATTTGAATAAGACAAGTGGTCAAACTTTGGTGCCAAAAAAAGTCAAACGACTTACAATTTGGAATGGAGGAAGTATTCAGTAAGATTCGTCAAAATGTTTGGTAACAACCTCTGCCATCACATTCACTAGCCCCACATGCACCCTGAAGTAGATTGCTCATCATATAATATGTGTTATCGAAGGAGTGGTCAACTAAGGAGTTGGGCAGGCATGAGCATGAGCATGGACACGCTCTCGGACAGGGCACAACTGTGGATTTGAGAAGAGGAGAACCCAAGGTGGGTGTACAGCAAGGGATGGCCCGTGAAGAAGGCAGAGCTCATATGTGCCAGTTTTTGATGAAACATGTGTCTACCTGTATCATAAACCATGCGTCAAACGTTTTTATGAACATGTATCACAAACCATGGAATAAGGCGCATGGTTTATGACACATGTTTCGTCATAAACCGACACATTTCTTGTAAGGGACCAGGGCTGGTGAGGGTGCGGCTGGGCTCTGGTGGACGTAGCTCCATCGCTGAGGTGCTTACGGGAGTAGCCTAGGTGGACGAAACACGAAGAACCCAAACAGCAAAAACAAAGTGTTAATTGTGTAACCAGTGGCATCTATGAGTAACTTTTTCCATCTCCACCAAACTTGAGTTTGAGTTTGGTGGAGCAGCCTTGAGATATGCTCCACCAATTTGATGACTCTAGCGGCAGATCGCTATAAAATTGAATATGGATATGTTTTGGTGAATGTGGAACTGTTGGAGAGTTGGAGTTATCGAGTTGGGCTGAGAAGGTGCCAAGGGAATGGGGGTACTCGGTTGAAAGCCGAGCAAAGTAGCCGAGCCAAGGCCTAAGGCGGCAAGGTGGCCTTTCAATCCCTAGATGCCTGTTGTATGGTGGACGCAAGGGATAGACATATCGCTAGATGTTTGGTTTGGATAGTTTCTCGGCTCGTGGGTTATTAAGCCAATATGCAAATACGAATACCAAAGCCGAACCAAAAGGAACCAAAACCGACATCAGTTCAGACTCTGTTTCGGTTTGGTCGGTTTAGGGATTTTTGTGTTAAAAATAAATATGCCCACCCTATTTTGCAACACCTTTGACCCTTCTTTTGACTTTTGCACTTTTCTGAATATAGCGAAGTAGAGAGATATCTGCCAAAGATTGTTTCAAGAGAGAGAGAGAGAGAGAGAGATAGTAGTTTGTTTAAAGTGCGTGTGTGTGAGAGAGAGAGATAGTAGAGTTAGTTCTTGCAATCAAAAAGCTTATAACTTTTTCGTGTAACTCATAGCAGATTGTACGCAGTTCATGATAACTTTTCAATAGCTCACGGCTAAACCAAATAGAACTTAAATTAAAGCCACGCCAAATACCCAGTATGCAACTTTGACACTCCAAGTACTTATCTAAATATATAGTTAGAAATACATCTCTTCTCGGAGGAGGGTACACAATTCTGATCTCAAGTAAAAATATATATATATATTTTTTTTCAACTTAATTTTCATAAAGAAGCAACAATATGTATACCCTAAGACCAAATATGAATAAGAGTCTGCAACTATATTACATCCAAGAGACTGAAAGAAGAGGAAAGAATGAGACATATCGCTATAAACCGTGAGATTATCTCTATAAATGTGCTATCTCGACGTTTCAGTCTGCAGGAGCATATCCAAGAACTGACTGAGTAGGGAAGAAGCGGGGTAGAGTAAAATCTGCAGCTAGACGCCATCGACGACCGACCATGGGAGAGAGCCGCGGCAGCATCGCCTTTTTCGCCACGTACCGGCCGCCGGTGCCGCTGGACATCTTCTCCGTGCCCGTCCCGCCGTCTTCGATCCGCGACGAGGTACACCTCACCGACGGCGTCTCCTACAACTACAACTGCCGCCCCATCCCCAAGGACGCGCTCAAGTCCCTGCTCAAGCGCCCCAAGCTCGCCGCGGAGGGCGGCGCCACCGACGCCGACGTCGACGGCGGCCGCGTCTCCGGCCTGCTCTTCGTCTCCGAGCGGGACGGCGGCCTCGAGACGCTCCGCGTGGCCCTGCACTTCAAGGACACCAGCAAGGCCTGCAAGGTGTTCTCCCTGGCCGACGTCTTCGGCGCCGGCGACTTCAGCGGCGTGCGCCTCGAGGACAGCGGCTGCGTCGGCGGCGGCTACAAGGTGGGCTCTCGCACCGTCGACCACTCGCTCATCTACGTCTCCACCAAGGAGCCGGTGCAGGAGCGGCGCAGCCCGTGGACCGTGGTGTACAAGACCAACCTTCGGACTGGCAAGACGGGCGGCTGACCCCCAAGCGCCGTCGGGAAGAAGGTGGCGATGGCGATGTTCCGGCCGGAGGAGTGGGAAGGCGAGATCGAGGACCTGCAGACGGACATCTTCGTGATGAACGTGGAGAGGCCGCCGATGCGGAAACGGCTGGTCAAGAACGGCGGCTGGCCGTCGTGGGCCAGCGAGGACGTCATCTTCTTCCACCGGAAGGTGGGCGACACCTGGGGCATGTTCCGCCACGACGCCAGGACGAGGGAGACGGTGTGGGTGACGCCTGCGGCGATCGACGCGGTGACGCCGGCGGCCATCAGCGAGACCAAGGTGGCGGTGGCGACCATCCGGGAGAAGTCCAAGTTCAGCGACGTCCGCGTGGAGGCGCAGTACCGCCACATCGAGATCTTCGACACGGCAGCACCGGGGCAGCCGCCGGTGCAGGTGACCCAGAAGACGAGGCCCAAGGCGGACGACTTCAACCCCTTGGTCCTGGACGACGGCGGCCGCGTCGGGTACCACCGCGCCCGGAGCGACCTCCTGAAGCACGGCGACGACGTGCCCCGGAACTTCCACAAGATGGAGTCGCCGTCGACGGTGAAGGACGTGGGGCTGTTCCGCGTCTCTGGCATGTTCCTAACCATCTCCAAGGACGGGTCGAAGCTGGCGTTCGTGGACAACGAGTTCAAGGCGGTGTGGGTGGCCGACGTCGACAGGCAGGGCTTGCGCGTGGTGTACGAGACCAAGGGCGCCGACAGCATCTTTGCGCCGATGTGGAACTAGAACCCCGACAAGGACGTGTTGTACGTGTGCATGGGCCCTCCTTCAATGCCGGCAAGCCGCTAGAGATCTGAGCCATCCCCAACGTGTCGAGCGGCGCGTGGCAGCGGCGGCAGCTCACCAAGGGCAAGTTCAACAACGCGTTCCCGTCGAGCAGCCCCGACGGGAGCAGGTTCGTGTTCCGGTCCACCAGGGACGGCGGCGACAAGAGGCACAAGAACCTGTACATCGCCGAGAACGCCGAGGTCGGCGAGTACAGCGGCGGCACGGTGACGCGGCTCACCAACGGCGAGTGGACGGACACCCACTGCCAGTGGTCGCCGAGCGGCGACTGGATCGTCTTCTCGTCGACGCAGGACAAGCCTAAGGACGCGCCTAAGCTGGACAACGGGCTGGACCCGGGGTACTACGCGGTGTTCATGGTGAAGGCGAGCGACCCGACGGTGGTGATCTGGGTGATCCGGAGCGGGGACGACCTCGGTGGCCACGTGAACCACCCGGTGTTCAGCCCGGACGGCTGGAGCATCGCCGTGACGGCCGACCCCATCTCGCTGCCGCTCTTCATCCACTCCGTGCGGCCCTACGGCGACATCTTCATGGTGGACATCGACCCGGACGACGCGAGCAAGAACAGGGACGTGAACAAGTTCCACCAGGTCACGCACAGCCCGTACGAGTACTCGACGCCGGCGTGGACGGTGTTCGCCACCGACGACCCCAACGCGCAGTGGAACATGCTGGTGAAGAAGGACGAGTACACGCCGGCGAGCTGGCACATGACCGGACACCTCTGCATCCCGAGGAGGTGCTGCTGATTGGATTGCATGCTTTCTTCGTCGTCACGAGAAGTTACCAGCTACTAAATCCGTTTTTAAATTGTAGTTCGTTTGACTTTTTCGACCTCAACTTTGACCACTCGTCTTATTTAAAATTTTGTGGCTTGCTTTATTAACAAATGGTATTTAAGAATCAATTAAATTTGACTGTTTTTGTATAAATTTTTTGAATAAGGCAGTGGTCAAACTTAGGGTTAAAAAGTCAAATAAACTATAATTTGAAACGGAGGGAAAGTACCTTTTAATTTGTTCTTCCACGAGTCAGTAATAAACCGCCCGGGAAACTGTGACTTGCATTACATCTGATGTTAACGCTCTGCCTCTCTGGGTTTCGTTAATAATCAGCAATGAATGAATGCGCTTTGGTTTCATTCCTAGTCACTTTTAGACCTTAAATCATCGTAGCTTCCAAAGGATGTTTGCAACGGTGCTCGCTACCTAGACAAAAGCAAAGAAGTGACCAGGAAGGCCACGTTTTTTCTTTTTATTTTGAGTTTGGCTTGACTGGAATTTCTTCCGGTGTAGTCTGTTCTCCAGTTGTGCTTCATTCAGACATTTTTGTTTTGCACTCTGCAATCTTAGTTTCTCTGCTCTATATTTTTTGCGATAAGGAAAAATTTAATTGATACTTAAAAGCAAGTTCATCCTCTCATTACAAAAAGTAAACCAAACCACTCCACCTCCATTGATGGGAGACAAAAAAACTTTAAAAAGTCATAAATTCCACAATCCCCAGGATCATCATCTCAAACGGATATCTCACGGACGCAAATTTCCGTCTGAGCGAAACGGGGCCATCTCACCATCCATCGCCATCATACTCATACCCATCACTTTTGCAAAAAGAAGAATAAACTTGACTTGCAGGAATAGTAGAGCACGTCAAGTCTACAGGTATGCTCTGTTTTTTCAGTTCGAGTCACTTGCAGCCATCAGCGCATAGCATTTATATGGCCAGTAGCAGCAGTTCAGTGTATCTGTCCTTTGATTAAACTGTGTTATTGGAGGTTTCTGAAGTTCAGAGTTTTTTCTGCTTTAGTTCAGTTCATCAAGCCCCACATCAGGTTTTGTGCTGCTACTCTGTTCCCTCTCTGTTTTTCCTTCTGAATAAAATGGATTGATAGCTGCAGTTTTTCTTAGTCGACCATAGCTCCAGTTCCGTGGCTCACCAACTCGCCACAGCAGTTTGGCAAATCTTCAATTTTCCGCTGCTTGCTGCCCTGTCGTCCTCACTGAGGTTGCAGTAGGTCGACCAACTGCAGCCCAACAGTCAAAGTGCTCGGTAAATGCAAGGTCTGCTCTTTGCAATTTTATTTCGCAGTTTGTTAGCCACAATTATTCACCCTGTGTCTTCTCCTTTTCAAGCAATAGTGAACAACAATCATCACCGGCCTCGTCATTGAGTAGTAGTTAATCCATTCTTGCTTGATCAAATTACGTATTGTTGCTTTTTAGTACACATGCTGTTCATACCTGTTGCACATTAGCTCTCTCTTTTGCTTTCTATTAGTGTTGTTTGGGATATAGGCCAAGTTGTCACTCGGAGAAGAATTTTAATTGGCTTAAGTTGAACCCCCTCTGGTCGTCGTGCTTAGTTGCTGCATTTCTTTATACTAGGCAAGTACCCGTGCGTTGCCACGGGAAACTACTCACCGTGTACGTGTACATGAATCAATTCAACAAAAAAAAAATCAATTCAACTATAAATCGATTCTTTTGTTACAAGACACAAAATGACACTAATGGCCTCTTCAAAAGTACCTTTTATTATTTGACATGGCGCAGATTTGTTTGTTACAAATATCGATATGAGATACCATTATCATTCTATGAATTCAGATCACAGTCAAGTATTACTATTCTAAATGAGATTCTATATCCTTCCACTTTGCTATTGTTGTCCTGCTCCGGTTCCAATTCCTATTATTTGTCCAATTTGTTCACGTCAATCAACCGTGCTCCATGAGGGTTGGCACACCGTCTTTTTTTCCATAGGGAAATGGCAACCTGAAACTCAAAAACACACAAAGGCTTCCAACACCTGAAACGCTGGGGACAATGCATTAACTCATCCGCCTTGCTGAACACCAACACTTTACAAAGCATTACTTCCATGCAAGTCTGTAATGAAGAATCAATAAAAAGCTAGATACTGTATTATACCATACCAACTCAATGTCAATATTTAGTATGAGCTGATTAGAAAGATGCGTTCGCATCATATGTATATGTTGCATCTGCTCATCACCTGCACTTGCAGATATAGTTGTTTCAGACGCTCTTCTCGCTTTCCAATAACCTTGGTGGTGTTCGGTATCAGGTTCTGCAGTTCCTCAATCATCATTAATCTTGCTCATCCTCATAGCCCAAAAGTCAATTAACCAAACCAATCAACTCAGAGCATCGCAAGAGGAAGACTTGAGATTTTGAGAAATGGCAGCTGCAGCAGCAACACCATTTATAGTTACAATGGCTCTAAGGTTTAAAAAACATTCAGGGGATTGGAAAACAATTCACATAAGACCAACTGAATTGAGAAATTATCAAGGCTGTAGTAGTGGCAAGGTACAGTTCAGGTGGATGCATACCTATTGAGATGGCTAAGATAGTCCCTGTGGATGGCGACCGAATGCAATCAGCTATTAGTGTTTTCTTAGGATAGCCCTCTCGGATGGCGACCTAATGTCTGCTTATCCCGAATTAGCTGTAGGCTTAACAATATAGGCATAACATACATACTATTAATGTTTTTCTTAGGAATTAGCAGTAGGCTTATCCTGAATTACCATGAGACTTAGGCTTATCATACATACTACTAATGTCTGCCTATCCTGAATTAGTATGATGATACTACTTATATAAAATAAATATGCAATCCCCGAATAGCAAGCCCCAACCTGCTAACTACAGGATAGAGTCTATTGCTACTTGCAGAAAACATAACCTCGTCAAGTCTCATCAACAGGAATCAGTGACATAATTCAGCGCATACCAATTCTAAAAGATCAAGAACAACTACCCCTGCAATTGCAGATAGTCAAAGATAGAGTGCCTATGGAATAGATAAAACTTGTGCACTGTCTGGCCAAGACTAACAGATGATTTACTATTAGGAAAATTTAATTCAGTCTGTAACAATACTAAAGCTGCCATATAGTTAGGAGAGAATCTTTCGAACAGATAAAAAGAATTAAACACCTTTACTACCCCATGTTACAATCCATTGCCTTATTAGAAGTTTACTATTGCTCCTGGGTGCCAAAGAACAGAAGGAGCATCTATGGACAATGGGCAAGCCGGCAGGAAAGACAGGAGCATAGAGAGACCATGAAAAAAAAAACACTATCTGAGGTCTGTAAGCATGGTAAACATAGCTACCCTAATATAAACCTGCTGCCTCCATCACTATTGCATAGATCAATGTGAAGTAACAAAAAGAAAAGGCCATGCTGTTTAATCTGAACCATGTGTAATCAGCATGATTCAAAGGGAAATTAGTTTAATATGATTCATCTCAATCATAAATCAGATCAGACACATATGCCCAACCCCACTGTTACAGGAATCGAGCAATGAACAAACTGAATGAGAAATCAAAGGTGCCTTTCATATGCTAGAACACACAGACTCATATGTCCAAATCTTATCGATCAACCATGTCTGAAATGCAAGGAATAAATAACCATGTCTCAAATAATCATGACCCACTGGATTGAACAAGTTAATCATCTAGTTATACAACAGAGGAGCAAGGTAAGCTTACCAAAACTTTTTTAGGTCCGTTAAATTGGTAGCAGCAGGACCTGCAAACACAAATAGCAGAATATGCACAATCAGCTAAGGAAATCCAGCTAGAAATATCTGAAACTCATGCTAGAGATAACTATGACTGAATGGAAGGGGGGAAATTTACATGTGCTCAATCATAATTTAGTAGCAGCATTGGCATAGTTTTTTCTGAGGGAAACAAGAGTACATAGTTTCAACAAGAGAACAATGGACAATTGCTTCCTCGCTGCAGTGTTCTGCTTGTGGTTCTCTGAAAATACTCCCAAACCCAACACACACTGACGACTGACTGACACACACACGCAAGAAGAAAGATCCGTTCTCCCTACCTGGACGAGGAGCGCGAGCTGCTCGACGCCTAAAGAGCGAGCGGCGG
The DNA here is from genome assembly GCA_015847255.1 of Hyparrhenia diplandra. Lineage (NCBI taxonomy): Eukaryota > Viridiplantae > Streptophyta > Magnoliopsida > Poales > Poaceae > Hyparrhenia > Hyparrhenia diplandra. Next base: position 80,250 of record JADLZK010011466.1, read on the forward strand.
TGAGGGTGTCGATGGCGAGGTCGACAGCGGAGCCACACCGTGTATACGAGCACCCGCGTGCGCCGCCGCCAGGGAGTGGCCCGCTCTTGGGGGCGGCCACGGAGGCCTGGCCGCTATAGAGGAACTGGAGCACGAGGACCAGCACCTCGTAGCAGATGGTGCTGACGGGGATCACGAGCTCCGGCGTCCGAGCTCTCCGCCGGTCGGGGAGGTGGAGGAGGGTGGTGGGGTCGAGGCCGTAGAAGAGCTTGCGAAAGAAGAGGCTGCGTGCGGCAAGCACCTGGTCGAGATCCGACAGCTGCCGCGCCTCGCCGCCGTCGCTCCATGTCGTGAGGTTGTGCTCTGTGTGTGAGCGTCGGGGATCCCGCCTTCTGGGCGCTCCACCTCCTGCGCGCGCGGCCTCCTCTTCCTCCGGCGCGCGCAGCGGCGGCGGCGGGCGCTCCTCCTGCGAAGCTACGCGAGCGGCGAAGGCGTGGATGGGGCGCGCGTGCCTGAAGCCGGGGAAGAGAGGGAGAGGGTCGCGGTACGAGAGCCGGGTAGGTGAAAGAGCGGGGTGAATCGATGGATATCTTTTGGGATGTTTTAGGAGTAGAGATAAAGAAAATAGAAATAAAAATTTGCATAAAAATATGTCGCACATTTCAGTTAAAATATATGTCACAGCATTTCAATTAAAATTATATCAATTTACATAACCTCGTATAATTTTTCGATAATGGAATTAAACATCCGGCTTCATCCCCTCACTAGAGGGATCAAGCCAAACTTATTACAAAGTGTAACACACAAAAAGTTAGAAACACAGAATGCCAGGAACAATTCAGTATAGAACACAGAGAGAAGCAATGGTCTCTCTGTGCTTAGCGATGCCAACGCCGCAGCAGAACATCTTAAACATTTCAAGTCTTGTTTCTGTTTCTGCGACTTCTTTCACCTTGTCCACTTGGTGCTGAAAGAAAAACTCAATGCAGCGTCTGTTGCTCCGCACCATCAAAGGATTAGCTCAACTGTAACTCGCCTTATACCTGGGTACTCAGTGTCTGGTGACTTGTACAGATCAAGGATCCTGGTAAGCTTATGCATGAGCAAATCCACTGTAAGGTTGGCATTCCGGAGCGCGTCGCCGATCTCATTTGCCTGAATGAATGTGCAGATCTGAACAATGAGCCCAATAAAGCTCTCCAGTAGGGCACCCTGCTTGGTCCTCCATTCTTCCAAATTCTGTGTACAAATGACACATACAGTTAGGATGAGTTCCTTTCAAAGCCATGAAATTAGTTAAAGTGTAGCTATATATAAAATGATACATCATATAAATAAAAATGTATTTGTAGAGAGGTGCAGTGTGATGAGAAGGATAGATTTCATACAGCATCATGGGCACGAAGTTCTCCAGCAGCAGGTACCAGGGCATCTAGTTTCTCCACTTCTAACTTGATTGCTCTCAGTAGCTGTATGTTCGATGACAAGTTGTTAGAGTACTATACATGTGTGATGGTCTTAAATATTTCAAGCAGTATACATTCCTTAATGAGAAATCAATTCAAGGACAAAAGATTAAAACATAGAACTTAGCAGTGTATATATATAGTTAATGCTTTCATGGAATTTGGTAGAAAGGAAACAAGTAATAATATGCAATCATATATATATTACACCCAAAAAGCATAAACAAAGGTACATATGAATTTACCAGAGGTAGCGCGTTGTCGATTGTCCTGTTATAAACAGAACTGACACGTAAACTCGCCAAGAGTCTGGCAGCCATAGTTCTGAGCTCTGTGTATTCGAAAGAAAGCATATCAACAAGTTGCTGTATGTCTTCAACCATTAGTTCTTCAAGGATCCTCAAGGCAATCCTTTGGCTGTCCACGGCAAGAACAAGCAATGCTTCAACAGCAGACTTTGCTAGCTTGACTCTGTTGGATGGGTGTGGTGCTTCAACAACAAGGAATGGAACAAGCTTCCTAATGATCCGTGGAGAACTCCCAATGTCTTCTTTTCCTGTCTCATCCAAAGCTAAGCAAGCAAGAACTCCAATTGCTTCAGTGAGCAGCTCTGTATGGCTCCTTGGATGTTCCAGGATCTTTCTGATGTTTCTGAGAACATGGAAGTTCTCAGAGATTTTGCATCTGAGCGCCTTACCGGCATCACCGGTGGTTCTGACCAGCCTGTGCAAGACTTGAACTGCCTCCACGATTATTTCTTCTGTTACTGGAGACCATGAGATTGATGAGCTGTTGGTGTCATCACTAACAGTTGTAAGGTCCACAATGGTTGATATCACCTGGTCATCGGCATCTTTCACTACTTCCTTGCAGTTGTCCGGATTGTCCATGATCTTCTTGAGGATTTTCACACCGAGCCATGTAAGCTCGATGCTGACATTGCTCGACGTCGGCGCTGCCGTCGTCTTGACAGTAAGTAGTGAAGACACCATCTGCAGCATTGCTGGGAAGCTCTCCACTTGGAGGTCTGGAGAGAGCTCCAGCACCACGTTCGCCGCGTGCCCTCTGGTGTTCTCTTCCTCCGTGCTCTTGTTCTTCAGTCCAAGCATACTGACCACGCTTCCCACCGTGTCAATGGAAGCTCGGAGCCTCATCAGCGCCAGCCCTCTGTACTTCTCCACGCTGAGGACGCGATCAAGAACCCGGACGCCGACGAGCCGGTCGGCCACCGAGGTAGACCTCGCCATCTCCATGGCGAATCTGACCAGGTCCGTGTCCATTGCTTCACGCACTCTTCCACCGGAACATTTCGTGTAGATGTAGAGCAAGTAGCTCCTGATGATCAGCATCCCTGAGTGGCCTAGCTGGTACGTCATGCGGAGCTTCACCACCCGCCGAACGTCGATGGGGAGCATGGTGTCGCTGAGGAAGGAGGAGACGCCCTTCGCCAGCACCAGGCCGTAGAACAGGTTTAGGGACCCCTTGATGCTCTTGTGATCGCTGCTGCCCTGGTCCGCCGGGTCAACGTAGTCCTGCCGGCTCAGGCGCAGCACGGCCAGGACGACGGAGGTGATGCCCGCGGCGAACTGCGCGAACGCGAACGACGTCGAGAGGGTCTTGGCGAAGAAGCGGCGGCAGGTGCAGCAGCGCCGCCTGGTGGTTATGGAGGAGGACCATCCCTGCTGCTGGTCTCTTCGTCTTGGTGTTGCGGGTTGCTCCGGCCGGTTAGTTCGACGATGCCTTTGCCAGCTTCCTTGCTCCAAGACCTCAATTCTCTCGGTCTGTGCTGCCACAACTTCCGGTGCGTCGATGAACTGATCCTCCTGATCTAGAGCACTGCTGTAGAACCTGCCGTTTGCATTGCGAGAGAGTTTCTTTTTTTTTTATCCATCATTGTGAAAGAGTTTGGTATGCAACCATTTCAGATGTGTACATGGACTTTTTATTACTCCTCCCTCCATTCCGAATTATAAGTCACGCTTTGACTTTTTTTTTTTATATATCCATTTTGGTATGCATCTAAATATAATAATATGTCTAAATGAATAGCAAAATGGATGAACCCAAAATGTCCTTTTTGAGCAAAGAATACTGGTCTACTCTGAATATTTCATGGAATCTTAATCTGAGCCCTATAGATATGTTACTACAAGCAAGACAAGACTTTCAGAATTTCATCTTCAGGAAAATCATGATCACAACATGCTGGATCCTATGGAAAACAAGAAATAAAATCATATTTGACAATGGTCAAAGAGATGTTGATGAATGGAAAAGATCTTTTAAAGAGAAAATTGGCTTGGTTTGCATCAAAGCCAAACCGCCGAGGGGCATCCTTCTTCAAAGTTGGAGAGATAGCTATGTATAGGCTGCATTTTTCTTTTTTTTTGGCCTTGGCGCCTTGTAATTCCCCCTTTTTGTACTCCCTTCTTTCATATATAATTATATAAAAAAAAAAAGACGTTGGGGACTCCCGACTGGTTCGGTCAAAAAATAGATAAATCAAAAAAAAGTCAAATCGACTTATAATTTGGAATGGAGTGAGTACATCACATCATAACAAGATTGAAACAATGATTGTATTTATTATAACCTTATTAATTTTGGCCTGAAATGGCCTGGAACACGGACTATCCACACCAAATAATTTGGCCTAGTTTGAAATCAGGTCCAACTAGGAATATTCATTCATTTAGGCCACGTTCGGTTTCTAGGGAATCAACCAATCCTGTCACTAATGTTCTAGTAATTTATATAGCTAACTCTCAATAGGATTGGCCTAAACGAACGAGCCATTAAGATAAGTCCGGAGCAAAAACGCGTCATCTTCAACTCGGAATCAAGTCAGACCTCAAGGCTCGAGGAATCGATCTGGACCCAGGAGCCCTGAGTCCAGGTGGAGGCCAAACTAAAAACAGGCTAGCTTGGATATATTCAGTGAAACCAGGTCGAATGATGCAATTTAAGCCTTGATTGAAAAGGAGCCTAGATGGAATCTAGGTTTGCCGAACGAGGCCTAAACAAGACAAATAAATGTCATTGCCATGGTGCCTCCACTAAATCTATATCTATGTCAATATATTATATATCTTATAATCCTATAAACACCACTACAAGTACTATCTCACCATTCATAATAGTCCACTAGCATTTGCAATTATTATATACACGACAGTGAGATAACACATCATCCACAACATGCATTTCATTGTCCATTAGTGCAAAAGAGGCTCTGCCAAGTGCCTTGAGCACTCGATAAAGGACCGGCCTCCAGTAGTGATACTAGCTAATATTGTAACTTTAACTTTGTCTTCCTATAGAAAATAATTGTAAGTTGTTAATTGTCTTTGTGTCAACACAAATCAATTTTTTTCTAGTTTGTGGTTTTGTATAAAAGGTTTTTATTCTCAGTACTGAAAATTGCACATTGCCCTTGTAGAAATATTGCAATGAACGAAATCTACAATTTTAGTATAAAACGTGTGCAATAACCGTCGTCTGAAAGAAAACTAAAACTCAGGCAAGCAAACCCCATTGTTACCTAGCTATTTATTTTGTTTCTCTATCATCTTATAATTCTGTCCAATTATTTTAGTTTTTTTCAAATTTTTCCATTGTCTTGTCCGAGTTTATAAAGAATCGATGCAAAAACATGTAGATCCAGCTCATACATGTAACAATTTTTATGCTTACAGAGTTGTACAGCAATGCCTAACCTGGTGGGCTCAAAGGAAGCAGATGATGGTGATGAACCAAAAATCCTTCTGCTTTATCAGGGTGGAGAATCCACCAAGCAGAACGACGGTGGCCCAGGCTGCCGCCAGAGCCCCGCAGCCTCTGATCACCTTGTCGATGAAGACCCACCGCAGTATGATGCCGTTCAGCTCTGATTCTGGCAGCCGGCGTTCTTCAGGCACACCGACGGTTGCCATGCCAGCAGCTGCAGCATGCTCCATTATGCCTATCGGCGTGGTGTGGTTTATTTCTCCCTATCAAGCAAGCTAAGGTCGATGGCATGCATATGCTCATCGCAAGAATACGCATAATAACGTCTGCTTTATATTGGACCAGCATGCTGTTCGGGCAGCATCATCCAAAGACGATTGCGTTTTTAATACAGATCCTCGCTAGGCCGGCCGTCTCAGGGTGTGTGGTGTGATGATGGCCGCACAGTTGTGACTGTACGTACCCACCCGGTTTGTGTCTCGTCTGTTTTAAGCTTCAAGTACGTGTTTGCCACAGAAAAAGTTACCCTCACAGCTTTGCGAGCTTGTATTTTGTTAGTGCATATATAGTCCGAAGGTTACCCCAATTGTCCGAAAACAAAGTAGCTGCCGTGACAACTAAGGCACTTCTATATTCGATCTGTAACACATCACCTCTTGTTCTTGACTTGTGTTTACGGAACTGGCTGGGATTATCCCCGGCTTCATCCTCATCAAAAGTTTTCTCATTGTCTCATATATAGTCTGGACTAACCACCTAAGCACATACGATCGAGTCAGAATAATATACATCAAGCAATCTGTCAATACAACACGTGCACACAATAGGCACCCATTTAAACTAATCTTCTGCACAAAACTAATCATTTTTATTTCACCAAACATTTTTATGAGATTTATAATTTTTTCTGGTTGTAGCTGAAGGCCTGAACTTTATTTAATATGAAGTCAAAATAATTTTTTTTTTTGCAAAATATCTGAAGTTATATAATTGATTTCACAGTGTAGTTTTGGTTACTACATACAAATCCTTCTATGGAAACTTAATAAAGGGACTTCAAGGCCAGATCATTTCTACAATAATATATCAAGAAAGCAATGTTAATATAGGACATGGTGCATTCTTGCGCGATAAGCTAAGTGGGAGACATTCATATATACCTTATCAAGAAAGGAATTTTCTGTCACTTTGGTTCGAAGCTGGCCTATTGTGAGTTGAAAGGACAAAATGGCAATGGTGTACCGTAGGCCGTACTGTTATTACAGGTTAAGGGTTTGGAACTTAGATGTCTTACCGAAACGAGGAAGCAACTTGTATTTCAATCCGCGAACCCTATGAAGCTGAAAGTTATAGTCTAAGGCAGCTCTTTGATATGACTCACCTCATTCATAATATTTGTGTACGTACGGCACACCTTCTTATACCAAAGATGCTACTAGTTTCATTTCAAGAAAAAAAAATATTATGAAATGATCATCACACGCTAAACAACCGTAAAACGCAATCATTTTTTTTCTCTAATGAGAGCATATATACTTGATTAACAAAAAAAAAGTAATATATGGACATGGATGGCCATAATTATTACAAGCTGAATGCAAGCGTTCTCTGTTGCATTTGTTATGATCACTAGTCCTTAAGTACTCCCTCAGTCCCAAATTATAAGTCAATTCTAATTTTCTTGAAGAGTAAAAGCATCTTAAGAATAGCCAAAATAATAGAGAGAATTACAAATATTTATGACATCAAATAGATATTAATTAATACAAAAATCTAATTAATAAAGAATCTGTCACAGCCGTGATGCGGGCGGCAACGACGGCAAGACGCTAGGGTGGCGCTGGTAGCGGCGGCACTAGGTTTTGGGGCGGCGCAGGTGGCGGCGGGGCTGAGGGGGTGGAGGGGGGTGAGAGCGGGGGTATTTTCTTTATTGCTTGAATAATGAGATTACAAGCAACTCTTATTTATTTCCTAATAGGAGATTTTCTTATAGATTCGAATATCCCCTTTACAAGCAAAGATCTAATCCTATCACAAACTCTTATTTATTTTATTTCCTAATTTTACAATCGAGGGACGGTGGACGGCGGCGTGGCGGTGGCGGCGCCCTCATCCACCCTCCTAGCGTGCGCCCTAGCCCCCCTCTGGGCCGGGCCGCCTTTGTACTGTGACAGAATCTAATGATACTTATTTGGTACCATAAATATTACTTCCTCCATCCCAAATTATAAGCCGTTTAATTTTTTTGACACCCAGTTTGACCGCTCATCTTATTCAAAAATTTATGCAAAATATCACTTCTTTTATTGTGGCTTGCTTTATAAATAAAAGTTTTTGATGAATGACTTAAATTTGACTATGTTTGCACAAATTTTTTAAATAAGACGAATGATCAAACTTGGGGTAAGAAATCAAATGTCTTATATTTTGGAATAGAGGAAGTATTTTTTTAGTTATATAAATTTGGTCAAAAGCACTAGTTTTGGAGAAAATAAAACAGGTTAACTTCACCCCTTTTAACCTTTCAAAAATGATTCACTAATCTAAAGAAAAACAAAAATCCATTGATTATTGATCAATTAGAATTGCCTTCTAGAACATATAATTTTCTCAAAACGGCCAATATACAAACACTATTGGACCTTTTGAGTAAGACTGAAGAAGATCTTATGTGTATTAATATAGTTTTCGTATGGAAGATAGAAAACTGGTATGGGACTCTCTAGAGATGCATCTCCCAACTGATTTACATAAGAACAAGTTCTCACTTTAAATCATTGTAATTTTTTTCTCTACTTACTTTTTTTCAGTTTAAATAAAAGAAAAAAAAGAAAGCAATTTTGCATCTTGGGCACAATCTATATTTTTGTGAAATGGACCATAATAAAATAGATTTTAAGTATATAGGGAAGATTCACTTGTAAGTACCTATTTCCTAGGTACCCATGCCGGGGATTTCATGGTGGAATGAATCAACTAGAAAAAACTCTAACTAAAAAGACCTATAGTTAAGGATTTATGAATGGGTAATGTTGCTCCAATACCTAACCAAAGAGCTACTGCAGTACCGATTAAAAAACGGCCGTAGCTACTTGGGGACTAAATGGATTTGTAACTTTAGATATTTTGACTCTCCAAGAAAACTAAACTTACTTGGGGACCAAATGCCCAAGTATGCAACTTTGACACTCCATACTACTAGGCTGGCCGGCATGCTGTCGGGTCGGTTTCCTGTTCCATGGCGCTTAGTAGGTGGCTTCAGCGAGTCCAACCTCGGCCTTGGTGGAGTGGCGGTGTCGGCGTTGAACTGTTCCATGAGCGGGGTCCCGTGCAGATCCGCTGCCCACTAGCTTCTTCGCTTTACCTGTTGCGGTAGTGGCAGCCGGCCTAGGCGGTTACGGCGGCGGCCATCAATGGTGTAATGGTATGGCTATTGGTAGGCGTTGACAATTCTACCATGTTTCGACGACAGTGATGCCTGCGGTGCCATATTCCTCATTGGAGGTGTCGTTCTTATGATCTCTCTAGGTGAAAACCCTACACCAGCTTTGGTGGGCGACAATGGCGTCTATGGATGTCATTTTCTCGTTAGAGACGTCGCTTTTGGAAGATCCCTTCGTTTGTCGACTTAGGAGCCGGCATCATGGTGGTTCCTTTGCGCATATACCAAGTGCGTCACGGTTTATAGTTAGAAATACATCTCTTCTGGGAGGAGGGTACACAATTCTGATCTCAAGTAAAAAAATATATTTTTCAACTTAGTTTTCATAAAGAAGCAACAATATGTATACCCTAAGACCAAATATGAAAAAGAGTCTGCAACTATATTACATCCAAGAGACTGAAGAAGAGCAAAGAATGAGACATATCGCTATAAACTGTGAGATTATCTCTATAAATGTCCTATCTCGACGTTTCAGTTTGCAGGAGCATATCCAAGAACTGACTGAGTAGGGAAGAAGCGGAGACGCCATCGATCGAGACCGACCATGGGAGAGAGCCGCGGCAGCATCGCCTTTTTCGCCACGTACCGGCCGCCGGTGCCGCTGGACATCTTCTCCATGCCCGTCCCGCCGTCTTCGATCCGCGACGAGGTACACCTCACCGACGGCGTCTCCTACAACTACAACTGCCGCCCCATCCCCAAGGACGCGCTCAAGTCCCCGCTCAAGTGCCCCAAGCTCGCCGCGGGAGGGCGGTGCCACCGACGCCGGCGTCGACGGGCGGCCGCATCTCCGGCTTGCTCTTCGTCTCCGAGCGGACGGCGGCACAGAGGCGCTCCGCGTGGCCCCGCATTTCAAGGACACACCGGCAAGGCCCGCAAGGTGTTCTCCCCGGGGCCGACGTCGGGCGCCGGCGACTTCGGCGGCGTGCGCCCGAGGACAGCGGCTGCGCCGGGGCGGCGGCTACAAAGGTGGGCTCCCGCACCGCCGACCACTCGCTCATCACGTCTCCACCAAGGAGCCGGTGCAAGAGCGGCGCGCCCCGTGGACCGTGGTGTACAAGACCAACCTTCGGACCGGCAAGACGGGCCGGCCGACCCCCAAAGGTCGGGCTTTGATTCGAGCCCAAACCGTGTCGCCATCGAGGAAGAAGGTGGCGATGGTGACGTTCCGGCCGGAGGGCTCGGAAGGCGAGATCGAGGACGGAAGACGAACATCTTCGTGATGAACGTGGAGAGGCCGCCGATCGCGGAACCGGCGGGTCAAGAACAGCGGGTGGCCGTCGTGGGCGGCCGAGGACATCATCTTCTTCCACCGGAAGGTGGGCGACACTGGGCGTGTTCCGCACGACGCCCGGACGAGCGAGACGGTGCGGTGACGCCGAGGCGATCGACACGGTGACGCCGGCGGCCATCGAGACCAAGGTGGCGGTGGCGACCATCCGGCAAGTCCAAGTTCGCCGACGTCCGCGTGGAGGCGCAGCATCGCCACATCGAGATCTTCGACACGGCGCCCGGGTGTTAGGTTGATCTCCACCCGGTTGGCCCAACGGCCAACCGGGCCCTTGGTTTCACGCCCGATCGGGCCCCGGCCCAAGACAAGGCTGGTGGGCCCCCGTCACGCAGCCCTATAAAGAGGAGGTGGAGACCACGGTTTAGGTCACGAGGTTCACTACGACAGCCGCCGCCCCCCACCGTCCTAACCCCAGACCGATCGCGAGGGAAGGGCTGCCAGTGACGGGATGGACCCATCGCCGCCGCCATCCGCCTCTCCATCATGCTGGTCGTCACTGTTGCTCCTTCACCGACGACCCCAATGGCGAGCTTCTCCTTTACGGTATGTGCATCTCACTCTCTCCCCTTCTCTCTTCTTCTATCCCCTTTCTCTCATCGGTTTATCCCAAAATGCAAAAGTTCACGCCCTTTGGATCGACACCTAGTGGATCCTAAATTCCTAACAATGGTATCACGAGCCTGGCTAGGGTTGTAGATCCAGTTCGGGGATTGAAAAATAGAAGGAAAAAATAGAAACAGATCGACCGATCCAGATCGGATCGGGGTAGAAGAACCGAAAGTCTAATCCTAATAAAAGAACACACACAGAGAGGGGAACAACTTGATTTGTTTCGAATCGAGGTTCTTACCCTAATCCCAGGACAATGAGAACGGGGGCCTACCTGTAGCTTCCCTACCGCCGTCGCGCGGGCAAAGGACCGCCGTAGCGTGAGCAAATGTAGCCATCGGCTTGCTGTCGCAAGAACCGAGAATGGCATCAATCAAGGCACCGACGCAGAAGCCGCTCGATGGCGGCGCGCTCACCTTTCGGTGGGCGCTCGCCGGGCGAGGGCTCGCGGCGATGCCGCACCCTCCTCCTACCGCCTTGGGTGGCCGGCTTTGTCGTGCTGCTCAAAGAAGAAAGGGACGAGGGACATAAAAGAGGCATGGGGTTGAGGAGACGACGGAGCTGGACCTGATCCAGCGCTGCGCTCTCGTCAACGGTGCGGCCGGCCACCATGGCCGTGGATCAGTTGCGGCCGCCGCATGCGGCCGTGAGAGAAAAGGCAAAGGGGAAAGAAAGAGAAATGGTAGAGGCCGGGGGAGCCGCAGGTGCAAGCTCCGGCGGGGCCATGACCTCACCGCCGGTGGTGGCCTCCATGGCCACGTAGCCGGCCGCCGCCGTGAGCTCGAGAGAAGAGACAGAAATGACTAGGGTTTCGGGAGCCACCAGTCAACAGAGGGCTGTTTTGATCTCAAGCGCGGATAGCCGTCCGATTCCATCCCCGCGGCCAGGATTGGGCGGCGGCAACCGCCGGGCCACATCCGCCCAGGCGGGCGAACGGATTGACGCCCGCCAGCCCAGGTTGTGGCCGGGCGCGTTGTTGTCTTTGCGGGTCGCCGCGCTGAAGTTGGGCCGCTGGTCCGGTCTTGCCGACGGGCCGCAGCCTAATTAAAAAAAAAAAGGAGGCCCCGTTTCGCTTGTTGGGCCTAGCAGAGAACAGAACGCCTTAGCGCGCCGAAAAACATTGTTGGGCTATAGTGGGCCTACGGGCCGAATGCATAGAATGCACATTACAGCTTATGAATTGAGTTTATTATTTTTCAAAGCACTATATTGATGAATTTTTGTTAATCTCTACTCAACTTGATCCAAAGGGATATTTTGTTTAGAGCATAGATAAATGTAAAGAAATGCTTCGAATAATGTTGAAATTTTCGCTGCAAAGTTAAAGTATTTATTTTTTTTCTTCTCGTTAATTTCGAACCAATGGGAGAATTTAATTTGAAGAGAAAGTGATTAAAGTTTATCCCCTAATTTCATTAGAGGAGTAATGAGTTTATGGTAAAGTTTAATTATGGTATTGTTATTTTCTCGACCAACGCGTGATGATAATAATATTATAAGTTTATAGTGAGTTTTATGTTTAAAGTGTAAATCTGTGATAAATTTTGCATCAAATTGACCAATTATTGAGAGAGAACTGATAAAGGTAAAGGAAAAGTACTTTCATGTTTCCGTTGCAATAAAGATGGTTCATCCTCTATTTGTGAGGAGCGATTATATGCTTTCAAGATTATTGAGTTTCCATACATTTATTCCATTTCGCCCAATGGTGATGTGGAATTAATGTAGAAAAATAAGTTATATGCTTCAAATGTTATTGAGTTTCATACATTTATTCTATTTCGCCCAACGGTGATGTGGAATTGATGTACAAAGAATGATGTTTTATTCTATTTCGCCCAACGGTGATATAGAATACAAGGTTAAAGATATTTAAAGTTTAATATGCATGTCTTAACCGGATCAACATAGGGTTAATTTCATGCTCATTATGTTGACTATTGTTGAATATTCACGGACAATGATCTTCATGTTTTGAGTCTTGAAGGCAGAAAGAAAATGAGCTGGTCATTCATGACTCGAAAAGATGATAAAGCAATGAATAAGAGTCACCAATGGCATCAAAGTTGATATTAAAGTTTGGGTTTATTGGTCTCACACCACTCATATTTTCACGTTTTTGATCCACACCACCGAAATTTACCTAATAGGTCTCACACCACCGTAATTTTCCCCTTCTTTGAGATACGCCATTATGTACGCTTTGGGCCCATCTCGCAGGTTGACGTATTTCCGTATTTCCCTTTCTACCCCCTCACCGTGGAAAAGGACCGCGGTGTTTCGTCCGCTGTTCTATCTCCTCCGTCCCGGCCCCGTCCCGTTCGGCGTTTCTTCTTCCGGTTCCTCACTCTTGAAACCAAACCCTAACCCTAATTCGAGATTGGCCGACCGCGGTTGCGAGCTCCGGCGGGATCCAGTGTGAGCTCTCGGCCTTCGCAGTAACCGCCGCCACGGCCGCAAGCTCCGGCCAAGGTCACGAGCCCGCCGCCCGGCCGGCACCGGCGCGTCGTTTGGAGTGGCGTGGCGGCGGCGACGTAGCTCCGGGCTCGCCCCCACTCTGGTGGCGGCGCGACCGATGTGGCATGCCACGGCCGCATCTATAGGACACGGCCCCGGGATGGGAATGTGGGTGTGGAGGCGCGCCGCATGCAATGCAAAGACCGCACGCGGGAGTCGCTGCCGTGGTTTCATGAGGTGGACCGAGCTCTCGTCGTTGTACATGCAGACGCCGAGAGGATGTGCGGTGGGGACGAAGGTGAAGAACAGGGATGTGCGGTGCCGGTGGAAGAGGGAAGGAGAGAGAGGAGAGAGAGAGAACGATGGGTCCCACAAGAGCTTAAAATAGCATGTGAAACTGTGCAATGAAATTAGCATTGAAGTGAAATATCGAAATACATGCACGGAAAATAGCATGCGTGCATGTATGCCGAGGAATAGCATGTTGATCCCCGGGTTGCACAGGGCAGGAAGGGAAATACCGAAATACATGCACCTGAAAACGTACATAATGTCGTATCTCAAAGAAGTGGAAAATTACGGTGGTGTGAGACATATTAGGTAAATTTTGGTGGTGTGGATCAAAACGCGAAAATATGAGTGGTGTGAGACCAATAAACCCTTAAAGTTTAGTTTGAGAAATGTTTTTTCATGTACTATCAATGAAATAATGTATTTTCAGTTTGGTCATTATGATAAGAGTTGTAAAGATCACATTCATGTTTAATTTGACCAACGTTGGATTAAGCATGTATGTTATAGAGTATTCGGATTTATTTCTAAATTTGATGAGCCAATCCCGGCATTAATGTCCCTTCAGAATTATTCGCATGGCGGGAAAAAAAGGTTGAGATAATACCCGCATGACGGGGTAAAGTTGGCACAATGCCTACCTTGCACAGCAAGGTAAAGTTAACATAGTGCCTATCTCGTATAGCGAGAAAAAGTATGGGTAGCTCTTGTGCTATCCTAGAATTGACATTAAGCACTTCATGAGTGTAAAGTGAAAAGAAAGTTATGTACGAACCTCCGATAAGAATAACATGCGAGTGTGACTGCAAAAGTATTGATAATAAAGGACTTTGCTAAGTTCTTGAAGTGAAACGAGGAAAAAGTACTCCCATATGAATTGTGAATTAATTTTATTCTACATGACATAATCATGTGGATGAATAAAGTAATCAAAGTTTCCTCATTCACAAGAGTTTTGAATAGTGTCGGAATTGTGGTAGAAAAGTTCATGCCACATTCCGAGGGGGAGAAATATGAGATAAATTCAAAAGATGTGAAAAAGAAAAGACGATTAAGAAAGATACTCCCCTATAGTTTAGATAATGTGACGTAAAATGTACATTGAATACAAGAGTGATCTATGAAAGATGGTTGTGATTGTTGAGGGAGTACAACGGTCATAATAGTCGTACCCCTAAGCAAAGTAAGCAAAGTAATGTCTAAATTCCTAGACTTTTAATGTTTCGAAAGGAAGATAGTATACTGGAAAAGTTTCAAAGTTATTAAGTGGTGCTTATGGTGCCATATGAGTTTAACAGATCAAACCCAAATAAAAGAAATGTAGATTCTCTATCTTTAAAAGATGGAGTAATCTGGGGGAGTATGGTATGTAAAGTTTTAAAATACCATGTTATTGTTGTATAAGCAAACAAAGATACTAGATATAGGACCTTATAGAATTAATTGCCTCGTGCAATAAAAGAGCAACAACAACCCCATATGAAAGAAGTGCCAATAACTAAGGACCCCGAAGGTCTCAAAGATTGAGAAAAGCAGTTTTTCTCGATGACTATAAAGTCTATGTTAAAGAAATTCAAATGAAGGATGATCCCACCTTGTCTAAAGAGCCATGAGAAGTACTCACTTGTCTAAATGGCAAGAAGTTATGAAATTAAAGAATCCCGACGATATTTGGGACTTAGAAGTAATTTCTAATGGAGCCAAAAACAAGCAATGTAATGGGTCTACAAGACGCAATGTGACTCCAAAGGGAATACGAAAAGATATAAATCGCCACTTGTGGTGAGAACGATTATATAAAGAGAATGAATTGATTACAAGTGAAAGTTAATGGCACATTATGGTTTTGAATTACATCATATGGATGTAAAAGACGGCATTCCCTATCGGGATTTGTATGAAAATGAATACATGGCAAACCTAATGGTTTTGTCGTGGTAGTAAAAGAACATATGAGATGTTGCCTAAAGAAATGGTTTAAAGGTTAGAGCAAGTCTCTAGAAAGTAGAGTTTTAAAGTTGAAAAGTCAATAGAATATTTGGATTAAAGAGAATGAGAAGGACAACAATGTTATGAGAAGTTTAATAATGGAAAATTTATTTTCCTAATCCTACATGTGGATAGCACCTTGCTTGCTAGTAATGGTGCTAATCTACTATTAAAGAAGAAGTTTCGTCCTCGAGATTTAACAAGAATGGTCTTGGTGAAATGTCTCTCATAATAAGAATTGAAAATTCACCGAGACGGAAGAAAAGGGGTATTAGGACTGTTGCAAAGGCATACTTAGAAAAGATTCTAAAGAAATAAAACCTATGCCCATTCTTATAGTCAAGGGTAATGAATATGGGAACCTTAGTGTTCCAAGAATGAATGTGAAATAGATCAAAGAAATATGTGGTACCACATGCTTCGGCTGTTGGAAGCTTAATGAAAGCACAAGTGCGTCATTACCCCACAAAGTTCATATATCCGGGATAATTTGGCAGAAGTCCAGTCCAAATATAGATCACTGGAATGGATTAATAAATGTATTGGAATTTTGTAAAGTACTGAAAACCTCATATCGAGTAAGAAAGAACAAGTACTCTCACATAGTTGTGTACAAATGTTGAGATTTGGCGAGATGTGCAGTGAATTCCACACTAGTCACTGACACTCGCGGTTGGAGTTTATTGTGGAAAAGCTCCAAATAAAACAATTGTGGTGTATTGATGATGCATACACATGATACAACTTGTTATGAGGCTTCAGGGACAGGCAAAGGTAATCAAAGGAATTTTAGCCGAAGTTGATAATGGTTGACAACAGCAATAACCATTTAATTGTTTTACTCCTGTGACAACGAGTCAAGTGTGCTGCCAAACACATTGACACAAAGTTATACGTTGTAAAGGAGAAAGTCCAGAATCATATTGAAAGTATTGAGCATATAAGGAATAAGAAAGTGTTCGCGGATCCGTTTACCAAAGGCTTCTTCGCCGGCCGCGTTCGAGAGAACACACAATCGACATGGGTTTATGGTATGACATATGACTTCCGGACAACAAAGGGCCCAATGTTAAAGAAGCTGTTTCAAAACAGAGACGTGTATTGTAGATGTTGAGTCCATCGTGATTGATTGACTGCGGACGACGAGGAGTTCTATGCACCAATTTGTATTGGAATAAGAAAAGAAGTAAATGTTATAAAGTTAAAAGTATATGTTGAGATCAAGGGGGAGAATGTTAGGTTGATCTCCACCGGTTGGCCCAACGGTCCAACTCGGGCCCTTGGTTTCACACCGATCGGGGCGCCCAACCCCAAGACAAGGCTGGTGGGCCCTTGTCGCGCAGCCCTATAAAGAGGAGGTGGAGACCACGGTTTAGGGTCACGAGGTTTCTCACGGCGATCGCCGCCCCCACCGTCCTAACCCCGAGATCGATCACGAGGGAAGGGCTACGGTGGCGGGATGGACCCATCGCCGCCGCCATCCGCCTCTCCATCACGCCGGTCGTCCTTTGTTGCTCCTTCACCGACGACCCCAATGGCGAGCTTCTCCCTTTACGGTATGTGCATCTCACTCTCTCCCCTTCTCTCTTCTTCTATCCCCTTTCTCTCATCGGTTTATCCCAAAATGCAAAAGTTCACCCCACTGGATCGGCACCTAGTGGATCCTAAATTCCTAACACGGGGCAGCCGCAGGTGCAGGTGACCCAGAAGGCGAGGCCCAAGGCGGACCACTTCAACCCCTTTGTCGTGGACGGCGGCGGCGTCGGGTACCACGCGCCCGGGCGACCTCCTGAAGCTGCGGCGACGGCGTGCCCGGAACTTTCACAAGATGGAGTTGCCGTCGCCGGTGAAGGGCGTGGGGGCTGTTCAGCGTCTCCGGCGTGTTCCCGACCATCTCCAAGGGCGGGTCGGCTGGCGTTCGTGGACAACGAGTTCAAGGCGCTGTGGGTGGCCGACGACCATGGCTGCAGCGTGGTGTGCGAGACCAAGGGCCCCGGCGGCATCTTGGCGCCGATGTGGAACCAGAACCCCGACAAGGGCGCCCCATGCGTGTGCATGGGCCCCTCCTTCAACGCCCGGCAAGCCACCGGAGATCTGCGCCATCCCCAACGTGTCGGCGGCGCGGCGGCGGCGGCGGCAGCTCACCAAGGGCAAGTTCAACAACGGCGTTCCCGTCGAGCAGCCCCGGCGGGAGCAGGTTCGTGTTCGGTCCACCACGGACGGCGGCGACAAGAGGCACAAGAACCTGTACATCGCTGAGAACGCTGGAGGTCGGCGAAACGCGGCGGCGGCACGGTGACGCGGCTCACCACCGGGAGTGGACGGACACCCACTCGCCAGTGGTCGCCCCGGCGGCGACCGGATCGTCTTCGCCCACGCGGGACAAGCCCAAGGACGCGCCGGAGCTGGACAACGGGCTGGACCCGGGGTACTACGCCGTGTTCATGGTGAAGGCGGCGACCCGGCGGTGGTCATCCGGGTGATACGGAGCGGGGACAACCTCGGTGACCACGTGAACCACCCGGTGTTCAGCCCGGACGGCGAGCATCGCCGTGGCCGACGCGGACCTCGCCGCCGTGTCGGCCGACCCCATCTCGCTGCCGCTCTTCATCCACTCCGCGCGCCCTACGGCGACATCTTCGTGGTGGACATCGACCCGGACGACGCGAGCAAGAACAAGGACGTGAAGAAGTTCCACCGGGTCACGCGACAGCCGCTACAGTACTTTCGACGCCGGGCGTGGACGGTGTTCGCCACCGACGACCCCAACGCGCAGTGGAACATGCTGGTGAAGAAGGACGAGTACACGCCGGCGTGTCCCTAAGCATACCCGGACGGCGGCGAAAGCTGGCACATGACCGGACACCTCTGCATCCCGAGGAGGTGCTGCTGATTGGATTGCAGCGTTCGTCGTCATATCACGAGAAGTTACCTGCTACAGCTACTGCCAACCTTTTAAATTTGTTCTTCCACGAGTCAGTAATAAACCACCCGGGAAACTGTGACTTGCATCTCATGATAACTTCAGTCAGGCTCTGCCTCTCTGGTTTTCGTTGATAATCAGCAATGAATGAATCTAGCGCTTTGGTTTCATTCCTTGTCACTTTCAGACCTTAAATCATCCTGGCTTCCGAAGGATGTTCGCAAAGGTGTTATCTACGTAGACAAAAGCAAATATTCATACATTTTGATCCTCTAAAATCAATATACTAATATATAACTTGACATGGAAAAACTTATATATTACTACTTCCGTCGCAGAATGATAATCATATTTTTTGCCCAACAAAATTATTCAAATATTGTACATGTTTAGAACATGGAACTTGTTTCAATTGGCTTGTATTCAAATTAATTATCAAAATCTATTATGTTTGACTTTTCTAAGATCAAAATATGCTTATCATTCATAATTTTTCGTACATATCTAAAATTTTCTCTGTGTAAGGAATTTGGATTTTTTGTGAAATTTAGCCCTTTTTAAAAAACAAATTTCAAATCTGTCCCTAGTTTTGAAACAAATTACACGGTATCCCTTTTTTTGTCGCGCCAGCTCGGTGGCGTGATTTTTACACATGTCGCGCCACCGCATGTGGCGCGACCGGGTTTCCACGCCGGCATCTTGGCGTTGACCGGTCCGGGCGTGGGCTGGCGTGGGGCCCGCCCGGCGTCGCGCCCGCCGCATCATGGGCGCGACGGACCGTGTAGCTCTTCCCCGGCTTTGTTGGTGCAGTTTGGTGCCATTGCGGTGAAGTGTTGGTGGATTAGGCGTGTACTTCGTTACAAGGCCCATATGCCCATGCCTCCGGCGGTCTCTCTCTTCATGCGAGACCCACATGCATGCATGAGACGGGGCTGTGGTTCGTGGATCGTCAACGTCGAGACCCACATGCATGCTTCCGAGCTACTATATCTCTTTCTCTCGAATGTGTCATGCATGCATGCTACAGCTTGTGGCAGCATTCAATGCAGTCTACAATAGTTGGCTATAAATTTGCAAAAAGCACTATTCCAACTCTCGTAGCACCTCCGTAGCACTTTTGTTTGTATTTGTTAAACATTATCTAATTATAGACTAACTAGACTTAAAATATTCGTCTCTTGATGTACAAATGTAACCGTGTGATTAGTTATTTTTTTACTTATATTTCTTGCTCGAATATATGTCTTTTGTTGTATTTAATGTGATGTGATGGAGAGAGTCTAAAAAAACACTGTTCGAACTAAAAAACATTGTAGCACATTTCGTTTGTTTGTGGTAAATATTATCCTACCACATCATAACTAGGCTCAAAAGAATCGTCTTGCAATGTATATCCGAACTGCGTGTAATTAGTTTATTCTTTTATCTATATTTTTTCGTGTATATTTATTATTTTGATGTGATGGCATTCTATAAAATTTTGGAGAAAAACTTAGGGCTCTAAATACACCCTAGAAGTACACTCGTACTCTCCAAGGCTCCAAGCTGCTGCTGCTGCCACAGCTAGGCATGGCCTTGCAACGGGGAAGGTTTGGAATGACGGATGGATGGACGCATGCATGCAAAAAGCTGATCAAGGCTTACAACACTTCCGCCAAAGCTCAAGCACGCGGTCCGGGGAACAAATACACATGCATGCATGACACGTCTAATCCACCAATAAAGCTTACAACACTTCACTTCACTGCAGCGGCGGCGACACGGCGGGCAAAGAAGCGGCCAGCAGGCCGGGAAGAGAACTACGGTTCCGTCGCGCCGCATCGCGCGGGCGCGACGCGGCGGGCCCCACGCTTAGCCACGCCAAGACGGTCCAACGCCACCGCCGGCGTGGAAACGCGTTCGGCGCCACATGCGATGGCGACGACATGGTAAAAATCACGCCACCGAGCCGGGCGCGACAAAAGGGATACCTGGTGTAATTTGTTTCAAACTAGGGACGGATTTGAAATTTGTTTTAAAAAAGGGCAAAATTTTAAAAAAAATCCAAGGAATTTCATGTATCTTCAATATCCATTTAGTTGAAACATATTAGTTTAAATTATGAAGATGCTGTTGTAGACTATCTCTCACGACACCGTACGTGAATCAAATTTTGATTTTTAAAAATTATATCATTTCTGTTCAGCTTGGCAAGCATGGTCATACCGCTGCTGGGATATCAGCAATTCAGCAGTAGCAGTAGCTAGTCGTTCATCTTGTAGCGTTCTCCCCGATATGCTTTGTTGATACAACTGAGATCCAATAAATACATACATGGGTAATGGTTCATTTTAGACGGATGTACTATCAAGAATTATCTACAGGACATCATTCAATTGCATTCCCCATGTAAAATTAGACATCTTGCAGGTTACTAGCTCAGAGCTGTTCACTCGACTAAACTCAGTTCTCCAGGTAAAATGTTAGAAACCAACACGAGACAAAACCCCAGACTAACAGAAGAAATTACATTTTTTGTAAATAAATATCTATAGTGGTGCTGAGCAATGCTGCCCTCCTCTCGGCCATCAACAGGTGGCACAAATGAACCCTAATGTACAATTTCCAAGGGGAAGGCAGGTAGGTACAGTCTATAACGAGTCATCTCCCGGACATGAGGTTCACCAGACCTTCGTTCTCCTGGATCGCGTTTTTATTTATAAACTCCTGGATCGCGTTCATGTCCCAGAATTCGCTCGTCGATGAGAGCATCATCAGCTTCACGACTATGGATCTCATCGTGGGTCTCTCCTTGGGGTCTTCTTGGGTGCATGCCCTTGCCATGACTGCCATCTGCCAAAAGTGCAAATGATGCGTTATAGCAAAGAGGGTAAAGGTAATTCTGCAGTAGCATTATATTGGTCTACTTGTGCATGGTCCTAACCTTGTGGATTGAATCGATGGGGTAATCCTCGCCTAGCGCCGGATCAATCAGTCTCTGAAGGCCTTCCTTAGGATCCGGTGTGTTGAGAGCCTCCTCAAACTGCACTTTGCAATATGATGATTGGTGAGTCATCAAGCAGGAAAGCATCCAAAGCCTGTACTATAGCTTAGGAAGCCGTAGTGTTACACTTATTGCTGGCAAGAAAGAAAAAAAGTTTGCTCCATTGTCTACTGCCTAATCATCCACGAGCACATGACAACCAACGAGAGCAAGTATAATTAACCCCATTTATAAACATGTACCTCAAAGGAATAAAAGATGATCAGATCAAAACAATTATTCGAAACTGTATTAAATTACTGATGCAAATTTTACACTGGGCAGTAACAAATACCCTCATGGTAATGAAGCACAAGAGCTGAAAGTTTTTTCTTTCTTTCTGCGTGAAATTGGCCACAAAGTCTGGCATTTAAGATATGACAGTGGAAGCCAAACCAATACCAGAACTACCGCCTGTGCTTAACTAGATCACTTGTCTTTCTCTAAAACAGAATGTAGAAGAGTCGATTTAGCAGAACAATTACCATATAAACCAATCCCTTTGAATCACCGGAAGACTCAGTTGATCTGACAATAGCGTCTTTTGCCGAAATAAGTTCATAGAGAACAACGCCAAAGGCATAAACATCGACCTTTGGAGAAACATCACCATACCGAGCATATCTGCAAATGCCATACCCCATAGATGTCAACATTCACCATGGATGATGGTACTCTGGAATCGCACAACCATGCCATGACATATAAACATTTAAGACACGTACTCAGGAGGCATGTAACCAAATGTGCCGACAATTCCACGTGTGGGTAGTGATGTGTTACCAACTTCTGTAAGTTTTGTTAAACCAAAATCTGAGACCTGGAAGGTAGACATAATTATTTCATCAAGGATTCAGGAGACATGTTCAAAAAAAACCCATGAACTAGTCAAACCTTAGCACGGTAGTTCTTGTCTATCAAGATATTTGCTGATTTGATATCCCGATGTATGTACAGTGGAACAGTATTTTCATGAATGTACTCAAGACCTCTTGCTGAATCTTGTGCAATCTGAACCCTGGCAGCCCAAGACAGAGGCCCATAACCTATATGAACATGTGTGGTGATTAATTTGCAGGAAGCATCAGATAGGCACACCAGCCAAGCTAAGAGGTGACACATTACCAGTTCCACGCAAATGCTGGCTTAAGTTCCCATTCTCGATAAATTCATAGACAAGAAAGAAGGAACGTTCGGTGCAAAAACCAATCAAGCGCACCTGTGTGAAATAAACATAGATAATCACATCAAAAGGAAAGATGCAAGGATTAACTTGAATGGAGACGACAGGGAAATTACGTGATTGTTTTTACCCACGCAAAACTAATACTATTCTGGAAGGAAGGAAAGGCCTCAACTTTGATTTAAATTATGTGAAAGATATAGACGTGCACAAGGGTGATGCTGAACTGATATTGATAGTTAATTTTCAGAATGTTAATTTTCTAGTAACCTTTCCTATAAAATAAGTTTAAACTGTTTCAGAACTTTTCTGCTCCATGTCAATTAGAATTCAAAGGAGAATATTGAAATCCAGGCAAAATAAACAACTATACAAGTGATGACAAAATATACAATCAGAATTGTTGTGTACATCGGAGTAACATGTACTCCAAACATATATGTATGCCTATTGGCTTTATATGTGAGAAAATTAACAAATGTAAAGGGAAAATCGCATATCAAATATGCTGTGGCAGTAAATAAAAAGAAGTCACTAACCAGATTCACATGATGAACATGCGTCAAAACCTTTAACTCAGCAAGGAACTCATGAGAAGCCTGCATATCCATTTTCTTTATGGCAGCTTTCTGGAGACACCCCAAAGCAAAACATTTCAAATGAAAAACAGATATGATTATATGCAGCTGAAAAAGAAGTTTGAACATTGAACTAACCTCGCCCCTCAGCTCAGCATAATAGACAGCGCCAAAACCACCTTGCCCAATTTTGTTACTCATGCTAAATCCATCTGTGGCATTGAAAAGTTCCTCATATGAAAACTCTACTGATTTGTCAACAATAATTCCTGGAACTCCAGAGGCACTATCAGCTTGACTGGTTGACAGTGCAGATTTATCCATGGATGTAGTAGCTGGAGAAAAATAAATAGTAGTAGTTCAGAAAGTTGTGGGAGCTCCACTCCCATTGTTCGCTTATGAAAATAATGGGAAGAGGGCACGGTATTCAAGGGTGTTAACTCTTCTGTGTGCTAAGTATGTAGTACACTTATGGGTGCTTGAAACATAACAGAGATCTTTTAACGCACAAAAAACACATATGAAACAAACTCTATTTACTACACAAGATTTTCAGGTTTCCGGACAGATAAATAATAGCTTCACAGGGTAATCCTCTACGAATCGAAAGCTAACATAATTAGAACACCAATTTTTTTTTGGGACGAGAAAAATAACTGTTTAGCTAGGTAAACTATGAGCTATACCCGTTTAAATCCAAGAGAGAATTATTACCTCTTCTGTTTTCTTTGTAAGAAGGCACACATGCATATCAACGTATAAACTTTTATAATCTATACTATAAGGCACCACTTCTTTCTATTTTTTAGACCGACGATCAACAACCAACGGATCCACGAACGGAGGGCCGAGATCGAAAGTTTGTGCAAGGGTCTTACATCCTCACCTCCCCGCGCCCAAACTTCTCAGCCCGCAAGGTTTCACCGCGACGACCACAGTTCGATTCACGGCATACAACGAAGAAACAACACTAAAAAGAAAAAACAAATAAACACCGTATGTATCCGCCGAAGGTCCCGTGAAGGAAACCTGCGAGTCCGCCTCCGCCGCCACCGAAGGTCGTCCTGTGAAGGAAACCTGCCGAGTCCGCCTCTGATCAACTACGCGCGGCCACACGGTTTGTCGAGTCTGCCGCAGGATAATGTACGTGGTGCTTCGTAGCGTGCTCACGGAGGTTGCCGACCGGGAGTTCGTGGTGTTTAACCTGCACTCCCGTGTGGATCCGGCGCCGTCCCCGGTACGTATCCATCGATCGAG
This sequence comes from Hyparrhenia diplandra, assembly GCA_015847255.1. Classification (NCBI taxonomy): domain Eukaryota; kingdom Viridiplantae; phylum Streptophyta; class Magnoliopsida; order Poales; family Poaceae; genus Hyparrhenia; species Hyparrhenia diplandra. Next base: position 104,469 of record JADLZK010011466.1, read on the forward strand.
GCGACGAACGTTTCTCTCAATCGATCTGTTCGTGTACGCTACCGCTGTCTGGAGTCTGCCACCATCGTCTCTGGCTAGCATCAAGCCTATTACATGTCCACCGCCGGTGTGATTTGAATTATAAATTCCTTAAATTGCTATTTGATCTGGTTTGCCGTCGTCTCTGGCTTGCTCGCTGCCGCCGTGTGGATCTCTGCGTAGGAACGAATTTAATCAGTGGAGAATGATTTGGTGGTTATGATGTAATCCGTAGAGATGCAGGTTTGGCCATTGTTGCTGCCCCACTTTCCCGCAGCGATCCTCTTGGCAGCAACCTGATTCAATTCAACATTTTGCAGATTCATGTTTGGGAGTTCAGCTATTTGGTGTACTCGGATCTGATAATATTTACAAGCGTGTTAGGGAGGAACTAAATTGTTTTTGTTTCTGCATTAGTACCTGGGCTAATGCTACGGTACAATATTAGTTTGTCTGTAGAGGTAACAACTTCTGTTTGGATTGTTTTTTCGACAGGCTGCAATGTTTGATAATTCATTTTTGTCGGGCGTTTTCAAACAACTCCAGTGAGAAGTGCTGGTCTCAGCGATGTTTAGCAGGGAAGTGGCCAAACCAAGCCAGATGGTAACAATATTGTTCACACACTTTTACAATCCTCAGCCCAATTGAAAAGTCTTGAGAAGCTTAAGCTTTGGCAATTATGTTTCCTAGGAATTCCACTTTTTTTTTTGGTTGAAAACTTAACTAATGAAGAGATTGCAGACAGCCGCGTCCTTTTGCAATATAGGAATTTTGGCATTGTAGGTAGTTGGGCTTTGTGGGTAGCACGACCATAGGAGGAGACCCTGGAGAGTGGGATGTGGTTTTTTGCGGCAAAGCGAGACTGCTGGGCACTGGGAATGGGGAGCAAGACTCGCCATCAAAAAGTGGAACATGTAATTTCTTAGAGTTTACCAAACTTTTGTGTTGTATTTTACAATTAAAAGGTTGTTTATGTATCCACGTATTCTCGATATCATTATTGTCATGTAAATAATCTTTATTTGGTATCGAGGTTGGCATCAAAATCATGTTTTTTGATTATTTTATTGCAAAAACACCAAAGCATCAACAACATTTTTTTAAAAAAAAAAATTGTTGTCCTAAATGTCACCGTAAGCGTTAGCACGGGCAATATACTAGTATTTAATAATAGTTCAGTTAATTATTCTTATTTTTAATAATACAAATTTGATATAGTTAGATTTGTAAATAATCATAATATCCAATTATTATAAGTTTATAAGTATAAATAAAATAATATAAACTAAATAAATAATCAACGCACAATTTGAAAGGCTGTGTGTCATGTCAAATTATGTTTTTAAAAAAGATTCCTAATAACTATCATCCATTAGGCCAGTTCCGGTGATTGTTCTATTCATATTTAGTGATGCAACACATCAGCAAAAATAATAATATGGCATGAGGAAAGAAAGACGATTTTCATCTAGATGGAACCATTCAAGCACGGATACCAACATATTAAAAAAAGAAACATAGTGAAACTCCATTAGAAGTGTCTCGTTTAATTCACACAGGTTCAAAACAGAGTAAAAACTTTAATGGGAGCATTTCATTTAATGACATTATGCAACATTTAAATGTGTATGTCTATGAAACTGCGAAATAAAACTATGCATTGTAGATTTTGGTTCATTTCATCACCTATAAATTATTATTGAAAATATTGCAATGAAATCTTGCATTGAAAATGGCCATATCGATCCCCGTGATGCTTAAAATGAAACTGATATAGTACATATACTCATAGTATTATCATATATAGAGGTTTAAAAGGACAGTCATATATTCATACAGTATTATCATATATAGAGGTGTATAAGGTCAGTTTCAATAAGGAGTTTCGTGGCATGTCATATAGAGTAAAATGAAATATGGATGGAACACTCGTTTTTAATGAAAAGTTTTATTTTATGGTTTCGTAAGTATTTAATTTTATGACTTATATAGAGAGTTGGTAATCGTGCTAAAAGGTTTTATGACCATGAAACTCATTCTCTTTTCTTAAAAATGTTTCCACGTCATTAAAAAATGCTTATGTGACAGCTTATTAAATACAAATAAACTCTGACAAAACTTTCACTAACAGCACATTCAATTTTCAAACAGTATATAATACAAATAGAAATACACGTGAGAGAACTGCAAATACCTGTTGACGGCAGTTCCCAATGTATGCTTAATGGAGTCCTGCAATTTTTTTGTTTTTTGTTATGAAGCATCAAATGAGATTGGCAACTCAAAAAAATGAAACTATTGTTGGCCTGATTGGATCTCATATTCAGATCTAGAACTACCATAGGGCAGCTTGGCCCTTGGCCGCTTGGATTAAATGGAAATGCAATGGCTTTGTTTTTACAATAACACTCCCCTGCCCTTTATAGACAAAAAGGGACTCCCACTTGCTACAGCATATTCTAACCACTAAAGTGGATGCTGAGCATATTGCTAACACTAGGCTTGGAAGCGAAGGAAAGTAAAAGTGCAAGAGAAGTAAGATACAAGTGCTTTAGCACTAGGCTTATCTATCAATTCTACCCCTAAGCCTTGTGCTGAGCACTGGACGAGATCTGTTGTAGCCCAATCCTCTCCCTCATCTCCTGGAACTTGGACTTCCCCAGTGACTTGGTGAGAATGTCAGCCAACTGATCAGTAGTGGCAATGTGGCTGGCCTTGATGCTCCCGTCCTCCAAGCAATCTCTGATGAAGTGGTACTTTATGCGAATGGGATTGCTTCTCTCATGGAAGATAGTATTCTTGGCCACAACTAGAGCAGACTTACTGTCCACCTTCAGCTCAACCACACCCTCCTTCCCGCCAAGGAGCTCTGCCAGCATCCTTGACAGCCGATTGCCTGAGTTGCTACACGGTGGTAGTGGCGATGTACTGCACTTCACAGCTTTGAGAAGGCCACCACCGCACCTTCTGCTCGAGGGACTGCCAGCTGACCAAGCAACCATCCCGGTTGTGCACTTGTTGGTGTCCACATCGCCGGCGAGGTCGCTATCGCAGTAGCCGATGAACCGTGTCGTGTCAGGGGCCCTTCCGTAGTGAAGACCATAGTCGAGGGTGCCCACCATGTAGCACAGGATTCGCTTGATGGCCTGCAGATGCTCCATGAACTAGCTCATGTACCCGACAGCGAAAGCGAGGTCTGACCGGGTGTGGACTAGGTAGCGTAGGCTCCCGATCAGCCACTGGTAATGGGTCGGATCGACCTCCTCCGCCGTGCTCTCCGACTCAGCTTGAGCTTCTCCTCCATTGGGGTGTCGGCTGGATTGCAGGCGACATGTCCCAGAAGCTCAAGCATGCGCTTGGCATAGTGGATTTGGCGGATGGCGATCCCGGGCTGGCATCCTGGCGCACCTCGATGCCTAGATAGAAGCTGAGAAGGCCGTGGTCGCTCATGTCGAACGTCTTCTTCATTTGCGCCTTGAACACCTCCACCTTCGCTCGTCGGTGCCAATCATGAGGAGATCGTCGGCGTGAGACACCGACTAGTAGGACATTACGCGTCCACCGCGCGCCCGGTACACCGCCGCCTCGGCGCTCTACTTGAAGCCCATCTTCTTGAGTGTGGCATCGAGCCGCGTAATAGGCTCGTGGGGCCTGTTGCAGGCCATATAGAGCCTTGCACAGCCGGTACACCTTCTCTTCTTCTCGGTGATGGCGAAGCCCGATTGGGTGACGCGACGTACACTTCCTCCTTGAGGTCACCGGTGAGGAAGGCAGACTTGACCTCCATGTGATGAACCTTCCACCCTCCCCGCCAGCGAGGAGGACCCGGAATGACTCCATGTGCGCCACGGGGGCAGAGGCGTCATCATAGTTGATCCCATCTTGCTGGGCGTAGCCGCGCGCCGCCAGCCACGCTTTTGTGCTTGATCACCGCACCTAGCTCGGCCTTCTTAAGCTTGAACACCTACTCAGGGCGATGGGGCGATGGTCGTCCCGGCAGAGGCCCAACTCCTAGGTGTGGTTCTACTCGACAGACTTGAGCTCCTGCTCCATCTCCGACCGCCACGCCGGATCACCCTACGCTTCAACATAAGTGGTCGGCTCACCGGTGTGCGTCAGATATAGCTGGGCGAAGAGCCGCTCAGAGTGGTCTGGTGGAGACTCTTCTCCGAGGATGTTCGCCATCGTGTGGTAACGGAGGGGATCATCGTCATAGTAGGTGTCTAGGCGATCTTTATCATCTTCCAGCGGCGTCGCGTACTCGACCTCGGTTGCCCTGCATGCACTGGTGTCACACCGGGTGAGATAGTAATTGCCGTAGTGGTCCGCTGCGATGCCGGATAGGTTGGCTGTGGTGTTGGAGAGGTCGGAGAAGTCGACTGCAGTGTTGGAGAAGTTAGAGAGGTCGGCTGCAGTGTTGGAAAGGTCGGCGTAGCTGCTCATGGGCTGCCAACCACCGCCGATGGGTTTCGAGCTCCCCGGATTTGGTGATGGCGAGCGTGGCAGAGTTGGTGAAGAGGTCGGCGCTAGTGATGAAGACCCAGATGTCGATGAAGATGCACCTCGTGCTCCATCAGCACCTCGAGCCCACGCGTGCCCGATGGTGAAGTTACGAAACGCGATCGCCGACCCATCGTCCCCTGCGTCCTTCATCAAACACGACGTCATGGGCCACACGCACGCAACGCGTCGCCGGGTCCAACATGCAGTAGGCCAAGGCCCCCACTGCGTAACCGATGAAGACCCTGACGAGCTGCGATCGTCGAGCTTGTCGACGTGGTTCATCTCCTTGATGAAGGCGAGGCAGCCGAAGACGTGCAGGTAGCTAACTGCCAGCTTACGCCTATCCTAGGCCTCGTACCGTCGTACGGCGTCTTGGTCGGCGAGCATTTGAGCAGGTGTACGACGGTCATCGCGGCCTCCCCCCAGTAGACCGCCGACATTCCTGACTGCATGAGTGCGCGGGCCGCTGCCACCACTGTCTGATTGCGGCACTCGACCATGTCGTTCTGCTGCGGTGAGTATGGCGCAGAGTAGTGGCGCAACCGCCTTGGAATCGAGCCGCATGGCCCACATGTATCCGGTGGCGTCATCGAGGAGCAGTAGGAAGTAGCGCTGACCTCTAGGAGTGGTCGGTGACACTGGACCACAGAGGTCGCCATGTACCAGCCCAAGCTGCTTGGTGGCGGTGGTGCGGTAGGAGGCTTGACACGGAAAGGTCTGGTGCTTCAGCTTGGTCACCACATAGATGTCACAGAGCGGGTCGACGTGGTCAACACACGGCATGCCGCTGACCATCTCCTTGTCGAGCTGCTTTAGGGCTTCAAAGTGAAGGTGCCCGAAACGCTCGTGCCAGCGCCACGCCTCATCATCCCGGCCTGTGGCAAGATAGAGGGGGGTGTGCCACCTGCACATAAAGCACATAAAGGCGGTTGGTTCCCTTATTCACCTTGGCGAGAAGATGGCCGCTTCTATCCCAGATGCACAGCACGCTGTCCTCGATTTCCACCCACGAGCCATTCTCATTCAGCTGCCCGACGCTGATGATAGAGTTCCTCAAGGTCGGGATGTAGAACACCCCGGTGAGAAGACGGTGCTCTCCTGTCTTGGCCTCGAAGATGACCGAGCCGACACCCTTGATCTCGACGGCGGAGGCGTCACAAAACTTGATGGAGCCCTTCACGTCGGAGTTCAGGTCAGAGAAGAACTTGCGCCGACCAGTCATGTGTTGCGTCGTACCAGTGTCGAGGTACCTACCGTCGATCTTGTCATCGGTAGCACCTTTGCCGAGGAAGGCATGAGCGCGCGGTTCATTGAGGTGGAGGTGTGCGGAGCCAGCCGAGGTGGAAAGGAGAAAGCTTGGGCCTTTAACCTTCTCCCCTGTTTCTTGCTGCGCCAGGAATAGGGTAGCATCCTACTCCTCTGCTTGCACGACGCGAGCCTACCCAGCGTGGCATGGAGGAAGACGACAGTCCTTGGCCCAGTGGTGAGTTCTGCCGTAGTTGTTGCAGGTGTCATCCTGGGTCGCCTTGCGCTCGCCGGCGGCATCGCCAACAGCGCCGACCTGGCCCCGGGGCCCCTTCTCCTCCTTTTTGCAGCCACGTGGTCGGTGACGGCGTTCCTTCGACGACCCAGCTGCCTCCTCCTTCTTCTTGTTGTCGAAGACCTACCACTGCACTACTCGGCGGCATAGAGGAACTTGCCTTCAACAGCGCCTTGGTCGGGGTTCGGTGACTGCTCGCGTTCTTGAACCGCCTTGAGCCTCCCGGTGATGTCCTCGACAGTGAGCTGCTCGAAGTCGAGGAGCGTCTTGACCAAATTGACGAGCTGCGCGTACCTCTTCGGCATGCAGTGGAGGAATTTATCCACCGTGCGCTCCTCCGTGAGGTCGGTGTCGCCATTGCTCGCCATCTACTCCATCAGGTTGGTAGACGAAGGGCGAAGTCCTCAACTTGCTCACCAGGCTGAAAGGCGATGCCTTCCCACTCCCCTTGGAGGCGCTGCAACGTCGTCCGACGCATGTGACCTCCGCCGGCGCGCGCCGTGGCGATCGATTCCCACGCCAGCTTTGTCGTAGCCTTGTTGGCGAGGGAGGCGCCTAGCTCGGTGGGGATGGCGGCGCACAGAGCCTCCAGCATCCTCGACCGCATCCTCGCGCTACTCGATAACTTCAACGACAATACATCACTGCCTTCATCAACACTGGACCTCGTGGTGGAGGACCCTGTGCTGCAGCAGGGGTCCGTGGCTGTCGATTCCGCTATGGTTGCTGCACCGCCGTCCTCAACGACATTGCTAGCAATGCCACCGACAACCGCAGTGGTGCTTGTGCAGTTCCACACTGCTACGCCACTTGCTGCATCAGCACCACCAACAAAGACGTTTTCAGCTACAACGTTGCTCTCCTCCTCTGCAGCCATGGTCGCCTTCATCCACCCTCTTCTCTCCGTAAAGGCCTTGAACGGTGACATGGCCATCGACGCTACCAACCAGGCCAACATGAACGACAACCAGGTGGCTGGCAAGCGGTGTTGTCCAACACTTGACACCAACAGCGAAGGCCCAGGCGAACATGACTTCAGCATTGTCACTGCCTCTACCAGCCGCAGTACCCACCAATCCCTTTTCATCTGGTGGCGCAGCCATCACAAGCAGGGTCGTGGCTGCCTCCTGTGCAGTCCCGCTCTGCTGCACCCATAGCGAGGGTGGCTGCTCGTGGACTCCATGTGTGGGCGCTCCATGGATTCGATCCGTGCGGATTAGATTCCACCACTTACAGGTTTCGGGCGCTCCATGGATTCGATCCGGCCAGATTAGATTCCACCACTTACAGGTTTCAGGCGCTCCATGGATTCGATCAGGGCAGATTAGATTCCACCACCTACATCCGTCCAGCAATCACCACAGCTCGAGCTGTCTTGGAGGGGTGGAGCAATGTTATAGTGTTGGAGTGCATGCTACTTGTAGAAGCATGCATTGGCTATGAGCGCTTAGTTGTTTTTAGACATATGGTGAGTGGTTAGGAATTGGTCCTGCTCATGCAATGAATCAAAAAGGTGCGTAGTCAGGAAGTGTTGCAGCTCTATAAGTGTCACTTAGAGAATGTAATAAGGATCATCAAAGAAGATTAGAACCAGCCTTGGGCGGCCTGTTCTTCGGCGATCTGGCCAGATTGCCTGCCCGGCCAGGCGTTCCAGTCCAGTTCATCCCCATATGTTCTAGTCGTTCCATAACAGAAAACCTATCTCTTGATAAGAGCTAGTCTTATGCACTCATTTTAAGATTACGTGAGAGTATCGTGTGGAGCTATATGCTAAAGTTAGCATTATTAGAGAAGTCTTATAGTTAGTAGCTAGCTCATACTATTGAGAATGCCCTAAAATATTCCAGCTGGCTCCATGTTCAAGCCTAATGTCGGGGCCAAAAGATTTGCTCTGTGTCTAAAGTTGTTAAATTTTGAATTCCCAGTGAACATATTATTGCACCTTTTGTTTTATTTATATGAAGTCTTAAGAAACTATCACTAACAATGATGCATATATGAAAATGGGACGGAAACAAAATTTAGATTAAAATTGAAGAGATCAATGAGATCTAGGACTTTAGGAGCCTAGACATTTGTAAGAATTTCTCAAATCTAGTCTCCACCAAGGAATGAAAAGGAATGATTCTCATGCATATTGTTATTAACAATCACTACATAGTGGGATGGTAAGAATGTTTGACGCGAGGACAAGGAATTGGGTTGAAATCCAAGCAAACAAACAAATGTGTATTTTTGCACAAAAAATTGGTGTGACTTGCTGAAGCAAGGCGTGGCAGTGGCATTCTTCGGTGGTGTAGGCCTAGGAATAAAGTTTTTTTGTTTCCTATTTCTCACGCTATTTTTTTAGATGATATTTTTGTGGTTGATAAAGAGAACTGACGCTACAAATCAATTTATCCTTATGTTTGAATTAGTAACTACTAGTGGAAATGTATTCCTACTGGTGGTGCGGTCATTGCGTATACACTATTTTCACCATTGTTTTTACACTGGCGATAAAAAACCAGTTAAAAATAGTTTGTGTACTAGTGCACCGTAGGGTTTAGCTACAGACCACAATCTCAAAAAAGAGTAGTGGCAAAACCACTATTGCGACAAGGCTGAAAAGAAGATGCTGGCTATTTTGTTATCTTCTGGATTGAGAGACGGACTTAAATAATATCTTAGAAAATGCATTGGATAACCAATTATATATGTTGATTGTTGAATCATGGGATACCCTAATTACTTTTGTAAAAAAATAGTTTTTCTTTTTGTGTCTCTAAAATCACATAGCATGTTTGGTAAGTAACGGCTACTCTCTCTAGCCAATTGTGTTGTTGCTACTATTGCTGAGAGAAATTGCAGCATCTACTGCTTTAGCTGAAGCGAATAGATCCATATATGGTTGCACCATTATATTAGGACTGGCTATATATATTTTTTTCTTTGTTGTGTACTACTCCTTTATTTTGTAAAACGTTTTGAACTTTCTAGATACATAGATTTTTTGCTATGTACTTTCATATACACTATATCTAATATACACTATATCTAAATGCATAATAGAAACAATGTATTAAAAAATAGAACATCTAATCTTATATTTTGGAATAGATGGAGCAATTAACAGAACTGCTCCAAATAAAATAAATCATCCAAAAAAGCAAACAATGCTTAAATTTGATTAGATTAAGCAGAAGTGGCTTGTGTAGAACAGACCTGCTGGGCGGAACACGGCCGGTGAGGTGACAGATTTGGCGGCCGATCTCCTGTTGCGCTAGCTGAAACACAGAGGCCACATCGGCTCCCGTGAACAATAGCTGGAGTTGGCTTCTGCTGTACTGGCTGCAGAAGCATATGAGCATGTATCCACGGAAGAGCAGGTTTTCCAGCTGCTTCAGCCGCAGCCTCTGCGCCCCCCAGCGGCCCCTGGAGCTGGTTGGCGATGATGAGGGCTTGACGAGCCAGCTGCTGGCACTGATCCCTGTTGTGGCGTGCGGTGTCTGCGCTGTGCACCATCATCAACACCAGCTCCGACAAGCACTCTACATGCACTAAATTTATGCAGATATAACAAAATTGTAATTTTATATATGAAACTAAATTTTCCAAGAAAAAAATGCAGTTTTGTCGTTCTCAAAAGATCAGTCGGCCTCTCCTCAAATTTTTTTGAAACATATGCAAGTGGGGTCTAGTTTTGTTCGTCTCGTTGTGTATATCACACTGCTGCATACGGAACTAAAAATGAATTCATCGTTCAAAAGTTATAGCATTTTAAAGTAAAATATTTTTGTCTTTTTTCTCTTGTGCCTCAGCCCTGATGTCACATAGCCAAGAAAAGGAGTCCACGCGTGGACGCGGTCCATCGTGAAAAGGAGTCCACGCGTGGGACGCGGTCCATCGTTCGCTCGATTCCAATCCTAGTTATTCGGACCAGACCGGGCCCACGGTTCGACAAGCTAAAAGACCGAACAGTAACCTATAATGGTTCGGTTCACTTAAAAGATCGCCGTGCAATCGGACCGGTAAAAACCGATTGAACCGAAAGGTTTTTGTGCAACCGGTGAACCGGCCTGTTCCATGTGAACCGCCCCGGTCTGATTGATGCCGTGCGTGGACGTGTGGTCCTATCAAGCTGGGGGAGGGCCTACACCTGCCACTGGTGGGCCCGCATGGTTGCTGCTCATCTGAATGGTGCATGCGTGATGTGTGGTGGTGCTCCTTTGACTTTTTGGTAGTGCGGATGAAGTGTCTTTTAAATTTCGAATTTATAACTTTTATGAATAAACTCCAAATTAGACAAATTATATTCTATTTTGATTATCTCAACAAGCTCTTTGTAATGCTATACTCTTTTTTTTGCATTTGAGATTCTTTTTTCAATAGTAAATATTTGAATTACTATTCTAGTCATTTTTGCACCAATTTGTAAGTGCTCCATATTTATTTATACATATTTTTTATATCTGTAAAACAACTCTGGAGCACCTATATGCGTGTGTAGATTAGTGGGAAGCAAGTTATATAATTGTGTTTTATCATCTTAGTTGTATATGTGATCAAATATATGTTGCTATTCCAAAAAAAATTATTTGTTATATATGATTATATTATACCGGTTCAAAGTATTTGTAAGTGGTTCAATTCTCGGTCCAGAATAATCGAACCGGTGGTCCAACCGGTTCTTAACGGTTGGACCAGTGAACCATCAACCCGATGGCCTCACTGGTTCGATGTCCGGTCCGATCCGAATAACTTGGGTTCCAATTGGATGAACGACCATAAAAATAAGAAAATGGAATTTTGGATTAAATTGTTAACGCTCTCCTAACCGAGCCGCTTGCCCGCCCCCACACTCTCATTCTCTTCTCCTGCTTTGGTGCAGTTGCAGCGGCGCGAATGCGACACTAACCATCACGACATCACGTGGCAACGTGGACGCAAGTCATCCATTTGTCTATTTATACTTAAAACATAGCAATGATCAGCTAATAGGGCTGTGCTGTGCTAGACCAAGTCGTCCATTTGCCTATTTATACTTAAAACATAGCAATGATCAATAATAATTTGTCGATTACGTGCAACCTAAAAATGACATTCTTTTAGAGGGGTTGTTGAATACCTTCTTGACTGGAAGAAGAAGGAGAATGCGTAACTTCTTGAATGGATAACTGAGGCCTGCAAGTTGTTATTATCGAAGAGCCCAAGGAGTTGAAGAACATTCTAAAATAACTACAGTATGCATACAACGAGTAATAAGGAATTTATTAAATAAATAATTTATTGAAACCTTGTTTGGGCTGGGGCTGCCTCATTGGTCTCGCTGTCCTGTTAGATGAGAAAAACAAGATGCTCATGCATGAACGAGGAAAACATATGTACTACGTACTAGCACTTTTATAGAATATAAAAAGAAAAATACTGTTCGCATGGCCTAAATTATTATATGCTCTCAAATAGATAGAGTAGACAGTACTACTCCAGATGACCCGATGTCTAAACCCATTATTATCGGCAGGCCCGGCCCTGGCGGGGGGCGAGCTGTGCCCCGCACTGGGCCCTCGAGGCCAACCGTAGGTGCGCCACCGGCGTACCCCAGCTCTTGTGCGCCCCCATGCCTGATGGCCACCACGTGGACAGAGACGGCATCTCACCGCACATGAAAGAGACCCTTTTATCAATCGGAGACAAACCGCAGACACATGCAGTCATTTGCATGCTAGCAACCATGGGGCACCGTTTGTTTAAAATCAATGACACGTGGCGAGTCAGGCAACCATTAACCATGGGGCGCACGGAGCTTGCGGTACGCCAGTGGCGCACCTAATTAATTTCCCGTATAAGGCCCCCTTTGAGAGATTCAACCGGCTCCGGATTCTCTGACAAAGTACTGTAGCATGCAATGTAGGTAGAATCTTTTTTTCTCTCACTGACACAACTTTGCATGTGGAGCTAAATTTTTTAGCTTCACCGGCTCCTACATGTTCTGTGAGAGGGAGAGGATGGAGAGAAATTTGGCTCCCATAAACAGTGAATGAACAGTGATATAGCATGCTGGAGCCGGAGCTGCTCGGAGCGCTACCAAAAAGGCCCTAATATTCACGGCGGAAGGATGCCTGGATCTGGTTGAGGCAATGCATACATAGCAAACTATTCGGCCTACTGGCCTAGGACTTCAGAGCTGCTGTTCTCTATGGCCCTCTCCTCGTAAGAAAGTAGCCCCAAGCGGCTAAGCATCCATGGCCCTATTCATCAATAGGAGTATTTGATTTTGTTGTCCTAACTTTATATTGCTTATCGGATCTTTTTCACTATGCCTGTGACCTTAGCTAAAAGAACCTTTTCGAAGTTAAAATTATTGAAGAATTATTAGAATCGTTATTATATTACTAAAGTTGTATTAAAGTGCCCATAGCTTATAGCTTCCCTCCGGGTCTAAAATTTAACAGAGCCGGCACTGATTATCGGGCCAATACAAACAAGTGCAACTGCGGCCATGTTTAGTTCACAAAAAGTGAATCCAAAAAGTACTACACTACCCGTCACATCGAATCTCTTAACATATGTATGGAGCATAAAATATGGGTAAATAAAAAAATTAATTGCACAGTTTGGTGAAAAGTGCATGAGACGAATCTTTTGAGCCTAGTTAGTCCATGGTCGGACAATAATTACCAAATACAAACGAAAAGTGCTACAGTAACCGAACCCAAAATATTTCACCAACTAAACACCCCCTACTACTACTTATGTACTCTGCTACTTCCTCCATTCTAAAGTTACAGGTAAAATTATAAGGTATTTTAGCTTAATATATCTAAATTAAAGCTAAAACATCTTATAACTCGAGAATGGATGGAGTAATAAATAGTAAGAGCATCTTCAACAAGATCCTAAATCTCCTCCTAATCTTTATTTTTAGCAAGATTAGAAAAATCACTCTCAACGACTCCTAATCCATATCTTTTAGGACTTCGGAAAAACTACCCACTGCCCGTAACTTTACGCGCACTCGCGTCACGCGGAAAAAGGTTTCCCTCGGGCAATGTCCGCGTCCTTTCCTATGCCGCCGTTCTGATACTCGCAGGCCGCGCTGCTGCCCGCCGGCACCTGCAGCGACCTTTTTCCTATGCCGTCGTTCTGGGACTCGGAGCCCGCGCCCTGCTCCGCCCTAGCAGCCGCCGCCGCCGCCGTGCACCCGGAGCATCCCCTGTGCTCATCCTCCAACCGCGATGTCCGCTGGATGATCTCGCTGGGGTTCGCCAGGGAAAGCCTCGCTTTCAGGCCCCGACGGCACGTGCGACGCGGCCTGGCGACATCTCCGACGCTAGCTACTCCCGCTCGGCCGGTGTCCATACGCTCTTCTGTTCTGTGTACGACGACCCCTAGAGCACGTAGTGTGCATGGCTGGTGAGTGTGGCCGGACGAGAGCGGACTCGTGAGCATGCAGCATGCCTTCGTGGCGGACGTGACTAGGTGCGTATGCATCAGCAAGCCACACTCATGGAAGTCACGAAGCTTCTGTGTGTACGTGGTTCTTTGGAGGAAGAAGATGATGATAATTACGAAAATGCCATTACACCATGTTTTAGTAGTTTTTTTTTAGAAACTGTTGGAGATGGTCTTCTTTTCTTTCTACTAATAAGTTTTTAGGAGTTGGAAAATATGAAATTTTTAGGAGAAAAAAATTAGGAAACTCTTGGGGATGCTCGAAGTACTGCAAAACAATACGACCTATATCTTATAATAGTAGATGTTCTAAGGTGGAAGACAACAAACAGTAGAAACAAGTCCCTTTCTACTCATAGAAAAAGACCTTTAGAGGGTGTTCACTTCCCATGCAAAGGCAAAAGCAAACCCAAAAAGTCTTCTGATACGTCACATCGAATCTTTTAACGCATAAATGGATCACTAAACATAGGTAAATAACAAAACTAATTACACAGTTAAATTTGAAAAGTGCGAGACGAATCTTTTAAACTTAGTTAATGCATGTTGGGACAATAATTACTAAATACAAACGAAATGTCTTCTATAAGAGTCTCCAACCCAATTATTTCGGGTTGCATGGAACCGAACGCCCCCTTACTACTCATAGAAAAAGAGATTGAAGATGTGGAAAAGCTGGTGTGTGCGTGGTGCACATGCAGGCATGGGTGTGCACCCCATTAGTTTGATGCCACGTGTCCGGGAATTAAGATTGAAGTCCGCATCCTGGCCGCTTCGTTCGTTCGGCTCCGTTGGCTGCCGCCGGCTCGGCTTGGCTACGTACGTAGTTGTACGCTCGTACGCCACCATCAGATTAGTTTGCTACCGTATCGACGTATGCCACCATCCACTTTCGTACGACGCCGCCATCGCTCCGCGTCCTACGCATGCGCCGCCGCCATCAGATTAGCCTCGTACTTGCTCGCGCGTGCGCCGCCATCGATCCGCATCTCCCCTCCCTCGCGATCACTCTACGTAGCGCAGAAGGGCGTCCATGGCGGATGAGGGGCACGGAGGAGGAGATTTGGAGGCTGCACACGACAGCCACGTCGAGATCGCCACAGCCAGGACCCTGGACGCTGCGGAGAAGCCGTACCAGGCGACGTCGTCGGCACCGGTCCGCAGGTAACTAATGCGGCTTCTCCTTGCTTAATCATGATCATCGCTCCATGTAAAGGTCCTATTTTTTATTTTTCATAATGATCGCTTCCTCAGATCTTTGAATGATGCTATCAGTGAAGAACAAATAACAGATATGGGATTAGTGGAGAATGAAGTACCTAATGAGGTAAAAAAATAAAAAAAGTAAAATAATTGGCAGACTATATATATTATTTCTCTTTTATGATATATAACTTTAATTTACAATTCATACGCATACGTGAGCTGGTACATAAATCTGGACAATATTTTACCACACCTAAAGTTGGAATGACTTTTGAATCACGAGGATGAAGCTTATGAGATGTACAAATGACTATGCGAGAAAAGATTGGGTTCGATGATTAGAAAGAGCAGTCAAAAGAAACGTGTAGATGACGGTCTATGTTCGAAATTTATGGTTTGCAGAATGAAGGACATTGTAAAAAATGAGCAATTGCAAAGGGACGTTACAAGGACGGATTGTGATGCTCGTGTTCAGTTTAGTATTAGCAAAGAGGGGATTTGGAGGGTGCAAAAGGTCGAGAACAACACAACCATTATCTTGCTCGGCCCAAATAAGGCACACAATTTCGAGATCCCAACGACAGGTCATAGAGGCAGACATTTAAAATTAATTGGACAGATACGCGAAGCTGGAATGAAGCCAGCCCAAGTTTATGAGTTCATGAGAGAGTTTTATGGAGGAGAAGAAAACATACAATTTTCTAAGAAGGATTGTGATAATGAGATCGGGCGTGAGCGCAGAGACTAAACAGATTGCAAGATCCAACTTTCTTTTATGCAGTTCAGGTAGATAATGAAGATGGTCGCATAGCAAATTTCTTTTGGGCAGATGGTCGATCCATTATGGATTATAAATGCTTTGGTGATGCGGTCTCATTTGACACCACATTTAAAACTAATAAGTTTGAAATGCCCTTTGCTCCTATTCTCGGTTGCAACCATCACAAGCAGACAATAATTTTTGGTTGTGCACTTATTTTCAATGAAACCATTGAATCATTTGTTTGGCTTTTTGAAACTTTTCTAACGGCAATGTCGGAAAGCACCCGACACAATTTTCACAGATCAAGACGCGGCTATGGCAGGAGCAATTGCTTATGTATTCCCAGCATACAAGCCATCGACTTTGTTTGTGGCACATTTGCTTAAATGTTGCTAAACACCTTGCTCATGTCATTCATGAGTAGGATGAGAAAGGTAACAAGTTCCTATCAGATTTCAAAAATTGTGTGTATGAAGATAGGTCGAGACTTACTTCATAGAGAAATGGCATGCATTGTTGGCTAAATACAACCTTCAGAATAATTCATGGATGAAAAACCTATATGCTTTGAGGGCAAAGTGGGGTGCGGTGTACCGTGATTCTTTTACAGCTGACATGGACTCAACCCAAAGAAGTGAAGGTATGAATAATGTCTTCAAAAAAAGAGGTTTCGTAGGAAACTTGGTCTTTCTAAACTCCTTGTAGAATGTGAGAAGGTTGCGGCTAGTCTCCGTGCAAATGAACTTGATGCTGATTTTAATTCTCGTCGAAAGAACCCGGTTCCACACATTTCAAATCTACCAATGCTGAAGGCTGCAGGTGATTCATATACAAGGCGAATGTATTCGAGTTTGAGGATGAATTTAAAAGACAGTTTACACTAACTTGTGATTTGTTGGAAACTGCGGGGGGACGAACTTGACATTCCTTGTTAAGTATATGGAGTCCGACCGTGGAGCAACAGTATTATTAAACACCGCAGATTCCACCATTAGATGCTCTTGTCGAATGTTTGAATGCATAGGTATGCGTACATATTTCATTTTGTATATTATAAGTTGTAATATACGTGCTAACTAGTTGTAATATTTTACAGGTTTATTATGCAAGCATGCTCTTAGAGTCTTCAACACCTAATCAGTATACACTTTGCCATCGCAATATATTTTGCCACGATGGACAAAGTATGCAAAAAATGGATTTTATATTGAGAAACAAGGATCTGAGATGGGGATTTACAAAAACAAGCAGCTCTTATATCTCGACAGGCCACATCTATAGCATTGAAGTGTTCGCCGCCGAAAAAGAACTTTTGATAAATTGCGAAAAGCCCTACATAACTTCAACTCGAAGCGGATACTCATCTAAGTGAGATGCATGAAAAATCCAACGAGGTTTCCCCAATTTCAAGTGAAAGTGTGCAACAGCCATCAAATGGTGTAATATCATTTAAAATTCCTGAAGTAATAAAAAGGACCAAAGAATACACGTTTCAAAAAATGTTGTTGAAAAGAATGCGGGGGAAGAAGAAGAAGGGTGGTAAAAAAAAGGTATTGACCTAATCGGTACCTGTTGCTTTTTGCTTATGACTACATTTTAAAATATTGTATTATCATTCAAATATTTTATTTCATTGTAGGTGAAGAGCTTCAAAGTAATGATGCAAAAATAATAGACGATCGTGCTGAGCCCTCTTCAAGAACAGATGCTCCTTTCGTGCAAGTTGGATATGCTAATTCCACTACGGCAGAGTTCAATTTACTTGATGATCAGAATGGCTGCTCCATACGTACCAGGGGGATACACAAGGCTTTTAATGAGAGTTGAGGAAGATGCTACATTTCAAAATCCTGTTAAGAAGTAATATTTTGATGGAGTGCCAGAGTAATGAATTAGTTTCACTAAAGTTTGAATTTATGTCTTTCGACGTATTTAGACTTGTATCAGTTTGATTAAAGTTTGAATTTTTCGGAATATATGGAGTGTTTATTTTCCTTTCAAAATTATATATATCTACTCTTTTTTTTTTCTCATGATTTTGTCATGTTACATTAATGAGCTACGCAAAATATATATAATCTAATTTGTCTCACAAACAAGCTACTGACAGCGAGATGTACTCCATATATATATATATACTATATATGCGCCAGCCGTTCACGTAAAATCAGAGTTAACTACCTTATCACGTGAGGGCACGGAAAGAATCGGAGCCGTGCCTGCTGCAGAATATGTCGTGGAGCCGAACGCCTGAGCCGAGCCTTCCGCAGAATACGTCGTACAGCCGGTTCCAGGACGTACGGCAAGGATGAGTGCTGGAACACGTGGCACTAATCAAGTGGAGGTGCACACCAAAGGAGTTGTGTGCGCGGTGCACACAGCAGTATTTTTCGAAGATGTACTGGAGAAGAAAAGAAAGATATATTAAATATGCGAAGCGAGAATGACAACTGCTATAAATTATGAGACAATATATTAATATAATACTTGGACGGAGGCAGCACGATGAAATCTATCTGATACGGAGATGTAGAGGATACCGTACCCGTGCTCTGATGGAGGCGACATCGGTTATCAAGGGGATGAGGATGATGTAGCTGTCGATCTCGTCTTTGGCCTGCCGAAGCATGGCTGCCATGTCGGCGGCCATGAACATCTGCCAGAACTGGCTCGCGCCCTTTTGCTGCTGGCTGCAGGACCACACGAGCACGAACCCACGGAAGAGCGCCGAGCGCAGCTCGTCCAGCGGCCGCCGCGTCTTCCGGTGCCGCCGCAGCTCCGGGACATTGAACTCCTCGAGGAGGCCACTGACGATCTCCACCTTCTTTGCCAGCTGCTGGCACAGATCCCTGTTGCGCCGCGCGGTGCGCGCCGCCTGGACGATCATCGACACCATCCCGAACACGTCGACGCCTGTCAGCTGCATCACACTCGCCGCATTCCCCAGCATATCCCAGAACGACGCCATCTTGTTGCGCCGATCCTATCTTCCTTGGCGAATCAGTTAGCTGCATGCCGGCCACCATAATGAATATAGGACTAGGAGTAAACTGAATGCAAGTTCATCAAAAAAAAAAAAAAAAAAATACAGGAAGCAGAGCTCAACCGTCAGTTTGCAGATGGTCTTGTTGAGCTGCTCTTCTCCTCCAATAATGGTACTGTGGTACCGAGAACTGAGATTTCCTGACGTTCTTGTTCTGAGAGGTATGATCTCAAACGTCTCCGCTGTAATAATCATAGATAAAACGCGTTCCACACGACCGGAAGCTGCAAGGAACATTCCTGCAAAAGCTAGTGCGCGTTAGAACAGGGGAAGTGCCGTCAATAATTGGCATCAAGACTTCAAGAGTCAACATCACAGAATTAGACCTGATAATTCCTTGAATCGGTCATGGAAAACCCCACCAAAAATACCCTACCCGAGACCGCCCGCCCATGGACCGATGCAAAAGATTTAACCTTGGTCCGAACCCCCGCTCATGGCCCGAGCCACCCGGCATTGCGGCGCCCGGCGACAGAGGGAGAAGGGCGAGACCGCGAGAGGCCGTGCTCGTGGCTTGGGGAGACGGAGGTCGCGGCTGAGCGTCGGCTCGCTACTGCCGTCGAGCGACAGCGGCGGCTGAGACAGAGGAATCCATCAGTGAGGTGAGGTTGAGAGCTAGGGTTACAAAATTGAGCCACTGGGCTTTTATATGGGCCTCCTCTGTTGTTGGGCTAGGACGCTACACTGGGCTGCACGCGTACTAACAGAGGCAAAGAATTTAGCCCAACTACCAGGCAGCCCATCAGATTTTTCAATGCCCTACGGGAGCTCCGCGCCGTGGGAGGCCCGAGCTGAGCCTGCCGCATGCCCAACACCCTCTCCTGAAGCCAAAGCCGTCGCCCAACCTTCTCCTCAATCCCGTTTGCAAACAACGAGCGAAGCGAACGAGATCGAGGAGGGGGAAATGGCGGACGCGGCAGCGTACGAGGCGCAGCGACGGCGGCAGATGGAGGAGAACAAGCGGAAGATGGAGGAGCTGGGGCTGCCCCACCTCTACGCCGCCCTCGTGCCCCCTAAGGTCCGTCCGACCCGACCTTGATTTCCTTCTCTAGGTCTCGCATTGCCTCCGAGGAGCTGTCTTCCCCCTTCTCCCCCGTCTTGTGTGTGACCCAGTTGGCGTCTTCGTAGGCCAAGAAACTGAAGCGGAAGGCGCGGGGCTCCCCGACACGGCGGTCCGGCCGCGTGGCTGACCTCCCCGAGCAGCCCAATTACCGTGAGGTACGTTCTCTGATCTGGGAACGAATGTTTCTTCCTCTCCACTGTTGCTCCATCCTTTTTTTTCCTTCTTTATTTAAGAGGAATGTTTTTCCATCCATCTAATCCTAGATGCAGGCAGCTGTCGTCTACTCCTCCTTTCTAAATTATAAGTGATATCAAACAAGTATACTATGAAAATTACCAAATATTACTAATATCCCACAAATAAACCTAATTCTAGGACTTCTAGCTTACTGTTTGACCGTTCGTCTTATTTAAAAAAATTAGTAAATGTTATTTATTTTGTTATGACTTATTTTTTTCATTAGAGATACTTTTATAATGCTCTATTTATTTTATTATTTACACAAAAGCTCTAAATAAAACGAATGGTCAAAGATGATCGAAATGGGCCCCTAGAATTACGTTTATTTATGGGACGGAGGGAGTAGTTGGTATCATAAATGTTATTATCTTATTATATAAATTTGGTCAAACTTGAAAAGTTTTAACTCTAAGATTTTTGGAATGATTTATGATTTGGGATGGAAGCACTAACATGTAACGTTTCTGATCCATTGAGCAGCAGCATATTTTGGGTCACAAGGAGTCAGGGGTACAGTCAGGAGTTGACGCCATGGTCAAGGCCAACACCGTGGCCAAGGCCAAGCAGCTGGAGGCCAAGCTGGGCCCCGGCCACCCCACCTTTGTGAAGACCATGAGCCAAGCTAGAAGCAGTTCGTTCAGCTTGGTAATCTGTGCATCAGTTCACACACAGTGCTATCAGTTGTAGTATCGTCCATCCCATTGGCATTGGGTGCTGAATAAGTGAGATGGGGCAGTGGCTCCCCGTGGATTTCTGTAGGAAGCATTTGCCGAAGAGGGACGAGATGCTCTCAGTAGTGGATGAGCAGGACAAGAAGTTTGGGGTGAAATACCATGCGTGAAAAAGCCCCCGCATTTCCGAAAGTGGAGTGGGTTCATCACCCACCACAAGCTGGGTGATGGTGATTGCCTATTGTTCCAGTTGATTCAGCCGACGGTGTTCAAGGTGAGATGCTATGCTATTCTTTGTAGTGTTTTAAAAGGTGCTAGACGCCTAGTACCTTGGTGAAGATAAAGTCGGCTAACGGTTCTTGCAGGATGTTAGCGCCTATTGTATAGGCAGACAGATTTTTAAACTTGTGTTTGCTATGGTTTTACTCCTAGATCACAACTAGCACAAGTACTTGATAGTTTGGACTCTATTAGAGGTCAATCAAAATGAGAATCAAGAAAAACTGCTCATGGATGAGCAGAAAAGGGACGACAGAAGTGAAATTTTGCACGGAAAGAAGATGGGAGGAAACCAAATGATATTTCCATTCTTCAGTGTTTTGTTCCTTTATATGGTCGCGGTTGCTTCAATTGCCCAAGGCCGAGCCTAGGTAATCTAGTATTACAACCTAGTAGTTATAGCCCATGACCATGACTACCCTTCCTCTCCCCATCCTTTGAATCCGCTTTCCCTCAAGCTGATGCACATGTGCCACCAAGATCCCAGGGTGTTGGCAATTTCTGGACAAGCTATAATAATGGTTAAAGAAAAATCATGTGTTTATCCAGTCCTCAACCTGAAAGAATGTGGCATGGATAAATCAGTCTTTTTTCTCGCTTGCTGAATGACAAGTCAAAAATATCTTCCTTGTTTTTTACCTTTCAGGTTGTTGTCCAAAAAAAAAAAAAAAAAAAAAAAAAAGCTTTCAGGTGCTGCTGAAGCTTGCACAGCACCATTGCTATACTGCTATCCATGTTCCCTACATGCTTTGGCCACTGATATGCTGTGCAAATTTTTAATCTTGGACTAAAGCACATCTCCTGCCCAAAGGACAGTTTGACTCCCACGACCAATCAATTCAAGTTTGCAGCAATTGTTCCATCTGCACTTATCTGTTCAGGCCTCAAAGAATTCAGATGCCAGCCGCCAGTTCAAGTATTTCTTACGTGTTCTACCTGATTGAGCAGACATATTTCATGTTGAGTTCCTAAGTTGTTCTGCTCAGTGCTTAAAAGAGTGATAAGTCCTAGTCGGGGCAATGGGGTGGCACCTAGCACCTAGCACCTAGCACCGGTGGAGTTGAAGCTGTCTTGGTGGGAGGGTGGCGCCAATTGCCATTGTAGGCTGGGCAACTGATTATTTGAAACATGGTATCTGCATAATACAAATTTGTGTGGAACCAATTTTGAAACTAGTATGGTTGCTCAGTGGTCAGGTGCATGTTCAGGGTGGCTTTCCCCGAGCCAACAAGTTCGGTGGAGTTTGTCGAGTTGTCATCATGACTCGAATTGTTCTTACCGCATATTCATGGTATACTTGTGCCATAGAGTCACTGGGTCAAATACACGAGAAGGATCTTGCCATACCTAAACACCAACACCAACATAGCCTTTAGTCCCAAGCTAGTTCGGTAGGCTAGATCTTATGGTTTTCATATCCATTAGAGTGGGTATTTTTTACGCTGGTTCGCCAAACCGAACGCTAACCCTCCCCTTTACCCGGGCTTGGGACCGCTATGTTGAGACGACTCAAGAAAGTCTTCAAACCAACATAGGCACATAGGCTGGAGTTGATGTTGCCATACCTATTTCACAAAAAAAATTACAACTTGAACATGGAAAACTATGTCACAATATTTGGAAAGCATGAAATCCTGACTTCTTTTGAACATGATTTATGTAAGAAACAGTATACATTTCTGTAAAATTACTCTATTTTAAACTGACCAAAAAGAATCTTTTGCAATATCAATTTCATTTGAAGCCTCCTGTCTGTAGTACGCCTTCTATTACAATTTCTTAAGGATTACATAGAAGAAAACTATGTATTTAACTTCTGATTCTGTTAACTCTGCTATTCAAATGGTGCAGGTATACATTATCAGAGCAAGTTCTTGCAAAGAAAATGGCAACTGATGAAACGAGATATATGATTGTGATGAAACATTTGACTGGAGCAGGTTAGTTATGATTATCACCTTTTGTGATGGTTGAATTGACTGTTTAAAAGATCTATTCTGAAATGTCAAGGGAATGCTTTTGATCCTGATTTATATTG
Organism: Hyparrhenia diplandra; assembly: GCA_015847255.1. NCBI lineage: Eukaryota > Viridiplantae > Streptophyta > Magnoliopsida > Poales > Poaceae > Hyparrhenia > Hyparrhenia diplandra. The sequence goes on from JADLZK010011466.1 coordinate 127,267, forward strand.
CTTTCGATGTCATCTAGTTGTTGAAAATTACTTTCAATGTTTCGAGATAGATAAATATTTATATTTCTTGCATGATAATTGATGCATAATTTTCACCATTACTTTTTATGATATGTTATTAGTTGTTATATATAATCCATAAAGCTACAATGTACTTTTTGTTTTCTAGTAAGCATGACTGTTGTCTTAGTTTAAAACAGATGTCCCTCAATATACATGTATGAGTTAGGCTTGTTTGGTTGGATGCCCATGCATCTAACCAAAAAAAGTGTGCATTCCTACTATATGCAGATTGTATGATTTGCTACCAAATTTTGGCAATCCCATGAGGGTTAAACGTCATCCCCTTCGTAATTGCTGCGAAATCTATGGCAAAAGCTTGGGCGCCAATATACCTTACAAAAAATTGGTAGTGAATGGGCATTATCAAAATGTGCCTCAAAACAATAGTTTCTGGTGGGTGATCTTGCCTGATGCTAAAATTCATGCCACCAGTTGTAGCTTAAGAGGAAAAAGTGATTATAGTCCTGCAACAATAACCAAAAGGTTTACGGTACATGAATCGCTTGGCTGCACATCCCAGCCATGAATGAAGCCACGATATCCACCATTTTGCCTCTGTGTTTGTTGATCTTGTTCTGTTGCTTTGGCGTTGGTAGCCTCCATTTGTTTGATAGTGCACGCTATGGATCACGTGTCAGATTAATGCAATTGGATGCCTGCCAGTTATGTATTCGCTTCAGCAAAAATTTGGGGGATAATATTTTCTTTTGCATGTTTCACAGTTGGATGTGATTTTTGTTCGTGCTGCCCTTTGTTAACAATCGCCGTTTAGCAGGAGCAGGCAGTATTTTATTTTAATAAGCACATCTTTTGAGCTCATGTAGCCAAGTAGTAGCTGACCTTTGGTGTTAACGCCTACCAGAGCTACTGGACAATAGACTTACTAGCAGCGTCATCATTTAAGAATGGAGGTAGTACTTATTTGGACTTGTTTTTACTGAATTCATGGGGTAATTCATTATATTAATGTTCATATTTAGCTTGGTACCTTGACGTTGAGGATTCTGGCCTTTTTTGTTTTTTTTATTCTCCCATTGAGAAATGATGTCACATTTTTTTGGGAGGGAGGTGGGGGGCTACACGTGCAAACCTGAAATGAAGCTATGCCAACTTCTCAATGAGTACTAGTACAGTTTTTTTTTTTTTTAGTTCATGTTGTACTTTATGCTAAATTGGCACTGACCTTTTTGGGCATTTTTCAGTTCCGGAAAACAATGAGGAGCGAGTTAGAAAATGAATGCACAAGGTTGCCGTCTTGTATCAAGATCATCCAAGACTCATTAGAGGGGCATTGGAATTATCAGGACGTCGTTAAGCTAAGTCTGTAATTCATGATTGCACATGGTGGTTTACTATGTCATGTTACTATGTTATAGGCCTCCCAGCAGCAAGTTGGAGCCTGTGTTGTGTACTATATATTTGCAGTAGCACTAACCTACATTGTGTTTAATTTGGGTCACTGCAAGGTGACTTGATTACAGGGATTAACACCCCAGCACTACCCCTTACGTACCTCTAGTTGGGTTCTCTTCGGCAAACACCCCAGCACTACCCACCCGGCACCTCCTTCCCTCATTCCTACTCCACTCCATGCTGTCTTTCTCCTATCAGGCCTAGGAATTGAATAAGCAGATTAGACAGATTTTGTTGCTAGGGTTCCTCTTGGTTTTCCCTTTGGGTAGATCGTAGAACACAGATCTAATTCGGTTGGATTATGGAGAATGGCCAGGAGAGTCATGCATGCTAACCTGCATTGTGGAATCTGATTTCAGTTTTCAAAGTGTTGTTCGAAATTCTTTTGTAACTGACGATTTAGCAATTGGAATTTGTTTTCCGGTCTGCAAAAAGAATTAGGATAAGGTTGCTTTCCTCTAAACAAATTGCTTGCCTTGAAGAGAGAATTCTGCAAGTTAAATTCATCAATCTGTTCGAGAATGCTTGTGTGAGGGGGGGGGTGTGTTCTTGACCTTCATGAGAGGTCTTTCCCTTGTCACAAAGCTGAGGGGGCGGTCAATGCCCCTGCTTCCCTGCTGAGTGCTGAAGATGTTAGCCAGTTCATTGGTGTAAACTGTGGTTTTAGAATAGAAAACAGGTTTACCCAAGTCCATGAATTCCACAGGTGCATCTGGAAGAGCAGATCGATGAGCGATGCTCAGTTTGATGTAACTAGGAGAATTCCCCGCGCGTTGCCGCGGGTATGAAGATAGAATTTAAATAGGTTATTTTTCATTTTTCCTTAGTTGTTAGACTTATATGTAGATTTTGGTACATATAAAAAAAATTAGAGTGTTAAGAAAAACTATTGCAATGTTTTTTAGTTCCACAAATCTTTCTTAGGGAGGGAAAGAGAGTTCAGGCATAGACCAGTAGGGTGTCAACTCGGTATCCCATCTAAACACATACTTTTTTTTTAATTTAAACATCTAAATATGTATTTTTCATTCACGCAGACAGGAGGATGGCTGGTTACCCTGCCGGTCAGGTTTGTGCTAAGCTGTGTGAACAGAAGCAAAGCAAACACTTTTGTCAGGCATCCTTCCTCTCTCTCTCATCCATTATTTTTTCTCCCCACTCGTTTGCTACCCATCGACATCTCTCAACCAGACCAGTTCTTCCTCACTCATTTTCTCCCCATCGTCCGTCCATGGCTGGAGGCCACACCCGTCCATGGCTGGGAGCCTGGGAGCTTCGGCCTTTGGTCCTATGCCTGCAGGGATATATTAGAGAGGAGAGAGATATGGAACACAGAGAGAGGCAGAGCACGAGTGTTCGCGCTAGTCCGCCATGGAGCTTCGCTGTTCAGCGATTTCGGCCACCATACTCGAAATCGACCACCGGCGTCCGGCTAGGCACAACATCAATCAGCACCGGCGACCGCAGCTGCTCCAGGCGCCATGCATCCGCTTAGCTCGCTCAGATGGTTGGCCCAACGGCGGAGCGACTCGCCCCGCGGGCATTTGGCGGCGATGACGTGACCGCGAAACATCGTCGGGAAGCTCGATTCGAGAGTCGATTCAGGCATCGACTCCGCTCGCGGCGCCTGCAGCCGTGCCCCTCGACTGCTCCTCCTGGAGATGCCGACGATTCCCGTGGCCCTGCCTCCTCGACTGCTCCTCCAGGAGGCCACCCGTCCATTTGATGCTGCCTACAACACCACCTACTCTCCGCTAAGGACGGGTCAAGTTTATAGAGGCTTTTAGCTGTGTATCATTATAAAAAAAAGCTCCTGACCTGTGTACCACTAAAAATTTTAGACGCACCTGTATACCATCGGCCAAATGTAACTTGTCTCCTATACCACTCCGTCTATTTTGTACACTAACACCGTTAACCGGTCTGGAGAAAAGACTTCTTTACCCTTCAGTCCATAGTAGCTAATCAAAATCACCATTGTACTCTATACAACTGTCTACTGTTTGAGGCTGGCTGGGTCTGGGAAGGCCACCGCATGCTGGATTCGGACGGACGGCAACACGGTGTCGGCGCTGCTGCCAGCTTGTTGCGCTCTGGCATCAGAGGAAATGGCGTTCAGTGTCGCCGACGGCCACGCAGTCCTGAGCACCGGCCGGAACGACGCTGCATCGGAGACAATAACATCAGCACCTTCGTGTATAGAGAAGAAACAAACCAAGCGGATTCAGCATGCTTGAATTCAGAAACACCAACGCACACATTCTTCATGTGATGGCGTGAGCTTTTCCTGTTCTAGTATCAATCAGTCAAAAGCAAACACCATCACTAGAAGAAAAAAAGCACTTTATTACTTGCTAACGTTCCAACCCAGGTGTCCCTGTTGCGTTTCCAATGAACTCATCAACAAACGGACAGAATCCAAGGAGGAAAATTGCAATTTTCCCGGGAGTAGTAAGACTACCAGAGGTCCAGAACGCCCCCACAAAAAAAAAAAAAGAACTGACTTTTTCCTCACCTCCCCAACAACGAACACCAGGAGACGCCAGACAGTGCGAATGGTAAAGGAAAGCTCACCTCCAATGACGTGCACACCGCCGAGGGACGACAACGCTGGCGCACAGGAACTTGAAAGAGCCGCGAACACACGCCGCTGAGGGGCCACCGGTCGCCGCCAATGACGTGCACACCGCTGAGGACGACAACGCTGGCGCACAGGGAACTTGAAGAGCGCCATGCGAACACACGCCGCCGCCGGCGCCACCGCCGCCGACGGGCATCGGTGGCCCTCGGCGGCGGGGAACCTGTGCCACCGCCGCCACACCCCCCGACGCTACAAAGAACCTTAACACCCCGAACCTCCCGCCTTTCCTCTCCGCTGTCACCGCCATCGCCTAGCGCTGGCGCTCCTTCCTTGCAGCGGTAGGGCTGGGCCGCGGGCCGCACGGGTCGGGCGGCGCCTCCCTCTTCCTTCTTCGCGGGCGCTGGGCGCCTCGCGGCGCGGGCGGGCGACGCACCGAGCGCCCCGCACTCGGGTCGGGCCGCGGCCGGATAGGTGTGTTTTTTTTTTTTACTCATTCCTAAAGGGTAGGATGGACACTTTAACGTTGGGGTCCCACATGTCGTGCCATGGAAACGTTAGAATCGAACGGAACACCAACAAAGTGGTATAGGGGACAAGTTACATTTGGGCCGATGGTATCTGTGTGCGCCTAAAGTTTTTAGTGGTACACAAGTCGAGCTTTTTTATAATGGTATCTGGGGTAAAAGCCTCAAGTTTATATGCATGTGCTCTCATGGGTTGGGGAAGCGGGGGACGGGTGCAGGAGGCAGGAAGTCGGGGAGCCGAAGCGCACGGGCGGCGCTATGCGTGAATGTGGCAGAGCAGGTTCAGCAGCCGAGGAGTTCGGTGATGCCGTGTTTATGCTGTTCAGTTTCATTTGTATGGGTGGCGAGCTTGGGACGATGGGGACTGGGTGGGGCTCTGGCGACGTGGACGCCTCAGATGTCGAGAGAACTCCCCAGTGGGGGTTCTCTTTACAGGGGTAGTAGATTAGTTGATCATGCTAGTTTCTGTTGTTGGGCTAGGACGCTACACTGGGCTGCACGCGTACAAACAGATGATTATGTTTCCCAAAAACAACAGATGATTGTGATTTTTTTGCTAAAAAAAGAAGAAGATTATGACGATTTATGTTTAACTAGCAAATATTCCTCAGTGCGCTGCAACGTGAGCGAAAAATGTTATCAAACGTCAAACTCCAACAAGTATCAGCTTGCACAACATATGTACGTATAATTGAATAGCCAAATTGGGGAAGTACTTCTTGATAAGGAATAATATTCCTATGGCGTGTATGTTTCAATTAAGTAGGAAGGTTTTCTAAGAGAAATTTGAGCATCTAAGACATGATACTCCACTAGATAAACTTACTTCATGACTTCATTATATCCATCGAGCATTTAGTGATTGTTCCTGCAGAAGTAGCAAACAAAGAAAATCAAAGCATGGCCATCCAATATGGTCCAACTGATAATAACCAGTACAATATTAGTATATCCACTGCTAAATATTTATATTGAACAAAGCTAAGCTATCACATTTGCTTATAACCTAAAAACAACAAACTACGAGTGGATATATAATTAAGAGAATCCTGTTGCAAAAGGGATTATAATTGCTTAAAATTTCATAAGTTACATCACATATCAAATATATATATGTATATCACCTCTAGAACAAGAGACAGAAAGATGCGTTTGAAATGGCCTGAAATTTATATGACAGGCGCTTTCTCCAGAATCTTTTTGCTTTACTCCTCCATGACCCTGAAAGCAACAAATCACCATTATGCATCTGTTTTTCGAAAGTGTTCATTCAGTTTGAGTTGTGTCAGTTCCAGCTAGATTGGACCGAACCGACATGTGAATTGGGGAGATTGGAGGAGAAGGAGGTGACGATGGTGGTGGTGACGGCGGGGGGGGCGGCGGCCCGGTGGCGCACGCCGAGCCTTGAGGCGCCAGAGGCTGGGCGTGAGGCGGCGGCGGCGGGGGGCGGGGGGTGGGAGAGAGGGGAGCAGGAAGATGGGATAAAAATTCTTTATTTGCTTGTTGCCCCGAAAGACATGCACCCACTTTACTTATATAGCCCGGCTATTGGGACTTGTATCTCAAGCAATCTCTCTAAAGGTTTCCTTTATAGATTGGAATACCTTTTACAAGCATGTCCTATTTATTTATTTCCTAATAAGGGTCCCCTTATAGATGAGATAGCCCTTGCACACCAAAAACACCTAAAGATAATCCTACATATTTTCCTCCTTTATCTCGAATTAGTTGTCGAAGAATCCGCTGGAAGGGAGGGGGCGGCGGTGGTGAGTCTTGCAGGAGCGCCTTGAGGGGGCGGCGCTAGGCGCCCTTAGGCCCGTCGGGCTCTGCCGTCCCGGCCCTATTTCCGGGTCATGACAAGTTGCTAGAACCTCATTGGAATCTTTTGGGACACAACCCTGCCTCCCTTGGATTTGATCATCCAAGCCAGACTGAATTTTGGCAACAATCTTTTCAGAGAAGTTGCAATAATAGCCTGCTGGGCAATATGGACCTCAAGAAATAGGTTAATCTTCGATAATATTCCATGCTATGTTCAAAATTGGAAGAGTTGTCTCAAGGAAGATCTTGGTTTGATTGTCATCAAGTCCAAGCCAAGCCGTGCTGGCTCTCTAAAAACCTAGTTGGAGAATATAGCTTAATGTTTTTTTTTTTTTTTTTTTTTTTTTTGCCTTTTCTTTGTTTTAAGCTCTGTGAGCTTTTTGCACAGCTCGTGCTCTATAATACTTTTCTTCCATTATATAAAAGAGGTGTGGGGGTTTACCCCACTGAGCCCTTAAAAAGCAACGTAAACGTAATGGGGCCGATGCAATCGGGCAGATGGAGTATGCGTCGACTGTTGGAAACGTAAAGTTTTGGGTCATCTACCCTTTTATTGTAGGCTACCCAAATCACCCAATGCGTTTTCCGTTTGCGCTGTGACTGTTGAGTCAAGTCTTAAGAAATGTTATTGTAATACAATATGTTTTTTCTGATTCCCTAATTAATTATCTTAATTGTTGGGCCTTGAAACAAGAGGGTGCCACGTAGTTCGAAAGGGAAGTTCCATAGACAGCGATTCGCCCGGCGATGCTATATGGTGCTGAATGTTGGCCTAGAAAAAATGCGACATGTCCAGCATTTGGAGCGTGACCGAGATGCGTATGTTGCGTTGGTTTTGCGGGTATACTAGAAGGGATAGAGTTCGGAATGAGGATATTCGGGATGCAGCCTCCTCCTCCACGCTGGCGGCATGCAGCCTCCTCCTCCTCTGTGCATCCAAGTATCCGACACCGACACGGATCAGAATCACGAAGCCGATTCGAGTTCAGGCATGGCGACGCTGTCGATGGGTGCATATATATATACCGCGCCCCTGACATGCGATGCGATGCGCCACCAAATTAAACCTCGCCAGCAGCGAAATCATCAGTCGATTAGACTCCGAGACTGCTGTCATGGATGGCGATTGCGACTGTGGCGACTGCGCCGGCTGCGATTGCGACTGCGGCGACTGCGGTGACGATTGCGACTGCTTCAGCGGCGACTGCTGCGGCCAATGCTGCTGCTGCATGTGCGATCTCTGCGTAGAGACCGACTACTGCGGGCTCTGCAGCCCCTCCACCAACTGCTGCGTCTGCGTGTCCTGCAGCCGCTCCTCCGCAAAGTGCTGCTGCCGGTTCGTCACGGCGCTCACCGCCATCGCCATCGCCACGCTCATCGCCCTGCTCGTGGTAGCCTACGCCGTGGTCTTCCCCGCCCGCGTCACAGTCGAGGACGCGTACCTCCGCCGCCTCGCGCTCACCAACGGCACCACGGCGGTCGCGTACGACGTCTCGCTCACCATCGCCGTGCGCAACCGCAACTTCGCGACGGGCAGCGTCTGGCGCACGGCCCCGCTGGACGCCGAGCTCCGGTTCCAAGGCCAGACGTTCGCGCGCGCCAGTGGCCACCTGGAGAGCGCGAAGTGTGGGCTTTTCAAGGCAACGGGGAAAGGGGTGTACCGCGTGACGGCGTCTTCAGCCAGGGGTGGCGCGCCGGCCGTGGCGCTCGTTGGCGACGACGTGGTGGCCGAGTTTGTCAGGGAGAGCGTCGCCGGGGTGTTCGACCTCGAGCTCGCTGTCGCCGGCGGGGAGGTCATGGACGAGGAACACCACCACGGCCGGGACAGCAGTGTCAGGGTGACCTGCCCTCTGAAGCTCTCGCTCCCGACGGCGACCGCGCCAGTGGTTGCGTTCACAACGGTCAAGTGCACGTCGTAGGTCGATCGCCATGGCCAAGCCGGACAAACAGAGTAAGCGATATGGAGGACTTTTTGCTTCGCCACATTGGCATAGGAATATCCTCCTAGTACTGCTAGTTAGAAAGCTCAGAACCCAACAGAGTTACAGAGCAATGGTATTGTCGGACGATCCCTCGTCAAGGTAAAACCAAATTAGCGAGGGTTTTACGTGCATGTACGTGTTGCTAGATGCATGTTCCCACCTTCCAGTGTGTTGTTTCTTCAAGAAAACTTTTTTATCACCAAAATATGTAATCCATATATATTGCCTAACTGAACCTTATGGTGTCTGATCGGGTCTAAATATGAGCTATATATATAGTACATTTTTTGGCCGTATATTGCTGATTTGTCTGATGATCGTTTAACAGAAGACACGATCGATAAAAGCCAGGCTCATTTTGTGCACAAGAAGTGCGCTTTTGAAGCAACCCATCACGCTTTTGCTTAAGAATTCTATAAGCCGCCATGATGTCCATGGGTTGAGGTCTTAATATCTCAAGTAACTCTTTTCCCTATAAAATTTAAAGAGCTAGAAATTCAACTTAGAAGTGATAGATGATTTAGAACCGAGAGGGAGCATTTTGGATATGAGATCACCATTTCCATGTCCCACATACTTTTTTTTTTTTTCCCAACCTATTAAAACAAAATTGTACATCCGCCCTATCCCTACCATTACTTTTCCTTTAACATGTCTCATCCATTTGCATATGTACATGTACATGTACATGTACATGTACATGTATATGTATATGAGTATACTACTAGTAGCGTTGAAAACAGATGAAAAAATTTTCGTTCTGACCCGTTCCGTTTTTCTTTTTTTTGTCCATCCGTTTACGTATTTGTGGATCCCGTTTACGTATTTACGGAAGTACAAATAGGGTTGTTTTTCATCCCGTTTTTAATCTTCATAAGATATGTCTAAAAATTTATATCTTCATAAACATACTAATCACTAATTATGCATGTTAACATGTTAATACATGGCATACCAGTGAATATTGGACTAATAACTTCGTGACGTATATATTATTTTTGTGACTTTTGGTCATGTATACCGAGAATATTTGATCAGCGTTATTCTTTCCGCTCAACGTCTATGTTGGTTTTTGTTTCGTACTTCGCATATTCTGATTCTGTTTCCTTTATTGCCGCATTTTATGAACTGTATCCCGTTTACGCCAAAAAAAATATAGAAACGAAAGTAGAAATGAGGGCTTTCCATCCATTTTCATCACTAACTAAACAGCGGGGTCTTTTTTGGGACTTTTTTCTTCCCACACCCCGGTTCTGTTTGCCTCTTCCCAATCTCGCTCCCTCTCGCGATGCGCCGGCCGCCTGCCGGATGAGGGGGCGTTGCCCATGGGTTGGCCCATTCGCCGGCCCGTGGCGGGGCGCTGGCTCGCGTGGCCGTCGGAGGAGCCTCGCCGCTGCTGGCCTGCGCCAGCGCCCGTGGTCGGGCTGGATCGCTCACACCGGTAAGTGCTTTCGCGCTGGGGTGGCCACGCCCAAAGAGCGGCAAGGCGCCGACGGGGCTCTAAAAAAGTCTTTTGCATTTTCGTCCCAAATAGCATTTTAGTCCCAAAAAGTCCATGTTGTTTGGTTACTTAGGGACTAAAGGGTTTTAAAATGTTCCTAAACTGAACAGGGTCTAAGTCTAATCTAAGTTTTTTCATGACGTGTAGATGATTCCCTATTGGTTTAGCGCCCCATGGCCCTTTTTGGGCCGATCGTGGACAAGTGGTTCCACGGAGGGCGGGCAAAGGACGACGCGAGGCTGCACGGGAACGGCGTTTGGTGATGCAAGGTCCATCACACCACCAAGGCAGCCGGAGCCTTCCGGAGTACAAAGAATTATGGGTACACGCTTTTTTTTGTCGGGCTCAATCTTCTTTTATCGTCGTTCTAGCACACTAATCCTCTTCCTTTGTTTCTCACAGCCGAGGGCACATCCCGGCAAGGACTGCAACGACTGGCAGGCCTTCTGCATATCGCACAAGGGCAAGGCCTGCCGTCGACGCGTTCCCTATGACGTGAACGACCCGCCGGAGGCTACAAACAACCCCAGTGTGGGCAACCGGATCATTGAGTACACGGCGCGGCTCGGCAGAAATATGGGGAAGATTACGATCCAGGGCGCCCAAGACATTGGATACATACATCGCCATGGACTCTTTTTGGAGGCAAGAAGCACGGAGGTTGGGCATCGCCGGGCGACATCATCGGCAGCTCCGGGACCGGGACTAGCCGACGTCCCGAGCATGGAGGGCGGACACGACCCGTGATACGCCAGCGAAGCGAAGCGTGTACGGGGGCCGCTTTGGCGTCCCTTGAGGTTTGCATTACTCAACGCACATTCGTCTTTACACGCGCCTAATAACATTTGCATTCTTGCGGAAATAACGGCGGCTAAATGTTGTAGGCTCGGGGTAGAAGAGGAAAGGCGGCCGTCGATAGCAAGGCCAGCGACTAGCAAAGGAAAGAAGGCATCGTGAGGAGGTGGAGGCCATGCGGCGGCAATGGCGCCAAGTTCGCGGAACTTACTAGGTTCCTTACCCACGGCCGGGTGGATTGACTCGCCACCTAGGCTCCTAGGTCCAATCCTCCACACGGACTCGGGCCGTTCTGGGTACTCCCTGTGAGTATGATAGCAAAAGAGTTTCGATTTTCTTTTTCAAGTAATCATGTCTAACACTTGCAACCTTGTCTTCTTTGCACAAGGCTTCCACTCCTGGATCGGCGGGGTCGAATTAGCTGGCTGCTGGTGCTCTATGTGTTGAGCAAGTCTTCCCGTCCCCGCAGAATTAGTATCAACCTTTCCCACCCTTCCCGCCTCAAGAATGAACTTGTGAGACTCGTTAGACTTGTCGGGACCATTTGTGGACTTGATGTAGACTTGTGGACTTGATGTTAGACTTGTGGACTTGTGGACATGATGTTAAACTTGTGAGACTCGATGTAGACTTGTGAGACATGTTTAATATGGGTTCCATGATATATCGTTGTGTTTTATGCGCCGGATGTGTGAAATGTGATATATATATGTTCTGTGATTGAATGGATGTGATATATATTATACATGTGTTTGTTTGTCAAGGTGGAAAGCAAAAGCAAATGAAAAAGGTGGAAAGAAAAAGCAAATGAAAATGACAATTTTTCATGTCTTTTGCCGACTTGCTCTCTCGGCAAAGGGCCTTTACCGAGCACTTTGGCCATTGTGCTCGACAAAGCTGGGAGACAATGGCTGCCTGACGACCACCTTCCCTACTTTGCCGAGAGCTTTTGCATACGCCCTCGGCAAAGGTTTTTTGGTAAAAAAAGGGAAGTGGCTTTGTCGAGCTCCACAATAACAGGTGCTCGGCAAAAAAAAAGGGAAAAATTCTTTTGTCGAGCCGCGGCACTTCGCAAGGTGCTCCAAGAAAGATTTTTTTTAAAAGAATTTTCTTTTGCCGAAGCACAACACCGGGTGAATCTCGCAACGAATTCAAAAAAAAGTTGCTTTGTCGAGCACCTTACTTACAGGTGCTCGGCAAAGCGAGTAATCGCCGCCGGTTACACGGCGTTAACGGTCACTTTTCTCGCGCAAACGGACATTTTTTGGTACACCGGCAAAGGCTTCCGACGAGAGGTGGCCATGAGGGTGCTCGGCAAAGGACCTATGCCGTGAAAAAATTCCCCCGACACTCCTTCTTCGCCCGAGCATAGTGCTCAAGTAAAGCCTTCGCCGGCGGTTCGGATGGCCTTTTGTCGAGAGCTCAAAGCGCTTCGCAAAGGACCCGATCTCCTGTAGTGCATGTAATCCACTTTTAGTGAACCAAATTTTGTTGTGCTCTTTGAGGTGTCTAGTTTTTTTATTAAAAATATGAAACTAGCCATGTTTTTTGTACAATTATTTGTAAAATATGTTGGTGTTCACAACAAATAATTGTACAAAACATTGCCAGTTTCATATTTTTAATAAAGACTAGAAATCTCAAGTATGCATTACCACAACAAAATTTGGTTCACCAAAATTGGAGTTACCAAACTCAACTTATGAATTTCTAAAAACTGATGGAAGGCGGATTCCTAACAAATTTTCGTTTTGAAGACAGATTTCCAAATTCAAAAAAAGAGATCAGATTCCTAAGATAAACTTTTTTAGGGCCAAATTCTTAATTTTCCCATTACAGTATCAATGTCACTTTCAAAGTTCGTCTATTTTTTTTTATAAGCAAACTTTGGGACGTGAGGTTCACCTGCTGTCCCAAATAATTTGCCTTATTTCTATCCGTTGGGAACATATCTAGTGCAAACCAACCATCCGTGCAACCATGTAAACTTCTAATGCGGGCCCGAGGATATAGATCCAAGGGGCACGAGGCGATAACCACTAGGGAGGTGGGAGGAGGGATTTATAAAAGTGTGATTAGATCAGGAGTTAAGTGTAAAATTATTTAACCTGGCCTTGGATCAGCCACAGAGGGGTTGGTTTGCACGTCACGTTGCCTAGTTTTAATGTTGCTTCCTCTTTCCATAATTTTTAGGTTTGCTAAGTATTGCAAATTGAAAACTTTTGCTAGGGCGTGGAGGTTCTGTAACAAGGCAATGCTTTGTACCATATTAAGCTCTAAATTCTGATCCGCCCCATGACAAGTGGTTTCACACCTAAAATTTGAAACAAGCCATACTTTAACAAGACACGGATATTGATAGAACCAATTGAAGCAAAACGTTGAGCCACCGGATTTTCGCTACATTTATGAAATCCACCAACTCAACCTCAAAACCTAATGGACAAAAAAAATCCGACCCTCCAAAAATACATAACGCGAGCCAAAAGAGCCTAAGGGCAAAAGCGCTTTGACCCTCCAAAAACTACGTGAGCACAAAACTAGCCGAAAGGAACATGATAACCGCTTGCATCCCTTTTCGATCTCCATATACACAATGATCGATAAATGCTCAATGTTTTTGTGTCAAAGAAAATATTATACATCCAAACTAGGCCCAATGATTTGATAGAGCTTTGTAGTTTTCATGTCGCGACAACGCAATTCATAAGCGTTGAGGGGCTTGTATGGCAACTCCTGGCCTCTTTGCCTCGAAAGGTGGGGGGATTGGCACAAGAGAAATTCAAAAGTGCTAAGGAGTTCGTGTCGCAACTCCTCGCCCCTTTTCCATGAAATGAGGTGGGATTGGTGCCAAAGAAATTCATAAGGGCCGAGGGGCTTGTATCGTATCTCCTCGACTTTTCACCTTGAAAGGTGGGGGTTGGCGTCAAAGCAATTCTAAACCGAGGGGCTTGTATCTCAACTCATTAAGCCCCTTTTCCTAGAAAGGTGGGGAGATTGGCGCCAAAAGCCATTCATAGGTCAAGCCGCAAAATGATAGAATTTGCTAAAAAAACAAAGAAACCAACTAAGGATTGAAGAAACCTTAAGAATGCAAAACCACATGAAAAAGCGTAGATAAAAGAGGATCTATGGACATAGGTCACAAAATAATGGTTTGGGGATGTGGTGTTTATTTTTGCCAATGCTAAGGCAAGAAACAAAAAAAAATCCCAAAAGGCTGAGATTTTGACCCAGGTGTTGAGAACTGAATAGTGAATACAACAAACATACCAACATCTAAAGCACCAAATCCTTTTCTCCATTCTTTCCATTTTCCCTCTCATTTTTGTTCCCTATAATGTTGTCGAAAGTTCGATTACCCATTTCAAGAGACCTTGGTCTAGTTACATCAAGTGGTTTCCTACACCCATTTTCCATCATCAATGACCATGCTTTCATCAACATTTTGACGAGAGGTTTTGTCATTAATTTCAACATAGACAAAGACTTCGCCGACAATTTTGATGTCAACAACACTCCCTTTATCGGCAAGGGCGGGTTTCAACACCAAGTTTGGTATCACGACTTCTTCGCGCCATTTGCTAACTTGATAGGGGATCTCCAACCATGACATCGCAACATCTACAATACCAACAAGGACCCAACCAAGTAAGGATTGGCGGATGTACGCGTTAGACGTGCAACCGCTCAAAGGACGAAGCTTTAGCCGATGCCGTGAATGAAGGAATGAAGAGATGTCATGATCACCGCTTTTGCCTATTTCGACTGAATTGCAAGGAGCAAGTCAGAAATCAGACCGGGAGGCATGAGTAAAGGGCACCATCGATCGTTGTGTGAGTCAAATTTGAGATGTAATTAGGGCCACACTTTGTTGTCTTCCGCTATTGGGCTTTGAGCATTAGATCAAACCGGATAGTTAAGGGACTATTGTTGGGTGTGTAATATGTCGGGAACCACCCCCCTTCCATCATTTTTAGGGCCCAATTGCAAACCCCAATGCTCGCAAAAATAATATTTTAGGGGGAGGGATTTGTAGACTTCAGTGGCGCTTTTTGTAAATACAAACCCTCGTAGGGGCCATTTGTAGCCCATAGTGGTATTTATGTAAATACTAACCTACCAAGGGGCATAATGAAAATGTCATTTCCTCTCCCATCTCCCCTATAAAGATGATGTGAGAGGAACAAGGAATGGACTCTTTGGCTTTGCCCCTCATCACTTCTCCCTCCTATCTTGTTGACCGAAGTCAACACATAACCTAACAAGAGATACATCCAGTGCATCACTTCTTAGATAATTTTGGAACTGACATGGTAGAGTTGAGTGGGTTCAGCAGCATATAAGTTAGTAGCACTCTGCTAGAGAAACCCACATACCAAAAGGGTGTGGTTAATTTTGTAGTCAATTCACATAAATCCTAGGAATTAGCATTTATTACAAGCATAATAATTCCCAACTGACAAATAGATTAACAAGGTGCATAATAACCGTGGACCGCATATCTATTTCCTTATTAATGCCTCTAACTTCATCAAGCCATTAATGGTGTTGGTGCTTATGCAGCTACTTCTATTTTTAAAGCCATTGATGCCGGTTTCCCTCACAAGCGTGGGCCAGCCAAAGATAAATATTAAGGGCCAATAATCAAGTAGCGCCAAACATAATAAGTATTTTTGTGTATCCCAATGTCCAAATTAGCCCCTTCCTCATACATAAAGGTTGTAGACGTAGACCCTTTGTACAAATAATCTCAATTTTGCATATAAAATAAGAGAAGTGAGGACACACATGGCTACCTGTTGACTTGTGAGACACAGGAGCTAACAACACGTAAGTAACAAGTGCAAAGGCTCTTTGCCAAGCATGTAATCGAATTGTATACGAGGCATGCGGCTGTGCCTAGGTGTATTTAAGCGCCGCCAAAGGTTTAACAAAGGAATTCAGAGAAAACGAAGGCCAATGAGTTGGCCACCATGAATGCATCAAAAGCATACCCGAGCAAGTATTGGTGAGCCTCCATGATTGTGATCATCACGCTATGTAACCTCCAAGCGCTAAAGCAAAAGTTGCACCAAATGTCACGGTTGCTATTAGAACTCCGACCCAATACACATAGCTCCCGCGGAGTCTTTCATCACCTCAATTGTTTACTTTCATCATGTTTTGCCTTTGAGTGTTACGTTATCTTCGAAGTGATCCGGCGACGGATACCATTCAGAGCACCTGCAATTCGAAAGTGTACTGCATATTTGTGCTTTACTATCCTACAAAAGCAAAACAAATAGAAGCTTAGCAAACACAAAATATCAGCTATCTCACCCATATTTGATGATAAAATCAGTGTATGGATTATACCTTGTTATAGTGGAATTCAGTAATCTTATATTCTCGCGATATCTAGTGGAGTTTCTCCCGTGTTGTTTGGTAAGTTTAAGTTCACCCGTGGATTCCCCAATATAGCACGAGACCATTTGAAGGCTCCCAGCCTCAACAACAAGGTGTAGTGCAGTGTTTCCATCGTTGTCTACCATATTCATAAAACCATGACAAAGTGGTAGATATCTGCAGAGGCACTCAGATTATGCCCATCTCCTTTTTTCTCAACAGCAATTTGCAGAAAAGTCCTTCCCTTATCATCACGTAGACCGGCAAATTACCGGGGAAATTTTGTAACAAACATGTCCACGTTCTTGAGAGCACACCACGGAGGCAGCAATTTGTATGGGGAAGAATCCAAAGATGGTTACGGTAGATACAGGGGCATCCGATTAGCTCCAACACTTGCCGACAAATGATTTGCCGACAAATGCTTGGTAACCTATATGCGGCAAAGTGACGAGGCGTGCTCCCATTTTCATCCCTTTGTATGGTGAGGTCCTTGTTCTGGGGGGGCAGAGGTGTGTTTTATTCCATTCTAAAAGCTTGGTCAAATCTGCAAACACCATTCTTTTTGTTTATCATACTAGTCAAGGTGAACAAAAAAAGATGTACGAATAAACAACAAGATCAAGGAAAGGTACAGTTTTCCTCAAAAGATTATTGAAAAGCATATGTAAATAAGTGTACCTAGCTCAACTTAATTACATTTCCATGTAATCATGGATTTCAATCATGTACACAAATAGCAAATGAGTTCATAGATACATTCCAGTCTATTATGACAATCAATGAATTAGTCATGTTTTGAAACTCATGCCATCTTCAAATTTTTAAAATTTCTAGTGGTGCCATAAGGGGATGTTAAATTTGGTAGTTTTTACGGCTGATAAGTCAGTTAATGCTGTTTTTGTTGTGAGAGAAAAACATTGTATGTCGACAAAGGTGCAACCACATTTGTAGTTGGACATCCTTCAATATTAGTATTTGCTCATGGACTGGACACTACTGAATAATGACCCTTTTTGATTGTGGGAATCGGCTCTTATACATTGCGACTACTATTTTTTTATGAGTGGATGAGACAGAAATTAAAACTGAACAATTATTATATAGATGAAATTTAAGAGCTCAATTAGACCTACTGTTTGGTAGCTGGTCAGGTTTTTATTTAAAATTATGTAAAGTGCCAAAATTCTATTTGAATTCTGAGATTTTTAATAAATTTTAAAATTTAGAATTGTCAAACAACCATGGATGTTGGCATTGGTCTATATACAAAAGGTCAAAAGTTGCAGTTATAATACAATCTGTAACTTTGTAGATGATAAATTTAGTCTAAAAATAATAATCTAAAGCCATACAACATGTCCAAAATATTCGTTATATTTTCTTAGATTTGAAATTAAAAATTAGAATTTTCAGACCGAGTTTGTAAGATTTAGAAAAGGAAGATATGCATGTGTACCTCTGCATCGGATAACAGCAGCATGCAGCGCATTCTGTCCATTTGGTCAGGCGAACGAAAGGTTTCCGTGACTCTTTTTCATAGAGTGTGTCCTGCAATAACCACTGGTTTAGCATGATGGCAAGGTACATAGGTGATGTGCCGCAGTATTCAGGAAATCTGGCCAGATCAGAGTCTTTGTCCATCAGCAGGTGGACTGCTCCTTGTGTCTGTTTTCTTTCCGCAGCAGCTCCTTCATCCTACCCTCGCCTGCTCCTTCATTGTGAGCGAGATGAATGAGGCGCTTGACCATGTTGGATTTCCCTGCCCATGCAGCGCAGTGCAGAGGGGTGTCTCCCTCGTTGTTTTGGGCAAAGAGGAGGTGATTTGCTTTCTTGTAGATGATTTCAGCGGTCTCCATGAAATTATCACCGTCGCCATAGGTGGTCAAAGCTTGGCTCTCTGCGCGGGTTGGGCGCCGCTTGTTGTTGTTGCTGCTGCTGTTTTGCTCCACAGGGAGGAGATGTTTCGCCTCTCCGAACCTGGTAAAGAAGTTATCACCCTGACCAAAAGAGGCCACAATATGGAGTGCGGTGTCACCTTGAGCAGTGACCCCCTCCAGGATCGACTCATTTGCTTCTGTATCGTCAGCATAAGAGCTATCTCGACAAATAGTTTCCCAGCTGTGGAGAGGTTGCAGTTTCTTGTAAGAGCCGGAGGACGCCAATGCCAGTAGATGGGGATCCATATTCTCCTGCAGAGGGTGAAGCTTAGCAGCAGCCTGCTGCTTAGCCATCACCACCACCATCATCGTATTCGAATCTTGTTCGTGCTTGTGCACCAAATCCTTCAGCTGCTGGACATTGCCACTGCCTGTAGCCAACATCAGGTTGGCGTCCATGGTCTTCACTGCCTGAGCATTTGCTTGCTGTTCATGGGGCCAGGTAATCTGCAGAGTTCCCTCGGCTCCACTGCTCGGCTCGACGGCATCTCGTATTAGGAAGCCGCAGGATTTCCTATACCAATAGCAGAGACAGTAGATACGCAAAAAAAGAGATCAACCACAAGCTAGAGAAAAATAAAATTTACGTAAACAACAGTAGGGATCAATTATGCATTGGGGCATTGGTGTTTCTACCCTCCGTTTCGGATGCAATGTTGATTTTACCCTCACTTTTTCAAAACGAAGAGAAAGTTTAGGCGATTCATGCCACAACTTGCATACCTAGGAATTCCTATACACCATAGAAAGCTTTTGAATAAGGATTGGAAACATGTTGAGGAAAGATTCCAAAAAAGACTCAATTGTTGGAGAGGCAAGATGTTGTCAGTAGGAGGGAGGCTTGTTCTAATCAACTCTGTCTTGAGTAGTCTCCCTATGTTCATATTATCCTTTTTGAAGTTCCAAAGGGGTCTTGAAGAGATTAGATTATTATAAATCTCGGTTCTTTTGGCAGAGTGATAATCATAAAAAAAAAAAATATAGGTTGACTAAATGGGAGATAGTTTGCTCACCCAAAAGACTATGGAGGGTTGGGACGTTCTGAATTTGGAAACCCACAATAAATGTCTTCTTAGCAAATGGCTATTTAATTTAATAAATAGAGAGACGGATTTGGCAGCAATTGCTTAAAAACAAATACCTAAGAAATAAAAGCATAGCACAGGATCAACACATGCCGGAGACTCAATTTTGGGCTGGCCTTATGAAGGTCAAGACGGAGTTTCTTACCTTTGGGCAAGTTTGATCTAGGTGATGGATCCCAAGTGCGATTTTGGGAGGATTCATGGATAAGACCACGCCCTCTGAAATCGCTCTTTCCTACACTTTATAACATTGTGAGAAAAAAAATGCATCAATAAGATCAGTGATGTCTTCAATACCATTGAATGTAGCTTTCAGGAGATCTCTGACAGGTGTGAACTTGCAAGCATGGCACAATATAGTGGCTATGGTGGCAAATGTACAACTAACGAATTAGAGGGACTATTTTGTGTGGGGGCTACATCAGAACGGGTTGTTTTCTGTCAAATCAATGTATAGAGCTCTATTAGGATCATATGCCTTACCTACTAATACTTTTATCTGGAAACTAAAACTATCTCTCAAAATCAAAGTTTTCTTATGGTACTTGTATAAGAGAGTGATTCTAACCAAAGATAATTTAGCACGACGACAGTGGCAAGGGGATAGAAAATGTTGTTTTTGTTCCTCTAATGAGTCTATTCAACACCTATTTTTTGACTGTCATTTTGCTAAATTTATTTGGAGGATTGTTCATGTTTCTTTAAATTTACAACCACCAACTAGTGTACAGAATATATTTACAGGCTGGTTGGAAGGGATAAATAGGAACTTGAAATCTTGGATTATTGTGGGTGCAAGTGCTTTGTGTTGGGTGATTTGGATAACCAGAAATGATGTAATTTTTAATAAGGCTGTAGTGCCATCTTACTTACAGGCTATCTTCATTAGGACCTCTTGGACAAGGTTTTGGTCTCTTTCTGAGGAAGGAGGAGGAGGATCGCCATTCGATTAAGATGGGTTGCAAGACCATTGAAAACAGCCGCGATGGAAGTATTTTGCTAAACATGGTTGGAGCTTTAGTAATAGAATTGCTTTGTAGTCTTCGTCTTTTTTTCATCTTCATGGATCAAAGTTTTGTTTTTGAGATACCCTAAAGTGTTTGTTCTGGTTTTGTAATAACAAACAGCCATATGCATTGATCAATGCAGAAGCTGGGATATTAATTTATTCCCTTTTCTAAAAAATCTAAGCATTAACAAATTTTTCCCAGGTACAGCACTCGAGGTGCACAGACACAGAATGCAGCATTCGTGCAAGACCAACCATACTGGTGAAAACTCCCCAACATCTCGACCTCGGAATGCCCGAGAATTGGAATCACAGACGGACACGCCTCCTCCGAAGTAGACTTAACATTTGAACCCCATAACCGCGCTCCAACACAGCTGGCATCGCGCACCAAGGCAAGCAGAAATACAACCAACACTTGGCCTTGAAATGCTCGAGTCTACGAAATCGGCCGCGCAGATGCACACAGCTCACGATTTGAAACCCAGAACCCACGCCCTAACTCGGCTGAAATCAACCGTCGAGTCAAACGGAAATACGAGAATGAATAACCCCTAAACCAGCAGCATTGCTCAAAATCACACAGCGACTCTAGCGAAACGGGCGAATCGATAAAGCGTGCGGGTAGGGAGGAACATCTTACCAGCGGGGGCGCGGAGGCGGAGGTGCGGGTGGACGGGCGGGCGAGGTGCGTCGGTGCCGGTGGAGCTCCACATCTGTCTTGGTGGTTCCCGAGGCCGTGTAGATGTTGACTTGCTGGCGGTCGTCGAGGTTGCCGAAGACGGCGCCACGTGCACCGAGGCGCTCCGGTGTGTACTCATCAAGCGCTGCGGTCTTGCGCGGCGATGCCGGCTCACCCCGGATTGCACCGTGCAAGCGGGCGAGCCATTTGACATAATGGGGCGAAGCTTGCCCAATTCGTCGGCGCCTTCTCAGGAGCCAGGGCGCATGTACCCGCTGGCATTGCTCCACGGTAAGATGGTACGATGCACACCAAACTTGCTCAGATGTTGGCGTACCTTGCCCCCTGAAGAACTGTTCGTAGAGGTTCAGCCACGGGAGCGGGTCCTCCTTGCCGTCGTATGTTGGGAACGACAGCTTGTGTAGACGGGGTGTGAGGCCCGGGAAGTGATCTGGCGGGGGTGGAGGCGGCGGCGCCTGCGCCTCTTAGGGCGGCTCGGCCCCGGGCGGAAGCGGTTCGATCATCATGCTTTCGACCGTTTCTCCAGTTCAGCGGTGATCGGTAGGGCAGATGTCTTGTCGTCATCCGTGTGCGCCTTGATGAAGGCACGGCAGGAGGACTCCATGACGCTCGCATCTCCTTCTCCACATGTAGGAGCGGCTTGGTCTTGCGTTCCTCCCTCGGATCGATACAGGGAGAGGAGTGCAACTTTGTCGGAGAGGGTGTCGGCGCGGTAGCGAGCTCGGAGAACTTTTCGGTCATGTTCTTGATCGGCTTCTTCGTGGTCGGCGTCCATGGTGGTGGGTGGATCATAGTGGCCTCAGGATACCAAATTTGTCGAACCCGCGATGGATTCCGGCGACCGACACGTCGTGGGCGAGATTCGACGGCGGAGAGAGAGAGAGAGGAAGAGGGCGGCGGTTAGGGCGGCGGCGGTGGTGATGGTGGCGGTGGTTAGGTAGAGGGGAGGTGGAAGAGGGAGAGGGCGGTGGCGTGGGCATGCGGCGGCGTGGGCGCGAGGAGAGGGGGAGGGGCGGCGCCGTGGCAGAAAAGGGGGAAATATTTTTCTATTGCTTGCCCCAAAAGAGATTACATCCTCCCTATTTATGTGCCCCCGCATATGGGGACTTGTAACGCAAGTAATCTCTAATAGGAGTTTTCTTATAGTTCCGAACCTCCCTTACAAGCAGTCCTTAATTATTTCCTAATAAAAGATTTCCTTATAGATTGGATAATCTCTTGCATACTAAAAAGTCCTAAGATAATCCTATTCCAAACCGACAAGACTCTTTTTCTAGCTTGACTCGACTTGACTCTGAAGCAAAGACGACTTGATGACGATGGCGCAGGGCAGTGGCGGCGGCCCTGCCCCGCGCAAGCCCCCCCTCCACTCCGGTCGGTTGGGCCTCTAGCCCATCCATGGCTGGCCCGGATCCGATCACGTGACAAAATACCTGAAATAGTTTTCATACCACAAGTTGCATGAGCAACTGGGTGAAAAAGATTAAATATCCATATCATATTTCTAAAAAAAAAACAGACGAGACCAAATCATGTACATGTACATGTTCATGAACAAAACAGGTTTGTACTTTTAAATGTGATTTCAGCAAACCTGTGTGGCTATATGTGTTAATTGTAATGAGTGATGATTGCTGGGTACCGATGGTGAGCTTGTGTTAACTGTAATGAGTGATGATTGATGAGTATATACTGAGTGAGTACTGTTACTGACTATACGCATCAAGTGTTTTTTTTCCATTACTGAGTTGGTGACAAATTAAGTGATTTAGTATGGCTTGAGATTTACATTATTTCTGATGTTGTATATCTTGAACACTTGATGTCTAATAATAAACTATGTGTGTATAATCAACTATTTGTGAGATTAGTTAAAAAAAATAGGACAATCAAATTAATATTTTAATCAATAAATTTATAATTAAGACACATGAATAAAGTTAGAAATGCTACATAGAATTCGACGTTATGAAACTAACACAATGAGAATCACAGATCATGGAAAAGTCTATACAATAGACATGATGAGCCTGCGGCACTGCGTTTTCCGTGAACGTTAATTTCATGAAACTTGTATATTTGGATTAACTGTCACTTTTTATCATTGTTTAATTTCATAATATTGACTTGACGTTATGAAATTAACACAATGAGAATCACGGGTCACGGAATTTCATGAAACTTGTATATTTGGATTAACTGTCACTTTTTTTCTATCATTGTTTAATTTCACAATATTGATTTGACGTTATGAAATTAACACAATGAGAATCACGGGTCATGGAAAAGTCTATAAAATAGAGTTTATGGGCCTGCGATACCGCAATCTCCATGACTGTGTTAATTTCACAAAACTTGCATATTTGGATATCGAGCCGCCCCCACTAACGGTAGGGCGGTTAAATAACTCAACCGCCTCTATTGTGCCTTGTTAGAAGGGGCGGCCGTTTCAGCAGAACCCTAATGGCCACTGTTGGGGCGCTTCACAAAATGAACCGCCCCTAATGAAAATCGGGCGTTCCCTTAGCAAGCAATTGTAGTAGTGTATCACACTTAGTTTCACAGGATTTTTATCTTATCATGCGATCCTTGTATTTTTTAATATAAAAATAGCTATCCCATAGCAACGCCCTAGGCAATAGTAGTTAAATATTAAATCGTTGAAGTGGAGTGTTTTATTTATTTCTGATATTTTAAATAATTTGGAAAGGGGAACATGCATGTTGTTCCCTCAACAATTGCTATTGTACGTATAGTATTTTTTTCTGAACTTCCCCTAATTACCATAGTTGTTGCGCCTTCAAAGGTTAGACAAGGATGAATTTGGCGACGTCAATGACCCACTATTTGTGATTTTTTTCATGCATGTCTCTTTCACTTGGTTTCTTTTCCTTTTTCATCCTCAGCGTCAAACAATTGAATTGACTTTGGTAGCAGATAAATATGGCAATATATACACTCTGGCAATGAAACTTGATCACCTTGTGTCGTGGAGCACAAAAGCGTGAGTCTTGTGGAAATGAACTGCTAGTTTTAGAACCAAATATATATTATAATTTACAATATCTACCACTGAAGCGGGGACAAAAAAAAAAAAAAAAAAACTGAGAGCCGTTGTTTGGTGTGAGTCAACCAACAAATCAACAAATCAATGAACCACAAATCAATGAACCGCAAGGGCCGTTGTTTGGTGTGAGTCTTGTGAGAAGCCACCAGCAACCGATCGATACATGCCAAGATCATTGATGAATTGTGAACTGAGAGCCGCAAGGGCCGTTGTCTGGTGTGAGTCTTGTGAGAAGCCACCAGCAAAAACCGATACATGCCTGCCCTTATATAAATTGGTGGTAGTGCTTTGGCTTCAAAGTGCACAGAAACTTGGGTTCATTCGACATCACACGGACGAAATTCGTGATGGGAATGAGGATGGTCGGTTTTCTTGTGTTTGTGTCCCAATATATCAGATTGTGTTGTGCAACTACTGAAATTTGAAGTGCAGGTTAATGGTGGAAGTTTGATCGCATGGGAACACCTTCCCCATATACTTCGCGTCAAGGCTCAGGAGATCCACTTCACCGCGTCAAGGCTCACCGACATCCTCGCGCTGTTCCACAACCCGCCGTACTCGTAGGAGGCGACGGACGTGGCCACGCTGGGCCATTGCGACGCCCCAGGTGACACGGTGGTCTGTACCACCTCGCTGGAGGACCTGGTGGGGCGTGCCGCGGCCATGCTTGGGACCGGCCACACATCTAGGCCCTAGCGTCGGAACTCCCCACTGCAGGTGTGTTGCTGCAGCCCTACAGTGTCCGTGCCATCAAGCCCATCCGAGGGTCTGACGTCATGGCCTGCCACACCGAGCTATACCCGTACATCGTGTATAGATGCAATTTGACGGGCCAGAAAAGCACCTACGTCATGCAGATGGAGAGCTCCTATGCAAACGGAGGCACACTGAGCATGGTGACAGTGTGCCACTCTTTCACGACTATTTGCAGGATCCGAACATATTGCCTTTAAAGTCTTGGCTTCAGGCGAGGTGGTTCGGCCAATTTATTACTTAGGTGCCATATGGGCACGTGACCAATTGGGCGCACCACCCAGCTTTGAAGTTAGACTTTGAAGGCAATATGTTCGGGATGCTGGTCGCGATCGTTGCACACCGCCACCATGCCTCGGTGCGCCTCCGTTTGCATAGGAGCTCTCCATCTCCATGACGTAGGTGCTTTTCTCGCCCGTCAAATTGCATCTATACATGATGTACGGTATAGCTCGATGGTGGCAGGCCACGATTATCGACCTTGGATGGGCTTGATGGCCCTGACACTTTAAGGCTGTAGTGACACACCTACAGTGGGGAGCTCCGACGCTAGGGCCTGGATGTGGCCGGTCCTAAGGATGGCCGCGGGCACACCCCACCAGGTCCTCCGGCAAGGTGGCGCAGACCATAGGGGTGGTGGTGGTGTAGATTTGTCTTGTGTGTGTCATGTCGATGTCCCAATCCGACCGACCGTTGTGGGGATGAGGCTTGTCTTGATGACCCAATCCAACCGAGCGAAGCGTCATGTTTTATTTTCTCCCATCCGAGTTGTTAGTTGTGTTGAGTTGCTTTAATTGGGTTGTTTTCGACCAAGTTGAGTGGTTTGAGTCGCTAGTTGTGGTGGAGTTGTATCAAAGTGTGTAGGATGAGTGTGGCTCTCCGACATGTATGGTTTTGGCCCAGTTTCCATCCAGAAAACTGGGCGGGGCGCTTACCTTCTTTCTTTATTCGTCTAATAGAAATCGTGGCAAGGTTTTTGTCATCCCTTCAAAAAAAAAAAACCTTTGGCAAATGGGTTGCCGCTAGGATAGACCAAAAGCTCTTTATAGTATCCATCCCCTACTTTTCCACCTTCTCCACTTTCCTCGCCCCCCCTTCCTCCCCTCCGTGGGCGCCCGGCGGCGAGAGGGGCGGGGAGCCCTCGATCCATACATCTTGTAGTACTTACCTCTAGTTTCCCCAGTGCCTGCGTGCTTGTTCGCCTCTATGGCGTTTTCCGCCTTACGTCGTCTTCGCGCCCGGCATCGTCGTCGCCGAGGTCCTCCCTCGGCGTCCCTTTCGCCGCCACCGTCCCTCGACCTCTGGGTTCGTGGTAATAAAATAAATCGCTTCCCTCCTTTGTAGATCTCGCCCCCACCGCTTTCACCTTTTGCCGCTGGGATCTCCACGCCGCCTTCATCGCCTCCGCCATCACCCATTGCATCAAGTCTGCTCAAGATCGTCCTCCGTCATCGGTTCGGCAGTGAGCCACCCACCGCCTCTGAGGACGGCGGTCTTCTACCCATCGGCGACAGTCTCAACTTCATCTTTGGTTTGCCGGTATGTCTCTCCATGACGAAACTAGTTTTTTTTTTTTTTTTTTTTTTTTTTTTAGGCAAAATGACGAAACTAGTATAACTGGTGACTATCCATTTGCCAACCCATGGATCCAATCCATTAGATAACAATTTCTTAACTCATGGGCCTGCAGATGAAAGGAAGTAAGCTAAATAGTAGACTGCAGGCAGAGAAGCAAAGCTAAATGGATTGATTTTAAAAAAAAGTAACAGCAGCAAAGCTGATAATAGGCAAAGAGAACGGATTATACAATTCTATTAGGTGAAAAGACTTTGACAAAATAAGAACAAAACTTACAGCTCCAAATAAATTTGGAAACTAGACAATAATTTATACATCAATTTTTACTGTCGGGAATGGTACTAATGAAAAAAAGACTTGGATCTCGTCCTCAGCAAGCGGCTTGTTCTTCTCCTCGTTAGCATCAACCTTAGCAAGAACAACCAGTGGGTTCTCATATATACTGAGCCATCAAAGAAAACACAGCTTAGCATATGAGATCGAACCAATCAGAACCCAACCCTTCTCTTCTATAAGTAATTAAGAGAGTGACCACCGGATAGAAGAAGCATTATTACCTCTGGAGCAAGTTTCTTGCAGTATCCACACCTGCACATTCCATCTGATCACATTAGCTATAATCAATTATAAAATAACATGTATCAAGACAAGCCGGATGTTATTCGTCCTTTATATTAAAAAAAAAGTATCAAGACAATGCTCCTGTCCCACATGTGTGCCTCCAGTTACTTTCTACAGCTTCCAATTTGGTGTCTACAACTTCATATTTTTTTCGCAATCCAAATGTTGTCCCTAACATGTTTAATACTATTGCATATGCTACAAATTTTAAGCTAACATATACAAGCATTTTCAAGCGCATATTTTAATGTGTTTTTTCCGATTATTCTGCTCCTATTTTTTTCTCCTCCCCGTGCAATGCGCGGGGAATTGACTAGTACACCAATAATTATAGGTTGTTAAATTTCTATTCTAAAGCATATGTGACCATGTAGCAATGCTTATGGGGCATGCTCTAGTTTCTATGAATCAAGATACACCCATAGATGAAGCATGGGAAAGTGAGTGGACTAATGCTATTTAGTTTTTTTTTTTTTTCCGAAAAAAACACTAATGTTGTTTAGTGGCTACATGGGATCATTGTGACCTAACAGACTATTTGCTGCAGATACACTGCGAAAAGCAACCCGCCCCTAAAATGTTAAATGTAAAAGGTCCATTTTGCCCAAATAGCTAGGGTACCTTTTATGTTTAAAAGATAATTGTACTTGGGTCGATGAACCCTCAATTTTATTCTTGATACAATGATGAACAATGTAATTTTATTGATAACCAATCAATAAAGTATGTTGCATGGCTTTCTTAGGAAAAGGTCATTTTTGAGGAAATAAAAAGGGTCCATTTTTCCTTACGAAGTACAGTACATTCCGCAGTGACGAAATGGCTGGGCTGGAGCTGCTGCTGAAACGGCTGGGTTGACCAGCCCAGCTACGGCCCAGCCGAAGAGGCGTGTTGTGATTCCCTTGGGCCTTCTACCAAACTAAACTTTGCAAAGATAAAATGGGCCTTTCCTAAACTCACAAGTACGGCCTGCATGTGGCCCAGCCCAAGACTTCTCGGCCCAGATCACCAGCTTCCTTCTTCCAATTAGGCCAGCTCAAATCTCTGACAGTCCAATCATACAAACCCCAGCAAGAACGATTTCTGTTGGGATCCCGGAGCCGCCGCCGCAATCGTCCTCTTCGTCGGTGCTCTACCCCGCCGCCGGCCGCCCAGATCGGCGCCCATCCCGCTGCGCGTTGGGCTCCCTCTCCAACCCCAACGAAGCCCCAGGGGCACACCGCTTATCCCCTTCTCCCCGGCCTTCCTTCACTGGTGCCAGCCAGACATGGTTAGTGCAGCACGGCGGCAACTCCGCCGCTCTCGATTCCTCTCGCGGCCGTGCTTGCTCCGGCTCCGAATCCGTGCGTCTTACTTCTCTGCTGCGCGCAGGAGAGCAAGCAGTGGGGGAAAAGCTGTGGGCGGAGGCGGCGGTCACCAAGTGGATCTAGACGAAGAGGAGGATGACCTGGAGGAGTTCCGGCTGCCCATGAGCCACCGCCCTACCGAGAACCTCGACATGGAGGGGCTTGAGCAGGCCTCCGTCCACACCCAGCTCACCGCGTCCAACGTCGGCTTCAGGCTCCTGCAGAAGATGGGATGGAAAACCGGCAAGGGGCTAGGCAAGAACGAGCAAGGTAGCTTCCTTTTTACTGCCTTCTCTTATGATGATTGCAGCAGTTGAGAATTCACGACTAGGAGCTTGTACTGTCCTTCTTTTTAATGATATATATATATAGAAGCATCGTTAAATTCTCATGGAGCTGGCATGTTTCAAGCATTCTGGCACTTTACTCTGATGTTGATCGTTTTTACCAGGCGGGACTAAATCCAATGGCGTCCTCATGTTCATGCAATTATATACCTGCCATGCTTGATAGTTGATATCCTTCTTTGTTGACTTGTTATAGGCTAGGATAGATTACATTCAGAAAGTTTGCTTGTCTAACGATAGTCGTAAGGTTTTTGAACCTCAATGATCTTGTCAGCTCACCTGACTCATAGTTTAGTTGATACTAATACTCTATCAATAGCTATTCACTCTACTTTTTTCCAAAGTTCCTTCACCAGGGAAAGAATCAATGCCTGTTTGTTGTCTATCTTGGTTCTGCATTAACCTTATTAAGCATTGCAGTTTCCTTATAATTCATGGCATAGTAATGTTTCCATCTGAACATTTTACACTTTTTTTAAAAAAAAATTGGATCTTCTGGAAAGACATAAATGCTAATGTAACTTTTCCTTTACCAATGTTCTGCTTTTTTTTTTTGCGTAAACTTAACAGGTTTAGGTGCATATAAATTCCATTTTAGATCTGTCACTTTATACACCTAGACTAGAGTTGATCACCAAATATTCACCCCTTATTGTTCAGCTAACTAAATGTGATGATGCTTATACACCTTCTGAGGATACCTTTGTTTGTTGTGATGCAGGTATACTAGAGCCAATAAGAGCTGACATCAGAGATGCAAAATTAGGTGTTGGGAAGCAAGAGGAGGATGACTTCTTCACATCTGAAGAGAACGTGCAACGAAAGAAATTGAATATTGAACTTGAGGAGACTGAAGAACATATAAAGAAACGTGAGGTATGCAATCTATCAACTGGTGCTAGTTTCTGTACATTCTTCAAGGTTTTTTATTTTTCCTGGGTTCATGCTTGATATGCTAGAAACCTAGATCTAGTTATAAGACTTCTACAGTTGCCTTGTAAGGAGCTGTAATTTCATGATGTGAGAATGGCTAGCATCAACTGTTAAAGACTCTTGAGTATCTCGTACGCTTTTTATTTGGTGGTTCTTTTCCCTGCTTGGTGCAAATCATGACAATCCAGGTCATAGCAGAGCGTGAGCACAAAATCCGCAGTGAAGTCAAGGAGATACAGAAGGTGTTCTTTTGCAACCTCTGCAATAAGCAGTATAAGCTGGCGCATGAATTTGAGAGTCACTTGAGCTCATATGACCACAATCATAGGAAGGTAATGCGTTTTTTGCGCCCCTTCTGACTTTCTTCATACATTTTATCGGTATTTTAATATCTGTTCATCACCGTTCTGAATACCGTCGCACAGAGGTTCAAAGAAATGAGAGAAATGCAGAGCAGCAGCGGTAGCCGTGATGACAGGCAGAAACGTGAACAACAACGAGAAGAGAAGGAGCTGGCAAAAATTGCTCAACTGTATCCATTCATAATTAATTCAAGGATTTCACAAGACTATTCGTGTTATTTTTAATATATTCATTAGGAATTCTATTTTGTATGTGGAGCTTGTGGTTTCCTTAACGAAGCTTCAGTGCGGATGCCCATAGGAAGCAGCAGCAGGAGAAACAAGAAAAGTCAGAGACAGAAGGTGCTGCACCAAAAAACCTGGCAGCCCCTAGAAACCAGGATC
Source organism: Hyparrhenia diplandra (assembly GCA_015847255.1). Classification (NCBI taxonomy): domain Eukaryota; kingdom Viridiplantae; phylum Streptophyta; class Magnoliopsida; order Poales; family Poaceae; genus Hyparrhenia; species Hyparrhenia diplandra. Next base: position 157,463 of record JADLZK010011466.1, read on the forward strand.
AGCGAGGAACATTGAAGTTTGGATTCTCCAGAATGGCTCCTTCCAAGGTGGATATCTTGAGGATACCATTCGATTTGTTTGCATTTCAGGACTTTTGTCCAGATATTAGCACTGATATATGGTCCCATGACCCATAGACTGTTGAGTGCCAATTGGCAAATCTTGCAGTGCTGTTCAACTTTGTGGCCACTGCTGCAAAATCTTGTTGAATTGGACTCCATAAAAATTCCTAGAACCTCCGATATTTAGTGTTAAGTTTGACCAATATTGTTTGTTCAAAATATAGACAACAGGAGTATAAATCTACACATTAATTGGTTAATTGCAATTCTAAATAAATGGTCATTTTCAGAATTTATTGAACCTTTCGTTTTTACAGCAACACCTATGCCTATATTGTTAAGATGACCGCATTTTGGTTGCAAGTACAGGTTCAAGTTGGAAGTGCCAGCAAGAAACCAAAGGTGGCTACAAAAGTTTCTTCGGTCTTCGGCAATGAGAGTGATGAGGACTGATGATCTTTGCCAGGGGGTGGTACTGCTTATACAAGGAAAAAAGCATCGAAGGCCCATGAGAACGTGAGGTGCCATGTATGTATCACCATCTGTGGCACTGGATTGGCCCCCCTCTACGAATCCTGGATCTCAACAGCTTCATACGAACAAACTGGGACTTGAAAACTGCGCCACAAATTGTATGATCTTTTGAGGGTACATTGTACAAGGAAATCTGTACTGATCTTGCTGGATTTTTAAAGCTATTTATAACCATTCGTCCTTGTAGGCAGGCAATGCCCTTCAATTTGTGACACACCTTTGTAGTCTGTACTATCATTGTTGGCTTTTAATGTAACACCTTTGTATTAGATGCTACTGTCGAGTCACATTTTGTGTGTCGGGGACCTTTTGTTGGTTGTGTCCTCTTTTTTTATGGATAGAGGGTCACTGCTTCAGTTCAAGTTACTTTTGGGCAAAATCATGTGATTATGCTTTTTGGTTTGAACTGAGCTGCATAAAACTTGTTCAGTAAGACTACCATTAGTCACTCACCTGTTACAAAAATGACATTTTTTCTTTTTGAGAAATAAATTGGAAGGTAATCAGAGTGCAAATGGATGGACTATGGAGCCCATGAGGGAGCAGTTGGCCGGCTGGATCTGTGGTCTTGTGGTCCATGAGAAGCGATGCATTTACAGGTAACCATTGCTTGTTCAGATAAGAGAGTTACTCACATACATGTGGATGGCCTGCATCTCGCACCTTTACTCTTCACACCTCGACAACAAGTTATTGCACAGCTCAGATCTGTGGCATGGCAGCAGCAAGTCAGTGCGTGCATTGCAAGCATGTCAGAAGCAATGCAAGCATCATCCAAAGATGATGATCCTCCAATCCAAATTCAATTATTGGTATTCTTTCTCTGACAAGTACGTTTCTAAAGAGTTTAGCAGATTGATTTCATCTGATGGATTGGTCCCTGTGTCACATTTTCTCCTCCCTTTTCTATCTTCTCTGTGGCTGTTTCTGTTTGTATTCAGACACGTAGAGGTAGAGCTGGACCTGTATTGCATAATGTTTGGTTGGGTCCTGTTGTGGAATATGGGGGCCATGCGAACCAGCTGCTAGCTCATTCTGAAGATGCCGCATACCTACCACGTAGTCCCCCCTCTCTTCACTGTTGCTTTCAGTTCCATAAACATGTATATGTGATGATGCAACAAATCATGCCATGGTTTATTAGTCAGAAAACTCGAAGCATAATTTGGCATCATAGCATGTGGACATTGTAGCAATAATCAGCAACATCGTATTTTCAGACAAGCATATAGCTAGCTACAGGGAGATGATTACTGTAGTTCAAATTGATAGGTTGCAAGGTGGCATGGACTAAACGACTAATAAAGACTAAAGTCATATGGTACATGATTATTTGACCTTATTATTGCTATATTGTTCAGACTTAGATGCATCTTTTATTTACGTTTTCACTACGTACTGTCATAGTATATATAAATGCTATTTTTGCAGCATTATTGCATAGTATTTGGTGACCATGTGTGTGCAATGATGTGGATGGACAAGACCAGGGCACAAAGGAGAAGTTCCAAATACAAATCTCTCCGTGTGGCCCAGCAAAACTGTACCATCTTTTTCGTTTATTCTCTTTGTTACAAGACAAACAATTTCATCTCTAATAGTTGCATGCATGGTCCTTCATCAATAGTATGGGTACAAAAGAATGAATATGGCCGTCCAGACAGCCAAAAAACTTTTGTAGCAAAAAGCAAATCTTCAAAACAAATCAGACATTGCTCGAGGGCTTGTGGCGTACTATCTATATATATATTAGACAAGAAATTGCCAAATTTTCATGATGACGAATTTATTCGTTGCTGGATCTCTCGTTGATCCAAATTGTTGCGAGTGGTGGGACAGTGAAGCAGGGCAGTGGTTGGACTTGGACATGCATGGCAGCATCTGCCTAGCTTAGTGTTGTGTGCTCGATCTCTGGACCATGGAGTAGCTTACGTAGTAGTAGGATTGACATATACTATTGGATAATCTGGTTGAGCTTCCTCCAGCATAGCATGAGGGAGTTGCTAATTTTAATTTGCACTAAAAGGATATGCTGTTCTCAGTTGCTTACCTGCCACCAGTTGCTTAACTACTGCCCTCTCACTTCATTGTTGTCTGTTTCTTGGTCTCTGTTCCACCTCCATCTTTTTTATATAATGTTGATGTCAGATTCATCTACCTGTCCTGACCTCTCATTATCGAATCAATTAAGCTAATATCTCTCTGCATGATCTGCAAGGAGACACTAATGTGGTTTCTATTTCTTACCAATAATTTTGGATGGAATAGTTCAATGGTGCCAGGCCACATGGCGACAGATTGGTAGTTCTTGTGACCTTGTCCAGCAACATCAGCAATGTAGACATGGACATCCCATATCATATACATACATGATGGTATTGTTGATATTAGAAAATCTTGTAAAATAGATCATAAAAGGAGGCAACTAATTTTCCTTCAAAAAAAAAATGTTAAACAAATCTACCTTTGAAAATAAGAGCTAGTCTGCGTTGATCAGTCTTTCCACAAGAAAGTAGTTTATTTTATTAGGAATATATAGCTCATGTTTCTTTTTTTCACTTGTTGTAGAGTTGATTCTTATGTTAAGTTGACGTCTCCTTCTACTACCTACTACTACATAACACGTACGTACAACAACATATATGCACAATCTTTTCGTTAGAGAGGGCAGATAGTAAGGAAAGTTTTCTCTTTCTCTTTTCAAATAAAGGATATATAGGATCCTTTTCTGATGAGACTTCTGCATAACAATTGTTAATGAAAAAGCATAATGGTGAACAGAGCTTGATTGTTGATTCGACACGATCGTCTTAAGACAAGTGCATCTGACGTACCACGAATTGAATTGGCTCAAACCAAAGTTCTGCACCCTGCTTTGTTAGTATTCCATCCTCCAATCACTTTTAAATAACTTTTGATTAGCAATGAATAAAGATATAAGAATAATATGTTATCAAAGAAAATTTTAATAGTAAATCTAAGAATATCAAAATATATATATATATATATATATATATATATATATATATATATATATATATATATATATATATATATATATATAATATATTAGAAACCTGTGGTGTTTTTATAGATGAACTGTTTTATAGTTTTCACAGAGAGGTTGATTTAGAAACCTGTTATCTAAACCTCATGACTAGGATGGACCATCTAGTATGAATTGAATTTTTCTTGTTTTGTGATAACGTGATCCAGATATTTTGTGCTTTTATCAAGAGGGCCAAATTGGCTCATCCACTAGCAGGCTTATATTGCCCCGGTCTACAATGACTAGCAGGAAGGATCATTTATTAGTATGACTTGTGCTAAAAGCTTTTCCATTTAAAAATGATATGGGTGCATCTAAATGGAAGGATTTCCGTACTAACTTTTATAAGGAAGCACAAAATAAAGATTAAGCTAATAGGTAATTAACAGAAAGTTCATGAGCTATACCAATAACGGTGTAAACTAGTAGCTATAATAGGTGCAAAGTCTGAGATCTCACTCCTCTTTTCCTACATGTATCGAGTAAACTTTCCTAAGTAAACTTTGGATATTAATTTCTCTTAGTATACCAAATCAATTGTTGTAAATTAAACCACCTCAACACCGTATTAAAAAGATAGTATATGACTACTAATATGTGGAATAGGAACCTGTATGTGCTGGCCCAACTTGCTTTTTAGACAGTAAACATATATATAATTTAATTATTTGACGACAAAAAAACATCTAGAGCTTTTTTTGCTTTCAAATCCCACAATGCTATGAATAAAGAAACTTACGAAGTATTCCCTTGGTCATAAATGAACACTTTTCTGCCGCAAAAAAAAAAAATAAAAAATAAATAAACACTTGTCTAAGTCAAACATTTTTAACTTTTGACCAAAATTGTATAAAAAATAGTACTAATTAATATCTATGGCACGAAAAACATATTGTATATAAACATATTTTAAGTAGTGTCAAAGTATATAAAACAATACTATGAAAATGCATGTCATATCATATCTTTCTATACTAAAATTTTTCATCTTTTTTTTTTATATAAATTCAGCTAAAAAAAAAAAAAATTGATGTAGTACAACTCTAGAAGTTGATTATTTATAGACTGAGAGACTATAACAACATTGTCAGAAAAAAATGCAGATCCCATGTGCATATGCAATCCAAAATATTTTGCATTTAAGGCTTTTCCAAAATATTTTGCATTTAAGGCTTCTCAATCTATTTACTGTGTCTTATTATTCAGATCCAAAACACCATATATGTACGTAGCATCTTTTTGCCTTTTCGGCCCCGGCCGGGCCCCATATAACGTACTAACAGGAGTTTAGTCGAATTGAGCCTTCATCACCCCTTCATATATGGCACACTACCCTGCTGCTCTTCTCTATCCTAGCCTCCTAGGAGAGGACAGAGAGACTGCAGGGAGAGGTTGGACTTTGATGAGTTTGAGCTAAGCTAGCTAGCTCTACCAGGTCCAACTACTAAGATCGATTTGAGGCGATATGGCTCTGGCCACCTTGCTGCTCCCATCCTCAGGATCTACGGCCACCACCAAGGCAGGCGGCGGCACCGGCGGCGACCACCGCAGCGACAGCCGGCGCCATGACCACCACCAACACCACCACGGGAGCAGCAAGCGCAAGAAGAAGCCACCACCATCACCGCAACCGTCGTTCCCGTTGTCGTCCGCACCAAGAACCCCACCCGGCTCACGAAGCCACCGCGTGATGTCGTCGTCGTCGTCATCGTCATCCAGGAAGAGCCCCATGGTCCCCGCGGCGGCGACGGCGGGCAAGAACAACCACCACCGAGTCCACCACCAGCATCAAGCGACGAAGAAGGCCGCGCCGTCGTCGTCCTCCTCCTCATCTTGGGAGCAGGTGAAGAGCCTACTGAGCTGCCGAAGCGCGACGGCGGCGGCACGCGTGCACGACCCATCGGCGCCCTCGGCGCTGGCGCGGCTCCGTGGCGCCGGTGGAGCCGGGACGTGCGGCGCGTCGCTCTGCGCCATGCGCGACGTCGTCGACGCCGCCTCCTCCTCCTCCACCACCGCGGCGTCCGCATCCGTGTCCGACACGGCCCCGCTGAACCGCCGCCGCCGCGGGTCGGCCGCTGCCTCCTCCGGCTCCGGCGCCGGCAGCAGCAGCCACCACTCCTCCATGAGGGCGCGCGGCGGGGGCCTCTCCGGCTGCTACGAGTGCCGCGCCATCAACGTGGAGCCCATGTCCAGGTCCGTCCCATTCGTACTTGCTCAAATAATTTTGTGATGATTGATTGAGTGATGATTAGTAAGCTAGCTTTTAAGCTGGATGGTGATGATTAAGGTAGTATAATGATGATTAGTGGTGGTGATTATTGGAATGAGCAGGAGGTACCCTCGGCCAAGGGAGCTGTGTTCGTGCCCGCAGTGCGGCGAGGTGTTCACCAAGGCCGACACCTTGGAGCATCACCAGGCCATTCGCCATGCAGGTCATCTCTACTACTCATCAACATTTCTCCCTGTTTCTTGGCTTCTTCTGAGAAATCCATCGATTCCTCTGTTTCGATCTGTGCATACATGATACATATAATATAATTTTTGCCATCGATTTTTATATGTAACAATTTATTACTAGTATTTTCCTTTTTTTGCATACATAATATGGGCGAGTACAGTATAAGTTACAAGTATATATAGGGCTTCAAACTTTATTGCAAGAGATAAAGGCCTGTTTAATTTAGGATGCAACACGGGAATTCCCTTCACCCCAAAAGTAAAGTAAAGGCGATACGTGTGTGGACCTTTTCTTTAACATGAAGCTTGCTAGCTAGCTAGGATTAATGGTGTTCATGCATGCATGGAAGACTAGACTTTGGGTACCTAGAGGGAGAGAGATCTGTGAGGTAGCTAGCTAGTTAGTGTCGGCGCCTCTGGTTAAGGTTAACTAACACGTCTTGTTAACTGTTAATCATGGTTAAGGTTTTCTTCCAAGGTAGAGTACTACTAGTTCATTGTCATCTAAATAAACAAAAATTGTCACCACTACTAGTCTACTAGTGCAAGTTAAATAGTTTATTAACATGAGGGTAGGGTATTATATATAGATAATCTCTTGGTGTTGGCACATCTATCCATGTGAGTGGAGTGGAGTGTGGAGGTAGAAGCAGGGGGAGGAGACAAACACAAAGGCCAGGGAGATGAAGATGCTGCTCAACTCTCCTCTCCTCAAAGTTATACATGCCATACCGTACCACTACCAGGCCTGGCCGGCCGGCTTCCTTTTCATCTTTTTCTTTGTCTTTTGTGGTTTACAAGCAAGCATACAGGCTACGCTGTGTTGTTGTGTATTGTCCCCAAAGCATCTACACACTTGTTTATGCATCATGTGTACTGCATGAATGAAGAAAAAAAGAATTCAACAATTCATGGTCCAGCTCAAACAAAATAAAGTTGCTTGTATGCATGAACAAGCACAAGGTAGTGCGTGGCAGACGAGCAGAGCCTCTTCTTCTAATAATAATGCAGCATGCTTGGTGCATGCCTTTAATTTGGGCTTGTACTATATATCAACAGCAATAATCACATGAAAGATCGTTAAAAGAGGCTCCACATGACATGTCATATAGTATTGGGCATGAACAGCTTGTGGTACATACAGTAGTTGACACAGTATCATCCATCCTCACAACTGATCGAGCTGAATTTATAATGGTTGGTGTAGAGCACTGTAGGTCGCATGCAGCCAACTGAATTCATAACTTTGCTTTATCTGAATAAGTAAATAAGTTGGATCATGATGAGCAAAAAGATATATGAAGAAATAGTTATAGTATTAGCAGAGTGAGTTAATGAGCATCACATGCCATGTTAGTGTGGTTAATCGCGTCGTCGTCGATCGTCTTCCTCGGGCTAACCACTGCAATGCATGTTAACCATCTGCAGTGTCTGAGCTTGGGCCGGAGGACTCGGGTCGCAACATCGTGGAGATCATCTTCAAATCAAGCTGGCAGAAGCGAGACCGTTCCATCTGCCACATCGACCGCATCCTCAAGGTCCACAACGCGCCGCGCACCGTCGCGCGCTTCGAGGCCTACCGCGACGCCGTCCGATCACGCTGCCGCGCCGTCGTCGCCGCACGCGCAGCCGCCGACGGCAACGAGCTCCTCAGGTTCCACTCCGCGCCGCTCGCTTGCGCGCTCGGACTCAGTGGCGCCACCGCCCTCTGCGGCGCTGCTGGTGCTGGTGGTGATGGTGCCGCTGCTGACGCGTCCTCTTCCTCCTCTGCCGTCGTCTCGTCGTCGCCCTGCGGCGTGTGCACGGCCATCCGACACGGGTTCGCGCCGTGGGTGGGCGCGCACCCCCTCGGCGTGCGCACCACCGCCAGCAGCGGCCGCGCGCACGACTGCGGCTCATCATCGTCGACTTCGTCATCGTCGTCGTCGGTGCACGACTGCCGCGCCATGCTGGTGTGCCGCGTCATCGCCGGCCGCGTCCGTCGCGACGGCGACGGCGCCGCCACGCCGTCGTCGTCCGCTGCTGTCGGCGAGGATCAGGAAGGCGCCTTCGACTCGGTGGCCGGCGAGGATGCCTCCAGCAGCAGCGTGTATGGGAACCTCGAGGAGCTGTTCGCGGCCAATCCCAGGGCCATTCTGCCATGCTTCGTCGTCATCTACCGCGTCCTTGATTCTTGATGCTTCTCCCTAGCTAATTTCTTTTCTCATATATATGTACGTACATCTGTATCTGTAGAAACCAATGAATGTGGACCAATCAAGGTCATGTCGTTAATTTTTTCTTCTTTTTAATTTGTTGTCAAACAACTAATTAATACTACTCAGATATAAATATTAAGTATGTTTTGTATATGTATATGTACTACTTCTTCTATATATGCATGATGATAAAGAAGGATGAGTTGCTAGAATTAATAGCTCAACGTGATTATCCAAATTGGTGCTTTCAGCTTTCCCCATGATGGTTTGGTGCTTTCAGCTTTCCCCATGATAGTTTGGTGTTGTTGTGATTGAGTAGTTGGCCAAGTGCTCAAGTCAACGGCTGCAGTGGACCGACCTTCTTCTCCTCGATCTGCAGCTACTGTTGGTTCATGCATATATGCATGATCAGGTCAGATCAGCAACCAATTTCAGATCCATCCACCGACAGGCAGAATCTCACTGGCCTCTTTGAAAAGTGTTGAGGTTGTTGATGCGCAAGGTTTTGTTGCTCAGATTTTTATCCAAGAGTTGGTCAACCATGCACATGTGTGCTGGATCTCAAGAAACATATATATATACATGGCAGCTAGCTCATCTTCAATTCTGACCCATTTTCTGTTCAAGGAAAAGGAAAAAGAAATCTGACAGGAAAAAGACACACTTTGTTTGTCTGCTCTGTTCCGACGTTCAGCTAGCCTATTGGTGGAGACAAACCTTGAGCCACTGAAATGGTGGATCTCATAAACAAGGCTATATATTTAACATGCAAGCTAGGTTCATAAATGACAAACCCTTGCTTGTTAGCATGACTGTTTTGTTACAATATGGGCATCTGCTTTAAATGTGTGTTGGACAATCTTTCCCTCCGGGATGGTATTAGAAGTCGTTTAGGACAGCGACACGGTCTCCAAAACACAACTTTGACCTCTTATTATTATAAAAATATTTACGAAGATGCAATATATGTATACTTTTATTAAAGTATTTTTTAAGACAAATCTACTCATATAATTTTTACATTTACAAACTCAACAACTTAAAAGTTATTGATGATTTATATTCCCAATGTTTGACCCAAACCTTGTCCAAAACGACTTCTAATACCAAACCGGAGTGAGTGGTGTTATCTGTCATTGATGATGCACTTGTCATGTTTATTCTAATAGCATGTTTGGTCAAATTGTCATGCATACTGCACACATATCATTGACCAGTGGCGGAGCCAAAGAATTATGCATCTGGGGCCAGTAAGAGTATCAATATATAAGAACTTAGTGTAGATTATGTGCTTAAATTTTTGTATCGAGATAGGTTCTTTTCATTTTTATTTTATCCAATATTTGACGATTTAACCATGCACGCTATTCTTCTCATAGTAGACAACCGTGAGCGTAGGCAACAAACATAATAATAAAATGTAAGTACAAATTTGTGGTGACTCATGAATCTTGAAACCTACTATCAGCTTAGTATTATTTCAGAGATATTCGCGAGTGGAGTAGAATGTCAAATATGTAATACGAATTTGTGTGATTTTGTTGTCCACCGAGAATAATTATTACTAGTTAATTATGCATCTAGCTTAAAATGTAGAATATAATAATAAAATATAACTAAGAATTTGTGTTGTCGTCCATGTTGTGTAGAAAACATGAAAAGATAACTTGTAATATATATTTCTAACATACATTACTAAATTATATATTGCATAATTTTTTAGCCTGATGTTTTTTTTTTTTTTTTTTTGGGGGGGTGGGCAAGGCCCCTACTAGCCCCCTGCTGTCATTGACTAAAATAAGGTACATCAAATAATTCATACATATTGTGGATTAATATTGTAGCATATATTCACTTCACATGTAAATCTTTGTTCCATTGTCCATTTTGTACATAGAACTAATCAATTGGGTTTTCCGTTTTGGCCATGTGTACTTAATCTAGGAGTTCAAAGAAACTATTGTTTTGTTTTTAAAATAAATAATGGTGTATATTTGTACCTATATTTTGTCAATATTTTCTACTCCCTCCATCTCAAATTATAAGTCGTTTGACTTTTTTAACAACAAGTTTGACCACTGCGTCTTATTCAAAAATTTGTGCAAAATATCACTTCTTTTGTTGTGGTTTTCTTTATTAATACAAGTTCTTAAAGAATGACTTAAATTTGACTATATTTACGCAAATTTTTTGAATAAGACGAATGGTCAAACTTGGAGCTAAAAAAAGTCAAACGACTTATAATTTGGGATGGAGGGAGTATAACTTATTAGGACAGGTCATATCTATTATAATCTCAGTGCTGAATATTAACAACACAAGAGATTGAGGCGGAAAAGACATAATAATTAGTATGCATTTATATTGGGACCGGGTGCTGTTTTCTTGTAGTCCAAATATATATATATTTTTTTTTAAAAAAGAAGTGAAGGTATAACCATGTGTCTAACAAATAAGAATCATGTTTTTTGGATCATCTTCTTAGATCAGACATGTCAGCCTAATGTTAGGAAATGCCCAAATATATATGTCAGACAATCATATACTCAAGTGTCCAAATAATACTACCAGTAATAATTAACCAAACCGACAGTCAGAAGTTCAGAAGCCCTAACTATTACTATCCTACTCATTCATCTAGGTTCAATTAGCATGCCTAAACATGAATACATGAGGGTACACAACCAGATCAACCACATGTGTCAAAAGGATTGTGTCATGTGCAGCAGCTCCACTTGATGTGGTGGTTAATATATATCAAGTTAACTGTAACATGTTTACTGAAATAATAATGGTCCTTGGCATGATCTATATAATTATAATTTACTAAATAATCAGCTCTCTACACATCTTAGAATAGTCCTAAATTGGTATGTATATGTTCAATCTTTACTTTGGTTGCATTTGAAAAGCATAGAGATTTTGCTCCCAGGACCAATGTGGTTGTTGCCTTTTGGCCTCTTCAGATGTTATATATATAGTTTGAACACCATTGCATCTAGGGGTGTGGAGTTTTGAATATTGCTTCTAATGAATGATTTTTACAGGTTTCTGAATTTACCTCTTAAACTTTATGCAAGGTTGATATTGCAGTGAATGGAGTATTTATGAATTTATATTAATGACCAAACAAGGAGCACTTAAGAGGACTAGGATAGATAGTTTTGTTACACTAGGTTCTTGTATAGGGCAAGAATCCATTGAAAAAAAAAATCTAGGATGGAAAATATGAGAATAAAAGGACACACTTAATTTGTCTTCTAGCCTGGTATTAGCATTGGTTTAAGGAAGTGCAAGAGCGAGGACAAACCTTGAGCAGTGGAAATAACTAGTGGGGTTTTTTTTTTTCAAGACTATTTGTTGATCATGTGAGGCTGTTGTTGTCTCCAACCTTTGTTTGTTAACTCCTACTAATTGTACATTTAGGTATATATGGTATAGATTAGTGTGCTAGCTAGACAGTAAAAATAGCATATTATTGGTTTACTTATATGAGACATGTCAGACTAAAGGTTAGGAGATGATTGCCCAAAGACTTATATATATGTCCTGCAAGCATGTACGGAATCTGAGTTGCCAAGGGTTTGTGGTGTCAATGTAGGTGAATTAGCCTGCATTTCCAAAACACCCAGATCGAACATATGACCAAGTATGGTACAAATGTGCAGTATCTTCACTTGATGATAATGCAACCAAAAAGTATGGTACCGTTGACTGGACTACAGTGTCTATGGGAATTTTCAGACACAAAGCTAAATCAAACTTTATATTTATATATATGTAAGGCTTAATATTTTATAATGAGAGGGTGTCGAATTCATTAACTACTCGATCGGGGTCCGGCATAGCAGCGTAAACCTCGTGGCGTCGTGTAGAGAGACCCAAATGGTCCTCTCCATAGTGTCACAGCATGTGTATCGATCATGTCTGCCTGTGAATGTGCAGAGCAAATTTTTGGCACCACAAACCCTGCATGAGATGCAATGAATCCACCATAAATGGCACACAGCTTCATGGCATGAGAATGGGGAGGCAGCAAACATGGCATGGCTCTACATCAATCAAGTACTAGCTAATAACTCCAATATATACGGATTTCGATCAAGGTTGTCGGTCCAAAGATCCATGTAGGGTCAAGTGATATCTGAGTTTAATTTAGTAGTAATGTTTATGTTTAATTAAGCTGACACGATAAAAATACAAAGAGAGTGCTTTTGCCAGGCTTGCTGCCCATATGATGTCTACTTGCCACACAATTCAGTAGTATCTTCAGCACTGTATGAATGTATGAGATAGTATATGTTTTGCCACTTGTTCCAATGCCTTGACTTCGTGATTGCAGAATAATGCGCCCCCACCCCCCGTAGATCCCATGTTGCCTGGCAACAGGAAGCTGTGTTGGATCGAGGTTGTACACTGACACCATGTTCCTAACTGCATTGCTTGGAAGAATCCCTTGGATTCTTTTACTTTGGGTGAGGATCAAAGTGTTGTTGCTTGGAAGAATCCCGGACTGCATTGTCGGTCAGTTGTTGCTGATTTCCTTCAGCAGATAGGTCATCATCTTCTTAAATGAAAATTCTATTTTTGGAAAAAGAAGGGGGCACTTTCTGAAAGGAAGTATGAACACAAAGGATGATGTGGCCAATTTCAAAAAGACCTCTATTTAGAAAAAAAAACATTATGCATTCTTTATCCTGAAAATTCTATTTTTTGGAAAAAGAAGGGGGCACTTTCTGAAAGGAAGTATGAACACAAAGGATGATGTGGTCAATTTCAAAAAAGACCTCTATTTAGATAAAAAACAATATATATGCATTCAGTTGTGTTGTATGGTCATTTATTTGGAGGTTCTCTCTTGTTCTGCAAGTTGTTCCTTCTAGTCTGAATTCTGTTTAGACATAAACAAAGCAAAATGCATTCAGGCTTGCTGGTTGGTAGTTGAATGACAGGGAAAGTTCCTTGTAGTCTGAATTCTGTTTGCGTGCTTCAACCCTTTTGTGGACTATGTAAATTCTTAAAGGAATGCCTACACTTTCCAGGGTCGTTATGGTCACTTTACAGAACAATTAATTAGCACAACAACTGGCACTAAATTTCGTGCAAGTGTGCAACGCTAAGTGACACGTGACTCCACTGGCGGAGGTGACCATGCCTAAAAGTTTCTTTTTGATATATATATGCCCACGTATAAATATATTAATGAATTAATAAAAAGCAGTTAGCCCAAACGCGTAGAAGAGCATTACGTCTCATCATTTATATAGCACTCCGGGCCACTGGCCTTTCTCTACCTGTCTGGGCCGAAGTTTATGACCAGAGCCTATTGACACTCAAATTGGACCCTCATGTTTAGATAGGCCAACGACAGTTTTAGCTCAATATAAATAAAACAACGTAATAATAGTACCACATTGGATTTTAAACCGAATAAGACCATCCATACCACATATAAAATAAGGGGTACCTGGCCAATTGACTCCTCATCTATCCAATCGACAAAATCAATACTCTAATACTCTAACCCTTTAACCCCTTTTTCCAACCCTCATGTTGTTCATCCCTTGATCCGATGACCAAAGATGGTGCCCTAGGCTTGCCGGCCAACCTAGTGCAACCCGGCGACGTCCTTGCCCTGACGGGGTCCAGGTTCTTTGTCACGTAAGCACATTGGTTATCCTTTGATGGTTTGCTTATAAACATCTCTCGTTCTTCACCATGAATGAACGAGTGACAATCTCACGGTGTTCTTCGATCCATGACGGCCCAAGTGTACGTCCAAAGGTATGCTAATGTATGATTCAGATCACCTTCAACGTCAACAGTAGGATAAAGATAAAAAAAAAACTATCTACATAAGTATTTTTTTAGAGTACCCGCAAATAAATCAGTGAAATGAAAGATTAGCCATTAGTAGTGGGTCTAACACTTGATCTCTTAAAATTATTACTGGTCCGCGAGGCTGCATATATATATATAAGTCGATGGACTGATGTGTATTATCAAATAAAAGTTACATTGAATTCTCTATAAAATATAAGATATTTCTTAATACTTGATAGTTCACGAATTTAGAGAAATTTTTGTTAGTTCACGAATTTAGAGAAATTTCACTTATGATAAATTTAAAGTGAATTATACTTTTAAATTGAGAGAGTACTGTTATATACCTAAAGCAAGGAATGATTGCAATGAAAGCATAAAAGTAACCGGCGTGGCGGTCAATAGAAATAGAGTGAGGAATGATTGCAATGAAAGCGAAGCTATATTTCATTCAAAAGATACACATGCAACGTACTACCACCGGGCAGGCAATGAATAAAGAAGCTGTTGGTGGCGTGCGCCTGAGAAGTGCTACAGATTTGGGATGGCCATTATACTCCAGTGCTCTCTGCAGCAAGTTGATGCATGGCCTCTGATCTCCATAAGACTCTTGATCTTATACATGGGTGGAGGCCGCTGCTTGCACAGCTAGATCTCCAATTATTCTACGGTAACTAATACTATATATTCCCAGTTTATTATATGTTTATCTATATCTCAGTACAATTCATAGGCAACTGAATACTGTTCTAGTACTCCTTCCTTCTGTTTTTAGTAGGCTGATTAATTAGGATATTGATCCGCCTACTAAATAAGAAAGGCCCACGAAATTGCCATCTATTTTCTTTGCTTAGTTGCAAGTTCTTGGTTACTTATGTCTCGTTATTGATTCCTTGTTCTCATGAGTTTGTAATTTGGTAGTCAGATAGATGAATATGGATCCACGGAGTCCAACCTAGATATACTCCAATGCGGCACTGCAGGAAGAAATGCGCTGCCCCAACGTTGCAGTGGTGGCCTTCTACAACACCATGGGATGACAGATATGGTTGGGGAACGCCATGCTTCTCGCAAGCGCTGCGAGTCTTTGTGGGGATAAGAAGTGGCTACGGCCAGCGCTACTGCCACCACCACTTCACCCGTTTCATCTTCCTCGGAGACAACATACTCTTCTTGCCCATCCTCTCTTTTGTCTCTCTCTACCCTTCGTGACAGCTCCAATGACTATGTCAACAAAGAGGATGGAACAACCTTGACGGCATTGTGCTATTCAGAGTTCCATCCATGCATGGTCATAACATGGGCGTTCCTTGTTCAGATGGAAGCTACCAATGCTACCTCAGTTGTTGCCACTGACAGGTCGAAAGGTATGACCCCCTTGGGAGCTGCTTGTCAAGGGCATCTGGACGGCTGGACCTTCTACCTTGGTGCCAGCATCACAAATAAACGTTTTTTTTTCATGGGCTATTCAGGGTTTCTCCTAGTGAAAACCATGGACAATTCACCCTCATCTATTCCAAGATTATATTTGTGCCTTTTGTTCTCATCTGTGCCAAGATTTGTTCAAATGCTATTCTTTTCGGAAGGCACGGAAATCCTTTGCGCTAGCACACAACCCTAGTCTTGTTTTTGGGTACATGAAGCAGGAGCTAGAACAAGTAAGAAGCCAGTATGGTGGAGCAACATCTCTAGGGGAGGATGCATTATTTTTTCCTCTCTTAATTATGGGAGAAGATAGCAGGCAAGTGAAGAAGCAACCTTGGGGGTATGTGTTCAGCGACACATGGACAATGTCTATTGACAGATTGGCTTGGTGACCCTTGATAGAGTATGGAAGTTGGACAATGTCGCTCCGACATCAAAAGATTTATGCATATCCTTTTCATTGTTCAAGTTGCTGAGATGTCGATTTGCATGGTATGATATCTCTAATGCCGTTGGCTCCTTGGGGCACAAGTTTTTATGGAGCTTGTTGTTGAAGGATGGTGAGCATAACATGGTGTTTAGGGTGATTGCTGATGAGCTTTCATTCGTTCATGATTACTACAATGCATCACTACCAACATCCTATGCTAAATGTTGTTGGCTACCTGTCATGGTATGAAATCACTCTTGAGCATAGGTTACTGCGTCGTGGCTGCATACTTCATTGTTTGTGTTTGAAGGTCATCAGCACAAACATGGTGGCCGCAATCAGATCACGTGTGATTTCTAGTGCAGTAAACTGCAGGCAGTAAGCTAGTTGCAGTATAAAGAATTTGGGAACTTGTATTTTGATGTGCTACCAGAATTTTTGCTTCTAGTTTTGGTCCTGGTCGCTGAGGTGAGGGATATGACTTCTTACATCTGCTCCAACTGGACCAAAGTAGCCCTCATATGCCACCATGTAAAATGTGCATCTTTACTGCACAAAAGACATAAATGGGTTAGTCTTCTCTTGCGATGCAGATGCGAGATAGTGAATAATTGGGATGAGAAAATAGGACAGTGCTCAGTATTAGTGCTTCACCAAACTACAAGAAGAAACTTTATTGATCTTCTTAGTCGTGTATTCCATCATTTGCCAGATGAGAAGACGAAGGTCAATATGCCAACAGCAGTGAAGGCTTGCATCATGGATTCGCAAAGAAGCAATGGAAATGTATTTCCATTTGTCTAAATGGAAATGGAATTATCCGAGTGGAGAAAAATGGATTCGCTAAGAAGCACCGCTAGCAACACGGTATATATGTCAAGTAGGGAATGTCCGAACGTTTCTGCAACAAAGTCAAACTGGAACAGGTTTCCTCTGGGCATGCAACGAAAAGATGAGTACATCTGATATGATACTGCACAACGCCACATGCATCTTTGAGGTGAGGCACCCTTATATAGAGCAAGGTTCTTCCCTGATTTCAATCCAGCATAAGAGCGCTGCCACTGTCATGGTATTGCACATCTTATGACCTGGTCACCAGAGCTTCTTCCTGACGAGGTTGCATGGACCAAGAGCTTGTATGAGGTTGTCAAGGAGGATACTGAGTGTGTCCTCAATAATGTCCGTGGTGTAACCAGGCCACCGTTGATGCCTATGGCTGACTACAATGATTTGGTGCAATTACTAAGTGAAAAATCCGATCATTTAGTGGTGAAAAATGGTGTGAGGTTTCCAAAAAAATTGGTGGAATTGGTCGAGGGTAATACAAAATAATATCTAACACCTAGGTAGCAAGTAGTGATAGGAGCCGTACACTACTACAGGATTGATTTTGCATGGTGTTCGGATTTTATTTTCCGTGGCGGGCGTTTGAGAAACCGCCACGGAAAATAGGTGGCCTGGCACCCCCCCGGCCAGGGGAAAAACCACCATGGTTAATCGATTAACCGTGGCGATTTTTGTAAAATAACCGCCACGGTTAATCACTATTATGATGGTGGGCATTGTTAAA
Source organism: Hyparrhenia diplandra (assembly GCA_015847255.1). Classification (NCBI taxonomy): domain Eukaryota; kingdom Viridiplantae; phylum Streptophyta; class Magnoliopsida; order Poales; family Poaceae; genus Hyparrhenia; species Hyparrhenia diplandra. The sequence goes on from JADLZK010011466.1 coordinate 175,014, forward strand.
AAACCGCCATGGTTAATCGATTAACCGTAGCGGTTTTTTAACAATGCCCGCCACGGAAAATCGTGGCCAGCAATATATATACCAACACTTCACTTCGAAGTGAAAACCTAACCCATTCTTCACCCCGACGCCGGTCCTCTCCACCGCCTCCCTCCCTTCTCTCCCCACACTTCACGCCGCCGCTGGTCCTCTCCACCCCGATGCGGCCTCCTCCCTCCCTCCCCGTTCTTTACCCCCGACGCGGCTCACGAAGCGGACGGGCGACCTAGAGGTGCGGGAGGAGGCTGGGAGCGGCGGCCCCGAGCGGCGGCGGGAGGAGCTGGAGCTGAGCGGCGCCTCCACCCGGCAAGGGCGACCCCGATCCGCCGAGGGACGAGCTCCCGGTGGCGGCGGGTAGTGTTGAGGCGGCGATGGTGGCGGATTTGGCGGATCTGGCTGTGCTCGGTGCGGATTTGGCGGCACGGGCGACGCCGAGCGGGCAGATCCGCCCCTCCTCCGGCCGGGATCCGACGGGCGTCCTCCTCCGACGCGCGCGGCGCCGGGGCGTGATCCCAACGGCGGGCGGCGGCCGGGGGGGGCGACGGTGGCCCCCGGTAGCGGCGACGGCCCCGGCGGCGGCGGTCGGATCGGGGCCCATTTGGGCCCGGATGCGGGTTTTTTTTTTATTTTATTTTTTATTTTATTTACCATGACGGGCATTGTAAGAAGACCGCCCGCGGTTAATCCTTTATTTTCGCGGGCGGGCATTGTTAAATAACCGCCACGCTTAATCGATTTTGCGTGGTGGACATTTGCGCCCGCGGTTAATCGCTCGATTAACCGTGACCCTAGCCGCATGGCGGTTTCAATGCCCGCCACGCAAAAAAAAAAAAAAAAACCGCCACGGAAGTTCAATCCTGTACTAGTGGTAGACGAAACAACGTAGATGAAAAAGGCGGCAACGCATCCGCTAGAACTCTAGAAGGCAAGCACTAGTCCAAGCACCCCTGGTAGCGAAGCATCCGCCGGAATAGACGACGACCTCGGTGGCAAAGCATCCACCGGAAATCCTCGAAATCCGGAAGCTCCTCCTAGTCACTAAGGCCATAGCCCTCGGAACCATGGACGAGGAGGACCACGGAATCCGAAAGCTCCTCCAAGTCACCGATTGCCCTCGGGACCACGGGCGAAGAGGACCTACCCGAATGACTACGGCTACCACTAACACCAACTAGACATACCAAGGTGATGAGAAATGTGAAGTGCAAGAAGGCTCATCAAAGCGCTCTCCAGCAAACAGAAGCCCGGCACGAAGGAGAAGCAAGGAGCATCAACGAAGCCTTCAGGAAGGGACATCCGCGGACGCCAACATCGCTGTGGATAGCATCCAACGGGCTGAGGAAGACGCCTCCAAGAAGGTGATGACGCAGCGCGTCACCGTCGTCAGCTAGCTAGAGTAGTTTGGCAGGATTTTGACCCCTGTTCGTCGTCGGAGAGGGGCCGCGAGGTTGGTGGCTAGAGCATGACAAAGAGAGTGCGGTGCAAGGAGTGGTAGCACCACCTGCTAAACCACCACGGCAAAGCTCGCGCGCCACCTGCTTACCACAAATCACACCACCATGGCGCTATAAGCACGAGGCAGGGACACTACCATTGGCCACGCCACCATGACGACGCCGATGCACCACATAGCACCCCTGGCCACCGCTGTCCCTCAAGGCCATTTCGGGGAGGCTCACCGGAGGGGCCCACAAGCCGCCCTAGGGGAGGCCGGACACTGCACCCCCAAGTATCTGCATGCCAACATGCCGCCGGGCAAGATGGGGCAGGCTGCGCCCCCCAGCATTCCAAACCGCACGGTGCCGCAGCCAGTAGGATTGCCGACCGTAGCCGCCGAGAATGACTGACGGAGATGGCGTGGGACGGCGTGCAGGAACCGGTCGCGTCACCGGCCACCAAAGCTGCCAGCGCATGCAGGAGCTGCTTCCAGCGAAGGGCGCTAGGATCCGAGGGTGAAAGAGCCAGATTCGGCCAATATATAGGGGCACAGATCCGCCAAGCCACCCGGCAACCTCGCCGGAGACCTGCCGGTGAATGTTAGGGTTAGAGGAGGAGAGGGGAGGAGTAAGGGGAGAAGGGCTGTGGTTACCACCCCTTTGGGAGGGCCACGCTGGCCTGCCGTCGTGAGCAGGGGCGGCGATGGTGACCGGGGAGGAGGTGCCGTGGAGGAGGCTGGCGGTGGCACTAGGGAGCCCCCCGAGTCACCCCCTGTATCAACTCACTCAAGAACGTTAGAGCTCGCATGAACTGAGATCTTATTTGCAGCGTGTTTCTGACATCCCATAAAAGAGTAAGTATCTCCTCCACCAGCAGCATGGCCGTTCCTTTCCAATTCCATATATAAACACATGTCGTGCTAAAAGGAATTGAAGAAAACCAAAGATCATTGCTGCACTAATTGTAGCTAAAAGAAAACAAAAACAACGAAAGGTCATGCAATGCAAAGAACCACCAAAGGTCACCGCTGCAATTCATGTATAAATAACTCTGCTCTGCCTCCACCGTACCTTGGCCTGCTTGGTAGTATCACACTGTGTCGTGCTGCCTCCGGCCGGATACCGGCCTCCACACCTTCGCAATCTCGAAAACATGCTCAGGATCAACCGCTATAGAATAGAAGAACAAGATAGAGATCTAGGGCTGAATATCACCTCTTAGGCTCTGACCCGATCGCGTTGCATCGCCCGTGAGGTTGTGACAGCTCACAGCTCGCTCGCTCACCCAAGCCAGTTGGCCCCGTCTCCAGAAATCGATGGAGAAGTGTAGCAGATAAGAAGGGACGAGTGGAGGAGCCCCTGCTCGAGTCGTCGTCGCGGCAGCGGTCCTGGTCCCTCGCGCGCGCCCGCGCGCCGATGACAGCTTCGGACAGATGAGCAACCGGAAGGAGCGAGCCCACCATGGTCAGGGCCAGGTCGCCTCCCTACTGCTCGCCACTGACCACCGGCAAAGCCGGCCCTTTATCCGCCACCGCCGTGCTTGGGTCCGCCTCGGCTGCGCCGTCGCGCTCGCTCGACGCCGTCTTCTCCACGGTCGATGCCCTCTCAAGGTGACTAGCCCGTTGCCGCATTCCACTCTGACCCGTGCCTCCACGAGCTCGCCTTGTCGCTGGCCGCCGCGCCCCTCACCCCCGTCGACGACGTCACCGCCGCACAGCCAGAACGCCGAGGAACGCCCAGCCCCAACTCACCACCCAGCTAGAGCGCTGCCGCGCGCTGTGCGCGCATCTCCTCCACGGCGAGCACCACGCTGTTGGCGCCCAGCCGAGCCGAGGACCACCGCCGGTGGAGCCGAGCGTGCCTGACACTGGCGCAATGTGCTCCGTTCCCCTCTCTCCGTTCTCTCTCTCCAGTCAAAGCACAGGGATGGACGGGAAGGGATGAACAACAACACTTCGGCACCAATGACCAGCTCCACCACGTCACGTGAGCCAATGAGGGCCGGCCACCTTGTCAGTGGGTCCTCGGTCTTATTTTTTTTGACTAGATGGTGATAATTTGTACTGTGGTTCTTTAAATAATAGACCTGTAAAATAATTGTGACTTTTTGTTGTATATCTAAATCTATTATATCCATCCCTTAAATCTAAGGACAATACACTATGGTGTTATTAGATGGTATTTTATCCATTCTTTCCAAGTATTTTTTTTTTTCACGACGACATAATTCCACAGAAAATATTGATAAGATATGATACATTTTATATTTTCTTTAATTTCTCTATATGTTGTGCACTTCCTATACAATAGTGGTTTATGCAAATTCGCAACAACATTTTGGGTAATCATCTTCTAATTCTTAGTGATTAACATTCGAACTCAATTATATTTCTCCTTCATACCGGCGACAACATGTGGGGAATTTTCCTAGTGTATATAATTACACATCTGCACGACAGCTTGCCGACATGCTAATTAACTGACTAAACTGAAACACCTGAAAGTAAAGAGTTGGTCTGACCCAATAACACGACAGCTTGATTTCACATATGGAAAGGTGTAAACAATTGGGAAAAATAATATGCAATAGGTTTATCATTTGGGCAATGGAAAAGCATGCGCTAGTTCCTGAAATCATACAAATTTCGTCAATCATACCGTCCAAACTATGCACCTCATTTCTAAGAGGACATCACTATTAGGAAACTGGTATTATTGCCCAGGTCGCGGTGCTCCGAGCATCAATATAGCTCATGGTCGTCAGGGTGCGCCTTTCTTTGCTAGGCCAAAGCAAAGCACGCGCAGGCGCAGCGAGCACCTCTAGGCGTATTACGAACGATGGGTGAGATCGGCACGGACGACCCGCCCGTGGGCGTCGTCGAGGAGGAGGGCATCCTCGACCACGACGACGAGACGTCGCCGATCGAGCAAGTCCGACTGACGGTGCCGACGACCGACGACCCGTCGCTGCCGGTGTGGACGTTCCGGATGTGGAGCATGGGGCTGCTGTCTTGCGTGCTCCTGAGCTTCGTCAACCAGTTCTTCGCGTACCGGACGGAGCCGCTCATCGTGACGCAGATCACGGTGCAGGTGGCGTCGCTGCCCGTGGGCCACCTGATGGCCCGGGTGCTGCCGCGCACCAGGTTCCGGGCGCCGGGCGGCGGGGAGTGGAGCCTCAACCCGGGCCCCTTCAACATCAAGGAGCACGTGCTCATCTCCATCTTCGCCAACGCCGGCTTCGCCTTCGGTGATGGCAGCGCCTACGCCGTCGGCATCGTCAACATCATCCGCGCCTTCTATGGCCGTCATATCTCCTTCTTCACCGCCTGGCTGCTCGTCATCACCACGCAGGTTTGTTGCCAACCAAGCTCTAGCTAGCTCCTGCAAAATCAATTAGCCTACTACTACTAGCTAATCAATTGGGTGGCTGGCTCAAGGTGCTTGGGTACGGATGGGCAGGGCTGATGCGCAAGTATGTGGTGGAACCGGCGCACATGTGGTGGCCGAGCACGCTCGTCCAGGTCTCCCTCTTCCGGTGAGCACAAGTTTTATTCCTACATCCGCTATCTTTGCGTCAGTAAAAACCAGACCACTATATATGCTGGCCTGAATTCAGTTTGTCGCTGATAATCTGAATCTGCCAGCCTGAAGCTCTCTATCGCAGTGCCATACTTCACTGATTAGAGTCAGCATCCCTTTCATCAGAACGCGAGATTCCAAAGCGACAGCCCATGATGCTCCAAAGAGACTGTTTTCTCTGAATCTCTAGATCATAAAGAGGTTTTTGTTTTTTCTTAGTACGAAATTGGCCGTCATTATCTCGTGAAGCCAATCCGCCCAAAGCCTGTAAAAACAACAACGGCCAACTACAGCTAGTTTAGTCTACTGAATGCAGCCTTACGTTGCATCACCCACCCAACGATCAAAGTCTCCATGACAAAGACCAAAAGAATGTTAATGTGGCGTGCCCGTCATCCTAGCTGGATTTCATAGTAATCACGGGATGCTCTGGGACAGCGATTCCCCGGATGGACGTTTTTCTGTCGGTTATGGACAAACTACAAACTTGCTTGGTTTCTACGACCCTGGTCCTTGGCACCACGTCAGTTAACTGCCGGCCGGCACGATGTGAATGGCCGGGAATGAACGTACACACGTTAAACACTACCCTGTGGGCATCTTTAAAGATTACACCTTCAAATCATTAAGATTGACAAAGTTACCTCATGCATCTCGTTGCGGACTGGATGTCACCTATCAATGAAAGCACACAACAAAAAACAATAACTTAGTTTTTTGTCCCAAGCTAGTGGATGGCGCACTTGACGGCAGTGAAGGGACCGAGTCTGGCGGGGGGTTCGTGATAGCGGTATGGCGGTGCGGCCTCACTAGTGTGCTCGACTGTGGTGTGACTGACCTTGGCCAGAAAGGCACCATTGTGCGCGACATCCCTAGGGCGCACCTCGTCCAATGTTGGGACGGGCAAGCCTGGCCCTACCTGGCTAAACACTTGAAGTGCCACCTTGTTTTAGAAGTGCCACCTTGGCCAGCACGACCCTTATTGAGTCGTGCCTTAACAGGCCTAGGGCATGGCAGGCCGACAGGCCATTTGGCCATCTATAAATGTATTGGCTACACCTATCAAACACCATTCAGATCGGGTTTAGGTTGGCCCTGAAAAAAGCGATATATTTTTTCTGGCCTAACATCAGCATCGGGTCAAAGTTTTTGACCCACATACATACCCCTACCCCAAGGACAATTCAGGTCATGTTATGTGAGTCTATTTGTGGGGGTTTTCTATATTGGTCGGGGTCATACTATAAGTGGGTCTGGGCATAATTAACCAATGACTAAAGACTGAACTGAAATATTCGATATCGAATCCAAAGTGATCACACCGACGTTTTGTCCCTAATTCGGTCTTGTAATAAAATAAGTACCTGTAATTAGGTCTCTACCCTTTGGTAACCAAAAAAACCAAAACTTTTGAGAGGTCCAACAACACTTTCGCCATAGCTTAGTTTGAATAAACCCTAACTATATAATATCCCAATATGGTGGGCAATCACACATCTACTGTCCCTCTCTGGACGTCCCTTGGCAACACCCGAATCTTCTCTTCCCAAGAATCCCATCCACCACATGCAAATTGAACTACCGTTTCCCTTATTTCCCCCACCGTGTTCCATTATCCGTAAAACCAACCCGCCACTTGCCCTAGACCCCCATCCTACTAGAACAAGCTGCTCAAGGCTGCGCCCTTGACCTGTGCGGCGGCAGGTACACGCCGCAACTAAGACGATCTCCCGAACGCCAAAAAAAAAAAAAACACAGTCGGTAGTTAAGTGTGGGGCTATTTTTTGGGTTTTGCTTTAACTTGGCAAAAATTTGGAGAGCCGGCGAATTGCAACTTTGGCAAGTGATAATTGGCAAAACCGTTGGAGATGCTGGTTATTGGTGACCAAGACCAAACCAAACTAGCCAAGATCGAATCTCCTTGATCTTAAGAATTACATGATAAAATCCTACTCCCTCCGTTTTCAAACTATAAGATGTTTTGACTTTTTTTGATACATCTATTTTGCTATATATTTAGATATAGCGTATGTATCGCTACAAGTAAAATGGATGCATAGAAAAATCAAAGTGAAAAAATAGAATTTTGGAACGGAGGAAGTACTTTATGGGCAAGAATTTGGATATTTTTATGGATTTTGGAAACCATTTCGTGGCTAAACAACTTGGAAAACACTCAAATATAGCATTCCACGAATAATTTTAATTTCAAGATTACAAAAGCTACGTTACGGATCCAAATAAGATGGGTCGTTCTTTACTTTTAGCATCTACTTGAAAAATTGCGGCGATTGATAAGAAAAAAACAGTTTAATCAAAAACCCAAATACTCTCTCCGTCTAAAAAAATACAATTCTCACTTATTGGGGAGTTTAATAGTTCAAACTTTAACTGAAACTATATAAAAAGTGCTGATATTTTTTATACAAAATAAGTATCATTAAATTAGTAATAGAATATATTTATTTAGAGACACAATATTAATAATATTCATTGTAACCTTGGTCAAACATAAACTAATTTGATCGGCATCCCATACTTGCATTCTTTTGTGGACCAAGGGATTAGTATTGTTGTAAGACATTTTAGTTTTTAGATACATTAGTTTTATTATAGTTCCAAAGATAAGTGTTTCTTCTTCTTTTTGTCAACACACGATCAGATCCACTTGTGGCTAAACGTGCGCATGGCAGCGAGTCTGCATTGCAATGTCAATGTACAATGCATAGTTATAATCTAGAGGAGGGTAGCCGGGTATGCCTGAAAAGACAATGTGTCATGTGGATGCACCCCTATCCACCTTAATCCATGTGGTTAGACCGGATTGAGGTGGAAAATAGTTTAATTTCACTTCAATGTAATCATGTGTGAGATGAATACGATTACATCCAACAAAAGTTGGTGTATTTTAGTGGCCGTGTGTGATCCAAGCCCAAGTGGCCTTGAAAAGGCCCAGCGGTTGCACATATGCTTGCATTCGGCATTCCTGGCTTCCTGCGGCTTGCCCATGTTTGATAACCTCGAATTTGGATTTTGCTTACTCCTATGCGTACTGACAACAAATAAGAAACAACGTGGCGTGTGCGTTTGTGCCAACTTAAGCAAATCCATGTTGATTCTAGTGTTTTTTCTATCTGCCGTTTCGCTTTGTGTAAACAACAAGGTGATCATCAGGGTAACGTTGTACTGTTGCGAAGGGATACAGAATCATCTGCGTTTGTGCCAACTTAAGCAAATTCATGTTGCACAAGCAGTATAATGGGAGGTTAAAATTGGAAGTATATTGTTAGCCTAGGTTTGTCTCCAAATTTACCCAATTCATATATATTTGGTCTGGCGTAACTTTCTTAGGTTAGCCCGGCCGAGCATATCAATTCAGGGCAGTACATTACTCCAAGTTGGCATTTGACACACGGCACCATATCAATGGTTACTCATGAATCACTTTCGTTTACATAAGCAACCTTGTGAATCAGTTGAAATTTAAGCCTGGATGACTGCATCTTTTCACTATAAAGTGCTACCATTGAGATGAAATATAATTGATTTGTGTACACCAATCCGATTGAAGAAACGATGCAGTTTAGCCATTGAGGTACAATTGCCACTAACAGTAACACTGATCATGTGTCCTTGATGTTGATTGTTGAACCAGGGCATTGCACGAGAAGGACAAACCCAACAAAGCCTCACGCCAGATCTCACGTTCCAAGTTCTTCGTGGTGGTGCTCGTGTGCAGCTTCAAGATGGTATGCCGTGCCGGGCTACCTCTTCCCGACGTTGACCTCTGTCTCATGGGTGTGTTGGGTCTTCTCCAAGTCCGTGACGGCGCAACAGCTAGGATCGGGTATGTTGGGTCTTGGTCTCGGTGCCTTCACACTCGATTGGTCCACCGTCGCCTCCTACCTCTCTAGTCCACTTATCTCACCCTTCTTCGCCACCGCCAACATCTTCTTCGGCTACGGGTTCTTTCTCTACATGATCTTGCCTATAGCATATTGGGGGTTTGACCTGTACAACGCCAAGACATTCCCCATCTTCTCCACACGCTTGTTCATGGCAAATGGGACGGAGTATAACATCCCATCAATTGTGAATAGTCAACTTCAACTTGACAAGGACACATATGATAAAAATGGCAAAATCAATCTCAGCATATTCTTTGCACTCGTTTATGGGTTCCTCTTCGCCACCATTGCGGCTACCATCACGCATGTCGGGCTCTTCTACGGAAAGTATGGCATCTCAACTACTCAAAAGACTTTGAGCAATAGAACTCGCTCTGTTTAATACATGCGAATAATATTTTATTACATGAGTTTTGAACTGAAATGCGTGATTCTAAGATTTTTTTTCTAAATGGGGGCATGGCCAATTTCTAGGGAAATCTACCAACGTTTCACATCATCACAGAAGGAGAAGCCGGACATCCACACTAACCTGATGAAGAGGTACAGTGACATCCCAGCATGGTGGTTTTATTCATTGATGGCTTTATCAATTGCAATGTCCCTCCTCCTTTGCACTATACTGAACCATGAGGTTCAGCTCCCGTGGTGGGGCCTCATCTTTGCATGTGGCATGGCATTCATCTTCACGCTCCCCATCAGCATTATCACTGCAACAACCAACCAGGCAAGTAACACGTTTGCGTGGTTTATATTCTTTTATTTAAGAAAATAAAACAAAGAGGACAAATGTTTGAGGTATCATCATGCGTTCCAAAATGCCTCGTGCAGACACCTGGTCTGTATCTGATCTCCGAGTATGCCATGGGTCTGATTAAGCCAGGTTATCCCATTGCTAATGTATGCTTCAACGCGTATTGCAACATTAGCATGCTACAGGCTATTGCCTTCCTCTCAGACTTCAAGCTTGGCCACTATATGAAGATCCCTCCCAAGTCTATGTTTCTTGTTCAGGTAATATAAATGAACAATGAATTTGGTGACATGTATAAAAGAAACATGTACTAATCTTCACATATTGTATTTACTTAGTTTGTTGGTACCATTGTGGCTGGCACGGTCAACATTGGGACGGCATGGTGGTTGCTTGGCTCCGTCCACAACATCTGCTCAGATTCACTCCCAGCAGACAGCCCATGGACATGCCCTAGTGATCATTTGTCCTTCGATGCATCAGTCATTTGGGGCCTTGTTGGTCCAAGGCGTGTATTTGGGCCAGCTGGGAACTATGGCGCCCTCAATTGGTTCTTCCTCATCGGCCTAGCAGGGCCAGTTATCGTATACGCTTTCCATAGGATGTTTCCCAGCCAGAAGTGGATACCATTGATTAATTTTCCAGTGCTTTTTGGTGCAGCCGCCATGCCCCCAGCAACGTCCGTGAACTATAATTCATGGCTATTTGTTGGCACCATATTCAATTTCTTTGTGTTCCGGTACCGAAAGAGGTGGTGGACACGGTACAATTACATTCTCTCCGCTGCCCTTGACGCCGGAGTCGCATTCATGGGGGTGGTGCTGTACTTTTCACTGACCATGCAAAACAAGGGTATCGACTGGTGGGGCACTGCAGGGAGAGCGCTGCCCTCTTGCCAAGTGTCCTACGTCTAAAGGAGTGGATTTGGGTGATGGCGTCTGCCCAGTATTCTAAGGTTGGAGTTTAATGTCTGAAGGTATAGCTGCAAGTTAAGCTATGATCAATATACTCCAATTACAATTGCCAAAGATTTGTGGTATATATGTGGATTGTAATGCAACTTATCCTATGTGCAATGGTCATTTCTCATGTACGTATCAGTTGAAAAAGCACAATGTGAATAGGTTGATCATTTGGGCATTGCCAGGCATATTAGTTACTAAAATGCTATAATTTTACTCACTGTACGATAATGCCCTCCAAACCACTTAACCACGTGCCTCAAAATATTTCGTTTGCAATTTCAATTCATCTACACATGCCAATAATCCTGCGAGTGCTCAGTAAACCAACAAGGAGAATGTTAGATGAGTAGATGAACTAAACAAATCCTCAAGCATGGATAAGATACTTTTTTTTAGAAAGGTGGCAACCGATTTTTATTAGAAGGGATAAAAAAAAGAGAGAAAACAACAAGTTACAACTTCAACTTACAACCACTACTTTAAAACAACTTTGACAAAACTACTTAAACTAGAGATTACAGGAACAAACAACAGACTTGACAAAACTCCCCTTCCGGCTGAACAAAAATTGTAAAAACCCTGGATTCCTTGTTAAGATTGTTGTTCGGGCATGGACAAGATACTCGAATGGTGTTTTCCAAAAAAAAAAATACTCGAATGATCCAGGACATCAATCTGGTAAATGGCATGATGTCACATACAGAAATATTGCAAACAACACTTGCTCAATCTTAAAAGCATTCTTATGTGGTTTGAACAAATGTCTGGTATTGAGGGTCAATTTCCACAAAAGTGAGGTCATAGTAATGAATTGTTCAGAGGAGGAGGAGCATGAGATTGCTCATGTCTTCTCCTGTCCATTAGGTCATTTTCCTTTCAAATACTTAGGAGTACCCTTGCATTACGATAATTTGAGGAGAGAAGACATTCAACCTTTGGTTGATAAGCTCTTAGATAGAATAGCAGGGTGGAGAGGTAAGCTTCTTCCACAAGCAGCTAGAGTAACCCTTATCAGAGCTTGCTTAGTTAGTATTCCCATTTACTTACTGTCCTTTATCAAATTTCCAAAGTGGGCAATTAAATCCCTCAATACCCACATGGCAAATTGCCTTTGGAATGATAGTGAGGATAAACACAGAATCCATTTGGTAAACTGGGATAGTCTTTCTGTGTTGAAGGGTTACGGAGGATTAGGGATTCCTAGTCTTAGAGACTTGAACATTAGTCTGTTAGCCTCCTGGGTAAAAAGGTACAATTTAGATAGTCATAAAATGTGGAAACAATATCTGGACTTCAAATATAGAACAAATGAGCCAAATATTTTTTATAGTCCAGTTCAGGGAGCTTCTCAATTTTTCAAAGGCTTTATTTGGGCTACAGCAGCAGCAAAAGTAGGCTATAAGTGGAAAATTGGTAATGGTAGGAAAGTGAAGTTTTGGGAGGATAATTGGTTAGGACCCTCTAATTTGGCTGTTCAATTTTGGGAAATTTATGTTTTAATTCAGAGCAAAATAGCACTGTTGCAGAGTTATGGGATGGAGTAGATCTTAAGTGTACCTTTAGAAGAGGTGTAGATCAAAGATTGATGAGATCTGGGAAGAGATAGTTCAAATAGCTTCAACTATTTCCTATACTGAGGAAGAAGACTCCATGATTTGGCAGTATCAGTCTTCTGGGATCTACTCATCACAATCTTTGTATAGAATAATTAATTGTAGAGGGATTATGCCTACTCATGTTCCAGCACTGTGGCAAATTAAAGTTCCACCTAGAGTGCACTTCTTCTTGTGGTTACTGCCAAAAAAGAAGAATGTAACTAGGGATAATGTAAACATTAGGAAAAAGTTGGATGATTTGACCTGTCTTTTTTGTGCTGAGAATGAAACAGGTCAACATTTATTCTTTGATTGCATTGTTGCTAAACAACTTTGGTTAGTGTTGTCAGAAGTACTTGATAGAGATATTGGTGATAGCTTTTTATCTATAGGACAAATGTGGCTTAATAATAAAAAATTTCTTGTCCATAATATCTTTTGTGCTGCAGCCCTGTGGGGGCTTTGGAAACTAAGAAATTTCATTTGCTTTCAGAAAGGACCATGGCTGGACATGAAAAACCTACTTTTCAGTATAGCTGCACTGCTTCAAAACTGGATTATACTGCGCCCAGAAGTGAAGAGGGAGGAATATGCAGCGAGACTTTTGAAGCTCAAGTCAATTGCCTCAAGGCTGGCAAGAATCTGCTGCTAAACCAGGTACAAGATGAATGGGACAGGTACATGTTTGCTTCTGCTCTAGATTGGAGTCCTGGAGCTTTGCCGACCGAGGTGATCCTGAAGCTGTCCAAGGAAGAAGCTTCTGAGGGTGGAAGACGTTGGGTGAATTTGATGCTGATGAATGATGAGTCGGCCTGATTGATGTTTTCAGTTCCTTTGTTAGTGTTGTTCCTTTGTTTGAACTAAGGGGTGGGGCAGAAGTGCATGGCAGTGTGCCATCGATGTAATAAGGGAAGGTGTAACTCACTCTGGGAATGGTGCAGGATCTACACCAAATCCAGACCACACCATTCTCTGTCACCGCTCCGCACTGCTCTGGCCCACCCCATTTATTCTCTACTCAAACCCAGTCCACACCAAACCGAATGCATGTTTACACCAAACCGAACAAACCCAGGAGCACAAACCACAGTTTCAATCTGGACTAATCCATATACTCAAACCACGGTTTCAATCTGTACAGAACAGCCGCTTTGCTGCCTGACAGATTGCTCATGTAAAGCAAATAGAAGCACTTGACGTTCATAAATGCTAGATAACAGGCCTACTAACATAACGAGATTCCATGGACTATGAAGCACTTCACGTTCATAAATGCTAGATAAATTTAAACTCCTGTTTTAATCCATACGCTCAAATCATCTGGTAAAGCTAATAGAAGCACTTCACTTCATAACAAGATTACAAGTCATAGCATCCTAATTACAGTACATCTCCACCAAAAACTACTGACAGGACTAGAGATCAAGAACTTCTGCGAAAAATGACGATGAGGATCATGCCCACGAAAAGCTTCAGATGTTGTACATTTGCCCTGAAATCAGTGGCCCAGAAAAATAAGTCAAAATATAATTATGCAAGAGTGTTTTTGTGTTCATGGAAAAGTAGAACCCAAATCCAAGAGAGTTGATTCCAGTGGCAACAATAAGCAGCTAAACTATGATTTGTAGTCTATTTTGAAGTCTGAACAAAAAAAAAAACCAATTCAGTAAGCTATACACTCTATGCAACAGAGGTGATTTGTAGTAGATGAACTAGTTTGACTTTATGTAAAATCTAAGCCAACAGTTGTGCACGCAGGCACTTGTGAACCATCAGTAGTTTGAGTATATGAAATTCAGTTAATTCCTGAAAGGAACCATCAGTAGTTTGTGAACCATGGGCGCATGTAGCCTTCACTAGTATTAAGCACACGACTCTGCTTTGTCATACAGATTACAGACCCAGCTTTGGATCAGATACAGAACATGCAGTGTTTGTGTGATCTCATCTACAGTACACATGAACATTCACATTTCACTGTTTCACAACGTCAAGTTAACATGATGGGTAACATGATTGCTGTGTTTCTTTAGTCAAAGAAGTACTTCATAAAGTCTGAAACTGGATATTTCGTAGCAGACTTTCGTTACTTCATATTGTCAAGCAGACTTAGCTATTATTTCCTAGCAGCAGCCTTTGGGCTAAAAAATAAATGGACTAAGTAGCATAACAGGATTAACATTTAACATACCTGCTATAGTTGGACGCCCTCTTGAAGTTCCTGAACTTCATCTTCAACAGTGACATCATTGACATCATGAGCAGCGACATCTTTGGTCTTGTATAGCCAGTCTTTCCCACAAACAAGTGCCTCAAGCATTTCCGGTGCTAGTGAGCTTCTACGTTCCCCTAAAAGTCTTCCTCCTAAACTAAAAGCAGATTCTGATGAAACCGTGCTCAGAGGAATAGCAAGGAAGTCACGAACCATAGTTGACAACACAGGGAACTTCTCTGATCTACCCTTCCACCATCCAAGGACATCGAAGTCATCATTATCAGGATCTGGCTCAAGTGGTTCTTCAAAATATATATCTAATTCAGCTTTGGGTGTCTGCAATTCTTCGGCGTGACGCATATTGAGTGAAATCACATTCAATCTTCCTCTTTCCAAGAACTGGTGACCCCACAGTACTTGTTCTTGCACACTGCTGCTCATTGCGGTTTGTTCTTGCACATCGCTCTGCATACAATGTGAAGTACTTTTTCATCCAGTGTAGAGCATACCTCACATACTTTTCAATCTTACTTGTATCACTAAACACCCTCTCAAAGAAGAAACGCAAGTAGCCAGCCTTCCTTCTTGGATCCAAAACAGTGGCAATGACCAAGACAAGACTGAATGCAATTTCTTTCCTCTTTTTCTTGCGATTAGTTGCATTATGAACATCTACATTATGGACATCATCTTCAGCAGGGTTCCAATATTTCTCAAATTTGGAGTGCATGGAATGACAGCTTTGTATTTAGGAGCATAAGAATTAATGGCAGCTTTGTATTTCAATGCTTCCTTGAGCATTCTGTACGTTGAATTCCATCTGCTTGGAATGTCAAGATAGATGCCACCCTTTGGAGGCAAACCCATCCCTCTTGCCAGAGAGTTGAAGACTTGAAGCCTGGAGACGGATGAGTCAATATGCTTCAGCAGCTCGCGAATCTTTTAATTGCTATATAGACCATCTCCAAGCCATCCTGAACCAAGAGGTTAAGAATGTGAGCCGAACATCTAACATGTAGATGCTCACCTTCAAACATCAACTCTTGTTTATGATTTGTAACCAACTCGTCACAGGCCGTAGTGTTGTTGCTAGCATTGTCTAATGTCAAAGTGAACAATCTCTGCCTTGTTCCCCATTCTGTCAAGCATCTCACCAGTTCTTCTTTGGTTGCATATCCTGTGTGAGGATACTCTAGAACTTTAAACCAAATGATCTTTTTCTTTATCTTGAAATCTACTACTATGCAGAAGAAATAGCAGGCTGTACCAAATTAAACTACCAAACATTCAACCCTGCTGCTGGTACAGACTTGAGACTTGCAATGTTGAAACCTCGTACTCTCAACACGGTAATAGGGATCTTCGCCTAGGCGAGGCTCTAGGGGAGAGATAGGTGGATTGGAAATTAGATGTAAACAAACTCAATAATAAATGGCCATAACCGGTATTCACCAACCTCCAAAGGGGGAGGTCGAACCCCTATTTATAGTTTTACAATCGCCTAGGAACACAAGATTACAGATTTGCCCTCCAATATTCCTAGCATATTCCTCCTCTACTTAGCATGACAGGGGGCCTTCGCGTACTTCCTCTTCTCGCGCCGCCCTCTCTGGTGAGCCCTCGCCGGGCTGGGAGCCCCCTGGTTGCCCGAGCCTCCGCCTGAGCTCCGCCAGTGGTTGGAGGAAGATAGCGATAGGCGCGCCGCCTTCGCTACCCGAGATGCCGACTCAAGCTCTGC
Organism: Hyparrhenia diplandra; assembly: GCA_015847255.1. Classification (NCBI taxonomy): domain Eukaryota; kingdom Viridiplantae; phylum Streptophyta; class Magnoliopsida; order Poales; family Poaceae; genus Hyparrhenia; species Hyparrhenia diplandra. The sequence goes on from JADLZK010011466.1 coordinate 191,243, forward strand.
GCGGGGGTGGCGGTAGCGGAGGGCGAGACCTCCGCCTATCCTGGTAGCGGAGGTCTCCCGCGCCGGATCTTTCTCCTGAAAGTCAGACACAAAGAAATAGGAACATAATTTTAGATTGTCAGCAAAGGCCTCCGCACGTACTTGCCGCCTTGGACACCTCCGCTTGTCCGCTGGGATCCATGTCCCAACATGCAACAACCATTCATTCAAAATACTGACAGGAGTACTCTACTGAAAAGGAAAATAGTACTTAGGAGTACTCCGTATATACTGATGTATGTATCTCCATGCCCATTCATATGCATCTCCATGCCCACATTCAACACTGATGTATGTATTTGATTTGATTCAGAGGCCGGGCAGCTCAAAGTAATGCGAACAGCAAGACTGAAAGGAAAAGGGCGAGGTTACCTCCGCCGGCGATAGTCGCCACCGGTGCAGGGAGTGGATCGACGGGCAGGAGGGAGACGGCAGACGGTAGAGGAGATGGGCGCCGGGCGCGGGTCGTTGGACGACGGCCTGATCTGCGCCGCCGCGCCGCTGCCGCTGAGCAGCGAGAGGCCTCGCGCCGAGCGTGAGGGCGTCGAGTTCCAGTCTCACACCGGGCCTAATCCATGGGTTTCACACTGTTCCCAACCAAAAACTAAGAGAGTTTTTACAAGCGCTTGGAATTAATATGGGCCCTCCATTTGGTGTGATCCAATGGTCAAAAAGGTAGAGGAACCAGATGAGAGGAACCAAGTGGCACACAGGAACCATGGCACCGGAACTGAATTATAATAAATTTTAAAGGGTACAATGGTCTTTTCGTGTAAGCTAAAAAAAGTTTCTTCTAATCACCCGCCGATTCCGATGCTCCACGCGCCGCTGCCGCCGTCCCTGCAGCACCCGCCGGACACCGCAGAACCTTTGCAGGACGCTAACGGCGGCTCGATCTCTGCAGACGAGATGAGCATCACGTCGTGCTGCTGCTGCAGCCAAGCCGTGATCCACTACTCCATGCCGGCGGCCCACCGGTCCCGCAGCACCTCAGCCCGTCCACCAGGTCCCTATAGTAGCGGTGCAGTAGAGCATCAATCAATTCTCCTCTCTGCGGCATCGATTCCGGACGCCGCCATCGCACGTGAAGCACGTCTAGAGGTACATGGAGACGCTGGGACGCGTTGGCGGCCAAAGGACGCCGCCATCATCCGCAAGTCCGGCGAGAAGGCCTCCGCCAAGTCCGCGCCGCCGCAGCAGCAGCCGAGGCACCAGAATCACCATCAGCAACAGCCGCAGCAGATGCGGACGCGGTGGGGAGATGTTCGACCTGCTTGTCGCCGCTGCCGCCCACGTCGCCCCCGGCGCCGTCAACGACCACGATGCACGGTCAGCTCCAACAAAGAACGAGGCAGCGCATTGGCAGGAACAACAGAGAATGAGGACACAGCAAACCTCATCGAACTCATCCCGGCTCTTCCTGGGCAGGCATTGCTGTTCTAGCCGCTGATGTGGGACGGGCGGCGCCTCCACCCGCGGGCCGTGGTCGATCTTGGAGCCGGCAAGCTAGCTGGGAAGCTGAGAGCCGGGCGGGCTGGGAGGCGGCGAGCGTGGAGGCGATGGGGGAGGTGGATCGGCGGCGCCCGCGGCAGTGGAACAGGGCATAGGACAGTCCGTCTAATGGGGATACGGATAACAAAATACTAAACTACCCTTAAATATAATTAAAGCTATAATTAAGGAGAGGAGGTTCCTCCCAAGCACAGTAAAAATTCTCAAAAACTAAACTGGATTGAAAACCAAACCAGCCTACTATAGCTACTAGCCCAAACTGAACCAGTCCAATTTATGCTTCAGCCCATTCACATCCAAACTATGTTGGCCCAAAAAAGAAACCAAACCGGAAAACCGGATTTTGGCCCAAACCACTCCCAGATTGAGGTGTAGCCCACCTGGGAGCTGAACTGCATGTTACTTTGTCCTTGCTATTAATGCAATGACAGGGCCTTGGCCCTTTAATTCAAAAAAAAATATTGCAAACAACCTATTATGGTGAGCCAGGGAGATGAACGAGAAGGAGATCTCCCCAAGGGGGTAGCCCCAGATTTCCCATTTCAAGTTCTTTGTGGTGGCGCTCATCTACAACTTTCCTTGGTTCGTGGTGCCAGGTGACCTCTTCCTGGCTCTGAAGCCCATCTCATGGGTGTGTGCTGGGTTTTCTCAAGTCAGTGTCGGGCAGCACGGCAGCTGGGCTCCGGCATGAAGGGCCTTGGCCCTCGCGCCTTCACACTTAGCTTGATTGGTCGGCCATCTCGACCTTCATCTCTTCCGACTACTAATCTCGCCCCTTCTTCGCCGCCATCAACATCTTTGCTAGCTTTGTGTTATTCGTCTACTTGGTTGTGTCCAATGCGTATGTACTGCGCCTCAACCAGTACAAAGCCAAGACATTACCATGTTCTCCTCAGACCTGTTCAGGTCGCAGTGGCAAGCCAGGATAAATCATGGACGGGGTCAAGCGGCAGCACAAATCTTAAAATTTGCCAAGTAGGCTTTGACAAACTCTTGAAGATGCTCTAAGCATTTAAGCTAAGATCAAATATAGTCTACTTTTATGTTTAAAGTATTGACAAAAAATTGAACGAAGATATCTGTCATTAAAGTAGTCAATTTGATATATCATCCATCAGCCAAGAATATATCCTTCTACTACCTCCCATCGGTTTTCAGTTCTATGAGACCTATTACTCTATTTAGCAATGGATAGTAATTTTGAAGGTCTAAAAAAATTTTCTGATATGATGTTTAATGAGCAGCTACTAGCTTCATCTGCAAGCATTCTCCAAAACAAAAGCTCATTTGCAAGCAAGCAGTAATGTTTTAACATAACTATATTCTTTAAGCACTATTATTACAACAAATTTTGTTTTTGCGTAGTGTTCTATGCCACCAGGTTATTAATTTACATGCACATCTCAACAAATTAAAGCATCTATAGTAATCCAACCATTATGAATATCAAGCATTTTATCAACTGATACTTTATGCTGTTTTTTTTTTCTTTCCCTAGGACAACCAAAAGGTGTAGTATGTGTTTCACCAGGTGGACGGTTCCCTGCCTTTTCATCTCAAGGCAAGCCTCACCCAAGGGGCGCAGTAATGTTTAACAGAAACTTTTGCTGGGTCCTGATATAGTTTTTTGGGAGTTGGCAAATCTTAAAATTTGCCTAGTAGACTTTGACAAACTCTTGAAGATGCTCTAAGCGTTAAGCTAAGATCAAATATAGTATCTACTTTTATTAGTTCATTAATATATTCATACGTGGGCATATATCAAAAGGAAAGTTTTAAGCATTGGTCACCATGGCTTTGCCAGTGGAGCACACTTGCACTGCAGGGGTCATCACATCAAATTTAGTGCCGGTTGTTGTCCTAATTAATTATTGACCATAGCGACACTGAAAAATGTTGGCATTCCTTAATTTACATAATCCACAAAAGGACTTTCCCCTGTCATTCAACGACCAACCAGCAAGCCTGAATGCATTATGCTTTGTTTATCTAAACAGAATTCAGACTAGAATGAACAACTTGCAGAACAAGAGAACCTCCAAATAATAATGACCATCCAAATAATAAATGACCATACAACACATAACTCAATGCATAATGCTTTTTTTAATCTAAATATAGGTCTTTTTGAAATTGACCACATCATCCTTTGTGTTCATACTTCCTTTCAGAAAGTGCCCCTTCTTTTTCCAAAAAATAGAATTTTCATTTAAGAAGATGATGACCTATCTGCTGAAGGAAATCAGCAACTGACCAACAATGCAGTCCGGGATTCTTCCAAGCAACAACACTTGATCCTCACCCAAAGTGTGCCCCCAAATAGATAAAGAATCCAAGGGATTCTTCCAAGCAATGCAGTTAGGAACATGGTGTCAGTACAACCTCGATCCAACACAGCTTCCTGTTGCCAGGCAACATGGGATCATTTATAGACGCGCTCTCAGGTGGTGCGCCTTTGATCAATTTACAAAATTAGGTATACTTAGGTGCCCACCTCTATTAATCATATCGATTACTAGAGATCATTGCCTTAGGATGACCGATTTTGATGATTTCCAGATGTCCGTCTCTAAAAATCACTATTAATAGATGCATCATTCCAAACCTCCTCTAAAAATTGATTTTTATTGGCCGACATCTTAAGATGCCCATCTCTATCAGTTAATGAAGATGGCTTCTTATGGTGCCTGCATCTGTAAATGATTTCCAGAGGTTCTCTAAAATCACTATTAAGAGAGTTAGTCATTCTAAATATCTTTCTCTAAAAGTCGGTTTTCAGAGACAGTCGCCTTAATACGCTCATCCCAAGAAATAGTTGCATCCAAAAATAAATCATAACTTCTTCTAAAGTTGGGTCTCCCAAGAGATGAGAATCAGAATGGTTGGGAAACAAAACTTTCCATATAAAATTCTCTGGTTTTGTTGACATAATTAACAATTCAAATCAAAACCTTTTCAACTATAAAGATGTAAACCACGTTGAGAGCTATCGTTCCAACATACAGGTATATTGAAATTGTAACTCACGAAGTGATCACCGACTTCGTAGTTGATATGTTTTTATTCGAAATTGCTTAGTGTCTATTTAATTTGGAACTGAGGATTGAGAAACATAGGAAAGAGAAAATTATAGGAATACAAAGATAACACATGAGTAAATTAGATTAAAACGCTTGAAAATAATAATAAGAATGGTGTTTGGAAAACGGGAACGAAAAAGTATAAATATTAAATTGAAATGAATAGTCAAAATACCATTTAGTATTTCTTTTATTTTAAAATAAACCTTGAATAGATACACTCAGTTAATCATACGGCCCATGAATTGTTGGAGATCATTTGAAGCGGCCCAGAAAAATCTCACGGTCTATGGACCAAATGGATTGCGTAGGGCCATTGGAAGGTCCAAATCTTTTTTTTTTTTCTTTTTTGTGAAAAAGGTCCAAATCTTCTGTGAGTTGCGTGAAGCGCAGCCGCACCAGAAGGGTCCAGTACGGCCTGCTGGCTCTCATAAATTTCAGCCCAGACTGGTGGAGAAAGGCCAGTGGCCCAGTGCAATATAATGATGAGACGTAATGCCCTTCTAAGCGTTTAGGCGAAGATGAAATATATCTGATCTTGATGGAGGCAAAATGGCAAATACTACAAAGCAAGCACTACACTTAAAAATCTGCTTGATCGATATTGTGCAAACTCTGACAGAAGGTGAGTGATGCCAAATCGAGTATTTTTTCAGTCCAAATACTGATGTGGCAACCCGAGAAGAGGTATGTGCAAGCCTGAATATTGTAACAGAATCTCTGAATGATAAGTACTTGGGTCTGCCGGCGATGGTGGGAGTTGATCGAAGTGATTGTTTCCAACACTTGATTGATAGAGTCCGGTCAAAAACTAAAGGTTGGAAGGAAAACTACTAAGCATGGGTGGTAAGGGATATTCTGATTAAATCAATCGCCCAAGTTGTGCCGGTATATGCAATGATGGTATTCAAAATCCCAAAAAAACATTTGCAAAGGGATGCCAGATGCCATAGCGCAGTTCTGGTGGGGTGATGACGATGATCATAGAAGAATACACTCGAAAGCTTGGTGGAAATTATGTATTCCGAAGAAGAGAGGAGGTATGGGTTTTAGAGACCTAGAAACTTTCAATCGAGCACTTATAGCTAAACAAGTATGGAGATTATTACTTGAACCAGAGTCTTTATGTGCAAGGGTTTTAAGAGCTAGATATTATCCGGATGGTAATTTTTTTTTTTAACCTGGATGGTAAATTATTACAAGCAAAACAGAAGAGTGGGAGCTCATATACATGGTAGATTATACTTGCTGGACTAGATTGCTTTAAAAGAGGATACATATGGCGAGTAGGAGATGGGTCCCAAATAAATATCTGTGAAGATAGTTGGATCCCAGCCAGTCACAATCTGAAAGTCCTAACACCTAGGGGTCACAACTTGGTTACAACAGTGGATGAGTTGATTAATCCAGTAACAGGTTCCTGGGATGAAGATCTAATAACTAGCATTTTTGGTCTGTGGATGCCAATAGAATTCTGCAAATTCCTCTGGTGCAAGGAAGACAAGATGTGGTTGCTTGGCATTTTAACAAAAATGGTTACTTTACAGTGGGTTCTGCTTATCGTACGCAATGGCTCCACAAATTTGGCGAAAATAACCCAACCCACCAGGCAGGAGGATCGGGAACTGAAATAGTATGGACAAAATTGTGGAAGATGAATGTTCCAGCGAAAATAAAAATTTTTGGCCGGAGAACTTTGCATGGTCTACTGCCCTGTCGTGGAGTATTAGCAAACAGGCACATAGGAGAAGAAAGCAGGTCCAGTATGCCGGCAAGGGTGTGAGGACATCAAGCATGCTCTATTCTCTTGTGAGCGCGCGTCTATTGGGAATTTCAGAGGAAATTAACAGATTCACCAACACTGATCGATCCGGTTCAGTACTGATGGCCGACATGGTGAAAAGCTCGAAGAATGTCAAGCATTTAAATCAGGTGGGCTTGGCTGAACTGATTTTGACTGGAGGTTCGTACATATGGTGGGAGCGAAGAAAGCTTGTCCATGAGGATACTGTTCAGAATCCGACACGGGCGGCTATGTCAATTGCAACGCTGGTTACTAATTATTAGAAGGCTGAGATCAAGAATCCTAAAGTCAGGAAGGGTTGGAAGAAACCACCAGAAGACTTTCTATGCTTGAATGTTGATGCAAGTTATAACTGTGAGCACAGCACAGGGAGTTCAGGGGTGGTGATCAGAGATGCAAGAGGATCATTCATAGCTGCTGCAGCAAAATATTATGAACATGTCTATGATGCTCATATGGCTGAAGCAATGGCGCTCCGAGATGGTCTTATTTTGGCACAACAGAGGGATGCTCACGACTGATCGTTCAATCAGACTGTGCTGAAATGGTAGAAATAGTACAACAAGGAGGTTTATCTGCGACAATTAGTGTCCCAATTTATGATGAGTGTGCCCAGCTTTGGTAAGATTTTGTTTCAATTTCTATTGGGCATTGTAATAGAGAAGCAAATAGTGTAGCAGATAGAATAGCTAGAATGGCTATGGAATCAAAATCTTTATGTAATTGGGTCGATGAACCCCTAGAGATATCTTAGAAGCTCTAGTGAACGATGTAACAATGTTTCAAGAGCAATAAAGTGCGCCAGATGGCTTCCCTCAAAAAAAATATATACTGAGTTCATCCCCACTGTGATGGCGAATCCTAACGATGGTATGAACAACTACTATACTCCTTTATCTATTTTCTAGTGTCCTAGTAGAGCTTAATGATCCTGAAAATCTAACAAGGTGGTCTCTATATTACTAGTTGACCTACAACCGTTTTTATGGTAGTCTGTCTGATCCTAAAATCCGTTAAAACATAATAATGGAACGTTCTTGACAACGCCTTCAATATATATTTACACTACAAATTTCAGAAGACTGTGATTACTGGCAAAAAAAGTTTATACTCCACGTAACCACCACACATGTGATGCACCTCTGTAAAGTTTTACATGCAACTTTGTTCATGACAAGTAGTTGAGGTATTTTACACGACGCCACGACACGAAGCACATGCATGATCGATGCATCCACCCACTACACCTATCTCGCTACCAACTCTTGCCACGCATATACATACATACACAGCCATCCACCACATGTACAAACACCAACCAGGACATATGATTTCACCTAACTCTGATTCACATGGCGTTCGTGCAGCATATTAAGGTGACGCCGCCGCCGCCACCGCCGTGGTCGCTTCTTCCACGGCGGTGACCGGGACGACGACAACGCCGGCCGCCGACCGCTTCAGGAACTCGATACAGTCGTCCACGGCCTCGCTCCGATACGAGTCCGTGTACGCCACTGACGCCGATGGGCTTACGCGGGCGGCTGCTCTAGACGGCGTCGCCATCGCCGCCGCCGGCCGTCGCGTCGCTGTCGTCGTGGTTACTGAGGCGCCCTTGGTTGTTGTTGTTGTTGCCGTAGACGCAGCCGACAGCATGGCGAGACGCAGCACGACGTCCCGGACACGGTCCAGCATAGACACTTGCGTCGCAGCGGCTCCCCGGCGGGATCGCCGGCCACCGCCGCCTCCGCCACGCAGCCTCGGGATACACGTCACGGTCGTCTCCTTCAGGTTTAGGGGCTCGGCCTGTAGGTTCATGTTGGATAGACGATCTCTCTATATGCTTTGTGTAACCCTCTATTACTTCTTTGGGCACACACAGTACTCCTAGCTTTAGCTCTCTTGCTGAACTCTCTTTGCGAAGTTTGATGGGCTTTATATACATGGAATGAAGAGAAAAGGCATTTGGTCATTCCTGTACCCGTCAGCACTGTATTTGAAGATTAAAAAAAAAAACATGTCGAAGCTACGCAAGTTGGTGATTCACATGTTGCATGCAGAACAAGGGCAGAACAACGGCCAACACTGCTGCATATCTTTTAGTTGAATGATTGATTCTACAGACAACACTAGGCTTGTCTGTATCTGCACAATATAATAGAAAATGCTACATCCATATCATAAACAAATATTCTATATAATTTAAATTCTTCTAACAAAAAAGGACTTATGGACAATGGAATCCATGTACATCAAACCAACCCTCCTCCAGTCGCGGATGTGGCCACTCCTCCAAGGTCCATGGCCAACATTGGGACAAAACTAATGGATATGTCTATTTTACAATGAAAATGGAAAAAAAACCTCCAATGTCTGCCACTTCCTATGATGTAAAATGCGAAAGACCCCCCAAAAGGACATCGGCCTTATGACAGTGATATCGCTCTTTAACTAAATGGAATATTTGACTACATGGGTACTGAGTAAACATGCCGGAATCCCTGGATTATATGGAACACGAAATAACTTTAATTTGCATAGAATGGTTAGTTGGTGACTTAATTTCTCAAAGATTTGGTTTGATCGACAATCATTCAAAGCAAGATCAAGACCCTAGCTACAAGATACTTATACAACACTAGTGTGTGAAATTTGTTTTCAACAACAACTGTCTTATGCATGACCAACTGATGGAAGCTGCCAAAGCAGTGAGCCACGACAGCCCTATTTGCAGGATTTGATTCCTCACATTCAGCAATTTGACCCCCAATTATCAGACCGACCACACAATTAACTAAACCATCAATTTGGCTGTGAATATTCAAACATTAGAAGATAAGACGAGCTATCTTGATCTTATTCTACTGCTTAGGCGGTGGTTAGAGATTAGATTCCCCAAATCTGAAAAGCAGGGAAGATTCAGCATCGAAAAACCATTATTTAATTATATTCCATAGAAAAAAAACATTGTTTTCTCTTACAGAAGAGACATATGATCCTCATTGAAGGCAGTGTGATGTGTAAATAACTAACGGGCATAAAAGTTAATAGAATTCGAATATAGGTTAATTTTCATTTTAAACCCCACCCCCACCCCTATTAACAATGAACCTTGTCTAGCAAAGGATCCATACTTATAATTTTTAATAAAAAAATAAGTAACTTCCGATCTAGTTATAAGAAAATAATCAATTTTCTGTAAACTAGACTAGAGGAGGTGTATGGTGTGAACCTACTATGATTTTAGATATGAAAATTATGAGTTCTCTCTTATATCATATATATTTTCACACTAATTAGGATCTGTTTGGATCATACCAGATTATTATAATCTCGGTTGTGCATGGGATTATAATAATTAAGTGAATCAAAGTGCCACAGTACATTATAAACTATAATAATCAAAGTCTTTAGATCTACGGGTTATACTAAATCTGTTCTAAATTATAGTTTGTTTAACTTTTTTCAACCCCAATTTTGACCACGTATTTTTTATTCAAAATTTTGTGCAAAATATCACTTCTTTTGTTGTGACTTGCTTTATTAACTAGAGTATTTAAGAATGACTTAAATTTGACTGTTTTTGCCCAAATTCTTTGAACAAGACAGTGGTGAAAGGGTAAAAAAAAAGTCAAACAAAACTATAATTTGCAATCAAAGTTTAAAATGAGAATTTTTTATCTTATGCCCTTCAAAAGATGCGCGAGGAAGATGCGCGAGCTCACTAGGCTGGGGTGGGTGGACGTGTTGCAAGGTCATCTAGGTGGCTGCCCGCAAGCTATGTTGCTCAAATGGATTGAATCTGGACTGCTTCACAATGGATTGAATCTCGCATTAGTTCGTGGTCCGTTGCACGGGTAAGCCTAGCTCGGCCCACGAAGGCCCAATAACGAAGCTCCAGGTCTCCTACAGCTTTATAGATGGGTGTTCAACAGTTTTTTTTTTCTATTCCAAAAAAAAAACAGTTTTTTTTTTTCTGAGTAATGTGTTCAACTGTTGGTTGTATCCACGGTTGTACACTTGTAATGAGAATCAGCTTATGTTTTTTTAAAAAAAAAAAACTTCACGAGCTTTGTCGTTCAATTAAGATGGAAAAAAGAGGTTCATGTATTTTCACCCAAATTATAGTATGCCGCTCACAAAGGAGCTATCGATCCCCTCCACGTCAGTGCTCACAGTAGCTTATGTTTTTTTTCTCAATTATTAATTAATATGACTGCAGATTTTGGATTTTTCTTCTGTATATAGTGTTAGTATTTATTCATCATCAGCATAGTACCGGTATCAATGGACACGGCAAAATACATTGCACCGTGTCTTCAGGGCATATACAAAATGTTCTCCCTTAGAGTACGATGCTCTTGTCCCCCTGTATATATACAGATGCTCGGCTTCCCTTGATTTCGTGATGTTTTTTTATGTGTGCTGGTGGTGGTTATGAGTATCTGAACGTTTAATACAGTAGAGAAAATCATGACATCCTCCATTTCCATGAATCTGTGGTGCGCTAGCTGTTAACTACTACTAAGTACTTGACCAAGATTGTGGCAGCAGATTAATTTCAATCTAGTACTTAAAGCTAGTATATATAGTATGTATGCTCTTAGCTAGGGTACTTAACTGACTGCAAACACAAGTAAAAAGAAATGGCTGCAATAGATGCCGATGACTACTACTAATCATATGTCTTCATGGTCTGAAAAGAATCATTTGTGTTTATGAGCTTGAAGACCTTTGCATTTATACATCTTTTTTATTTGATTTTCCTCAACCCTTTTCACCAAACATCTGGTGATAACAGGAACAGAGGATAGTGCTAAAGGTTCTTTTCAGAATACTGCTGAATAGTTTCTGATGGGGGTTTGTAAGTACTCATTACGCAATGCAATTCCCTGTACAAGTTCATGCATTCTAAACGGATATTGCGTTAGTGGACTTTTTTAGCATTTGTATGCGATGAAGTTAGTGCCTTCGCGCAGAACTTTCAGATCAGGCAGCAACGGCTGACATCTGTTGCTGACCAAAGGATAGTGTAGCAAAGATTAAGTAAGCATATTATTCTAGTAAACAGGTTCATAAAGGTCTGGGATTAACAACCACTATCCACACATACTGAAGTTACTTCCCCACATCTAAGCGCAAGTTGCGCTACTTTAACTAAATTAACATACATCCACAGTAGGATTTTTATCTTCAAGCATGTTTCTTTAGTTCATCTAGATGTTAGATGTTTCTAAAGATCCCAACAACAGCAATGGATCATCGACGATGACAATTAGTAGTAGCGACATGACCACCTGCTCCATGATCAAAGTGGTAATTATAGCATACTACTGAATAATTTGTACCTATGAAAAAGACAAGTACTACCACCATTATCCAACTGACCATACAGTTACAATTATCTGCCTAGTTATACTGGGATTATACAGTACTCAGGATGATGTGGTTTCTTTTATTTAGATCTGCACTACTTATCCGTAAATTGCACAGATCATGGTAATTATGTTTCTAATTTGTCAGCAAGCTAGCTGCAAAAAGTACTAGAGTACACTAATACAGGTCTTCTTGTATGTTATGATTTCAAATCGATCGGTTCAGTTGGTAAAAAAACTCAAAAATTAACTTTTATTTTTTATATTTATGGAACGAAAAAAGCGAGTGATACATATATATGTTATATACTTAGGAAGGGGCCCTAACTAATTGGTGATGATTACTGCACATGGATCCTTGTACCTTAAAACCTTTGTATTTCAAAAGACACACACCAGTCCTCATGAAAATAAAATTGTTCTGGCCCATCCCCATCACACTCCAACAACTGAAAGTACTACACAAAACAGCACTACATTTTTATTAATAGTCACCAATTTATATATTATTACACGCACCATTGGGCACTTGTACATATATAGGAAGGAGACCATGGATCAGTGGACACCTGTGTGTAGTAGCTAAGCTAGGTAGCAACCTTAGCTTACAACTCAAGATCAGATCACTACAACACAATTACCTAGCTCTAGGCCAAATCACCCTTCACTTAGATTGGTTTAGTACCAAACGCACGCAATTAAGGTATAGCTGCTAGTAGTATCACCAACAACAATGTCCAGGCTGCAAGCGAAGAGCTTTAGGAGGAAACCATCATCTCACAGCCACAACAACAGGGCGCCGCGAAGGTGGCCGTCCAGGCTGGTGGACGGCTTCAGGAGGATGCTGGTGGGGCTCTTCTCCTTCCCGCCGCGGCCGCCCAAGGTGACCTTCTCCGTCGACGACCACCGTGCCGCCGGTGCAGGAGTGGCAGGAGGAGGCGGCGGCGGTGGCGACGCGTCCAAGCGGTCGTCGTGGAGCAGCTCGAACCTGCACCCACTGAACGCGCACTACGACGAGGCCATTGCTGACTGCGTCGAGTTCTTCAACAAGTCTGCTAGGGTCGACCTCAGGTCAAGGACACACTTTTGATAATCCGGCCTGCTACCTGCCAATTATTGTGATCTGTCCATCTGCTTAATCTAGTGATCGATGTTTAGGTAGTAGTTGCATCCCATCGTCGTCCTGCTGCACAAGCTTCATCGAAATCTCGTCGATAGTAGAAGATCAATTTTGGATCCCAAAAGTTCGTCGTCCAATCCGAATCCAACAGGTTCTGTAGGTAGATGACGCTGCGCGTGTTTAACCGTGTGTGTATATATTTCTCTTTGTAGTACATGTACTGTGTCTGCTCAAGATTAATAATCAGATCATGGTCGTTGCATGTTATCTTCTCTTTACATCACTTCAGTCAATTCAAATATGATCACGCTTGCTATGGGCGGCGCCGCATAGAGATATATTCTCTATTTTTATTGCAACACCGGTTAATTATTGGATTTACGTTTACCATTTCATTATAAAATATAATATTAGGAGTTGCTATGTGTCAGGGGCCACCACCTTATGGGGTGGAATGTCAGCACCTCAGGTTTTAGTACCACCGGGCCATGACCACGGGAGAGTTTCCCTCTCCCATCAGTCTGGGCTTTTGGGAGAATTGGGCATCTTGCCTTATAATTGGGCCGTGGCGCATGAATGTCCAAATCTATCGTGGAGTGTTGAGCTGGACGCTAACACTATGCTACTTTCCACAATAACTATGTAACTATATTTTTTTAGGAAAACTTAAAGGGCTGAGAGCGAGGCCCAGGCTTTATTAGACAAACAAAAAAACAAGAGAAACCGTTCAAAACTAATACCAAACATATAGAACAGATAGGGGACTATATATGACTATAGTACGCCCACATAGTTTAATTAGGGTCTTTTGGTTGGGCTTTTAGCTGCTTTTGCTTTTGCCAAAAGCCAAAAGCCCCTAGCTTTATTAGACAAACAAAAAAAACAAGAGAAACCGTTCAAAACGGATACCAAACATGTAGAAGGATTATATATGACTATAGTACGTCCCACATAACTTAATTAGGGTCTTTTGGTTGGGCTTTTAGCTGCTTTTGCTTTTACCAACAACCAAAAGCCGAAGCCTAACCAAAAGGGTCAAAAGCCAACAACAACTTTTACAAAGGGCTTTTAACTCTCTCACGCTTTTTTATGAAGTTGCTTTTTGTAAAGCCACAGCTCACACAGCTGTCTTTTTTCAAAAGCCACAACCCAACCAAAGACACCCTTAGTCGGCTAATTCATCCCTTATCTCTTCTCCTCACTCTTCTCTTCTACGGCTGCCTCTCTCTCTCTCACTAGTATAGTACTGGACTATAATCCCGGTTGAAAACCCATTTAGCCCCCGGTTGAAAAAAAGCCCTCGTGTGTTAGCCGTGTAGATGACGTTGAGCGGTCGTTGCATGTCATCTTCTCTTTATATAACTTCAATCAATTCAAATATGATCACGCTTGCTATGGGCGGCGCCGCATAGAGATATATGTTATATGTTCTTTTTTTTTTTTTTTTTGGCAACACCGGTTAATTATTGGATTTACGTTTACCGTTTTATTATAAAATATAATATGAGTTGCTATGCTACTTTCCACAATAACTATGTAACTATATTTTTTTAGGAAAACTGAAAGGGCTGAGCGAGGCCCCTACAGCAGGCTTTATTTTAGACAAACAAAAACAAGAGAAACCGTTGAACGGATAGCAGAACATGTAGAACAGGCGGGGGGACTATATATAACTATATTACGCCCACATAGTTTAGTGTGCTAATTCATCCCTTATCTCTTCTCTTCTGCAGCTGCCCTCTCTCTCACACACTAGTATATAGGACTGGGCTATAATCCCGGTTGAAAACCCCTTTTGCTTTGGTTGAAAACCCCGCTAGTCCCTGGTTACTCAATTGGGATTGCCCATCCGAGACTAAAGGTCTTCTCTTTGATCCGGTTATGGCAACCGGGATTGAAAATGGTTAGTATCGGTTTCCATTACCAACATAGACCGAATGGCTCTCTGTTGACATTTCTTAGCGTAATCACTAGAAAACAGGTTTAGAACCCATCTCTAATAACGGCGCCAGAAATGTGTCGCTGACATTCCTAAGTGAAACCACCATGTCGGTGATCAGACTAGGAACATCAACGGTGATAGACCTTGCCAAAATAGATATTCATCCGCAAGCGCACGGATCTATCATTGTAGCATTTCACCCGGAGATATTCGTGGTATCGTTATTTATATTTTTCTCAAAGGAAGGCATGGTGGAAAAGGATCTAATAGAGACATGAACAAGATAACATGACGTGTAATGGACCAATGCTTATAACGTTGATATTTAGGGAACGGTAGCTTGATAACTTGACACACTCACTCAAGCCAAACTCAAGGATAAAGATAAATAAGGAATAAAGAAAGTCCTAAGTGGAGCATACAGATTCTAGTCATGGTCGTGCATAGAACCGATTGATAATCGGGCAACACTCATGAGTAGGAGGTCGGATTTGAGAGTGAGATGGACGTGGAGACCTTCCCGGTGCATACCGCCCAATGAAAAGGCACTTTAGACTCCTACACAACATACGAACGTGGAGGGATTACAAAGGGATGATGGCTGTCACAACCCCCGCCGCCTACCCTCACGACCGTGGCATGTCGTCATATTCGAAGGATACCGGCATCCGGACACCACGCCCGCATACAAGGACACTACTCATATCCCCATGGTCCCCACCCTACGGATGGACGGAATAGGACACGAGCAAGCCCGAAGGACACAACGAACCGCCACTCAAAGACAATCCCGACACTACTCAATTATATTGCATGAATGGTTTTAGCATAAAGTTCTATATGACGATATCACAACATAGAAACTATAGACTAGTTCATATGTCATGATCATGTCAAGAACAACATGTTAGATCATAAGATAAATCATGAAGCATAGGAATAACATGGAGACTCTAATTCTAATGCACAACCAAGATAAGATAAAGGGCAAGGCTTTGGAAGAATACCATATGTAGATTTATTCCTTGAATCCATCTTCCAAGGAGCCAAGCCCTCCTTGGTAGCTTTGTTGCCTAGCTCCACATCCTAAACTACTAATCCTACTAGGAGGAGGAAGAAGAAGATAGGAGGGAGAGTGTAGCTCTTCTTGTGAGGTGTGTGTGAGTGAGGGGAGAGGCCATCTATTTATAGGAGGAGGGTGGAGGAATAAACAATGGAATATTCTCCTCCTAATGGCATAAACCGCCTCTACACTCGTCGTGTTCGTTGTACCGCTGCGACACCCCCGAACCGACGTTTTGGAGTCTTAATGAACCGCCACGCCAAGTTTGGGCCGGATCGGCGCCAAAGTGGGTGCGGGCGCACCTTAGGTGCGGCCGCACCCGTCTGGGCCCCACTGGGCCTGAGCTTTGGCCTGGTGGGTCGTGTCAGGCCCGAAAAGTTGTAGGGCGGCATTGGCTCGGCCATTTCTGCGTGTTTGATCCGTTTCACCATTGGGCTTGATGTTCTTCAAGAATGCGCTTTCCCAGATGGCGCCTTTTGGTACATTTTCCACTTGTTTCTTATATAAATCCTGCAAAATAT
The DNA here is from genome assembly GCA_015847255.1 of Hyparrhenia diplandra. NCBI lineage: Eukaryota > Viridiplantae > Streptophyta > Magnoliopsida > Poales > Poaceae > Hyparrhenia > Hyparrhenia diplandra. Next base: position 207,696 of record JADLZK010011466.1, read on the forward strand.
ATTTTGGACACTACAAGTGGAAATATGTGAGTAATAAATATATATGTGTGTAGTAAGGTATAGTTTCACCCCTTATTGGTAGTAAGTTGACGGTAAAAAACATGTCGTTAGTGACCGTCAACACTCTCCAAGCATTGCCTCAAGGCGCATACATTTAGTCCCGGTTGGAGTGTCCAAAGAAGATGGTGCAAAGCTGGCTACCAAAAATACATTTGGAAACCGATCGCTTGGATGTTGTCTCCAACTCGAAGAAAAGGGAGACCCAACTTTCTATCATTAGCCATATTCCGAGATAGCAGTAACTAAGCGGTTGCTTTAAATGATTTTTCTTTCTCTTTTGTTAATAGAGGTGGTAATAAAGTAGCTCATGTGCTAGCCAAACAAGTCACTGAGACACATGGCGGGGAGAGGTGTTTGTAACTCCAGCATGTGTAAGTGATCTTGTCTTGTTTAAGGTATCGGTCGGCTGAGATTAATGCAAGGTAAGCAAGTCAAAAAATCAGTCAAAAGAAATCGGAGATGGCTGGAGACGACAATAGCGATGAGAGCGGTGACGAGAGCAAGAATAGAGAGATTCAAATGGCTCGGGTTTGTGGTTCCAACACGGACTACATGTCTATCAATAGTCTCGGTCGGAGCTATTAGTTGGGAATAGAGGTTCAGGATCTCGGCCGGCAAAGAGGTGCAACCGGGACTAGAGAATGACCTCCGTGCCCCGATTGGAACCTTGAGCGAGGATAAGCGTGGGTTTAGGGTTTAGGGGCGGTCGATGAACGCGGCGTCTGTCGCGAGCCGTTACGTGAGCTTTTTCTGCGTATTCTGCGTATAAGCCACGCCAACGCGGTCACAAACACGGCCTTAGTCCCGGTTTGATCAACCACTAGGACCAAAGATCCCCCTCCTTCAAAAGTTGTTGCTTTAGCTGTTCGGTAGGGGACTTTAGTTCGAATGCTAGCTCCAACCAAGACTCATCCATTGTTTAGTCTAGGCCAAAATAGCCTGGACTAAAGCTATATACCCCGAAAGTTTGTACGCCACTCACCAACTCCCTCTCTCGGAGCTACATTGTCCCTACTCTATGTGCTTGCGCCCTTAGACACACCTGCTAGCTCCCATCCAGAGCAGTAGCCGGCCTCCCTCCCTACCTACCTAGCCAAGCTCCAGCAGCTTAGAAAAAAAAAACAAGCACATATGACAACTTGGTATTCAGGGCCATCCATCTATCATTAGATGGAGTGTAGGATAAAAAATAATTTAAAGCCAACAAAAAGTGTCCATATATCTTCAGTAGAGGACAGCCGGACACTTCAATGTACGTGCCACCACCAAGAAGGGGGCATTGTTGCCTACACCCCTCCACCAGATCAGAACTTGATAACTGAACCAGTGAAAATGCCATCAACAACTCAACCTCCTTCAACAGTCTCACCACCACATGGACAAGGAGATTCAGAAAACCACATCAACAAAAACAGCAACAAAACATTCACAAATTGACTTACCCAAAGTACAACAGGAACGAGGACCCATCAAATCCATCATGTGTCTATATGGATGCGGAATGAGTCTTTTATGTGTGTGCCCTTAAAAAGTTCACAATCTCACACGAGCCATTAAGAAAGATGATATGCCATGAGTGCCACCGTTCTAGACTCTTTTCTCTCCCAAGCCATTATGTTCATCCTCTGCTTGTTTTCTACCATTTGGGACCTCGACATGTGGGTCCGGTTAGTGTACACGTCCCTAAATACTTTCCCTCATCCAATTCCTTATTTCTTTTTGTCTCTCTGGCTAGTGGGGCCAAGTAGAGGTCCACCTTCCACCTTGCCACGTGCTAGCCTCGCGTCGCACCGACACTCGCCGCCGCCTCATGTTGGTGGCCGAACGGTGGAGCTTCCGGGCATTTCGCACCTGCGCGCGCGACCAAAGGGGCTCCCCACACACGCGTCCCGCGATGGCTTTGGCGGGGGCTCCCCCACACTCACGCCAGACTGCGATAGCAGAGGGCAAAGCGCCCCCACGCTCCGCCGCCGGGGCTTCCCCGTGTTTGCGCCCATGGCGGAACACGCCGGTGCCCACACCCGACCAGCTCCGGCATGGGCTCGTGCTTCTCCATGCACTCCATGGCCTCAAGCACCGGCGCCACGCTTCCTCCTCGCCGCTCGCTAGGACGACGTTGGAGACGGCCCTTCGTGTGCATAGGGGAAGAGAAGAGGAAGAGAGAGAAAGTTTGGGTGGTTGACAAACGGACCTAACATAGGGTAAAATGGTCTTTTGACTGTCTATTTGATACCATTAGGCAGAGAAGGGGATGGAATAGCTTGGGAGAGAAAAGAGTCTAGAATGGTGGCATTTACGGGAGATATCTTTTTTTAATGGCTTGTGAGAGATTGCGAGCTTTTTTAACGGCCCACACATACACACGTAAAAACTCCAATTTTGTAACCCAAAATACTAGAAAGGAGATCACTGACACAACTCGTAGCATTCCAATTGCAAGGGCAAGCTCTCACATGGTTCATCAGGTTAGAACAGGAATCCACCAGACACCATCATTCTCACAATTTGCTACGACCATTAGAAAACGCTTTTTGGTCCACACTCTGATCACAATCACAACCACTTGGACCAATTCTCAAGCACACGATGGATAGAAGAATTGGCCGATACCCCAATCAAAATCTAACAATGGTGACATGCCTCTCTGCCACTCAAGGTGCCATCTCAACCGATTCCGGAGATACAGATCTCCTTACAGGGATCAAAACTTGCTAATCGCTGTTATATTTATGTGTTGGATACACATATATGTTTATTATTATTGAAAAGGTCCATAAGCAGTGTAGGCATTCCATTAAAGTGAAAGCAGACTCTGACATGCATGGAGATGCATATACGTATGATCAAAACGCCGCGTCATCGTGGCAGCTGCTGCTGTTCTTCTTCCTCCGCATGAAGAGAGCGCCCACCAGCGGGATCAGTGGCTTCTTCTTCTTCTTCCTTCCATCCTCCGCCATGGCCTTGGCGGCCTCGTGCCCGGCCGACATCTGCCTCTGGAACCGCGGCTCCCGGTAGTAATGCGGCTGTGGCTGGTGTGTGTCATCTGGGGACGGCGCGCGGCGCGCGGCGGCGGCGACCGTCGTCGGAGGGTCAGCGAATGTCACGTACCTCTTCTTCTGTAGCTCGCCTCCAGCAACAGCGTCGGCGGTGGCCGCCTGCTGCTGCTTCTCAGCGGCCTCAGTGAAGTGGAGACCGTCGTCGATCTCCAGGTCGATGACCTTGGCTCCGGCGGCCGCCGCCTCCTCGTCGTCGCGCGCCTTGAGCCTCTTGAGTTCCCTCATGGCGTGGCTGAGCTCCTCCTGCAGGGTCTGGATGCACCCGGCCATCTTCTGCTTCTCCTCTCGCTCCTTCGCCAGCTTCTGCTTCGCCTCTTCCAGCTCTGTCGCCTCTGCTGTGACCATGACTGGTACTCTAGCGGTGGTGACCGCGCCGCCGGCGAGGCTCATGGCGTGGTGGTTGGGTCTTGTTGCCGCCACTCGGTTCTGTGCAGTCGATCGAGTATGCTAGGGAATGGAAATACATGGGAGCATATATGTATTAAAACAATTATAATTAAGGAACTTAATTACCAGTGACAGGTAGTTTTTTTTAAAAAAATAACTGAACATAAGCAAATGAATAAGAACTGATATATAGTGGCAAATTTTATAGATAGGGGACAAGTATCAGATATCAATCAATTCTATGGAAAGTGAATCGAAATGTTAAGTTTCCATGTTTTTTTTTTTCCTACTCTATATATATATCACTTTTGGTGCAAATTAATATATCACTTTTGATGCTACTCCAATGGCCATGAATATATACATAAGCGGCTAATAAAGGCTAACTTTATATGCTAGTGATGATTAGGGCACCTAATCACAGTACACGTTTGCCATCATCAAAGATTCAAAGTAATGGAGGTTTGTAGGCAGCTTCGAGTACACCTTTTATAGCTTCCTTAATTCAGGTGCAAGCTAGGAACATATCTTAACAGTCTCTTGACGCATGAATACACTTTGAAGTTTTCAACCGCCTGCCACTAGCTAGTACTTTACTGCGACTAAAAGTGATCCAAGTGTTGTGAAATAGATAGTAGCAGGGTTCTGGAAGGTATCAACATGCATGCATGTGTCTTTGCTGATTAGTGCGTGAGTTAGTATTAATTAGAGGAAGGAGATGCATGCATGCTTACAACAAGCTAAGGAACATGTACATTTGGTAAAGAAGTCTATGCCGCTTTTAATTTGTAGCACCTTTTTTTCTTGGCCCTGAAGAAAGGAATAGATAGTGATGATGCATTTTTGACATCGTGGTACCTAGCTATCACACCTTTTTTACATCTATCAACTGAAGAGATCGACCCAATCAAGCTAATACAAACATGAAAACTATTTATTTCCAAATATATATTCTTCTATTATATATGTACAAATAATTTAATCCATATGCTTAATTATCTTCTGATTAAGATATGAAGCAAAACATATATATATAATTGCAGCTAGCGCCTCTTCAACATTGTTGTGTCTAATTAAGAAATATATATTAGGATTTGAAAAGGTCAAAGTTCATAAAATTTCGCCAACAATTAATGAAGTTATGTGTATGCTTTTTTGCCAACAAAAGTTAGTAGTCAAAGTGACTTATAATTTGAAACCGAGAGAGTATATAGTAACAACATTTAAGGCTCCCCGGTCAGAAACGAACGGAGGTACTAGCTTAGAAATGATCCTAAATAAATATATTAAAGATCACTATAGCTAGAAACTAACTAGGTAGAGTATCATATGACCCACTCAGGGATCCATCATGCCACACACCAAGTAGTTTGCTTACTTCGGATTGCCTGAATTAACAATACTCGACCTGTCTCATCCGTATCAATGCAATTAACCAGCACTAATAATTCGTAAAGCTAATTAAGTTGTCATGTATTAGTGGTACGGTCAAGAAAAATGGATCGCGTGTACATGCATGCATGGAAGATATAACAACAACTACTGAATCCAAGTGAGTGATGCATGGAAGAGAGAGAAGGTGTATTACCTCGGTGACGACGGAGAGTGGAGGTCGTCGTCCAGCTGAGAGTTCCCCGGCGAGGACCCCTCGCCGAAGAGGACGACGGCCTCCTTAACGGACCGGAACGGCGCCCTGGTGTCGATTTCCGCCCGCCCGACTACCACCACCCCGCCACGGCCGCCGATGGCTTCTCCTCCTCCTCCTCCTACCATGTTTGCTTTAATTTGCTGCTGGAGTGTAGCTGTAGTAGCTAGCTACCGCCGCGCGCGGTCCAACTGAATCGACCGATCGGTCGCCTGAGCTAGACGATATATGTTTATATGTGTATGCGAGTAAGCAGGCCAGCCAGCGCAGAGCAGAGCAGACTAACTATAGGCCGGACAAGACAAAACAACCGATGGATGGATCGTCGTTGGGTATGATGGATACGTACGACGTAGTGGGAATGTAGTTGCAATGGACGTCGACGTCGTCGATCGATCGTTGGAGCTAGAGAGAGACGGCTTGCGTGTAGTATGTATGTATAGACGACGCTATAGTAGATAGATGATGTTGCTCAAAGTTAGGATGGTGATATATATATATATGGTGGTATGTGTATGTGGCGCTGGATGAGCTATAGTAGTGGATGGTAAGTTGCTTGTATATATCCGCCAGCCGCACCAGCTGCATGCATGTTGTGTTGGCGGTCTTATTGCCGTATGGTGAGATGTGGGTTCGTTGCTTGGCGTCCACTGCACTGTAATATTCGCCTTCGAATAGATTCTCCCTCTTAGCTTGCTGCATGGGCATGGCCCCGCTTGCCGGTGGAGTGTCTGATCCATCCATCGGTCTTGCCGTCTTGCCGACCACACACACTGCAGCTATAGCATACTTAGCACAATACACACAAGCTGACTAACGCCCGCAACATGCATGCATGCATGGTAATTGGTAGGTATGGTGTAGCTTGCTAGCCAACTTAATTTGGAAGCTAGCTTCATCCCACACGTATGTGCATTACATTGTGTGTATGCGTGAATCACAGAGAAAAAGGAGACCAAAAGGGATCTACGCGAGTATACTTGTGCATACATGTGGGATTAATGGAGGCGACGTGCTGTGGACGTGATAATATAAGCGACAAGGACGGGTCACCACACCAGCGGCCGGCTTCGATTGATTTGGTCGCATATACCCGTATATATAGGCCGTTTTTTTTTTTTAACATTCCTGCTTTTCATTATCAGCCGGCCGAGGCCTCAAACATGATCAGATCATACACACATGTCGGAGTTACATGCCACATCTCCGAACGATGCGAAGAGGAAACTTGTCTCGCTAACAAATGCGCGACCTTATTACGATCTCTACTAACATATGAAATAGAAAAAAACATGTAAAGAAGAGCTAAGTTCTTCAATCTCTCTTAATATATGATGAATGACTAAAGTTGCATATCCTTGTGTTCTTCCAAAGCTGCACCACCTGAAGGCAATCAGTTTCCATCACCACACGTTGCAGTCCTAATTCCACTGCAAACCGAAGACCATCTCTGCAGGCCATTGCTTCCATAGAACATGCATCTAAGCCAGTCGCATACCAGGAGGCTTTGGCTGCTCTGAATGCACCTTGATCATCTCTAATAACACGCGCTGAAGCCCCTTGGCTGCAATCTTCATAATAAGCGGCATCAGTGTTTATTTTGACCCAACCTTGCTCAGGTCGTAACCATCTAGGAGTTACCCTTCCCTCTGTTCGTCATGGCACTTGTTTCAATTGCCACAGATCAAACGCTGTGTCTTTAACCCAATTCACTGCCTGATGGAATATAGGCCGTTTTCTGTGTGTGTGTCTAAGTAGCAAGTTTAGTTGTTCAGCTAAAACATGCTTGTACTTTCTCCATCCCAAATTATAATATGTTTTTTCATTTCTCGATTCATAGCTTCTACTATATATATATCTAAATACATAGCAAATTAAAAGCTTGAATCTACAAAGGCCAAAATGCATATCCTATATGTATTTTAGAACGCAGGAAGTACTTGGGTCGATGAACCCCCTCACTTCATTCTTAAAGCCCTAGTGAACGTTGTAACATTATTTTCAATCAAATGTCATTAGATTAAGTAGATGAGATGCCAAATATAGGCACGAGTTATTTCGCCCTTGAGGGCTTTTTATGTTGGATCTGATGGTTGAGCCTTTGTTCTTTGTGAACCTTGCCTTTCACTTTTTGCTCTGTCATGCAGTTCTTTGATGGTCTATCTATCTACTTAGCTTGGAAGTCCTATTTGACTGGCCTGTTCATTCTCTGGTTCATAAGTTTTAAAAAATTATTTGATCCCACCTTAATATCACGTCAACAAGACCATCAAATCATGACATGTTGATGCTATTTTTGTCGAGTCCCGTGACAATGCCTTGGGCTTGGTAATCATGAAACCCTACTAGCCCAAGTTTGGAGCATGCCTTAACCATGTGTAGAACAACTCAATTATACTTAGGATACCCCCGGCTCACCTCCTTAAATGGTCCTAGGCGTCTAAGTCCAATTTGAGGCCCAAATCTTATCAAGTTTGGATCTATCTTAGACTCCAAGAGTAGTCAAAAAAAAAAAAAAAAAAAGTCGCACATAAACTATGTTTCCGACATATATATGTGACACTGGTCCCATGTCAAAATTTATTTGGACTCAACAGGAACCATTGAAAATAATTGGACATCCAGAATATGTCATGGTGCTATCTGTGCCAACGTATTTTGGGCGATTAGGTCCTATAATGTCGAAGTACCTTAGGAACGTGATTTAGGTCATTGGCTGCCCCTTGTAAGGAAAATGGACCTCAGCCCATTTAGTATGGATTTTGGTGTTTGAATAACCAACATGACCAAATGAGACTAACGAGTTTGCGAAGTGTTTATTTTGTAGTCTCATAGGATGTAAAATATGACTTGGACCAAGGCGCCACAAATTTCCAGAGATAGTCAAATTTAAGAAGCTCAAGAAAAGACCCCAAGAATCAATCATAGTCCAAGGCATGAAGATAGGACCGAGCCCGAAGCAAAGAAGCAAAGTTTCAAGCGCCGGATGCTGGAGTTTGGCGCCGGACGCTGACTGGCGCGATCCGACGAAAGTGCCGACACCGACAAATCAGCCGGTTGCAAGATTGCATGCGCGGACGCTGAGACTTCTTTTGAGGGGCGTCCGACTTAAAACCGCCCGAGCGTCCGACGATCGCGTTTGAGTGCGCCAGATGCTGGCTTACGCGGCGTCCCGACGCTTGAGCTGAGCGTCCGACGGTCCCTCGGTTTGCGTGAGATGCTTCGACGGACGCGCCCGACGCTATCAGAGCGTCCGGCGCGATGGCGACCGACACGCCCGGCGTGTGCTGGTGTGCGCGGCATTGGTTGGATTCAAACGGCTAGTGATACATGGCGCTGTGGAGGAGCGCCGGACGCTATTGTGCAGTGTCCGGGTAAGTACCGGCGCGTCCGGTGCTCATGATCTGTTGCCCAGTGAGGGGCAACGCGACTATATTCTCATTTGGGCCTATATATACTTCACCCAACCGACCAAATGAGATGTGTGGGAGTATGAGATCATACCTAGAGTGTTGAGACACTATTTTAGAGCTCCCCCACTTGAATAGTGCTTCAAGAAACATTCGATGATTAGCATAGGTGCTTTTATAAGTGCTTAAGTTAGTTAGACCACCGATAAATGCGCTTGCTCTAAGCTTAGGCTTAGTTTTTAGTGAGATTTGTCAATCTCCAAGAGCTGTACATCGGAGGGGATTGAAGTCTTGCGAGACCACACCAACCGCGATTGTGGTGTGGCGCCACCGTGTACTAAGGGAACAAGGCCCGCGGCAATTGTCGGAAGCTTGATAGTGAAGACGGGGGGGAGCATCACGGGAGAGGCTTGCCGGAAGGCACGCCGGAGACCCACTTGCGTGTGGGGAAGGCCCAAGGCTATCCACGGAGTTACCCGACCGGGAGCTTGGCCCCTTGCGAGGGATTCCTTGCGAGGGCTCCAACGAGGATTAGGGGAAGCTTGCGCGCTTCTCGATACCTCGATAAAAATACCGGAGTAGATCAACGGAGTTTGCATCTCTATCTCACTCGTATCTTCCGCATTATTACTTGCATTACCTTTGTGCGTGATTTACCTTTCCTAGCTTAGTTGATAGGCTAGTTGATAGGTTTGGAACTTAGGGTGCAAAAATCTTTTGTGCGGTAGAGATAGCAACACACCTAGCAAAACCATAGTTGCACATATAGATAGTCTATTTCCTTGCAATAGGTTTTGACTAGGTGAAGTTAGAGGCCATAGTTAGAAGTAGAATTTTAAGTTGCCTAATTCACCCCCCCTCTTAGGCGTCACGATTCCTTTCACCCCTAAGACATGTATATTTAATAGACATCATAGAAGTTTGGGTTTAAATTATGCTGAGATTAATTTTTTTTATTAAATAGTTCCGTAGTTCATCAATTGATGAGAACCCAACTTATGAGATTCATCTTATTTGCAATTTGACTCGCGTCTATCTTTGTTCTTCCTTGTGTTCATAGGTAGAGATTAGCCTTTGTGAAACAGTTAACTAGAAAGTGCTTAGTGATAACTAGTGAAGGCATGGAAGATCAGGCATCATGTTCGAATCTTTGTGTCACAAGTCGAATCTTGTATGTCAAATTTCCACCAAATCAAGAGTTACCCACCTAATGGAAGATCAGGCATCATGTTTGCTATCAGCCGTGATGGAGAAGTATATATACTCGACCCCCAAATATCACACAAGTGCCTCACAAAGAGAAAGAGGGGAAAGCTTATTTGCCTCTAATGGTGTGAAGAGCACCACCCACAACAAAAGAGGGTGACGTTATCGGCTACCAAATTAAAATCCAACTATTATAGTGCTGGTGCGACTCATTGGAGGTTCATAAACATAGTTGCACCCAGACAACACTTATATCTGACCTCTGATAAAATTTGGAACTCTAGAAAAGAAAATTCAAACAGATCGAGATCAGCTATTAGAGGTCCAGTATGGTCTTTAGCTAACTTAGGACTAGAGCTCGGTATGGCCTCTTAGTTTTTCAAATAAAACACTCATAACGTAAATTTTATCGGTTAGGGATTTGTTCTTGTGAATGAAACCAAAGTATAGAATCGAACGAAAAATTAAATGACTCCAGAGCAGTTTGGTCAATTTATAGTCATATATGGCCAACTTTTTTTTTACCATATCGCATATGAAGTTTTTTACTAGGATTACCCTTGTGTCAAATCTAGGTCAACCGCTTTACTAGCGTATATCATGGATAGAGATAAATGGACTCGGTCTCAAGCTAGGCGTTGTTAAGATTCACGAGAACGACTAGATCAACTATTTCCATGAAGCGTAACCAAGTTATGGTTTGTGGAATACAGATATTCCGGCTATCATCAACGAGGCCAAATTGAAACAAAAAGCCCATCAGGAGGATAGGCCCAATCCACGAGCGAGCATTCAAGACAGGCCCTCGCCTCGGTCGAGCTCGAGCCCGACCAGCGGGCGCCGCTCTCCGTCTCGAACGAGCTCCTTCCAAGACGGGCTCCCGGCACGAGCTCGAGCTCGGGCGTCATTCATTCTCCGTCTCGAACGAGCTCGCTGGCGCGAGCTCCCCAAAGATCGAACAACCTCGAGCTCGACCTCGACCGACGAGCTCCTCTCCATCTCGAACGAAGCTCGGTCATACAGCTTCGCCCAACGAGGGGCACGGGCACGATGTTGATCGATAAGGCCGCGGCTACTTGTTACGCCACAAAATTATGGCAAGATATCGCCAGAGAACAAGATTCCCGAAGGCACGCGGTATGGCCCGTCAGGTCACGCCATGCCGCTACTTGAACACAACAGTAACCACTACAAGACAAGGGCGGCCTCGACGACGATACCCGAAGCTCTCCGCCGAGCCTCCCGTCCACACATTCTCCCCGAGACGCGAGGTACACACGATTTATGGCCGGGCGGCGCAACGAGCTCAATGTTTCTCCACAGCCGACCGCCGAGCTCCGGAGCTGGGGCGACTAGGCGACGTGGGATATCGGGGATATGGAGACGCCCCTACGAAACTCTACCACGACCGGCTGCTGGCTACCAAGTAGGGCGGCGACGACGTGCGCACGCCGGGCGGTCCGCGTGCCCCGCAAACCGGCGACATTTTCCTCTTCACCCTCGAATTTGTATTCCTTCTCCTCCTAAGCCCCTCTCACGATGGCCTCCCTCGTACACCCCCTTGAAACTATAAAAGGGGAGCCTCGGCCATTGGGAGAGGGTAGGTTCTCTAGCCTTGAGAAGCATACCAGCTTACAACACACCCGATCACACACATTCACCGAGACTTGGGAGCTCATCTCCCTCTCTCTGCTTGTACTCGCCCGATGCGAGTCACCGAGCTCGGATAGTGCATACACCGGACTAGGGTGCCCGATTGCCCCGAACCAAGATAAACCTTGTGTCATTGTCCCTTGAGCTAGGCCATCGTTGCACACATTAGCCGGTCGACATCGTGGACCGTGGTATACGACCCGCGGCGCTTGGCGGCGCTAGGTAGGGGCGGCGCTAGTGTGACGACCACCACGATGATGGCTCCCTTCACCACCTCTCCGGCGTCCGCCGCACCGATGCGCGCCGGGACCCTGGACTTCCCGGCACACCGGCTCCGAGGGCTCCCTTTGTCGGGGCCACCTTCCCTCGGATGGTGCAGGACGGGCTGACGCCGCCTAGTCCGCGACGCCGCCGACTTCATCGCTGGTCCGCTCCGCCGGGATTCGACTTCGGGCCCGAGCCCGATCCGCGGCGGCTGACGTTTCTTCGTCGGCATTGCGGGCTGCTTCCGCACATCCCGAGCCCCTCGAGCCGACTTCGGGAGCTCTTCCGCGACGTCACCTTTTCCACGCCAACGCCGTCCCGCAGCTCGCGCAGCCAGGCTCCGCTCTCCCCGACGAGGTTCCTCGCCTCCTACACCGAGATGTACCGGGGACAGCTCTTCCTGCCGACGCCCGAGCAACGGGTTTGGGATAGCCCGGCCTCGAGGCCGCCCTTGGCGTTTGAGTCTCGCAGAGTCGCCACCCGCCTCGAAAAGTGCTACATGTGCTAGACCCGACGGCGTAGGATGGGGCAGGCGGCACGAGGGGCGACTCTTCCCAAAGACACCCCCCGTGATCGGGAGCGTGGGCCGACGGGTCGCTCAACGGCGTCCCACCCAAGCGGGATCCACGAGCGCCTCAAGGAGCTCGAGGAGGCCGAAAGCATGGGGATCGCCAGAGCGCGATGCGCCCTCGAGGAGGCCGGAGGGGACGACACGGGAGTTCGAAGCTCGAGGACGGATGCACGTCGCCAGATCGCGAGGTGGACGATCTCCCACCCGCTCTTCGCCGAGCAACTCGTAACAACCGCCGCCGCCTCTACACTTCCTCCACGACCTCCCCGAGCCGAGGACACGAGGCCGACGGTCCACGGCGGCCGCGATCTCTCATCGAAGGCCGCTGAGCAGCGGATGGAGAGCTCGGCATCTCACCGGGCCGTGGAGGAGCACGAGGCCTCCTCCAACCCGAGGCCTACCCGAGGAGAATCCCCGCGAGTCCACGCTGCTTGGCGCGATGAGTCGGCGAGAACCGCGACGCCAGAGACACCATCGACGCCACCGCCGACGTGAGCGAGGAGGCTCGGAGGAAGCAACCGGCCGCCGAAGCACCGAGATCACCGCGGACGACCGACGCGAGGACGACCGCCCCCGCGCACTCCTACAGCAGGAGGAGGGAGGCCGTACGACGCCCAGGAGGACCGCAGCCGGAGCCCGACGCCAGAGGTGAGGCGGCGGGGCGACAAGGCTCCTCCCCGAGCTAGTGACACCCGAGCCTCGGCGGGAGATCATGACAGAGTCCGACTTCAGACAGAGACGGCCCCGAGTCTCGGCTCCCGGTCCATGACGCCGCTTTCCTAGCTGCCTCGAGCCCAACCTCCGGCCCGAAGTACAATGGCGAAACGGACTCGGCCAGATATGGCTCGAGGACTACCGCTCGCATGTAAGCCCGAGGAGCCGACGACGAGCCTTCATCATCCGCAACCTCCCCTGTACTCGCTAACACTTTGCTCGGTCGTGGCTCGAGCACTTACCTACAGGTCGATCGATACCTGGCGATCTCCGCAACATCTTCATCATCAACTTTCAGGGGACCTACTCCCTTTTCGAGCAACACGTGGGATCTCCGCAGCCTCGCAAGCAGCGGAAGAACGAGAGCTTGGCGCGACTACATCCGGGCGCTCCAAGCTCGCAACGAGCTCACCGACGGAGATCATCACCACCTCCACCTTTGGCATGACCTCGTGAGACGCTCATCCGTGAGCTCAAAGATCCGCAGCTCCAAGACAAGTGAAGGAGCCTCGACCTCGCCACTAACCACGCCGGGGCGAGAGGAGGCCCTCTCCGCCGTCCCTCCACGGCACCACCACCAAGGGCAAGGAGAAGGCCGCCGACGAAGGCGCCGAGGGATCGAGCTCGCACCCCAAGAAGAAGAAGAACAAGAACAAGCGCCGCCGCAACGAGGACGACTTCCGGGCGGTGGTCGACAAGAAGAAGCCGGGCGCCAGGCGGCGCGGCCGAACGCCCCATGGACTACTTCGAAGAAGCTCGAGCTCTCCCCGCCCCAACCACGAGGGTCCCGCCAAGCACAAGCTCAAGGATCGCAACCTCCTGAGGAAGTTCGTGGATCGGCACGCGGCAGGTGATGGCGCAGTAACGAGCGGAATGACGACGAAGTTCGACGAAAGGGGCGGGCGACAAGGACGTCTTCTTCGAGGACGGCGCCGTCAACGCCGTCGTCTTCGGGGGCCGCCGGCGTCACGAGTCCAAGCCGCCTAAGCTCCTCGCAGCGCTGGTCCTCTTCACCGAGCCCGCAACGCCCGCCTACCTCAAGTGGTCCGAGGCACCGATCACCTTCGACAAGAAGGACCACCCATCCTCATCCAAGGCCGGTTCCCGCCGTCGCCGACCCCATCGCCGGCACCAAGTGCCCGGGCAAGGTGTTGATGGACGGAGGCAGCGGCCTCAACCTCCTCTACCTCGACACCATGGAGGCCCCTCGCATCACTCGAGCCGCTGCCTCCGCCCTCGACGGACCCCATCCACGGAGTCGCATCCGGGAAACAGTGGTCCCGCCGGGCGGATAAAATTCCTCCCCGTCACCTTTCGGGCGACCCGAGCAATTTCCGCAAGGAGGTGCTCCCCCTTCGAGCACATACCACGCGCTGTTGGGCCGGCCCGTACGCGGTTCATGGTCGCGGCCCAACTACACGCATTCTCAAGCTCAAGATCCTCGCCCAAGGGCGTGATCACCGCCAACTCCACCTTCGAAGCGCCTTCAATCGCGACAAGAGGAGGTCGATGCAGTACGCCGACGCCCTCATCGAGTCCGAGAAACTCATCCCCGAGATGCTCGCGTGGGTCTGGGCGGAGGACTCCACGCCAGCTCAAGAAGGCCACGAAAGCACATCCGGCAAGGCGGCTGAGCTCACCGCCGAGCCCGAAGGCGTGGGATCCGAGCCGGATGAGGACGCCAAGACGGTGGCGGTCGACGAGGAGGGGCGCACCGCTCGTGGCGTGGTGCCGAGCTCCACTCCCAAATAGGAAAGTGAGCTCGTCGACTTCCTCCGCGCGAATCTCGACGCAGCCTGGAAAACCCCCGGACATGCCCTAAGAGATACCGAGGGAAGTCGCCGAGCACTCCTTAAACATCGAGCCCGGCTCGCGGCCAGATTGAAGCAGCGGCTCCAGTGCTTTGACGACGGCAGCGGCGAGGCAATCACCGAGGAGATAGATAAGCTCTTAGCGCGGGCTTTGTTAAGGAGGTGTATCATCCCGAGTGGATAGCCAACCCCGTACTAGTTAAGAAGAAGAATGGGAAATGGAGAATGTGTGTTGATTATACAAGTCTCAACAAGGCATGCCCAAAGGATCCGTTTCCTTTGCCGCGCATCGACCAGATCGTTGACTCCACCCCCGGGTGCGAAACACTCTGCTTTTTCTCGATGCATACTCCGGCTACCACCCGGTCGCGATGAACGAGCTCGATTAGCTCACAACCTCCTTCGCCAGCCCCGCGGCGTTACGCAACGTGACAATGCCGTTTGGGCTCAAAAACGCCGGTGCTACCTTCCAGAGGTGCATGCAGAAGGTCTTCAAAGAGCTTCTCGGGAAGCGCGTTGAGGCCTACGTCGATGACATCGTAGTCAAGACAAAACGCACCAGAGAGCTCATCCCCGACCTCAAGCAGGTCTTCAGCAAGCTCCGCGAGTTCGGGGTAAAGCTCAACCCGAGAGAAGTGCGTGTTTGGGGTCCCCGAGGGAAACTCCTTGGCTTTATAGTGTCCGAGCGCGGCATTGAAGCCAACCCCGAAAAAATCGAGGCCATCCAAAATATGGGCCCGATCAAAAATGTCAAAGGTGTGCAGCGGTTTACGGGGTGCCTTGCCGTCGCTCGGCCGGTTCATAGCTTCGACTTCGGCGGCGCAGCCTCCCGCTTTACAAGCTCCTAAAGAAACCGGGCGCCGCTTGACCGACGAGGCACAGCCGCACTCGACTCCCGAAGGAGCTCCCGGCCAACCCACCGTGCTCACGCCACCTAAGCCCCGATGAACCGATGCCGCTTTACATCTTGGCAACCTCGCAGTGTCGCAAGACAAAGACTCGTGGTGGAGCACGAGGAGGAGGGACACGCACTTCGAAAGTACATTGCTTGCTCGGGTCTACTTTATCCGCCGAGGTCCTCTCCGACACCAAGGCATGGTACCCGCAACTCCGTGCTTCGCGTACGCCCCGCTAATCACGCGACGCAAGCTGCGGCACTACTTCGACGCGCATCCGATCACCGTCGTCTCCAAGTTCCCGCCGGCGAGGGTCATCCGTGAGCCCCGAGGCCTCGGCGCATTGGCAAGTGGGGGCATCGAGCTCATGGGGTCCGACATCTCGCACGCGCCAAGAGACGCCATCAAGTCTCAGGTGCTGCCGGACTTCATCGCCGAATGGACCGAGACTCGCTTCCTCCCAAGCCGAACAACCGCGAGTACCGGGTCCTCTACTCGACGGCTCCATGAAGAAGTACGACGCGGGGGCTGGTCTAGTTCGCCTCACCACGCAATGTGCGCATGAGGTACTCCATGCGCCCACTTTACCGCCTAACAACGCCGCCGAGTATGAGGCCCTCATGAACGGGTTCGCGACGCCATCGAGCTCGCATCCGGTGATCGAGATCCGCGGTGACTCCAAGCTCGCCGCGATCAAGTCAAGAAGGAAGCCGACCGCTCAACCCTAGGATGGTCGATACCACCGAAAGGTGCGCGAGAGCTCGAGGATCACTTTGACGGCCTCGAGCCAGCACGCTCTCGCCACCGCATAACAACGGCGACGCCGACATCCTCGCCAAACTCGCGCCGGATCGCGGGAGCGTCCCCTCCAGCGCGCGTGTTCGCCCACCACCAGTACCTTCCTTCAATTTGACTCGGCGAGGGTTCAAGCTCACGCCGACCCAGCCAAGACGCCCTTCGTGCCATTCCGATTGCTGCCGAGATCCCACCGAGCTCGAGCTCGCTAATGGAGGTCGGCTTCGTTGGTACCGAGGTCTTTACCATCCCGAGCCCAGAGGCCCCGGCCCGACCGGTAATCCCAATCGCAGATGGCTCAAGGATGGCGGCAGCTGCCCACCGGAAAAGAGGAGGCCAGCGCCCGCCCGCCGAGCGAAGTCTTACGTCCTCATCGAGCACGAGCCTCTACCGACCAGGTGTGTGTCAGAATTCTACAGCACCGCATCACCTTCTCGAGGAAGGCCGGGAGCTCATAAAGGAGATCCACGCCGAGAGTGCGGGCATCACGCGGCCCCACGAGCCCTAGTGGGCAAAGCCTTTCGGCAGGGCTTCTACTAGCCGACGGCCGTCGCCGACGCCAACCAGATAATGCGCCATTGTGAAGGATGCCGTTCTTCGCCAAGCAAACGCACCGCCCGCCCAAGCCCTTCGGGACGATCCCCATCACCCGGCCTCTTCGCGGTCCGGGGGCTTGACATGGTCAGCCCATTCACGAGGTCGCCCGGGGCTTCATGCACCTCCCCGTCGACATCGACAAGTTCACCAAGTGGATCGAGGTCATGCCTATTCCCGCACGAGGTCACAAGAGGCGGTCAAGTTCTTCACCGCATCGCCCACCGCTTCGCATCGAACTCAATCATCACCGACAACGGGACCAACTTCACCGGCGGATCTTCCTCGACCGGGTGTGGCGACTCACAACATCCGAAAGTGGATCGGGCGGCGGTCGATCACCCCGGGACTAACGGGCAGGTCGAGCGGGCCAATGGAATGATTTTGCGGGGATTGGCCGCGCATCTTCAAATGGCTGGAGAAGTTCGGCGGTCGATGGCTCGCCGAGCTCCCCGCCCGTTGTGTGGAGCCTCGGGACTACGCCAAGTAGGGCCACGGGGTGCACACCATTCTTCCTCATCTTCGCTCCGAGGCCATGCTCCCCACCGACCTCGAGTATGCCGCCCAGCGAGACCGTCGCGCACAATGACGGCGGCAACCGGACCTCACCGAGGGCGCCATAGACCGGCTTCGAGGAAGCCCAGCGAGGTCACACTCTTGCACTTCGGCCAAGTACCGCCGATCAAAGCGATGCTACCATGACCGCCACGTCACGAGGACAAGCCTTCAAAGATCGGGCGACCAAGTCCTGCGACGAGTTCGATGCACGAAAAGAACGACACAAGCTCTCGGCGCCTTGGGAGGGTCCATTTACCATCACCCGAGTTCTACGACTGGCTCTTACAAGATCATGGATGCGGGGCCGCGAGCTCACCAACGCCTGGAACATCGAACAGCTTACGCCGCTTTTACCCTTAGATGTACCATGTAAAGTCCGTCTTTATAAAGTTCGAATAAAAAGCATGCTTCGATGCAAAAATTGTGCAAGCATTCGAGCTCTTTCGTTGGTTTGTTGAGCAACGGCCGCCCTACGCTTCAGCGAGGCCCGCCCTTGCTCGGGGGCTACAGAGGATGGGGCGCACACCCCGCGTTTTCACGAACTCTCTTTTTTTCCACGTAAAACACCTCGACCCCGAGCTCTAAGTTCGGCTAGGTCACACTGGTCAAACCCGACCACCCACTCGTCCTTCTTGCTCCTAAGTCCGTGTAATCTATCGGTTATAAGACTTGAAATCGCCCCACAGGGCATAGCGCGATTTCACCGACCGACTTAGCGCCCGCTGCCAACGAGAAAGGGCCCGCTATTCGCTTTCTTCGAGAATACGAGTTCGAAATCGAATGATCGATTAAAAATACTGACAAAGGAAAAGGGAACGACCTCTTTTATAACTTAATAAGATTACATTTACATATTACCCGACCTCGGGGACTTTGTTCAACAAAGAGGCTTCGCCTCGGTCTACTCTACTCCCCGCGTAGGAGAATCCTCCACGAACAGATCCTCTTCACCGGCCGTGGGTTCAAAGACCTCGAGCTCCTCCACCGCGAGGTTGAAGAGCTTCTTCGACATCTTCTTACCATCGGGCCTCCGCTTTGGCGCCACCCGATCGAGGTCCGCCTCGGTATCCACCTTTGGCCAGCCCTTGCCCACCACCTTAGTGTCGATCTCGGGGTAGTAGGCAAGAATCACGCTGACCGCCTTGTGGACAATACGATGAGCATTGTCCGACACTGTGCGCGAAGCGCGGAGCACCCGGGTGGCCGGGTTCTCCGACTCTTCCACGCTGAGGAGATCGCAGACCGTCTCGACGTCGAGAATGAGGTCCGTCTGCTCGCACTTCGACTCCCGGGCGGCGGCCTCAGCCTTGATCACCCGGTCATGGAAGCCGATGACTTCAGTCTCCTTGGCCTGGAGCGCCTCATTTTTCTCGCGGAGCTCGGGCCGCGCCACGAGGTCGCGGGTCCTCTGCTGCAAATCCCCTCCTTCTGCTGCAGCGTGAGCTGCGTGTGCGTTAGGGTGGCCTCACGGCGACGGGGAGCTCTCCTTCTCCCTGAGGGTCTGAGCCAGCCCCGCCGACTTCTCCTTTTCGGTACAAAAAGAGACAAACAATTCAAAGCCGTGAGTCTCAAAGTGTAAAGAAGATAAGGCAAAATCCGTCACCTTACTGCGTCAAAGCTCCGTAGAGCTCTTCCTGGTTCTCCCAAAATGATTGATTTTCGGCATCGAGCCGATGCCTCTCCGCCTCTGAAGCATGGAATAAAACCGATAGCTCGGCGACCTCGCGGTCATAAGCTAAAAGCCCCGCCGACCAAGTCTATCAGCTCTCTACCCGTAAATGAAGATGAAAAAAGAGCTCGAACAACACTTACACTCGAGCTCGCGGTCGTGCTCCTGGAGCATCCTTGCAACGGTATCCTTGTCCTACTAAGCCGCTATTCGCCGCTCGAAGCGCCGAACGCCGAGCTCTTTGTCCTCCAATGCCTTGCGGAAGGAAGCGAGCTCCTCCCCGCATCTTCGCTACGCCGACGGCGCGAGGTCGATCTCTTCCCGACGACGGGCGCCGCCTCTTCGGCTCGGCGCACTCGGCGGCAGCTTCCTCGCGGACCTCCGCGCGACGCGGTCCTCGGTCTCACGGATAGGCGGCGACGCCCTTACTCCTCACCTAGGTTGGCGTGAGAGGTGTGCATCCGCGAACCGCCGCTCACCCGCGACCAGGTTGAGCACGCGGCGCGCCCCATGAGGTGCTCGACCTTTAGGCCGGCCTCCGTCGCCTGGTTATACCCTATGACGGCGCCCCTCAGACTCTACAAGGAAAAAAGATCAGCACAAAGATCTACACAGCCTATAAATAAAAAAATGAGCCGAGTTCTCACCGCGACGACTCGATGAAGGCATTAGGGCCGCATTTCGGGTGGCGGTGCCGCCTCTTTGACCATCATCGGCTTTGGAGCGGGACCCTCCGCCCACGCCACGGCACGATGGAGTCCACGGGAGGCCCTCGTGGCTTCGTCCCGAGATCCTCGAGGTGCTTGGCCGGACGGGGAAGACGCCTCGCGGGGGTGGTGGCACGCCGCCGGGGACCGCCTGGGCATCGGCGGCCATGTCACCAACGACGTTCTCGACCTCGAGCTCCGGCGCGACCTCGAGCTCGGTGCCGCCGCACCGCGTCCCGACCACGGTGGGAGAAACGTCGGCGCCGCCCGGCGGGCTCCGGACCTCCACGACCGCGATCACCCCGACCGATCCACGATCTCGGGAGTGGGCCGACTACCGGGGCATGGGAGGATCGCGCGCGCGGCTCCGTCCTCCGGGAGTCGAGGACGATCACCATCCGCTCGTTGTCGTCTCCTCGGCTTGGGAGCTCGGGCGCCATTGGTGCGGTCGCCGACACCGAGGCCTCGATCCCCGCGATTGAGCTCGACACCGCGGGCGGCACTCGCGCCCACGGGGGACGGTGCTCGAGGACGAGGCCGACGTGCTCCCGCCGATCCGGCCACTACCCTCCTCCTCCGGAGGTCGAGGGACGTCCGTCGACAAGGGCTGCCCGGAAGCCGGAGGAGCTAGGATCGCCGAGCTTCAGAGCCTCCCCGCGCCCCGGACACTTGGCAGATTCGGGGGCCCTAGTGGCTTCACCACCTCGGTCGAATAAGAAGCAAAGCTCACGCCAAGAGAAAAGAATCACGACATCAACAAACAACAAAAGTCGAGCTCGAGCACTTACTTCGTTGGCCATCCGCCCGCCGGCCGAGCTCGGGACCCCCCCTTCTCCTCGATGTGCGGCCATGAAGAGCTAGGCCGGCCGTGACACGGGATCACGCTCGGGCGGCCGAGCGGGCTGCGCCCGACGGCGCGACCTAGGACGATGACGTCCCTTGATCCGCCGAAGTCCCCGCCGTCTCCTTGTTGACGGTCACTAACGACATATTTTTCCCGTCAACATACTACCATAAAGGAGTGGAACTATACCTTTTATACTCATATACGTTTATTACTCACATATTTCCACTTGTAGTGTCCGAAATGTATTTTGCAGTATTTATAATAAAACAGGTGGAAATACGACCGAAAAGGCACAACCCCTAAAGCGTACTTTAGAAGATTACAAGCCCGGGGAAAATGGACCAACACGCCGAGAGATGGGCCAAGCAAACCCCACCAAAGACACTTTTCAGTCCAAAGATTGCCACCCCACCGAGGCCCGGACGAAACCGAGCCCGGGGGCGCGCCCACACCCTGCGCGCACCCCCTCCCCGAGGCGGTTGTTGGTGTTTCTTACGCACACGAGAGAAATCCAAAGCGCACGGAAATACCGTTGTAGCACTTCACCCGGTGGTGCTGTGGTATCGTATTTTTCACGAGGGGACGGTCGCGCTACCGGGCTTTTCGTGTCTATGTCAACCTAAGGCAAGGGTTTGTTTTCTAAGAGTAGTGAGGTATCTATAGGCTAAGTTTTCCGTGCAAAGTGATTCCTAAAGTCCGTTGTCTACTCACTTCGGGCACCGCCCACGCTCAAAGAACGATTGTCCGCAATTAGCACCGCGCCGCACCCGAACGTGGGGGGGATTTCAAGGGGACGGACAAGGCTTGTCACGACCAAGCCGCCTACCCCCTCAACCGTGGGATGCGCCACAAAAGGTAGGTGAACGCTAGTCCAAACACCACGTTTGCACTATTGGTCCAGAGTTCTTGATGTTGGCCAAGGTTCCCTTGGTCAAAGAGTCCCTCCACCAAGAACTAACGTAAAACGATCTACCAATCCCGCAAGTCTACAACAGCTAAGAAATGTACGAAGGAAATTAAGTAGCTGCAAGATAATCACAAGACTCCTTACCAAAGCGTAAGCAGCTTGCAGAGGTACAAGCCGGGGTACCGACAAGTCCCAAGACTCCGCCCCTCCTAGGAACCGCTGGAACACCGAGGGGCTTAACCCGGCAACTCCGGTAGAAAGAATCAAGCTTCTTTCTAGCCTTTCCCTCTCTCACTCTCTAGAATTGGGAGATAGAATAGAAGAAGTAGAAGAAGAAGAAGATCTAATTCTACTCTCTTGCACAAGTGGACTGGTTTCTCCTTTGAATTTGTATTGCTTTTTTTGAGAGGGAGAGAGGGGGTCTATTTATACACAAGGGGAGGGACCTAAGTGCTAAAAAACACCCAAACCGACCTAGAAAAACCTTCCATGTACGCCAAACCGACCATCCCACGTCGGTTTCACCGTTTTGGAAGGTAACAAACCGCCTCCCCCGGCTGGGCTCGAACCGCCTCGGCCAGGTGCGGCCGCACCAGTGGTGCGCGCGCACCTGCCAGTGGCCGGCCTGGCCCGGGCTTCGCAGCCGGGCTTCCTTGCTCGAAAAAGTTGTAAGGTGGACTTGGCCCTACTGGTTTCGACGTTTTGTTGCGATTTACGTTTGGGCTTGCCATTTGCTCCCTTGGGCCTTCTTCTATTTGTTGATTTTATTTCTTTTTCTTTGTCTTTTTTGGCCCAAAGTGATCATCCATGAGTTTGTACCGCAAGTCCAAATAAACACCAAAACTTTGGAATATGTTAGTTGAAATTCCTATTTCTAGGTTGTTTTGGTGTTGTGTTGATGGTATTTAATTTGTCGTTGGTTACCGCGTCAACAGCCGGTTTGAGCCCGACTTTTGGGGAGGCGGTACATTAAGCGCCAAGGAGGCGGTCTTTTGGTGGGATGCCCAATCCACGAACCTAGACGTGTTCCTTAGGTCGGTTTAGGGGTAATTAGGTACTTTTTGTCCTCCTCTCACTTGTATAAGTAGCTCCCCTCTCCTCCTTCTTCCACACACACCATTTGGAATTCACCTACAGTAGCACCACCTCACTCTCTACCACCACACTCTTCTTCTTCTTCTTCTTTGGTTAGAGCTTGGAGTAGAAGAGCTACAAAGGAGAGCTTGTAATCTAGAAGGAAGAGCACTTTGGTAATATACATCTTCGGTGGATCTTTCTTCTATTTGCAAGTTCTATTTCTATGATCATGGTCTAACTTATGAACTAGAGTATAGTCTTGTTCATGTTATAGTGTTGATATATGAACTAGTATATAGTTTACATATCATGATCTTGACATGTTCATGTTTGTTCTTCATCGATCATCGTATGCATAACATGATTATAGATGGGATAACGGTTCGTCGTTCTTACGGGTTTTTTCTTGTCTTAGTCCGTCCATCCATAGGGTGGGGATCCTGGGGGGACAAGAGTAGTGCTCTAGTACGCGGGCATGGTGCCTGGGTATTACGAAACCTTCGAATATGAGAGCATGCCACGATCGTGGGGGTAGGCGGCAGGGTTGTGACAGCCCTGTCCGTCCCTTGTAATCCCCCCTCGTTCGCATGTAATGTAGGAGTTCGTAAATGCCTTCCATTGGGCCGGATGGTATCCGGGAGGTCTCCCTGTTATCCTAGACATAACCATGCTTATATCGTGTTAGCATATGATCCTAACTATTCATTTGTATGACCATGACTAGATACATTAGATACTCCATTAGGTTATTCATTTATTCTTTATCTATTTTCTTTATCCTTCCAAGGTGGATTCCAATATGTGTGTCACACTATCTATGAACCGTATTGCTTACCCCTGTTATGATCAAGTTGGACTTAGCGTACACACATTCCATCATCTAGATGCCATGCTAGCTTCTTATATACAAGCCTTCCTTTCGGAAAATATAAATAACGATACCCTGAATACTTCCGGGTGAAATGCTACAATGATAGATCCGTGCGCTTGCGGATGAAATATCAACTATGGCAAGATCTATCACCATTGATTGAAAGTGCGTTATCACCGACATGGTGATTCCACTTAGTGATATCGGTGGCACGTTTCGAGGCGCCGTTATTAGGGATGGGTTCTAAACCTGTTTCTAGTGATTGCGCTAAGAAACGCCAACACTCCGCCCGGCGGAGGTGCGAGCCACCGTCTCCTCGAGCTCATGCTCGGACGGCGTCTCGTCGGTCTCCTCGCACCTCGGCCGGTCCCCAAGGACTCGACGCCACGCCGGGGCGGCGTCCGAGCGACACCGAGGGGCAGTCCTCATCGGGGGACGAGATAGGGGGAGATCCACCACGCCAACCTGCATGCCACGAGGACGAGTAAGACGATGACACACGAGTCATAGCGCCGAGTAAAGAAGAAGAAAGCGAGCTCACCATAGCCTTCGTCGCCCTTGTGAAGGGGCGGCGCCGGCCACCGTGGGCCCCCGAAGGGGCGTTTCTCCTCCGGTCATCTCCCGGATGTGGAGAGCCCTCCGCCTTAGAGGAACGACGCCGTGTCAGAGCGCCCAGCGATGAGGAGGGGCCAGTGAGCCCGGCGTCGCCGAGGAGCTCGACCTTCCGGGCCACCTCCCGGATCCGTGGCGGCAGGTGGTCGTGAGGGCCCTCCTCCACGGCTTCGTCCGACTTTGGAAACACGCGACCCGTATAGCGTGGGAGAGCGGGTAGGCGTCGTCGTTCTTGAGGTAGAACCACTCATCGCGCCACCCGGCGTTCGACGATGGGAGTGAGTGGCTTGGGGAACTTAGACTTCACCCCCGGGCGTGGCTGGATGGTGACGCAACCCGATCAGAACGGTGCCTTCACCCGTCGAGCCGTGTTGAATCTTGGCGTGGAAGAAGAAGCGGAAGAGCTCCGTTTCGCCTCGATTCCCGACCCACCCGCAAAAAGGTAGTGAAGGCGGCGAGGTGGAGGATCCCTGTTCGGATTCAGTGCCGGAGCTCGACGCCCCAAAGACGAGAGAAGAGCTCGGAAGAAGTCGATGGAGGGAACCCCGAGCCCCATCTCGTGGAAGGAGGCGAAGGAGACGACATAGCCGTCCGGCGGATGAGGCACGACGTCCGTCGGAGGGGGCACAATCCACTCCCTGCGTGTCGGTCAACGGCGGGAGCCCGCCATACACCACGCGCTCCTCAAGCATTGCCTTGGTCACCCCTCGCCGGCGCCCACGACCCCATGGCTTCGCTCCGCCCGACAACGACGCCGGGCGGAGTTCGGCGACTCTCCCTCACTCTCCGGCGAATGGCAACGGGAGATCGCGGACTAGATCTAGGATGCAAGGCCAATGGCGAATTTTGGCGGCGGACGAAAGAGGGGAAAATTGGTTCGATCCTCCGCTCCCTCCTATTTATGGGAGGAGCTCGGGCGGATCCTTCGAGGCAATCGGGCCGGTGAGGCCCACCACGCACTACGGCCCCTCCGGAAGCCTCCACGCAGCGCCCTCCACGTGGCAAGCAATGGGCGAATGCCAAAAGAACGGCGACGGTTACTTCTCGAGAGAAGGTAACGGTAACTTTTCCCAACGGCTATTTTTCCCCAACGGCTCTTTTTATCTGCAGGGAAAACCGCCCGAGCTCATCATCAACGGTCATATTCTCAAGCGGATATCCCGCGACCACGAGCTCACGCCGACCATGAGCTCTAGGTTCAAGGCCGCTCCCACGAGCACGAAGGCCGCTGGATACTGGCCCGAGCAAGGAGTACGACGGAGGAACGGCATCGGCGACCCCCGCCCCGAGCAACCGTGAGAGCTCGGGGGCTCCTCCCAAAGTACGCTTGAGTCGCGGGAGGAAACGAAACGACCTTAGGTTATCCTCCGCGGTGAGGAGGCGACGATCCCCCGAGCTTCTCATAAGATCTCGGGAATCAGAGGTCGAGCCCCGGAACAATGAGGTCGGTCCACGAGCCGACTAAATGAATGGGCGGGTCGCGAAGACGAGCTCAGGCCTCACTCAAGTCATCCGCTATATTGCTCACCGAAGCTTTTCGGCCGCCCTCGAGGTAAAACGGGCTCGAGCTCACCCCCTCCCGCGCAACGAATGAAAGCGGGGGACGAACGAAGAAACACGAACTATTACAAGCCTCTGTGAGGACTCCGTCCTCGTGGAGCCTCGGGGGCTACACCCGCGGGTGCGCTCGCGCGCACCCCGCCTAGAAACCTGGCCCTTCACCTCAATTCGGATAAAGTCAATGAGCGCCTGCAGGAGAACTACTCCCCTCCATGCGCTCGGGGGCTACTGTGGAATACAGATATTCCGGCTATCATCAACGAGGCCAAATTCAAAACAAAAAGCCCATGGGAGGATAGGCCCAATCCACGAACGAGCATTCAAAGGCAGGCCCCGCCGCCTCGGTCGAGATCGAGCCCCGACCTCGCAGCGCCCTCCGTCTCGAACGAGCTCCCCCCTAGGACGGGCTCCTCAGGCATGAGCTCGAGCTCGGCCGTCATTCATTCTCTCCGTCTCGAACGAGCTCGCGGGCGCGAGCTCCCCAACATCGAACAACCTCGAGCTCGACCTCGACCGACGAGCTCCTCTCTCCGTCTCGAACGAGCTCTCGGGTCATACGGTTCTCGCCCAACGAGGGGCACGGGGGCACGATGTTGATCGATAAGGCCGCTGCTACTTGTCGGCGCCCCGCAGCCTATGGCAAGATATCGTCGGGAGAACAAGATCCCCGAAGGCACGCGCGCGGTATGGCCCGTCAGGTCACGCCATGCCGCGCCGAACACAACAGCAACCACTACAAGACAAGGGCGACCTCGACGACGATACCCGAGCTCTCCGCCCGAGCTCTCTCCGGTCCACACATTCTCCCGAGGCGTGAGGTACACGCATTTATGGTCGGCGACGCCGCCGCAGCGCCCGACCGCGAGGGCGGCGGCGTGCCTGACGGTGATAAGACGTGTAGGCGGCGGCGGCGGCGCAACGAGCTCAATGTTTCCTCCACAACCCGGCCGCCCGAGCTCCGAGCTCGGCGACCAGCGCATCGGGATATCGGGATATGGAGCCCCCCCACGAAACTCTACCATGACCGCCAAGCGGGCTACCAAGTAGGGCGGCGACGACGTGCGCACGCCGGGCGGTCCGGCGTGCCCTGCAAACCGGCGACGTTTTCCTCTTCACCCCTCGAATTTGTATTCCTTCTCCTCCTAAGCCCCTCTCTCGATGGCCTCATGTACACCCCCCTTGAAACTATAAAAGGGGAGCCTCGGCCATTGGGAGAGGGCAGGTTCTCTAGCGCAGAAGCATACCAGCTTACAACACACCCGATCACACACATTCACAGAGACTTGGGAGCTCATCTCCCTCTCTCACCAGCTTGTACTCGCCCCGGTACGAGTCACCGAGCTCGGATAGTGCATACACTAGACTAGGGTGCCCAATTGCCCCGAACCAGTATAAACCTTGTGTCATTGTCCCTTGAGTTAGACCATCGTTGCACACATTAGCCAGTCGATTACTGTGGCCGTGGTATACGACCACGACATGGTTGGTGCATTAGTTGGGCTAGGCTACAATCCAAAACAGGGTGAACCAAATAAGTCGGGTCCGTTTAAGCTTTATAGCGGCTTATCAACTGCGGATACACAACATACACAACACCGCTTATCAACCATAATACAATAATCTCTCATAGGGCCTCTTTGGGAGGGCTTCATGAACTCCGGCCACGACTGCATACACTTTGTAGCACGCCAAGGAGCCTGAGGTGAAGATTTTTTGGCTCCCAACCATGAGAGAGCAAGAGAAGAGAGAGAGAAAGGGCTCCTATGAGCAAAGTAATGCCCAAGAAGAAGGAGCCGAGCCGGGTGCTCCGTCTTCCAAACGGGGCCATAATGAATTAGTATTTGGCAAAACACCTCCCTCTACTATTCGTAGTTAAATCGTTTATAAATAACAACCTCATGGCCATCATCATCAGGTATGTAACCACAAGTTTCGTGGCCGCGACACAGGCACACCTGCACACGTCAGCTAACTAGTTTTTTTTAACGTAACACGTCAGCTAAATAGTTAAGGTTTTTTTTTGAACGTAACACGTCAGCTAACTAGTCAAGGTCAAGCTGGAGGCGTGGCCCTCCTTGTCTCAGTCACCTCCATGTGGGTCCCGTCGGTCGGAACCGACGACTGGTATGGTAAGCAGCTGGTTCAGCTGGTTGGCTCTGATTTCAATCGCTATCGCGCTGCGCGTCATCCCCCTCCCCATTCTCCTCTCCTCCTTCCACCCCGCAAAACCCCCGCGTCGCGTCGGCCATGTCTCTCTCCGGAGGCGACTAGGGTTTCAGCCCCCGCACCGCTCGAGCCACGTCCTCCACCAGATCCCGGCAGCCGCGCTCCGCCGTCCGCCTTCGCCGCCCCTCCCGCGGTCGCCCCCGGCGGTGCGCTCCGCCGACACCCGACGCACCTCGTCTGCTCCGTCACCCGCACCGCCGCGTCGGCGCCGGATTACTTAGGGTCTGGGGTTTCGCCAACTGCCGCTCGCGCACGAGGGATCGAGCTCGCGGGTTCCCCTCCTCCTCCGCCCCGGGTAAGAGGTTCCCCTCCCTGCTCCGCACGCTCCTCGATTCGGCCCGTTTCGCTAGATTCGCTGCGTGATTTCGAGCAATGCTGCTGGTTTAGGGGTTGTATTTCCGCTTGACTAGACGCCCGATTTCAGCCGAGTTAGGGCGCGGGTTCTGGGTTTCAAATCGTGAGCTGTGTGCATCTGCGCGGCCGATTTGGCAGACTCGAGCATTTGAAGGCCAAGTGTTGGTGGGTAGCACCTGTATTTCTGCTTGCCTTGGTGCGCGAAGTCAGCTTTGTTGGAGCGCGGTTATGGGGTTCAAATGTTAAGTCTACTTCGGAGGAGGCGTGTCCGTCTGTGATTCCAATTTTCGGGCATTTCGAGGTGGAGATGTTGGGGAGTTTTCACCAGTATATGGTCGGTCTTGCACGAATGCTGCATTCTGTGTCTGTGCACCTCGAGTGCTGTAGCCAGGAAAAAAATGGTTAATGCTTAGATGACAGTGCTTGTTCAGGTATGCAAGTTGTGGCATGAACTACTGCTTCTTCTGGTCAGGGTTAATTAAGGTTGTTCAGTTCTGGATGTGCTTATGTTTGACTTGTATAGGGTGCCTGCAACTAGTTGAAGGGTGATGCCTAGGTGAGCTTGTAGGAAAAAATTTCTGGCGCATAGTTCTTCATTTTACTTAGCTTGGTGACCAATCCAATTCATGTGGGATCAATCAGCGCTTAAAACTGTATTATCAGTCAAAAACTAACTCCCACTGTTTTTCTAGTGTTAATGAGTATGTCTATGTCAAACACAGACACTTATAACTATAAAACATGTTAGCATCAATCAACGTTTTTCATGTCTGATTTTGTGGTTTCTTTATGTTGTTGATCAGTACTTATAGTTTGGTTGCAACATCTGATGCAGGACTCATTGTAAAATACTGAAATTCATTTTCTTGCATTGGTATTTGCAGAAACTCTTTGATTAATTTGTTTATATTCTCTTATTATAGATTTAAGCTGGAAGTTTTCAAGAAAACTTCTTCTACAGTGTCCTGTTGCATGAGTCAGTTGTTTTGAGGTATACCTCATAATAACAATGCAGACACGAAAAAAGGGTGCTGCAAAAAATGCAGCTGGGGTTTGCGCCAATCCCAAGACAAGCAAGCCATCAAGAAGGGGAACTCAATCGACAGTGGCTGAAAAGAATGTAACTGATCTCATCACATCTTCTTCCAAGAAGCAGAGACCAGGTAAAGTTAACTTGACAATACATCTTTTGTACAAACCTTTTTTGTAAATCATCTTATGTCCAATCTGAAGAAAGTCATTGTCCTATAAGTACTTATTACACTCTATTTATTTTGACACTGCTTTGGAAAAAAACGTTGTTTTTTTACTCATCATTGAATTGTTGTAGGTGTTTCTGCTGTCTCTATGGTTGCAAATATTTGCTTTTGTGCTCAAATGTTACTTCTAATGTTCTATTGCTAAGTTGATTTACTATTAGGATGGGAGCATTGACTGGATCTGATTGCTACAATTGTGTTGTTGTTACCACGCAGTTGGCATCACTTCCAAGAAGCATTCTATAGGAGGAAGGAAGCTGTTGGTTTCATGTGATACAACTGATGCTGAAAATGATGCACCTCAGGTGGCCCATAGTATCCCTCCTGATCTGCAGGTAGTTGGCTAAATTTAGACAGTTAACCTTTTTTCTGCAGTATTTCTGTTACTTAATATCTGTGTTGATAATTTGTTCCAAGCAAAACTGATATTTCTGGGTCCAGCATTCTGATGGTGTTGCAGATGACCGTCCCAGTGATTCCATATTCTCTCCAACATACCATCATCACAAGGAAGATGGTCTGAATAACCTATCGAAAGGTACGCCATTGTATGAGAGTTGTTTGATATCAAACTTATTTTCTCTGTTCATTAATTGGGTGGTGCAAACAGATAAAACATTGGTATTTTTTTAGATGACAGCACCTTTATAACATATAATGATAATTTGAGACACACTTGACAAAAAAGAAATTAGTTCTGTTTTGGTTGTTTATCGTCATTTTGGAAATTTCATGTATTCCAGTTAACTGGGTTACAATACTGAATTTCTTATGCAGTCTTTTCTGAGCAGTTGCACACTGTGGCTGTCATATTGTAGTTTCACTGATGCTAAACTCATAATAATTTTATTTCCCTGTTTTTCCTTTCTCCTGAGTAATTCACTTCTGGATTGATACTTGGAGAACAATTTATGAAAAAATTCTTTAAAGAAACATATTTTTATGTCAGGATTTCGCGGTGGGAAATTTGTAACTTGTTTCAATTGCAATTTTTATCTTATATGTTCATGTGAACATTTGGATACCTCGATCTTCCTAGAAGTTTATAGCTTTTAAGTGTTACACTCTGTTTATTCACTCATTGCTGCTTGCTGATTTGTTTATGTTCTCATGGCTGGTTTCATCGCGGTGTCACTGTGTTTTTGAAACATAACCTAAATAATCTTTTTTGGCAGTGCTGTTGACATTTGGTGCATCATTTATGCTGTTTGCATGTCATGTTACTGTGTCAGTGCTATTCATTTTCCCTTTTCATTCCTTGTCACTTCATTTCTTGATTATTGATCATGCAGGCTTAGAACAGCAAACAACACATGTTCACGGTACTAAGGAAGCTAGCCTAAAATCTGGGTCAAACCTTGCATGTAACACTCGTGATGGGATAAATGACCATTCTTGCACAATAAATTTGCAATCAGCTGGGCAAAGCACATTGCTTGAAGTGGACGAGTACAGTGAACTCGGAAACCTTTCCTCAGAAGTGTCAGCAATATATCTTGCTATGCAGCAGTCTAAGTTGGAGTGCATTGATGAACAAAGTCAAGATTCTACATCAACAGAAGGTTATGGTGAAGCTGAGGACACTGAAGAGTATGATGATTTTGACCCGTACTTTTTATCAAAGATTTACCTGATTTATCACTGGTGGTCCCCAAGTTTCGCCCTGTTCTCCTGCCAAAGCAGACCCGAGTTGTCCTACGACAACCCTTGTACTTGATCTGGATGGTATGAACTATTGGCTAACTTAACAGTCTTCAATACTGCATTTAATAGCCTTTTATATCCATTTCTGCAAGACTGCAACCAAAGCAGCTTATTCATGTTATTTTTGTTGTTCGAAACTGCAGAATGTCTGCTGCGTCTAGAATAATACACAAGTTTAAATCATGAATCCATCTATCTAAGACTACTAATTAGTGACAGAATGGAACTAGCAAGTACTGGTCTAATTTTGTTGTGTCTTAGACATTTTTCCTGCAGCGGACTGGTATGTGTTATAACAAGATGAACTCCAGTACTCCACATGTTGGCTAAATCTAGTAGAACAGAA
This sequence comes from Hyparrhenia diplandra, assembly GCA_015847255.1. Lineage (NCBI taxonomy): Eukaryota > Viridiplantae > Streptophyta > Magnoliopsida > Poales > Poaceae > Hyparrhenia > Hyparrhenia diplandra. Next base: position 239,455 of record JADLZK010011466.1, read on the forward strand.
GGCAGATATTGTTTTTTTAGACTGATAGATTTGTACCATGACTATATCACTATCCTGGTATTTCAGAACTCAGATTCAACATGGACGTAGATCTTGGTTGTTTGATGTAAACTAGATTGCTTGTTGCATGGCAGTAATCCTGCACTTACTAGTTCCCAGAAACTTGCCAACCATGCTTTGGACCAAAGCATTTGATTTACTTCACTTTCTCCATTTGATTTACTTCACTTTCTCTTGTATGGGCTCTGTTAGTGCCAGTTGGATATAAGTTTTAAAGTATCATTTGTTTCCCACGTTGATGTTAATTTCGTGTTTGTCTTGCTACATGCAGAAACACTTGTGCATTCAACTCTTGAACACTGTGAGGATGCTGATTTCACATTTCCAGTCCACTTTAACTTCAGAGAGCACACGATCTATGTTAGATGCCGCCCCTATCTCAAGGAATTCTTGGAGAGGGTTGCCAGCATGTTTGAGACAATTATTTTTTCACTGCTAGTCAAAGCATTTATGCAGAGCAACTTCTCAATGTTCTTGATCCCAAAAAGAAAGTTGTTCCGTCATCGTGTTTATCGTGAATCTTGTGTGTACGTGGAGGGAAACTACATGAAGGATCTGACAGTACTCGGACGGATTTAACTCGTGTAATGATTGTTGATAATTCTCCACAGGTATGCACTATCGTATCTTTTCCCCCTTTTCAGAGGATTCTTTTCCATTCGCCCTTCATTCATTCAAACTATCATCTTTATTTTATCCAGCCTGGTAGGGGACATTTGTTTTTGCCACTGACATGCATGTGTTTTACCCTTATCATTAGCATTTTCATTGTCTACAAATGTCTTGGAACCAATGAATTTGTGGGAAATTCTTGCACGCCGTGGTTCATGGTACTTGGGCATTGCATAGCTTCTCAGAATTATTGGGATAGCTAATATAAATTGATAAGTAGTTCTGAAATTTATCCATCATTGATCTTTTGGATCATGCACAGCTGTTATCAGTACATCTGCATTATTCCTGTTGAATTAGCTTCTAGTTGTTCTCTGGTTGGGTTTTGGGTAGATTTGAATGTAAAGTTGCTTTCCTTGGTGCAGGCCTTTGGATTCCAGCTGGACAATGGCATTCCTATAGAAAGCTGGTTTGATGATCCCAATGACACGGAGCTGCTGAAATTGCTCCCGTTCTTAGAAAGCCTGGCTGGCGTTGAAGACGTCCGCCTTTTATAGCAAGGAAGTTCAACCTAAGGGAGAAGGTAGCCACCGCGTCTTCTCTCGCAATAGACATGCAGATGTGACTGTCCAATGCTGCTGGCAGGGATTATTCTGGTGCCAAAGCCTTGGTCTTAAATGTAGTAACAGAGCTGCTATGGCGAATATGTTGAATGTAGCATGTCAGGACTCAGGATCCCCGGGCTCTGCATTGTTGTATGTTTTCCCGACCGCAATGTACAACCCGCTGCCGTTGGGCAGTTGTAGTTGTAGACTTCACTTGCATTCTGTTGGCCCAGTTGACATGTGATGGCCTAGTTATATACTCTTGTCAACCTGTTAATATCATGTAGGTTGGTTGGTGTATTACCTGTTTGTTATATATAACGAGTCACGAGTTCAGGTCACGGATGGGATGAAGAGGTGCGCGAAGACATTGTGGGATTTGAGGGGAAAAAAAAAAAACCTTTTGGTAGGTTGAGATTCTTAGATGAATTCAGTCCCATGAATACTTTTTTATATAAAAAAGGCTTGAATTTCCAAAAGACAAACGTTGCTATCAAGCGAGAATCAATCTCGATGGCTACGGCCATCGATCCATCTCTGTATCTTGCAGCCATATTGGCAGCAGGCTATCATGCATGGGAATCTTTAATTTTCGGCTTATGTGATGAAGGCCGCAAAAAAAAGAAAATCCTATGCAAAGCTTTATATTGGTACATTTGGTGCCACTTCTCTAAGCAATGCTTGATGTATAGATGTCTATAGGCCAAGTTGGCATGTGTATTTGGGATGTTGCATGTCACCGATTGATAGCTACGCCCTACATTCTAATTAAATTATATTTTATTTTGGCTTTTCTAAATAAACTAGGTTGCGTGCCCGTGCGTTGATAACGGGATAACTAAACTTTGTAATAAAAACACATGGATCGCACAATAAAATAATAATACTGTGAAATTACCAAAAGTCAAAGTTCGTGAAATTAACGCAGATCATGAATAGCACGGCGTTGTAGGCTCACAAGCTGTATAGACCTTTCGGTGATACAGCTAAGATAACAGTCAAAGAACATATGGAGTGAAAATGTCATATTAGGTTATTGAAAAAAAAAACAAAATATCAAAGATCCAATCATTCGTAATTCCACATAGACGTGAACTTCCTTGAGATAATTAATAACTGGACTCCAATGTCCTGTTGGTAATTGCTACCTGATGCATTCCGGCTAAACATTTTGTACCACCAGCTATACAGAAATAAACACATGATGATTAGTAAAGAGTTTGAGCATCACTACTTCAATAGTTTCACGGCCACACACAGAGGTTCCAACATTAAGTATGGTGCTCAACAAAAAAACTCGTAGCTTAATGTCACAATACCATTTTGAGACCTTCATATGGTTCGCTAAGAAGCCATGTTAACAAACAGAGTAGTAGGATCAGGTACATGGAAAAGGGAATCATTTACATTTTAGGAAGACCTGAAAATCACCCATCTACGACTTCAATTCTTTTGTTCACTTCTCCATAGGAGTTGGTATAATCTTCAAATTCATGCAAGCTGGAAACTAAAGGTTCCGAGATGAACTGTAAATTTAGTACTCTGCTCTCCGATCAGTCCACAACAGACCCCTTTGTTCATCTAGATTCATTTCATAAGTTTTGTTCCACAATGGCAGAAGGCAATACAAAGATGAGAACAATTGCATCCAACCACATCATATAGTGTCCTAAAGAGTTCACATGCACTTCAAATAAAGCTTAATATGCTAGAATAGACAAGTACGCACACCATTGTTAGCGATCTCAAAAAAAATTGAGCCATCTAAATTTTCTGAAGCAGAGAACAGTCTCTAAAACTGGTAACATACCACATAAGTATTTTTTACAATCACTAAACCATGCGATGAAAATACAAAAACATTAAATTAGCTGAGGCAAACTACATGGTAGATTAAAGCAACACCAAAAAAAAATCCACTGGTTCTGCTATGATAATTAGGGAAATACAACAAGACATTAATAATGTTTAAAAGGGATTTAACAATGTAGCTAAAAAGATGATGCCAACCCAAAGCTATATATAGATCTCAACCATATCATCTGCACTGAAGTTTTCACCTTTTTTTTTTTTTTTTCTTCATTTGAACTCCAGATCATATTTCCTTTCTGCAAAGAGTTGGAGAACATAGGCATTAGTATAATGGACCATTAATATAACCAAACTTATAATAGTATGGACATAACAATTACCCAGTATTAAAAAGTTGATAATCAACCTTTCCAAGAAGGGGAAATGGAACAACAACACCGGGCAACAGACTTGAACAACAAATCTGTAGAAAAAAAAAAATATCATAATTGACTTTGGTTCTTGCACACAACTGCATACTGTGGATTGCTGCTATCTGTAGAACAAATTTCAGAATTCACAGTTTGGTGTTCGAGAAAAAAAAAAAAAACCATAGTATGCATTAACTACAAATTAATTTGTCTTCTATCCCAGTTCCAAAAGGAAGGCGAAAGATGTGATGCCTGAATCTCTCACGTGATCTCCTTGTCCTTCTTCTCCTTGATAGCCCCAATGAACATGAGAAGAATATGCAATCAAGCCATGACACATGCGGCACTGGCTGCTTAATTACAGATTGGGTAGGGTCCTACGAAGAGGGTGAAGGAGTGGGGATAAGAGTAAGGGTGGTGCAGACCTTTCTCGACGACCTCGGCGTCTGTGATAATGTTGAAGTTCCAGAGCTCCAACACCTCACAGGTGGCCTTGATCATGATCACCAGCATAACCACTGCAGCTTCCCGGCCTCCTCCCATTATGCAACATTCAGTTTCAGAGACGAAAGGATATACAATCCATAATATACAGATTTTATGGAGCTCATGCATGCAAGAAATTCCACGTACTGCAAGCTACAGGAAGATGATACATTTGAGATCTCACTATCTCATATATGAGTCCCATTTTCAATAAGAGATAAGAGATTGATTTCATCACATCTAAATCCACGACTTCCCTCCAGCAGGCCTCGATACAACAACAACAACTTAGCCTTTTGTCCCAAGCTAGTTGGGGTAGGCCTCGATGTTACTATTAAATCATTAGTGGTGGTCTCCGTGATAATATCTGCTTAGTTGGTGCAGTGATTCACCACGATGTCACGATAGTAACCGACTGAGAATTGACTAAATCGCGATAGAACATAATGGGATTCAGGAACAAACGGCAGGGCAGGATGAACCTTGGTGGCTGCGTGGCCTCCACCGCTCCTCAGCATGCGTGCGCCGCCGCCGCCGCTCAGCCTACGCGATGCCGTCGCCGCTCCCCGGTCGTTGCGATGTCGCAGCCGCAGCTAGCGTGTTGCCTACCCCGCTCCTAACTCGATGACAATATAATGACTATAGAGCCCCGCAGCATGAGGATGTCCATGACCCCATCCACGATGTCACTTTGGTCTCCTTTCCTCCTAGCTTGGATGGACACAATCACATAATTGCTAGTATTAGAGATATAGAAAATAGAATTGCCGGTGATTGTGTGTGACGCTGGGTTTCCTTTATTCTCACGGTGATTACCTCCAGCTTCCATCTATGCAGTTGTGTTAAGATGGCTTATGGCAGGAACTGTTAAGAAACAAATATATATTAAAGATAAAACACTAGGCAGTTGTGTTAAAAAACCAACAGATTCTTAATTTTGGAAAAGTTTAATGAATATTAAAGATTGTTTCATGGGCCTTGGCTCCTTCAGGTTCTAGTTCGATACTTGGTTGGGAAATAAGCCACTCAAAGACAAATTCCCTTCGTTGTTTAATATTGTTAGGAGAAAACATGATTCTATAGCTCATGTGCTTAGTTCTGACCCATTGAATATTTCCTTTAGACGAAATTTAATGGGGGCAAACTTAAGCGCCTGGCATAGAATTGTTGCATCTTTACAGGGTATTAATTTAACTGAACAAAGGGATGTCTTTATTTGGGGTTTAAATGCATCCGAAACTTTTTACGCTTAAGTCCATGTATGCTTTGCGTTAATTAACAATGGTGTTAGAGTATCACAAGATATTTGGCGTATTAAAGTTCCTATAAAAATCAAAATTTTTCTCCGGTACTTAAAAAGAGGTGTGATTTTAACTAAAGATAACTTAGATAGACGAATCGAATGGTGACAAAAATTGTTGTGTTTGTCATTCTCAGGAAACAATTCAACACCTCTTTTTTTTGATTGCTCTTATGCTAAATTCTTATGGCGCTATACACATACTTTTTGGCTTACCACCACCCTTACATATGAGTGACCTTTTCATAAAGTGGACAAAAATTGCAAACAAAAGTATAATTCATTGTTATTAACAGCATTTCGCTGCTTTTCTTTGTACAATTTGGTTAACTAGAAACGAAGTGGTTTTTGATAAATGTAGACCAAAATCTTTCTTGCGGTACTTTTCGAGGAGGAACATACCGGGGCTGCGACGGTGGACCAGTCTGTAGCGCCATGATGACCAAGCGGGATCACCTGATCAATGTGGGGCAGCACTTAGAGACATCGGCTTTGTAGTTCTTTAGTTCACATGACTGGTTATCCTCAAGATATATTGGTCTTGTTTAGCTTTGAACATTTTTTCGCTTCGTTTCCCGAAGTTAGTTCGCATCTGTTGTTCACCGTATGGCAAGACCTTGTAATAATTGGTCTGATTCTATCGATGATAGATGAAGCCGGGTATATTAATATCCATTATTAAAAGAAAAAAGCTTCCATCTATGCTCGCATGTGAATTTTGTTTCATTTCTTCATTCTTCACTCCACGGGCGAGTAAGGGAATCGCGTGATTGATCCCGTCGCCGTGGCCAGGTCCACTGCATGCGCTAGCGAGTAAGGGAATCGCGTGATTGGAGGAGGGGGGGGAGGAGATAGCATGGCCGGGGCAGAGTGGAGGTGATTTGTTTAATTTTTTTTAGGAAAGATTGTGATTGTGATTGTACGTCGAGTTTTCAGGGGTGGGGAGAGGGAGGGGTATCGCACGGCAGGGTCAATGGCAGAGTCAGTAACAAAGTTGCACAAAAAAAAAATCTACTCTTGTTCTTTTTATGTTGTAAAAGATTGCTTTTACTATATACTAGTATCGCACTGCGTTGCTACGGGACAACTAAAATTTTATACTAAAAACACATGTATCGCACAATAAAATAACAATACTGTGAAACTAAATACCGACGCTAAATGACATTTAATCTAAAAAAATTTAAGTTCGTGAAATTAACACAATCAGAGAGAGCATGACATCACCAAAGACCTACCGCGAAGCTATTCCTGTTTACCGCTATTGCAGACTATAGCGATGGTATTTTTTAGATTTTTGCAAGGTTTGGCAGACCGACGACCCGAGGTTTTCTTTCCTGTACCAATGTTCCCGTGCATTGCTACAGATAACAAACATGCAAATTATTCCTGCACCTCCACGAGCACCTCCTGTTCTTATTCCTGGCCGTTGCAGCAATTGCAAAACATAAACCTACAATTATTGCAAAAATCATTCAGAGTAGTAAACTACAACCGTTAGTGAAATGTGATCATACAACTTAGCTAGGAGTTGGCAAATGGTGGCATGGACACAATATTACCAAGCTCTCGGCCTGATCTCACTTAGTTATACCACATTCAGTCACCTAAAGCAATTCAGTCAGAAAAAAAATAAAATGATTAAGTTTCACCTAAAGCACATTCAATCACCTAAAGCAATTCAATATTACCGAGCTCTCGGCCTGATCTCACTTATAGACAACAAGAATAAAACTATCAACAATTTTCCACTGCCTAATACATGACGATAATTAAGTTTTCCCCTTTTGTTTTTTTCCTTTTAAAATGAGAAGTTGTTTCCCTTGACAACAAAAAAATATTGGCATCACAACACATTCATTAGTCCATTCATGGAGGGAAAAAGGCTCCATGCCTCCTCAAAACCTGTCAGACTGTCCTAAAGGCACTATATTAGTTTGATTGATTGGAAACTGTTGCTTTACAAAAAAGGAAAACCTCATGAGACCTTGGATGGAGCAAAAAAAAAAAAAAAAAAAAACCTGTATTGATGGGGTAAACTATAGGCTGTTGTCCTTGATCAGGGTATTTACATCAAAGCTTGTTTTTTGTTTAAAAACAATTGTTTATTACTGAAGAAAGCGATCCATATATTGCATTATTATATGAAATAGTTCTAATACAGGTCTGAAGGAAAAAGGAAAGCTAGGTTGACTTATTACTGAAGAAAGCGATCCATATTGCATTATTATATGAAATAGTTCTAATACAGGTCTGAAGGAAAAAAAAGGAAAGGTTGACCATTCTAAATCAATTGTGCAAAGCTGATGGTGCTGCCCAACCTCTCTAAATCAATTGAAAGGTAGCACTCTTGATCGTGGGGGCGCAAACGGCTCACTGATGAAGGTTGTGATAACAACTTGAAGACGCCCATCTCAACCTGAAAAGCACCAATATAGACCAGGAAAAAGAGGTTCAACTCGTTAGGCATTTAGAAGAAAATAGTTTCCACACAAGCAACTGCTATACCTCAGCTCCATATGCTACTTGACAAATTCCTAGATGAAATATAAGTTATGAACCACAAGGCTGCTCTCTTCCCATGCTTTCCAAAAAGCATATCGGCTTCACAACCAACTTTATGGTCGACAGCCATGGCTGCTGACTCATAAGCTCAGTCTGAATAACATTCACTTTAAACTTGTTCTTTCGAACAGTAACAGTTTAGTTTTGTCGTAATCTGCAGCCAAGTGCTGGTCAACCAGGCATGTTCATTGTCACCTGAAACCAAAAACGGACACACTGAAGAGGAAGCAGTAAAAGCATGCCAGCAAGGACATTACAGATTTGAATTCCTTTGAAGGTAATTTGCCCATGACTGAGTAAACTATGTTGACCACCCAATATGCAAGTGTGCGCTCATCAACGAAAAGATAACCAAGGATCAATTAATAGAGGCACACTAGCTAGCTAGGAAATGGATATTGAATTATTCATCATATTGTTTATAAATATAATTGTAAATAACTACACAGATAAAAAATGTCAGATGAGATCATGATGATACATCAGTCTATAGAACTTCGAATAAATAATATTCTGATATGTGTGTTTTTTAACGTATAGCAGATAGCAACAGCACGATAACTTGTTACACTTACCTTTTAGTTTACAACTGTCTGATGAATGGTTGATCATCATGTTATCCAAATTGTGTCTGGAGTTATGAATTTCTTGATGTCCTAATATTGTCTGAAAAAGAATACCATTAGGAGCTTCTTGGATTTGGCCAGCTTACATTGCGTTGTTCAATCTAGAATGCAAATGCTACTGTGCACCCGATGATCTAAACAAACTATGAATACTAAAGTGAGTTTGGCAGTATGCTTCCAATTTTGTCGATGATCGAAATGCAGCTCTCTTGGACCCCTATTAGCAGAAGAAACTGACCCTGCAGAACTGCAAGCCGACATGGCTCTCGTGGATCTCTGTGGCAAGGGCGATCTTGCCATAGCCATGGATCCCGATAACGGAGATCAACTGCTGCGCAAGCTCGTCCCTGGGATCGTCGATACAGACAACATCGGCATTTAGGGTGTACGTATCAGATTCAGATGAACAAGAAGACTGTCACGTACCCGTGCAGATACGCCGAGACTGGAGCTGGGTCGCCATGACGGATGACCGCGTTGCCGACCGCCTATGTCATGGTCTCCCTCCAGGCTATGGCCTCGCGCAGCTTTTGCCCTGACCTGCACTGTACGTGAGACGGCGCCAGAGGAACCAGAGCGGATCGAGAGGCAAGCGGAGCCAGACCCAGTCCTGCCCGCGATCGATGTCTCAGTGCTTCAAGGGGACACGACGCCCTGCCCCGCCACAAGCGACGGAGGCCCCACCCGGCTTCGTCCTGCCCACGATGAGTTTGCGGTGCTTCAAGTGGCAGCGTGAAATGGCAACGACACGCTGCCGCACACCCACAGCAATGGCGGCCCTGACCAGCTTCGGTTCGCGAGGAGGAGGCCACTGTGTCGTGGTCTAGCGAGGACGTCGTAGAGGCCGAGGCGGCGGCGGCGCATCGCGACGAGGAGGCCGCGGTCTCGCGAGGGCGTCGCACGATAAATGTGGGCGATCACCGTGATCCGCGATCAATGAGGAAGGAAGGTGAGCGATCAACGCGATCGCAGGAAGGGAGGCCTACCTGGCGACTGGCGTCGCGGTATCGCATGGTCTCGCGACCTGATTGCCTGATTGGGTCTTTCCTTACCAGTGGCGATTTTTCTATGGAGGAGGGGAAGGCGAGATCGCACGGGAGAATTCTATGACGCACCAAATTTTTACCGCACGAAACGAAGGCCTCCTTTTCATCCTTTTTATGTTGTATGTATATAGAGATTTAGACACACAAATGTATAATTATCTAAGTACATAGCTCGCTATGCATGTATCCAGTAAACCTCTTACCAGGCCTAAACACCGCCATTACGAATGACAGAGGCCGGGAAGGCTGCAACATCAGTGAGCGATCTAATGCTCATCGTTAAGGCCCAAGCCGATCTTTGGATTCAGGCCAGGGCGAAGCACCTACGCGAGTTAGCTTCCCGGGGTAAGGTCCTAGTCATCCATGGACTATAGGAGTAAGATCATCATGTAGCCCTTCGTGGCATGCGGCCAACGGCCAACTCTTGTACATAAACCTCTATTCTACTTAATGCAAAGACAAGCAACGCTCTTGCGTATTCGAGAAAAAGACAGAGGCCAGAAAGGGGAGTTCATCGCTAGCCTAGAGAAGAAAAGGATGATAAGGGCCACCTGTTTGAGCAAGGGCCCTCGAATCAAACATCTCAGTAAAAGCTGCCACATGTAGTGGAAAAGGAGGAGACACTAAACGTAACCGTGGTGTGCAGGGCAGCACCAACTAATGATCTCAATTTAAAATTCATGTTACACATAGACTTGGATTGCTAAAGACTCAATTCACCTAATATAACGCAAATCAGTGGTCTTCTAATCCCACCAATCTATCCAAAGTAGACATGTTTTTTTCTATAACACGCCGAAGGCGCACATTGCATTGCTGCAGACAGGAGTTTTAATCGAAACAAATAAACGGGACAAGAATCGAAGTTACCGAGGCCTAAACTCACACCGACCCCACCCGAGAACCGAAAAGGACTACATTGCTACAAGTTTGGCTACAAAGGAAAAGATGATCCCGGGAGGTGGATCACAACACCTCACCCTCCAACCCTGTCAGGTCCAAGTCCAAGGTCGATAGGTCGAAGTCTCCATTGAGCAGGATTTGCATTGTGCGCTTCTTCCTATAAGACAAATTACCCCCAAAAGCCGGCCTGAATTTGCTTTGCACATCTGCATCGGTGGCATTCTCCTGCACCTGCTCTCCTAATTTCTTCAGAAGGAGGTTCTGTGCTTGACGAGTCGCATTGGCAGCGCGCGGCTTGGCCGCAATCCGGCCACTCCATCGCAACGAGTGCACCGAGACAAGCATCCTTGTGCGGCGAAGGTGCGGATCCGGCGCGAAGAACCGGCGTCTGCAGGGGGAGGCAAACCGCAGACTTCAGTTCCGGACCGCACCATGAGGGTATCAAGCTCGCTCTTGGATGACGGAGGCGTGGCGTCCGGCGCCCCTCACCGGTGTGCATTCAATCTCGAGGAGCAACAGCTTCCGTCGAAGACAGACCATTTACGGACGCATCATCAGCACCATCGGCACCAACAACCGCCGATAACCTGGAGAGAAAAGATAGCACCTCATTTGTAAGCTCGCCTTCAGCAAGATCGGCCCGCCAATCTTCACGCGCTGGCAACGCAGCCAGCTCAAGGCCCCCGGAGGCCAAACTGAGCGATGTGGCACCAGGAGGCAATTGACGAGCCGCAAATCCAAGCTCAAAGTCAGCCATACCCGCCCACCAATCTTCCGAAGTCGGCAACACCACCTGGGCCTCCATGGTGGCAGCTGTTGGAGTAGACGAGCGCAGACATGCCTCCACCTCGACCAAGATAGGATCGAAAGTCCGGGAAGCAGGCCCTCCCGCAACGGAACACCGCAGGTCGGGGGGGTCCAAGCAGCAGCTGTGGTGAAGTAGCTGCGACGTAAGTTGCGCGGTCGACAGAGGCGGCGGTAGCGGTGTGGACACGTGTCCTGAGGTGTCGCGAGCTCCTGGCGAGGCCGAAGGCGTGTGTGAAAGGCCACGCTTGCATGCCCTTGCCCGATGGCCGGTTGTTGACATCCAAAAATGGCTTTGTCTAAGACATGGTAAAATCCCAGACTTATTGGCTTGGTCCAAGTCACGGCAAATTTCCGCAGACTTAGTCATATTTTGGAAGATCAAAACGGGCTTCTTCTGGAAGTGACCGGACGACCGGGCGACGGTGCGTCCGATCAACCACCAGCGGCGTCACGGGTCGAAAAGGCGCGTTTCCAGAACTCTTCGAAATGACCGACGCTGGCGCGACGCGCGTCCGGTCAACGAGATGCGCGTCCCGGTCCAACAAGCGCCCGGTGAGCGTCCGGTCAGCCCGGTGTTCCCAGCAGCGGTTTGAGCTGAACGGAACCGGCCGGACGCGGGCGGCGGCGCGTCGATCAAACCGGTCTAGCGTCCGGTCAGCCCCGCGAATCGTGTGTCCGCACGCGATCCGAACCGATTGTTTTCTAATCGTGTTTAGGTCGGTTTTTGGAGCTTGGAAACGTCCAAGAACGGTTTCCTAAAAGGATAAGACCACCCTCCTCTATATAATAAAGAGGTTCATGGCCGATTTGATCCCATCTACATCCAATCGACAAATCAATCTACCACCGTCACGTTTGTAGGTCATCTTCTTCTCTCAACCCTTCTACCCTGCTGTTCGGCGGCGTTCTTCACGAATTTCGTCGGCGTTCTAGGCGGCCTTGCCAGTCCTAGGGCATCCCTCGCGTGCGTCCTCCCGACGGGTCTTCCCGGAGATGCGTTCGGAGGTTCTTCTAGCCGTCACCGAGCTCTACATCGGTCCTAGCGATCTTCCGATCGTTTGCCGACCGATCACGCTGCGGTGTTCGCTGCTTCAAGGTTGTGTGCAACCTTCGTGGGCGTCCAAGGCCCTCCCGGTGTGTTTGGCGGGGAACCCTAGTTTCGCGTCAACACCGGTATCCCGCAACGGAAGCATCGTGACGGGAGAGTGACATTGGGCGGCGGCGTGGGCGGCGGCGTGATCGCGGTCGAGGCAGTTGAAACGGTGACCCACAAGCTCCAGCCGTGCTGGACGGCGGTGCTTGGGTGCCGCTTTCACCGGCGAGCATCTCTGGCGACGACCAACGACCTTCTGGAACCTATCGGCGTCGGCGATAGCCCCACAGCGAGCAGACGGGGCTCGTCGGAGCCGTGGGCCAAGGCGATGGTGCACGGGGCCCTCGCCGCTGGTGCGTTCAGGCGACGCTTTTGCGGGCACCCCGCGGGCTGCAGCGGAGGAGCATCACAGCCGGGCAGGCGCGCTGGAAGACATGTTGCCTATTCGGTTTATTTTTTGCTTTGCTTTCTAATTTATGCATGCACTTGAACCTAGGTATCCGCTCATGTTGAGGCATATGGCCACCGTTGAGCTTTTGATCTGCTCAAGGAGGACGTGAGTAGGTGGTGGTTGTCATTGCGTCATCGCCGGAGTCGGCAACAGATTTATCTATAACTCCTATAAAGGAGAGCCCCACTAAGTAGTTCTCTTGACATGCAACTATGCCACATCAACAGCCCCACTAACACCCATACAAAAGAAACTGAAGCCACGTCACCCGCAGTCTCCTCAACTGCCGAATGCACCAATTAAAGCTCAAAAAGAGTTGAAACCCAAAAAGTCCCTCGCATCTTCATTAGTAGACAAGCAGTGCAGCCGAAGAGTCCACAAGAAATGGGGCAGCACTGCATGCGTATACATCATTAGTAGACAAGCAGTTCGTCTCCCGTCCGTGCCGCTTCTCCTGCGCACCACGAATTCAATTAGTTGAAAGTTCAAAGGTTGCCACCACCACATCTCCATAGTCTATTGCCGTGTATATATATCCCAAGGATCCGAAGACAGTATGTCGTCCCGTCATATGTAGTGCAGCAGATCGACCGAGTTGTAGTGCATGACATCTTCTTACTTGCACTTGCAGGTGGTGTCTGACCTTCATCAGGTGCAAAGCTTCCAATGGCAGGTGATAGAAGTGCAGGCTGCCATGGGGCGGTGTTCGGCGGCCGTCGACTGCATGGAGGAGACTCGTCAACAACGAGGTGATGTACGACCAAGTCAAGGCAGTGGCTAAGAGAAAGATCAAGGAGGCCAGCGTGAGGTTGTGCTCCGTCGCCATCAAGTACCTGAATAGGCTTCTAACGCTAAGCTGCAGCTGGCTGTTTACTGCCACGACACCACCCCTCACGTGTATATGTACATACTCCAGAAATCAATCTCGGGCACACGAAGGAGAAGGTGGGGGAACACGCCGCTGCACCTGGCCGTGATCGCCATGCTGCTGGTGCGTGACGTGAAGGTGAACCTGAGCATCATGAACAACGACGGCCCGACGCCGCTGGACCTGGCCATCAACGAGCTCGACCACGGCTACACGTACCCGATGAAGAGCATGGAGCTCGTCACGGGCGTCGCCTGTGGGATCGGCGTCGTCGTCGCGCCCGTCTACATCGCCGAGATCTCGCCGGCCAACGCTCGCGGACACATCGCCACTTTGTCGACGGCCATCGGAGCCGGGGAGGAAAACGTGCGCGCCGGCCGCCGCTGCCTCTGCGCGCGCGCCGGGCGCTGGTAGCCGCTGCCTCTGCCTCCCTGAGCCGAGCGCCGCTGCCCTTGCCGGTGTTGCCGCCCTGCGGCGCGCCGCCGCCGTCTCCACACGCGCACGGGACAAATGCGATGGGGATTGGGAGGATACGGAGCGAGCGGCGCGATCGATGCTGGATGTGTGCTGCTGGTTAGGCTTGGGCCAATGGGCCATTGACATTGGCTTGGGCCAATGTGCATCGTGTTGGGCATTGAGGAGGGCAGGAAGGGAAGTGAGTGAGCCCAAGATGCAATTCAGGCCTGTTATTTCATTCAGTGTTGTTACTGTCATTTTCTATTTTTTGTATATATATAATCATGTCATGGTACAGTACAACGACGTACATATAACCAAATCAAATATTCATGTCCATTCAACTTCTCTATTTAGCATATATAATCAAATTCATTCAAATTTTCTCTTGCACATCCGCAGCAACGCGCGGGGAAGAATCCTCTAGTTTTACGAAGAAGAAGCCATGAAGGTTGACGTGGGCCAATTTGGATGGGCTCTATGCCTGTATGGGCTGAAAATGTTGTTGGTGGGGCTGTACGTTGATCTAGGATGCGCTGCGCCTGGCCTGCCGCATTTGGCTCTCTCATCTGTTTGGTGCCGCCTGCTGGAAGAAGTGCCGGTCAGTGGTAGCAACTAGCAAGTGCAATCCACATCATCATCGTGCTCTTCGATCATCATCATGATGATATAAGATATACATGACATGATGCAGACCATCCATCTAATAGCGCGAAAGATTTGTCAGTTTCTCATTCGAAAACGGAAAAGCAAAGGCAAACCATCCATCCATATGAAAGCCAAAGCGAGGCGCCACTTCACGATAGGCCTGGCCGGCCCTCCAAAGTTTGTTGCCGGACGTGACGTGACGCGCGTGACACACCGCACAACACTTCACTTCAGCAGGTCCGTTTCATCCATCCTGATCGAGAAACTCTGTCGCTGCAGTACTGCAGTTGGGCTGCGCTGAGCAGAGCAAGAAGGACGATGGCGACCAACAAGGTGGTGGTGGACCTGCGGTCCGACACGGTGACCAAGCCCTCGGACGCCATGCGCGCCGCCATGGCGGCGGCCGAGGTCGACGACGACGTGCGGGGCGCGGACCCGACGGCGCGGCGGTTCCAGGAGGCGATGGCGGCGATCACGGGCAAGGAGGCGGCGCTCTTCGTGCCGTCGGGGACCATGGGCAACCTCGTCTCCGTGCTCGCGCACTGCGACGTCCGGGGCAGCGAGGTCATCCTCGGCCACGACTCCCACACCCACATCTACGAGAACGGCGGCATCTCCACCATCGGCGGCGTGCACCCAAGGACCGTCAGGAACAACGCCGACGGCACCATGGACATCGACGGGATCGTCGCTGCGATCAGGCCGCCGGGCGGCGGGCTGTATTACCCGACCACCAGGCTCATCTGCTTGGAGAATACACATGGGAAGTGAGTAGGCTGACGATCTTGATGGTCAAAATAACATTTGTTATTACCTATATAAGTTGTATGTTTGTTACTGCCTCTGCAGTTGTGGAGGGAAATGTTTATCCGTAGAATACACTGACAAGGTCGGCGAAATTGCCAAGAGTCATGGCCTCAAGCTTCATATTGATGGAGCTCGCATTTTTAACGCCTCTGTGGTGAGTAGTAGTATATATGGGTTCAGTCTTCAGATATCAATTTTATGGAGGGTTGAGGTCTGAAAGAAACCATATGTCTAAGTAAGATGTATATAATTTGCCTCTTCACATAGAAACTATAGACATCTATGTGTGCATGCGTCCGAGCCTCTTAATCCATAATATTCATTGTGCCAGGCACTTGGAGTTCCTGTGGACAGACTTGTGAAAGCCGCAGATTCAGTTTCGGTATGTTCAATTTTCAAACTACTATACTCAGCTACGTACGTACACTGCTTACATGTGAATCAACAATAGATACATGTATGTATGATATTTCTCTTTGAAACTTAAACTTCAGGTATGCCTGTCTAAAGGTTTAGGTGCCCCCGTTGGATCAGTTATTGTTGGTTCAAAGGACTTCATTGATAAGGTCCGATCAATTGTGTTTCCAAGTTTAAACTGCATCGTTATATTATTGTAAAAAGAAAACAACTGCAAGCTACAGTGGAAATATGAACATTGAACAATACCTTCAGGCCAAAATTCTGCGGAAGACCCTAGGTGGTGGAATGAGGCAGGTTGGAGTTCTCTGTGCAGCTGCTCATGTTGCCCTTCGTGACACTGTGGGAAAGCTTGCGGATGACCACAGAAAGGCTAAAGCTTTGGCAGGTTTATTTTTATCTTTTCTAAAAAAAACTTAGTAAGAATTGGCTGTGCTCTGTCTAAGGACATAATTTTTCCCTTTTCTAAAAAAGATTTATTTTTCCCGGAGTGTTTGTTTCCCGACTTTTTATCCTAATTAAAGCAACCGGGTATTAACCTTCACTGACTTGAAGTCCTGAACTTGTCACTCTCGTTCGTTTGCCTAGAGGGACTGAATAAAATCGAACAGTTCACAGTGGATTCAGCTTCAGTCGAGACCAATATGGTCAGCTTCCTACATTATTTCTCGTTATCCACTATATATGTAACTGTAAACGTCCCATTTGTAACATGCCTATGCTTTGTAAGGTATTCTTGGATATTGTGGATTCACGCATATCATCAGCCAAGCTGTGCCAAATCCTGGGAACGCACAATGTGCTTGCCAATCCAAGGAGTCCAAAAAGGTGAAGTTCCTTTATTGTTCAGTACTTTTTAAATAAGATTTAGCATGTCAAGTATTTTTCAAATAAGATTTAACATGTTGAAAAAGGTGAAGTTGCACTCAGTAGTTTAGGATTTAGTACAGAGTAAGTTATTTTAAAAATATGATTTACCATTCTTCTGCACTTTCTGGAGTATTAGTCTTACTAACTTCACTCAGTTCACTGAGACTACCAAATTTAGCAATATCAGCAGTCTTTTTGAAACCCAGACAATACCATCCATTCTAACTATTCAGATGACCTCTTTTATTCATGCAGTGTCAGGCTTGTCCTTCATTACCAAATTTCAGATTCCGATGTTCAATATGCACTGACGTGTTTTAAGGTAGAATATGCAAAAGCTCACGCCGTTTCTACTTTTACTATGACTGTTCTGGTTCGTGTAATCGTGTGTGGCAGTGTGAATACCACTGAGATATGATCTTATTTTTTCAGAAAGCTGTTGAAGAGCTACTGAAGGGCAGTACTGAATTCGAGCATTTGGCAGATACTACTACCAAGAACGCCTACGGGCACTAGGACACCACTGCTGATGCATCCGCTCGGTGGCCTTGCTTGTCTGTAATGAACTCGAAGATGCTGTAGCCACACCAAAACTTTGCTGAATAAGTGTTGCTTTTCACTCATTTCTTCGATGTGTTCGTTCGTTCTTGTGCATTAGTCTGTCTGCGCAGAATTGCCTGGTCCTTTACACTTCCTGGTAAGACGGATGTGGTGAAATGGAAATGAATACGTAGGTCTTTCCCTAAAATAAAAAGGTAAATATGGCAACAGAAGGAAAAGATTTAGAACAGAGCCTAGTATGCATGGGGAAAAAAAAAGGTTTATCCTTCGAATGCTAGAAATGAGCTTAATGGGCCGAAATCTTTAGTATTGCTCTCTGTATGGAACATCTTGTTTTTGCTCTGCCTGGATAATGTTTAGACTCGGGTTTGGGCTTGATTAGCTGACAAGGTTTAATAACCTGTGTCTAGTTTAAAACTTCAAGTCTGGATTTCGTTTAGATTTAGGGGCTAGCTAGCAAAGTCCTACTAGATTCAGGGAATGCATGAGTTGTTCTATCTTGGAGAGTTCATCACAAAATAGCGTTTATCCCAAAGACAACGACTCCTCCCTCCCCGACCCCGCCGCGGTGACCGGCCGGTCCCCGCCTCCTTCCTGCCATGGCCCCCACATCGACCTCCTCCCCCCATCCTTGAGCCGGATCTGTGTTTTTGTGACTTCGTCGTCCCTGCTCCGCGGATCTGGCGCTCTCCACAGCTCTAGGATGGAGCCCGGCTCCGCTTTGCTCCCGTCGCTCATGGGCGGCGAAGTGGAGGAGGAGGAGAGGAAGGTCCCTAGCGTCGGCCTTCCAGCTTGCAGGGCCCCTGGATGATGGCCCCGTGGACGATGCGCTTCGTTGCCTCCGCCTTCCGCCTCGCCGAGCTCGATGGGGAGGGAGTTGATTCCGCTCCGGCTCAGGGTGATGTTCGGGCTCCCTCTGCTGCTCCTGGCGATGGGCGGGCGGCGCACTCCCACGGGAACTCCTCGACTGCGGTCCCGAGTGCCTACCGGTGACTCGGAGGGTTCTCGATTCGGGTTGAAGTGCCCCGCCGCCCGCGCGCCTAGCTGCCGTCGCTTTTGGCGCCACCCAAGCGATGCAAGGGGACGGGATGGACGGTGGCACCCACGCATCCCGCCGGGCCACTCGCTCTGTCATCCCCGCCTCCGGCGCCCGTCTCGCCGACGCACCCGCTGCGTGCTCGGATGCCGACGGTTTCTACCGAGTCAAGAGCCACCATTGCGACAGGATGCGCACGCCGCCGCGTTCTCCGGAGTCCATCCCATCGGAGTTGGAGGGCCTTTGCTTCAGCGCATGCGCAATGACCATGTGCGGCGCCAATTGCGGCTTCGATCCACGCTGCCGCTCTTCTTTGGGAGGAGGGTCATCGGCGGCCGTCTGTCCCCCACGCGGAGCAGCACGGGGGCGTGCCGTTCTTTCTTCGCCGCCGGACTCCGCCGCGCCTCGGCCCGGGCGCCCTCAGAGGCGCCGCGGGGGATTGTCGCCTCGCCACCTTGTCGTCCGGCGGCCGCTCTCCGACACCGCCGCCGCTCCCGGTGGCACTGGCCACCATGAACGCTGGCCCCTCCCCACGGCGTCGTCCACCTCATCGCCCGTGGTGCCCCCCCGGTGGGTGATGATCGGGCGGAGTCTCTCGCTTGCTGCAGCCCCATGAATTCGGCCGATCCTTGTTGTTCCACGGTCATTTTGCCTCTTGGGGCATGCTCTTGTTGCACGACATCGGTGGTTCTCTCCGTTGACCACCACGACGGTCTACCAAGTACGATGACCGGGTTCAACATTGGCGCGGGGATGTCCATGTACGCCGCCACGAGCCCGAGGACTTCCTAGTCCACTTCGGGAATATGGATGACCGTAATCGGCCTGGCGCTCCCGCCCCGGTGCTCGTGGCGTCCATGGCTCGAGAACCTCCGATCTGTTCATGGGGCTTTCAAATTTCGGGTGCTCGTGGGAATTTGATATCTACCGGTGCATGCTCGCAACACTTGTCTCCATTCAGGCAGTCCCGGGGCCTTCCTACACCAACATTCAGCTCACCAGACCGCGGAACATCCCTAGTGATGATGATCGAGAGGTGTTTGTTATAGCTTGGTGTTGGCACCCACGGTTCATTCTGTTGAGCAACTCATTAACATCCCGGAGCCGGATGTTGGGTCACTGCGCAGCCTCAAACCGAGATGAGTGGGCAACTTTATGCCTTGCGGCTCCGGATCGTTGAGTGCGGGACCTTAGGCCGCCACCGGACACGGGGCACGGTGCTGGCTGGTGGCAATGGAGATGACGGTGACGGTGGAGGTGGGGATGGTGCTGGTGGCTGCCATGACCACCACCGCGAGTACTTCCCATCCCCTAGGCGGGATTCCGATGGCAATAATTTACGGCAACCACAACCACCATCACCCCTACGTCGACTACCCCCCTTCCTATGGGGTCGTCAACATGGGTGACATCGCCGCCCGCTGCGCGCCGGCATTCACGGTCGCGAGGTGCCGCCGGAGGTGCCCGGCCGGTGGGTGCTGCATCGCCACCGCACACGCCGCATGCCCCGAGGTTGATGGCTCCGGCCTTGCGGTGGAGCCTCCCCGCCCACCGTGGAGCCCGATGGTGCTCCGACCACACCCCGGTGATGACGGTGCTCCCGGTGGTGCCGCCACTCCAACGGCGTGGTTTATCCACCGTGCCTCGCCCGGCCCGCAGCGTGGAGTCGTTGGGTGCTTCGTGGCAATCACACCTCAACTTCTCTTCGGGGCGGGCGCGGCGTGCGCACACCACCCCTAGCTCGGCCAGTGGACTGGTGGTCCAAGTTGGTCGACGCCGAGCCGATGCAAGCAACCATGACTTTGCCGGATAGCCCGCTCCTCGAAAACCATGACCGGTGGACCGGACTCGTTCAATGTGAGTTCGTCGGGCCTCCTATTCTTCAAGCCAAGTTGAGGTGCCTCTGCGGCAACCGAGGTGGTCATACGATGCCACGCCTGCAGCGTCCACCGGGCCGTGCACAGGGGACGCACGGCGTGGGTGCCCCACGCCAAACACGCCACCACCGGCCGGGCCGCCATGGATGATGGGGAGGCGGGCGCCTCGCCGTTGGCGGCCGCCGCCGCCGCCTCCCAACCACCCCGACGCTTGCTAGCTTCATCGACTCCCTTAGGTGCCCCTCTGCAGGACCGCCGCTCACCACGCCCATCAGCGGGTCTCCCCGTAGGGACGAGCCCGCCACTCGTACCGAGGCGTAGCGTGCGCATCGCCGCGCTGTCGCACCGGCGGGAACCTAAGCTGGAGCTCCAAGCCAAGAAGGTGCTGTCCGGAAGTGGCGGCCGGCGACGGACCCCCATCGCGAGTTGCCCGACGCTTCATTCAACGAGGAATTCCACAAAGAATTTGGTGAGCCGATTTCTCGTCCAAGCGCAAGATCATACACTCTGCCATGAAGGAGCTGTTCCCCGAGCGACGCCGGCGAGCGTCCTCCAGGCGCTAGTGAGCTGCAACTAGTTTCCCCAATGGATCATTACCAAAATGCTTGTATGGAACGTGAGTGGCCTCAACAGCAGGGCGCGGCGTGTGGCCGTCCGGGACATTGTGGTCCTCGAACGAACGTGTGTGTCGATGCTTGTACTTGATGGAAACCAAAGTTGATGTATTCTCCCTGTAATGATTAACGAGCTTTTAGGTGGTGGTTGTGACTATTCTTATTTGCCTTCTGTGGGTGTTTCCGGGGGTGTGCTGGTCGGTTGGAACCGCGACCGATGGCAGGGCTTGCATCCTAATGTTGGAGCCTTCTCGGTCACCGTACTTCTAACACCGGTCGATGAGGGGACCGGAGAGCCATGTTGGCTTACTGCTGTGTATGGGCTGACTGGCCATGCCCTCAAGGAGGCCTTCTTGACTGAGGTTGAGGCGCTCGCCTCAACTTGCCAAGGAGCCTGGCTCATTTGCGGCGACTTCAACCTTATTTACCAGGCTCAAGACAAGAACAACGCCAGGCTAAACCGGCGTATGATGCAGTGCTTCAGGCGTACTATTGATGACCTGTAGCTGGCGGAGCTGCACCTCCATGGCCTCCTGTACACATGGAGCAACGAGCGCCCTCGATCGACCATGCAGCGGATCGACCGGGTCTTCGCAACAGTCCGTTGGCTCGAGCTCCACTAGCTGGACGCCTGCAGGGTGCTGGACATTAAGCTCCGCAGCGTGGCCAAGGCGCTGGCAAGCTGGAGTGCCAGACGCATTGGTAGCGTAAGTTTCTAGCTCGCTGTGGCCCGGGTGGTCATCTTCGAGCTTGATGTGGCTCAAGAGACTCGGCATTTGTCGCTCAAGAGTCGCTTCTTGGTCCGACCGCTTGTTGGGAATATGCCCTAGAGATAATCATAGAGATGATTGTATCGCCTTGTATCCATGATATATTATGTGTTCATGAATATCCATTAAAGACAACTTGTATCGATTGGCAATTATGTGAATTGTTTGTGAGACTCTTTACTTGTATGGTTATTCTTTAATTGTCCCT
This sequence comes from Hyparrhenia diplandra, assembly GCA_015847255.1. Taxonomy (NCBI): domain Eukaryota; kingdom Viridiplantae; phylum Streptophyta; class Magnoliopsida; order Poales; family Poaceae; genus Hyparrhenia; species Hyparrhenia diplandra. The sequence continues at coordinate 261,363 of JADLZK010011466.1, forward strand.
GGTCGGAGTTCATGTGAGGACACACATGAATATTAGATCAGCACACATATTAGTTGATGACTATGTTTCACAAGTCATAGACATGGAGATGTCAAACTTATAGTGTGGGCACATGTATGACATGGGGCTGGATAGACCCGACATGAGATGTTATTATTATCTCTTTACACATCATGTACGTTATGTCCTTAGACCTGAGATTGTCGTATGTACTCAAGATGTGAAAAACGACCTACTTAGGGACTATTAAATGTTACTCCGTAATTGGGTAACTATAAAGGTAGTCTTCGGGTTTGTCGGGAAGCATGCTATGAGGCATAGTCAATCAAGATGGAATTGCCCCTCTCGATAAAGAGAGAGATATCACCTGGACCACTCGATTGATTGGATCAAGAAATGCATGACCGTGCTTGGGTTAAGTGTTAACTCACGAGGTGGACCAAATATCGTGTGGCAAGGGAATAACATGTATGTGAGTTTGTGGTGGTTCGTGCGATATGATCATTACGTACACATGGGAGTTGACACGTCTTGCTAGAGGCCATTTGTCAACTATTGGTCGAGTAGGAGTACTCGGGCCATGTCTATGTGTGCGTGAGCCCATAGGGTCGCACGCTTAAGGGAAAGGAAGCCCTGATTCGGGATCGATCCAATTAGACGAGGCTTAGGGTTACTAATGGGCCTCCAGCCCGGGAACTGTCGAGGACCCCTATAAATATGAGAGATGGGCGCGGGGCTAGGTCAAGCCAAGCCACGCCACTTTGGCAGCCGCCGCCGCCCACGCCCTCGCCTCTTGCTCCTCGTGGACCTAGCAGTCCGGAGATGCATCGCTTCCTCCCTGTACGTGTGGGATACCTCGGAGGTCTTTGCATTTGGAGCACAAGGACGAACCGCACGTGGAGGACGGACGTGAGCAGCTGCGGCACGGCTGCTGCTACGCACATCTTCGTCGAGGGTCGACACTTCCGCTGCACCTGCGCGTCTAGTGGTAATCCCGTGATCTATAACTAGTAGTAGATCCTTGGTTTATGGGTAGAAAATTTTTGTTTTCTGGCTAGCGTAGCGATCCCATATTCCACCCGGTGGTATCACAGCTGATGCTGTGCCGTTATAGATTCGGATGTGTGCGCATGGTGATATGCGCGGTTGTAGATGAGTCTCTGATCTCGGTTCGTGATCTTGCTGCGCTGGTCTTGTTCGATCTACTCCTACCGGTTGAAATTCCGCCATCGGAGTTAAGTGATACATGTAAATCCAGTCATGGCGAGTTTGAGATCAATATGATTGATCGAATCGAACCTAGGTCTTGATCGGGCGCATGTGATGCGCGGCGGTGGCAGATTTGATCTTCTACCGACTACCGATTACCGGGATGCACAATACCGGAACCATGGTGTGCAGTCTACCGGCTATAACTTTTGATCCGTAACTCCGATGGAGGCGATTCTTGAATGAAAATTGTAGAGCAACAAAGCCTTAAAAGTGACTGTGAAAAATGGCTTGGAAGATAGGTTTTTTGCCCCTGCGAGATTAGATGTCGAATCGCCTAATCCTGTTTTGCAGATTTATGTGACTGGTATGGCCTTTATGTGTATGTGATGCATGTATGTAATTAATTCATGACTTGCATGTCGTGAGGATGATAATATGGCTGGAGCCACTTATATATTGTCCCCTTAATGTAATGGCCTGCGTGCCAAATTGTGATGATCGCGCAAATGTAATTGTTATTTCTATCTGCGCTAGTATAGACTAGTCTTGGCAGATTCATCACTGGAGGATGGCATACATGGATCATGGAGATGGAGATCATCATGATGAACAGTTCATTGGAGATGGAGATCCCCAAAGTGTTATAAGGCCATACCAAGTCACAACTGTTTAATGTCATTCTTATCGTGTTCTACTTTCACGCGCGCGACTATGTTTTTGTCTACATACGATAGTGAAGTAGAACGATCCCTCGGAAATGTTTAAGTTTCGATGCTCCCCCAAACCTTGCACTGTCACAAGCCTTGTACAATCGGTGGTGGGTCTATGAAATTAGGGTGCCACCGGTTTTCCTTGACTAGACAGGTTCGTATCGGATACTTACTGCGGAAGGTTTGGTTACTTGAACAAGATCATCCTAACGGTTAGGGATCTTGGAGCATGGCAGGTTGGCGTTAGCATAGAGATGCTACCCAACAACAAGAGTCATATGTGATATGATTAGCAAAGAGTTGCTTACCGATCTACCATGTCTTCTAGCGGTGATGCTAAAGCTCACTAGTTGACTTGTTAGTTGTGGGTCTTGAATCACTAAGTTTCAATTGAGGGATATTGATTTTAGTGGGAGTACATTCAATTAAATGTTAATATGTTTTTACTCTATCTTGGATACATTGTCATAGTATTTTGCATTATTTCTGTTGTAGATAAATGGCGCCTAGCAATCAACCATTTACTTTGCATTCAATTCTTGAGAAAGATAAGTTGAATGGAACAAATTATGCGGATTAGATCCGCAACCTGAGAATTGTTCTCAGGGCTGAGAAAAAGGAAGATGTTCTAGACAACCCCTTACCAGAAGAGCCTGCTGATAATGCACCTGCTGCTGAGAAAAACGCTTTCAAGAAAGCATGTGATGCTGATCTTGAAGTGAGTTGCCTTATGCTTGCTAGTATGGAACCCGATCTGCAGATGCAGTTCGATAACAATCATGCAAATAAGACGATATGATCGTGGAGCTTGAGGATATGTTCCAAACTCAAGCTAGAACCGAAAGGTTCAATGTCTCAAAGGCTCTTGTTGAGAGCAAGCTAGTAGAAGGCACGGCCAGGTTGGACCACACGTAATCAAGATGGTTGGTTACACTCGGAGATTGGAGAAGCTAGGCTTCCCAATTGGCCCAGAGTTGGCTACTAATTTCATTCTTGCATCTACGCCACCTAGCTATGGGAACTTCATCTCGAACTACCATATGCATGGGGCGGAGAAGGGCTTGACCGAATTGTGTGTCATGCTTAAAGGCAGAGGTCGACATCAAGAAAGGTGCGGGCAAAGCAGACCATGTGATGGCGGTCCAAAACAAGCCTAATTTTAAGAGAAGGGGCAATCCTCATTGGAGGAAAAAGAAGGAAAAGGCTAAAGGTGAGACCTCTAAGCCAAAGCCATCCGAGCCCCCATTTGGACCAACTGCCGATTCTCGAGTGCTTTCAATGTCATAAAAAGGGTCTTTGGAAAAGAAGCGCAAGGAGTACTTAGCATCCTTGAAGGATAGCGGTGGTAAAGGTACTCCCGCTTTGCTTGTACACTTGTTGTTTATGTTACGAGACATATTCCTCGCTGATTCTTATATTAATTCTTGGGTATTTGATATCAGATCGGTTGCTCATATTTGCAATATGATGCGAGGGAATGATAAGAAGTAGAAGCGTTGGAAAAGGTGAAGTTGACTTCCGCGTGGGTGTTGACACCTCTTAAGCTATCCTTTTATAAGTCAACTAAACATATAATAAGGGTATAAAATGAATATAAACATAGATTAGGGGCTTTACTAACATAGTTCCACAAGTTTTGGTGAATTATATCTTTTCGGGGACTTAATGGTAAATGCTTGGGGTAAAACTCGAGAGAATATACCCCATATGATAAGAGGATTAGTCAATGATGAATTTCGATCCAAAAAGTGGACTAAAACATTGTAGAAGACACCGGGAAAAACCAGAGGACGGGGGGCCACGGGGGCATGGCGACCGCAAGGAAAACCCCTGGCGACCGCCATGTGGGACCCACATGTCAGCCTCATCTTCCTAGGTCGGTTTCAAACCGACTTTGAGGTTGTATCTATACCGTTATTGAAGGTCGGTTTGATCCAAGGGTTCATATTCATCGACCACGACTATATAAGGATGACTCCTACCTCTGGCTTCAATATGAAAATCATTATTCATCAGACTCGACTCTGATCGACAGCTAGAGCCATACCTCTCTAATTAGAAGAGCTGAGATCAAGTTGAGAGAGATAGTTAGAAAGTTGAGAGATTAGATCATAGTACCCCACGAGAGTGACTAGATCTATTCTTGAGAGATAAAGATTGAGTAGAGGAGAAGAAGGGGAAGTCTTGGGATTTGTCGGTGACTCCTCTACACTTGTACCTCTGGGATCAAAGGCTTTATTGCACTTGATCTTGAGACTTCTTTGGTGGATCAACCTTATATTTAAGTAAGTTTACTTGTCTATATTTTCTTTCGGTTTACGACTCTTTATTAGAGTACTTCAATTCTTGTCGCTCTTGAGTTGAAGTTGTTACCCCTAGTGCAAGCGCGGTGTTTGGACTAGATAACTCATAAATACACCCTACCTTCCGGAGCGTGGTAGTTCGTGGTAGTGACAGTACCATTGATTCCTTTGGAGTCCACATCCCGTTGGATAGGCCAAGTAGGACCTAGTTGCTGGAGGATTGCACATTTCGTCCCTGCTTTCCTTTGAGTACGTCCCCATTAAGAAATATCTTCAAGCCTTACAAGGATATAAACTAGACAACCATAGACATCTTCTCCACCTTTATATTCTCCAGTTCCTTCTACAATCTCAGGGATTTAGTTTAGTCTCACTATTCTCACACCATTCTCCCTGTGGATTCGATATTTAAAACCCTGTCCCGGGTGAAGTGCTCACCAGTATCTGTTCGCTTGCGGATTATACATTTATATTTCTGTGGGATAACTTTTACCAACAGTGGGCAATAATGCAAGAGTTGCTGCTCTGAGCGTCGGGACGATGCAACTCCACCTCCCGTCGGGGATTTATTTTGCAATTGAATAATTGTTATTTTGTTCCTAGTTTAAGTCGAAACATTGTGTCACCTTCATGTTTGATGAAGAATGGTTATTCTTTTAAGAGTGAAAACAATGGTTGTGTGATCTCTAAAGATGGCATGTTTGTGGCTTCTGCATCCATTGTGAATGGGTTATTTATTTTAAATCTTGATGAGTCACCTGTTTGTAATATAAGTGCTAAAAGGCCTCGGCTTAATGAGTTAAGTCCTACCTATATGTGGCATTGTCGTTTAGGTCATATAAGTGAGAATCGCATGAAGAGGCTTCATTCTCGATGGGCTTCTAACTTCGTTTGATTTTTGAATCATACGAGACATGTGAGGCTTGCCTTCTAGGCAAAATGACCAAAGCGCCTTTCAAGGGTTTTCCTAAGAGGGCAGCAGACTTGTTGGAACTCGTACATACTGATGTATGCGGACCAATGAGTACGACAGCTAGAGGCGGATTCCAATACTTCATTACCTTCACTGATGATTTCAGTAGATATGGCTATGTCTACTTAATGAAACATAAGTCTGAAACATTTGAAAAGTTCAAGGAGTTTCAGAATGAAGTAGAGAATCAACGTGGCAAGAAAAATTAAAGCCTTGCGATCCGATCATGGAGGCGAATACTTGAGCCACGAATTTAGCAATCATCTAAAGAGTTGCGGAATTGTTCCACGCCTTATGCCACCCGAACACCTCAGAGAAACGGTGTGTCCGAAATCTCATGTTTGGTTTTGGAAATTGATGACACACTTGTGGACTAATCCTTGCTCTAAGTGTGTTACTTAAGAAAGGATTAGGTGGATGACAAGGAGCATGATGATCATGAACATGGACAAAGATGGTGGACATGATGGATCGTCAAGCTCGGTGATCGGCTTGAGAGGAACCCGGGAGATCAAGGCAAAGGTATCTTGATAGGGTTTTCCTTTCGGTGATCAAGACACGATAGAGCGTGTGATCACATTATAGGATAGATAGCCGACTATCAAGAGGGAATGCCGCGACAATCCTTGCATGAAGCGCTTCTAGGTCCAATTGACTTGCATATTGCATTTAGGACATGAGAGCACTAACTCGATCTTGCCTAACATCTCGACGTGCTAACATTGGTGATAACGTGGTCATCTTGGACGTGTTGGCAACCTACGGCAAGAGGCGAAGCAAGTTTGAAGCAAAGAGCAAAGAAAAGGAAGAAGAAGCAACCGGTCCGAGGGCGACCGACGACGCCGGTGCGATCGGACGCACTCACCGGAGCGCCCGTCGCCGGTCGCGTCGCGAGAGCCCCGCGGTGGGTTTTTGCCGGACGCGGTGACCGGACCCTAGACCGGATGCTTCCGGTGGTTGACCGACCCCCGACCGGACGCATGGAGCTGCCGCCGTAAGTGGGCCCGAAAGTGCTTGTCGGTAGTGACCGGAAGCACCGACCGGACCCGCGACCGACGGGCCGGTGGTTCCGGTCGGCCCGTCCTGGCCAGGAAAAAGAGCCCAATTTGAAGCCCACGGCTCTATCTCGTGAGAGGGGCTATATATACTTGGTTGGCTGGTTCCTTAGGCTCTCTCTTGCACATTTGAACACTCTAACTTGCTAGTGAGCTTGTGAGACTCCTCTCCACTCATCTCTCCATCCATAATTTGTATTCTTGGTGAGAATGAGAGAGATAGAAGTGCATTGCTTGCATCGGTTGCATTTAGAAGCACTTTATCCTTGGAGAAGCCGCGGGATTCTTGTTTTCTTGGGAATTTGCCCTGGTTCCTAGCGGCTTGGAGCAAGAGGCGGTGTTGAGCTCAAGTGGAGCTTGTTTGAGGCCACACAGGTGGTGATTGTGAGGGGTCGTTCCTTACCCCGCGGGAGATTCGCGAAAGGAGCACTAGTGGATTGCTCGTGGCTTGTTGGACCCTCTCTTGTGATCGTTTGCTTGAGCGCCCATAGGGGTTTTGGCACCGGCCATTAAGCTTAGCACACGTCAAGTGAGTGTGTCGCCACAACGAGGACTTAGCGTGCCGGCAAGCACGTGAACCTCGGTAAAAATCATCGTGTCACTTGTTCTTGCTCGTTGGAGATTTCTTGGTGATCACGGTGATTGGCTACAACCTCGACACTACACCGGTGGTATTGTATTCTAGCACCTCTTGCATTACTTTCGTAGTATATCTTGTTAGGGTGCTTAGTGTTGTGTAGCTTGTTTAGTTAGCTTAGCCTTGTTAGCTCCTAGTGGTAGAATTAGTTAGTATATCTTGTCCACTTAGGAGTAACTTAGCAACCTAGCCATTGCTTGTGTTTAGAGACATTAGAATTGCTAGAATTGCTAGGAGGCTTGCGTAATTAGTTTGAAGCATTTGCTTATTCGCTACGCCGTCTTTTTTACTAACCGCCTTGCTTAGTGTTGTTTGTAGATTTTTTAATAGGCTATTCACACCCCCCCCCCTCTAGCCATTAGGACCTTTCAAGTGGTATCAAAGCCGAGGCACCGTATTTGAGTGGCTTAACAACCAACGGTGACAAAATGGCTATGACTTTCCATGTCAACAACACCAAGAAGGCGCCACCTTTCGATGGCACCAACTTTGCCTATTGGAAGGTGAAGATGACCGCACACCTCAAGTCAATCAATAGAGAAGTGTGGGTTGTGATCGAGAACAAGTTTGAGGTGGCAAAACCAAATGAGCCAACCGCCGCCGAAGAGAAGAAGATCTATGCAAATGATCTTGCCGTGAGTGCATTCCATGAGGCATTCAACGATAGAGTGTTTGAGCAAGTCAAGTCACTCACCATTGCTCATGACATATGGAAGAGGCTTGAAGAGTGCTATGAGGGCACCGAAGGCGTCAAGCAAGCGAAGGCATATATCAAGCTTGAGCAATTCAATAGCTTCAAGATGGAGGAAGATGAGAGCATGCCGGAGATGTTCCACCGCATGCAAGTGTTGGTGAACGATCTCAATGCACTAGGTGAAGACATCAAGGACAAGACCTTCAACATGAAGTTCTTGAGATGTTTGCCGGAGAGGTTCGGGATGTTCATCACCGTGCTAGTGAGGACAAACTTAAAGGATTTGACTCCCAACCAATTGCTTGATGAGGTGATGACCGATGACTCCTATAGAGATGACAAGAAGAAGCAAGAGCTCATCAACCAGGCAAACAAAAAGGTCAAGAAAGAAGAGAAGAAAGAGGACAAGAAGGGCTTAGCACTCAAAGCTAGCTCTTCATCCAAGGGCAAGAAGAAGAAGAAAGAATCAAGTGATGAAGAGGATGGCACCTCTACAAGTGGAAGTGAGATTGATGAGCACATGGCTCTCTTTGTGAGGAGATTGGGAAAGTTTGTCAAGAAGAACTACATCTCCAAGAACAAGAAGAAGCAATCATCCAAGAAGAAGACCAAGGATGGCAAGAATGAATGCAACATGACATGCTTTCATTGCCATGATGATTGTCACTTGATTGCCGAGTGTCCTTATGAGAGTGATGATGAGAAGGGCATCAAGAAAGCAAGAAAGAAAAATGATGCCAAGAATGAGAAGGAGAAGAAGCCCAAGAAGAAGAATGAGTCACATGTGGCTATGTGGGATAGTGATGGCTCATCCTCTTCAAGTGATGAAGAAGAGGAGAAGAAGAACAAGAAGAAGGGACAAGCTCACCTTGCTATGCATGACAAGATCTCCCTCTTCGACACTCCTTCTTCATGCTTCATGGCTAAGTGTTGACGGTAACCAACGACATATTTTTCCCATCAACTTACTACCATAAAGGGAGTAAAATTAAACCTTTTATACTCATATACTTTTATCACTAATAAATTCCACTTGTAGTGTCTTGTATTTTATTTTACAGATTTATAATAAAAGCAAGTGGAAAATCGACCAAAGTACGCCTTCCGAGAAAGCGCATTATTGCAAAACCCAAGCCCAAGAGCAAATCGACCCAAAACATCAAATCTGGGCGGGCGAGCACGCCACGGCCCACAACTTTTCAGGGCGAAAGACGACACCCCACCGAGACCCAGGCCAGGCCGAGCCTAGGGTGTGCAAGCCAAGACCACTGTGCGGCCGCACCCCTCCCTCGAGGCGGTTCGGCCCGACCTCGGGGAGGCGGTTCGTGCAGTTTCAAACGGGGTTTCCGCCCGCGTTGGTCGGTTTGCGCATACAAGGAAGGTTTACAGTGTCGGTTTTGATGTAAATTAGCACTTAGGCCCCTCCTCCAAGTGTATAAGTAGGCCCCCTCTCTCCCTCTCTCAACACACACCACTTGGAGTCCAAGCAAACCAGCAATCTCTCTCTCTCTACCACCTCTACCTCTCTCTCTTCTACTTCTTCTTTCTTCTTCTTCTTCTTTCTTCTTCTTCTTTCTTCTTTATTCTTTCTTAGTTAACACTTGGAGTAGAAGAGCTACAAGGAGGGCTTGTCTCCTAGAAGAAAGTGCTTTGGTAATACATCCACTCTATGGAGCATTCTTCTATTTGCAAGTCTTATATTTATGTTCTTGGCCTAACTTATGAACTAGAGTATAGTTTTGTTCATGTTCTTGTGTTGGTATATGAACTAGCATATAGTTTACATATCATAATCTTGACATGTTCATTACAGTTCATCATCGATCATCATATGCCTAACTTGATTAGAGGTGGGATATCGGTTCGTTGTTCCTTCGGGTTTGCTCTTGTTCTAGTCCGTCCATTCGATGAGTGGGGATCCTGGGGGGGACAAGAGTAGTGTTTCTAATATGCGGGCATGGTGCCCGGGTATTACGACACCTCGCGGATATGAGGGCATGCCATGGTTGAGGGGGTAGGCGGCTTGGTCGTGACAAGCCTTGATCGTACCTTGAAATCCCCCACGTTCGTATGTTACGTAGGAGTTCGTAAATGCTTCCTATCGGGCCGTATGGTATCCGTGGAGTCTCCCCGCTATCCTAGACCTAACCATGATTAAATCAGTTTGCATATGATCCTAACTATTCATTTGTATGGCCATGACTAGATACATTAGAACTACTCCATTAGGTTATTCAATTATTTATTTATTCTTTATCTATTTTCTTTATCCTTTTTCTTTGGTGGATTCTTAAGTGTGTGTCACACTATCCATGAACCGTTATTGCTTACCCCTCGTTATGAACATTTTGGTCTAAGCAAACACATGTTCCTCTATTCGGATGCCATGCTAATTTATTAATCACATGCCTTCCTTTGGGAAAATATAAATAACGATACCTCGAATACTTAGGGTGTGAAATGCTACAATGATAGATCCGTGCGCTATGCGGATGAATATCTAAGATGGCAAGATCTATTCCGTCCGCTGTTCCATTTCGGATCACCGACACGGTGGTTTACTTGGGAATGTCACGGCGCATTTCGACGCTCTTATTGGGGATGGGTTTTATACTGTTTTCCTTTGATTGCGTTAAGAAATGCCAACAAGCATTTCGACGCCGTTGCCGGGAGGCATTGTGAAAAAAAATATAATAAATAGTCGGGCTATGAATATGAAGCGTGTGCGTGGATACCATTTGCTCATACAGGCTAATCTTTATGTTTTCTCCTCGTTGTGGATGAAAATGGGATAGTGTATGTCGGGTTTCCTCTTGCCGCAGGAAAACTTCATCTCCGATCGAGGCACTCCTAAGGAAGAACCGGTCTCGTGCCACTTCTTCTTCAGCCGGAACCCCGACAATCGAGACCGACATCCCCGCACCAACCGCAACTCAAGCCATGGCCCGGTCGCCCGCGATTTCTCAACTCCCCCGCTGCCACCAACGTGCCCACCGGGCCGACGGTGAACGTGGCGGAAAAAAACTTCGAGCCAGACCGGGCTGATCACCATGGTGCAGGCCATTCCATTCGTGGATCGCCGGCGAGGACGCAAATGCTCATCTCCAACACTTCCTCGAGCTATGCGATACTATCGTCATCAAAGATGTCGCAGAGACGTCATCGCTTCGGGCGCTTTCCCTTCTCCCTCGTGGGGAAGGCGAAACAATGGTTCTACAAGGACAAGGAAGTCGTCAAGACGTGGGCCAAGTGCTCCTCGCGGCGTTCCTCGCCAAGTTCTTCCCCATGGGCAAAACCAATGCCCCGAGGGGAAGAATCGCCAATTTCAGCCAGACATCAATGGAACCTATCCCCGAGGCGTGGGAGAGGCTGCGCAGAATACATTCTGGCATGCCCGCACCACGGATGGAAAACCGGCCGGTGCTCCGTAACTTCTACAATGGTCTCACGGCCATATCGAAGGGGCACCTCGACGCCGGCCGGGTGGCGCATTTCTATCGCTCACCATCGATCGCAACAGCCCCGATTGATAAAATGGTGGCAAATCCGAAGCCGGGCGAAGACAAGAGCCCCGCCCAAAACACAAAAAGGCATGCATACCGCGGAAGGAGGCGGACATGCTTGCCGCAAAAAATGGACCCGGCCGCTAAAGAGGCCGGAGGAGCGCGGCACGATGATACGCCCGCCAGCCGCCCGCTTACGCCACGGACGCCACATGACCGTGAGACGTGTGGTGAGGTTGGCCACTCGGGGGATAATCGCCCCGGAGACCCGTGAAGAAGCCGCCTTCATCAACAACAAAGAACGGGTATCGCCAACCGCAGCAGGGCTGGAACAACCGCCCCCAGCCACCATTCCAAGGCAAACTGGGGTACAACTCCAACTATAACCCCGGGTCACCATCACTAAAGGACTGCATCGGGCCAGGCGAAAATTAACAAAAAATCTCACCAAAAGATGAGCCACCAAGACAAGATCTTGGAAGGTGTGAATAACAAGCTTGAAGGGTTGACGTCGGCCGTGAAGAACCAACTCAGCTTCAACAAGATGATAGAGACACGGCTAGCCCGGATTGCAGCCCAAGTGCCGCTTAATCCACTTCGGGAAGGATCCCGGGGCAACCCGAGGTCCCACACGAGTCGGTTAACATGATATCTCTCGAGGCTCGCCCAACCCAGAGAGCTGAAAAAGATCCCCGTGGACTCGCCATTCATTGCCAAGAAGGGAGATCCCCGACGTCCGATCATCAAATTTGTGCCATTGGCCCCACAATTTTGCTAATGCATTTTGTGACACGGGGCCGTGATAATGTGATGTCCAAGACCACCTTCAACAAAATCCATGGAGGGACGCTTACTCCCGCCAAATTCGCCCCTCCAAATGGCAGATCAATCAACAAGGCGCCCGAGGGAATACCTGGAGGACATCCGATTAAGATCCAAGATGAATACATCCCCCGCCGACTTTGTGGTCTTGGACATGGGCCCAAAGGAGGATGTGTCTCTCCTCCTCGGGAGACCATTTCTTTATACCGCCAAGGTCGACATCATGCGGGAAGGGCTTCATCGTCTTCCATATCAAGGATAAGGCGGTAAAGTGCCCATTCATTGGGTACAAGCAACAACACACCCGGCAATCATCGTCATCAAGACCGGGTGTGGAATGTTGAAGGATCGACTCGAGACCCGGGAGCGTGTACCTCCCGCCGAGCCAAGAGGGAAAGTCGACAGGCTGACTATAAATAACCTGCTCAAAAAAAAAAAAAAATGGGGTATATCCAAAAAAAAAAAAAATGGGGTATATTAAAAAAATTCTATATATATATTTTTTATATATTTATTCTGTTTCATAAAATATTTTTTTAACAAAATATTTTGGAAAACTAAAATAAAAATCTTTATAAATAAAATAAGTCTTTACATGAAAAATAAAAAAAAAATATTTTCTACATAAAAAGTATATACAAAAATATTTTTAAAATAATTTTTCTATTTAAAAATAAATTTATATTTGAAAATTTTTGGAGAAATTCAAAAGGGGGAGAAAACGCCGAACCAAAGATGAGGACACACAACGGGCCACGAACTTTTCGCGGACGTTGGACACGCCCGACAAAGCCGAGCAGCGGCGGCCTCGGGCGGGGTGCGCGCACACCCCAAGGTGCGCGGCCGCACCGGCGGCGCCGTTCGGGGCCCGCCTTCGCCAACGGCTCCTAACCGTTGTGTGAGGCAGCCCTCGGCCGTGGGCTCGGCTATAAATAGCCCGAGCACCGGTGTGAGAACTCCCACCCCTCATTTTCACTCTCTCTCACTCACACTCTCTCCCGCTTGTTCCACACTCCATTTTCTCCACCAAAACATTGTGCCGAGCAAGATTTCGGGGTGTGAAAGTTCATACTTTCAACTAACCCTTGCACACCCGAGGTCTCGCTCGATCGTTTTTGCAGTAGCCCATGAAGAAAGCCGGGAGGATCTTCACGGGTTGAGGCGGTCGTCAAGACAGAGCTCACGACATACAAGCACAAGCTCCGCCCTCAACTTCGACAACCTTGAAGACTCTCCTATGCAAGAAGATGCTGCACCCGTCGGGGAGGAAGAAGCTCAAGCTCCCCCGACAATCGACGAAGCCGACGCGCCGTACCTCGACCTTTGGGAAGGACGGGAGATGCAAGCATATCTCCTACTCAAGGATCGTGTGTTCCAACACACGCCCGGAATCGACCCCGACCTCCTCGATCAGACAGATAGAGTACATTTCTACACCCAGGGACCCAGATACCCCCATCAGTTCTTCACGCAGTATTAGGAGACCAGAGGTCGGATCCTCCTCCCACGAGCCCTACTTCACGCCACAGCATCAGCCACAGCCTACACCAGTGTTCCAGGCAAAGATGGCCTCACCCTATGGGGACCCCGGGGGTAATACCCGGGTATGATCCCAGGTGGGAGCCGCCGCCTCGCACACCGGCACCATCGAGTGGCTCGAAGGAGATGCGGCAAAGCATGGAGGGCCACAGATTTGATTTTGACGGCGGCTCGGACGATATGCCCCCGCCATTCCAAAGACAGCAACCACCACAAGGGGTGGAGGCTATCGGTGTCCAGCCGCAAACCTCGACGTCCCGCACTAGGAACATTGAGCACACGCTCAATACCCATGTGCAAAATACCGCATGATGGCGGCAGAACCGGGAGCGGCGAGTCGCGAGAGATGGACCCAATTGAGTCCAACATGGCTACCGCACGCACGCGAGGAAGCATTCGGAGGTACCAAGGCTTCGATCCCGATCAATAGGCCTCGAGATAGCTTGGGGAGGATCCCCGCAGGTATCATTGCATTGCATATTTAATTCTATCAAATTTTATTTTATTTTAGCATGTTTACATTTCAGCAATATTGCATTGAAAAAAAAAAATCCAAAAATAGAATAAGTAGCTCTTCTTTGTGCCTTAATGCTTATATATATGAGCTATAAAAATGTTTAGTCTTAGTCCCTTGTTGAAATGATGAATAGTTGCTCTGTCTTATGCTTTGCCTGTGCCTAGTTTATAATTCAAGTTCTCTAAAGTTTGGGTTTAGTGGCTAATTCTAAAACTCATCCCGAAAAAAAAAAAAAAACCCGATTCATGTGGGTTGCATATGCTCTATCTAGTCTAAGTTGTTGTCAAATATGATATGGTACAAATGGATTTGCTATGACTTCGTCCAAAAGAGAAACTTGACATCCGGGAATCTATGCTTTAAAAAAAAAAAAAAAAAGAGAAATGTTTTTGGGCTATGCTAAAAAAAAAAGAGATAAAAAATGGACAAGTGTCCGAGGGCGAGTAGAGCCCACATCTCTAAAAAAAAAAAAAAAAGAAAGAAAAAGAAAAGAGAGGAAATAAAAGACAAAAGTCTAGGGCGAGCAGAGCCCACCTCTTCAAAAAAAAAAAAATATATATATATATATATACAGCAATAAAGCCCATGCTTTCTCGAAAAAGAAATAAATATTATCTAAATAAAATCCCGGATAAACGAGTTGATCAAAAGGATGAATGATAAGCACCTCTGTTATAACCGTTCTATCCGCAACCGCTCAAGGCTTTGAGAAAAAGCTGAAAAGCCCCGCTACGATGAAAGGTAATAAAAGGGTGGGAAAAAGATGTGCCATTTTATTCAAACTCTAGTAGACACTCTTATTATAACCCCGGCACTTGTAAAACGTAATCGGCATAGTAGCAACTCCCTGATCAACAACCAAGTACTTATCTCTTTTTTGCTCGAGGACGCGCAAAGGGTAAGCTTGGGGAGTTTGTTGACGGTAACCAACGACATATTTTTTCCCGTCAACTTACTACCATAAAGGGAGTAAAATTAAACCTTTTTATACTCATATACTTTTATCACTAATAAATTCCACTTGTAGTGTCTTGTATTTTATTTTGCAGATTTATAATAAAAGCAAGTGGAAAATCGACCAAAGTACGCCTTCCGAGAAAGCGCATTATTGCAAAACCCAAGCCCAAGAGCAAATCGACCCAAAACATCAAATGCGGGCCGAGCGGCCACGGCCCACAACTTTTCGAGGCGAAAGACGACACCCCACCGAGACCGGGCCGGGCCGAGCCCGGGGGTGCGCCACAAGACCACCTCGGTGCGGCCGCACCCTCCCTCGAGGTTTCGGCCCGGCCTCGGGAGGCGGTTCGTGCACTTTCCAAACGGGGTTTCCGCCTGCGTTGGTCGGTTTGCGCATACAAGGAAGGTTTACGTGTCGGTTTTGATGTAAATTAGCACTTAGGCCCCTCCTCCAAGTGTATAAGTAGGCCCCTCTCTCTCCTCTCAACAACACACACCACTTGGAGTCCAAAAAACCAGCAATCTCTCTCTCTCTACCACCTCTACCTCTCTCTCTTCTACTTCTTCTTTCTTCTTCTTCTTTCTTCTTTATTCTTTCTTAGTTAACACTTGGAGTAGAAGAGCTACAAGGAGGGCTTGTCTCCTAGAAGAAAGTGCTTTGGTAATACATCCACTCTATGGAGCATTCTTCTATTTACAAGTCTTATATTTATGTTCTTGGCCTAACTTATGAACTAGAGTATAGTTTTGTTCATGTTCTTGTGTTGGTATATGAACTAGCATATAGTTTACATATCATAATCTTGACATGTTCATTACAGTTCATCATCGATCATCATATGCCTAACTTGATTAGAGGTGGGATATCGGTTCATTGTTCCTTCGGGTTTTGCTCTTGTTCTAGTCCGTCCATTCGATGAGTGGGGATCCTGGGGGACAAGAGTAGTGCTCTAATATGCGGGCATGGTGCCCGGTATTACGACACCCGCGGATATGAGGGCATGCCACGGTTGAGGGTAGGCGGCTTGGTCGTGACAAGCCCTTGACCGCCCCTTGAAATCCCCCACGTTTCGTATGTTCGTAGGAGTTCGTAAATGCTTCCTATCGGGCCGTATGGTATCCGTGAGTCTCCCGCTATCCTAAACCTAACCATGATTAAATCAGTTTGCATATGATCCTAACTATTCATTTGTATGGCCATGACTAGATACATTAGAACTACTCCATTAGGTTATTCAATTATTCATTTATTCTTTATCTATTTTCTTTATCCTTTTGTCGGTGGATTCTTAAGTGTGTGTCACACTATCCATGAACCGTTATTGCTTACCCCCTGTTATGAACATTTTGGTCTAAGCAAACACATGTTCCTCTATTCAGATGCCATGCTAATTTATTAATCACATGCCTTCCTTTGGGAAAATATAAATAACGATACCCCGAATACTTCCGGGTGAAATGCTACAATGATAGATCCGTGCGCTATGGATGAATATCTAAGATGGCAAGATCTATCCCGTTGACAGTTCCATTTTGGATCACCGACACGGTGGTTTACTTGGGAATGTCGTGGCGCATTTCTGACGCTCTTATTGGGGATGGGTTTTATACCATTGACTTTGATTGCGTTAAGAAATGCCAACACTAAGGCCACTAAGGTACAATCTATCACTAAAGATGATGATGATGATAGTGATAGTGATAGTGATGATGAGGAGCCAACTCAAACTAGGGAGGAGTTGCAAAGCATGTTTGATGAGTGTGTTGTCATGTTCAAGCAAAGTAGAAAGGAATGCAAGGGCTTGCATAAGGAAACAAAGAGCCTTAAGCAAGAACTTGATGAGCTTCGAAAGCGTCTTATGAGAGTCTAAAGGAAGACCATAAGAAGCTTAAGAAAACTCATTCTAAGTTAGAGAAAGTTCATTCCTCTCTACTTGATGAGCACAAGTTGTGCTTAGTTGAGGACAAGGTTGATACATGCAACACAAGCATCATGTGTGATATCCTAGTTGATGAATCAACCTCCAAGTGTGAGACCTCCACTAGCTCTATCACTAGCATATCCATCTCTAGTGAGGATAATGACAACCCTATGCTTATTCATGAGAATGCATGTTTAAAGAGGGAAGTAAAGGAGCTCAATCACTCCTTGGCTAAGGTCTATGGTGGTGAGGACCGCTTGCTTATGTGCTTGGGTAGCCAAAGGGCATCCTTATACAAGGAAGGCTTAGGCTATATCCCTAAGAAAGGCAAGGCCGCCCTTGTAACTCACAAGACACGTTTTGTGAAGAACAATGGTAGCTATTGCAAAGCTTGCAAGCAAGTTGGTCATGTAGAGCAAAAGTGCATGAACAAGAGAACCAATGTTACTTCTATCAAGCTTGATCATTCTTATATGCTTGTGAAGAAGAACAATGGTGTTCGTGCTAGGTACATTGGTACACCATGGATGGGCTCAAAGAAGAAAGCCATTTGGGTACCAAAGGCCTTGGTGACTAACCTTGAAGGACCCAAGCAACATTGGGTACCTAAGAAGAATTGATCTTGTCTTGTAGGTCAATTACCGTGCCGGAGGAGAGCATTGGATAATGGATAGTGGGTGCACTCAACACATGACCGGGGATTCTCATATGTTCAAGACAATTAGCATCAAGGGCATTGATGAATATGAGTCAATCACATTTGGCAATGACAAGAAAGGCAATGTGTTGGGGCTAGGCAAGATTGCTATCGCTCAAGAGAAAAGCTTGTCAAAGGTGTTGCTAGTTGATCATCTTGATTACAACCTATTGTCGGTCTCTCAACTTTGTGATCATGGCTACAAATGTATATTCACAAGCCAAGAAGTTGAAGTGGTTAGTGGTGATGGTGCAAACATGATCTTCAAGGGATTTAGATGTAGTGATCTCTACCTTGTTGACTTCAACTCAAAAGAAGCCAAGTTGACAACAACTCTCAAAGGCTAGTAAAGGGTGGTTGTGGCATAGAAGGCTTGGTCATGTTGGAATGAAGCAATTAAACAAGTTGATGAAGCATGACTTGGTTAGAGGCTTGGATGATGTGAAGTTTGAGAAGGACAAACCTTGTGGAGCATGTCAAGCCGGGAAGCAACATGGCAATGCACATCCAACCAAGAGCACAATGAGTACAAGCAAGGCATTTGAGTTGTTACATATGGACTTGTTTGGACCAACATTATATTCAAGCATTGGAGGCAACAAGTATGGTTTTGTCATAGTTGATGACTACACAAGATATACATGGGTGTTCTTTTTGCATGACAAGAATGATGTGTTTGAGCTATTCAAGACCTTTGTCAAGAGAGTGCAAAATGAATTTGAGACATCCATCAAGAAGATTAGGAGTGACAATGGAAGTGAATTCAAGAACACAAGAATTGAAGAGTTGTGTGATGAGCTTGGAATTGGACATCAATTCTCACCAACCTACACTCCTCAATCCAATGATGTAGTTGAGAGGAAGAATAGAACCTTGATTGAAATGGCAAGATCAATGCTTAGTGAATACAATGTTAGCCATTCCTTTTGGGCCGAAGCAATCAACACGGCTTGCTATTGTAGCAACCGTCTCTATTGCCATGGAATGCTTGGCAAGACACCATATGAGTTACTCAATGGAAGGAAGCCCAACATTGGTTACTTTAGAGTCTTTGGATGCAAATGCTACATTCTCAAGAAAGGCACAAGATTGGGCAAGTTTGACAAGAAATGTGATGAAGGTTTCCTTGTTGGATATTCAACCACAAACAAAGCTTATAGAGTTTGGAACTTGGGTAGTGGCAAGCTTGAAGAAGTTCATGATGTTGAATTTGATGAAACCCAAGGTTCTCAAAATGAAGTTGAAAATCATGATGATGTGAGTGGTTCCAACTTGGAGAATGCCATGAGGAACATGGATATTGGTGATATTCGGCCTAGGCAAGTGAATGATGATAAAGACACCCCAATGCCTACTACTACCATTAAAATCAATGCCAATGAAGCAAGTACTAGTGGCACTCAAGATGAAGATCAAGATCAAGAGCATCAAGCTAGTCCAACTCCTCAACCTAGTCATCAAGTGCAAGTGATGCAACCTTCCAACATTGCAAGAGACCATTTAATTGATCAAATTATCGGTGACATCAATAGTGGAGTGGTTACTAGAAGAAGATTAGCATCTTTTTGTGCTCACCATGCCTTTGTAGCACAAGAAGAACCGGAGAACATTGAAAATGCACTCAAGAAGGAAGATTGGATCAATGCCATGCATGAAGAGTTGAACAACTTCAAGAGAAATGATGTATGGGAATTGGTGGAAAGGCCAAAGGACTATAATGTGATTGGAACCAAGTGGGTCTTCAAGAACAAGCAAGATCAAGATGGAATTGTTGTGAGGAACAAGGCAAGGCTAGTAGCTCAAGGGTACACTCAAGTAGAGGGTCTTGACTTTGGAGAGACCTATGCACCGGTTGCTAGACTTGAAGCAATTAGAATCTTGCTTGCCTATGCATGTGCTCATGATATCAAGCTCTATCAAATGGATGTGAAGAGTGCATTCTTGAATGGCTTCATAAATGAGTTGGTGTATGTGGAGCAACCACCGGGATTTGAAGATGAGAAGTATCCCAACCATGTCTACAAATTGAAGAAAGCCTTGTATGGCTTGAAGCAAGCACCAAGAGCATGGTATGAGAGGTTGAGAGATTTTCTCCTCTCTAAAGGGTTCAAGATGGGAAAGGTGGACACCACTCTCTTCACCAAGAAGATTGGTCATGACTTGTTTGTGTTGCAAATCTATGTTGATGACATTATCTTTGGGTCAACCAATCAAGAATTTTGTGAAGAGTTTGCTAAGATGATGGCCAATGAGTTTGAGATGTCAATGCTTGGAGAGCTTACATTCTTTCTTGGACTCCAAATCAAGCAATTGAAGAATGGCACATTCATTAGTCAAGGCAAGTACATCAAAGACATGATCAAGAAGTTTGATCTTCAAGATGCCAAGTCAATGTCGACACCAATGGGAACAAATGGAAGCTTAGACCCCCGACCCTAGTGGCAAGATGGTTGAACAAAAGAAATATCGGTCCATGATTGGTAGTTTGCTCTATGCAACCGCATCAAGACCGGACATTGCATTTAGTGTGGGCACGTGTGCTAGATATCAATCCGATCCAAGAGAAAGTCACCTCAAAGCAACAAAGAGAATTGTGAGGTACTTGAAGGGCACACAAGATGTTGGACTTTGGTATCCAAAGGGATCCAAGTTTGATTTGATTGGATATTCGGATTCGACTATGGAGGGTGCAAGATCAATAGAATGAGCACAAGTGGCACATGTCAATTCCTTGGAAGGTCACTAGTATCATGGTCTTCAAAGAAGCAAAATAGTGTTGCTCTTTCAACCGCCGGCCGAATACATTAGTGCGGGAAGTTGTTGCACTCAATTACTATGGATGAGGTCAACATTGAAGGATTTTGGATTCCAATTTGACAAAGTCCCATTGTTTTGTGACAATGAAAGTGCAAGGAAGATGACCCAAAATCCGGTTCAACATCCAAGAACAAAGCACATTGATATAAGGCACCACTTCATAAGAGATCATCAACAAAAGGGTGACATTTGTATCATGGGCATTGGCACGAAGATCAACTAGCCGACATATTCACCAAGCCACTTGATGAGAAGAGGTTTTGCATGCTAAAGGGAGAATTGAACATTATTGACTTCTCCAACTTGAGTTGATGCACCCCACTTATATGACATGCCTCTCCTTCGACAAACCTCAAGGTAAAAGTTGGTTGTCATGGCATTCATATATTGCTAAGGACTTGTTAGTGCATCTAGACATCATGCATGCTTACTAGGCTCATTCATGGAAAATCAAATGATTTCAATGTATGTGTGGCACCACTATTGCTTTGATTGGTTCTATGAACTAGTGGTGGCATATGACATGTTTATGTGCTTGCAATCCTAGTGTCAACTCTAGAAAATGAGCTATTGATGTGTATTCTAACATGGTGCAAGATAACCCTTATACATATGAGGTGTGAAAAAGCTTGTCCTTGGTTCAAACTTGAATACATGGAAAGGCAAGTGATCTAGATGAGACCACATGTGATACTTTGATTGACTTGATTTCTCTCATTTACACCTTTTTGGTGATTGTTGACAAAGGGGGAGAAATAAGTCACAAAGATGTTGGAAAGGATCACACAAATAGGGGAGCAAGCTCATAGACTATTTGTGCATTTGTATGTGCATGATCATAATGAAATGTTGCATTGGCAATCTAAATACAATATACATGATTGCTTGGTGTATGCTAGTTTTTGAAAATTGATTGGTGTATTGACCAACTAGCATGCATAGGATGTATCTAGACAAAGCTCACATTTTAGCCTATAATGTTGATCTCATGGGGTATGTTGAGTTTTGATGAATGTCTAGATACATGATGCTAAGGACTCCGATGGTTTCACGCTTCAAAGGTCCAAATTCTAGAACCTTAGCATCCCTTTTTGGTATTAGTATCTCTCCCCAAGATTTCTATCCAACATATGTGCCAAAATTGATCCAAACACAAGGAAGCACATATGTAGGGGAGCTACTACTACCAAAAACCGAACCTTGAAATGTTTGTCCAATCCTTGATTCATGATCAAAATGCTATGGGCAAGCAATTCAAGTTCAATTGAATTTTATTTCAAATCTTTTGTGAGTTTGGTTGTCATCAATTACCAAAAAGGGGAGATTGAAATCTCATGTTTGGTTTTGGAAATTGATGACACACTTGTGGACTAATCCTTGCTCTAAGTGTGTTACTTAAGAAAGGATTAGGTGGATGACAAGGAGCATGATGATCATGAACATGGACAAAGATGGTGGACATGATGGATCGTCAAGCTTCGGTGATCGGCTTGAGAGGAACCCGGGAGATCAAGGCAAAGGTATCTTGATAGGGTTTTCCTTTCGGTGATCAAGACACGATAGAGCGTGTGATCACATTATAGGATAGATAGCCAGACTATCAAGAGGGAATGCCGCGACAATCCTTGCATGAAGCGCTTCTAGGTCCAATTGACTTGCATATTGCATTTAGGACATGAGAGCACTAACTTCGATCTTGCCTAACATCTCGGCGTGCTAACATTGGTGATAACGTGGTCATCTTGGGACGTGTTGGCAACGGCACGGCAAGAGGCGAAGCAAGTTTGAAGCAAAGAGCAAAGAAAAGGAAGAAGAAGCGGCCGTTCAGGCGGACGGACGATGGCCGGTGATGCGACCGGACGCACTCACGGGAGCGTCCGGTCCGAGGCGTCTCGCGAGAGCCCCGCAGCGGGTTTTTGCCGACGCTGTGACGGACCCCCGGACCGGATGCTTCCGGTGGTCGACCGACCCCGACCGGACGCATGGAGCTGCTGCCGAAGTGGGCCCGAGTGCTTGTCGGTAGTGACGGAAGCACCGGCTTAGGACGGGCGACCGACCGCCGGTGGTTCCGGTCGGTCGGTCGCGGCCCCAGTCAGCCGAAAAAGAGCCCAATTTGAAGCCAACGGCTCTATCTCGTGAGAGGGGCTATATATACTTGGTTGGCTGGTTCCTTAGGCTCTCTCTTGCACATTTGAACACTCTAACTTGCTAGTGAGCTTGTGAGACTCCTCTCCACTCATCTCTCCATCCATAATTCGTATTCTTGGTGAGATTGAGAGAGATAGAAGTGCATTGCTTGCATCGGTTGCATTTAGAAGCACTTCATCCTTGGAGAAGCCGCGGGATTCTTGTTTTCTTGGGAATTTGCCCGGTTCCCTAGCGGCTTGGAGCAAGAGGCGGTGTTGAGCTCAAGTGGAGCTTGTTTGAGGCCACACCGGTGGTGATTGTGAGGGGTCGTTCCTTACCCCGCGGGAGATTCGCGAAAGGAGCACTAGTGGATTGCTCGTGGCTTGTTGGACCCTCTCTTGTGATCGTTTGCTTGAGCGCCCATAGGGGTTTTGGCACCGGCCATTAAGCTTAGCACACGTCAAGTGAGTGTGTCGCCACAACGAGGACTTAGCGTGTTGGGCAAGCACGTGAACCTCGGTAAAAATCATCGTGTCACTTGTTCTTGCTCGTTGGAGATTTCTTGGTGATCACGGTGATTGGCTACAACCTCGACACTACACCGGTGGTATTGTATTCTAGCACCTCTTGCATTACTTTCGTAGTATATCTTGTTAGGGTGCTTAGTGTTGTGTAGCTTGTTTAGTTAGCTTAGCCTTGTTAGCTCCTAGTGGTAGAATTAGTTAGTATATCTTGTCCACTTAGGAGTAACTTAGCAACCTAGCCATTGCTTGTGTTTAGAGATATTAGAATTGCTAGAATTGCTAGGAGGCTTGCGTAATTAGTTTGAAGCATTTGCTTATTCGCTACACCGTCTTTTTTACTAACCGCCTTGCTTAGTGTTGTTTGTAGATTTTTTTAATAGGCTATTCACCCCCCCCCCCTCTAGCCATTAGGACCTTTCGATTAATCCGAGCGACGTGTCGGACTTTGTTGGACATGGTTCGGTCGATGATGAGCCAGTCGGACCTACCTTTATCGTTTTGGGGATGTGCTCTAGAAACAGCCGCTTTCACATTAAATAGGGTGCCATCTAAGTCCGTAGTTAAGACATCATATGAGATGTGGACTGGTAAGAGTCCCAGTTTGTCTTTTCTAAAGATTTGGGGTTGTGAAGTTTATGTCAAACGACTTCTATCAGATAAACTAACACCCAAGTCGGACAAGTGTTTTTTGTGGGATACCCGAAGGAAACTTTGGGGTATTACTTTTACAACCGATCAGAGGGCAAAGTGTTTGTTGCTCGAAACGGTGTTTTCTTAGAGAAAGAGTTTCTCAAAAGAGACAAGAGTGGACAAAAGGTGTATCTTGAAGAAGTTCAAGATGAGCCAATAGGTGAAAACTCTACGAGTGATGCTAATGTAGCAGAACAAGTTGAGATACCTGTGGCAAAGGTAACACCACCACTACCACGAAGATCAGCTAGACTCCGTGAGTTGCATGGGGATGTGTTATTGTTAGACGATGACGAACCTATGATAGATGCGGAAGCAATGATGGACCCAGATTCCGAGAAATGGCAAAGTGCCATGAGATCCGAGATAGATTCCATGGGAGCCAATCAGGTTTGGAACTTGGTTGACCCGCCTGATGGGGTTAGACCCATTGAGTGCACATGGATCTATAAAAAGAAAAGGGATATGGACGGAAATGTTCACGCCTATAAAGCTCGACTTGTTGCAAAGGGTTTTCGGCAAGTTCAAGGAGTTGACTATGACGAGACATTCTCACCAGTAGCGATGCTTAAATCTATCTGGATCATTCTAGCAATTGCTGCTCATTTCGATTATGAGATACGGCAGGATGGACCTTAAAACAGCCTTTCTAAATGGAAATTTGGAAGAGGACGGTATATGATACAGCCCGAAGGTTTTGTTGATCCTAAAAATGCTTTGGAAAAATATGCAAGCTTAAGAAATCCATTTATGGGTTAAAGCAAGCATCTCGGAGTTGGAACATTCGTTTTGATGAAGCTATAAAAGAGTTGGGCTTTCATTCGAATGAAGAAGAACCTTGTGTATACAAGAAGGAAAGTGGGAGCGCAGATTGTGTTTCTAATCTTGTATGTGGATGACATCTTGTTGATTGGGAATGACATTCCAATGTTGCAATCCGTGAAGACTTCACTGAATAATACATTTTCTATGAAGGATTTGGGAGAAGCAACTTACATTTTTGGGCATAAAGATCTATAGAGATAGATCGAAGAGGCTAATAGGATTATGCCAAGATACATTACATTGACAAGGTGTTGAAACGGTTCAACATGGAACAGTCTAAGAAAGGGTTCCCGCCTATGTCACATGGTATGCGTTTTAGCAAGAAGCGGCGTCCTTCGATCGGCGATGAGCGAGAGCGCATGAGTAAGGTTCCATACGCCTCGGCAGCTTGGTTCCATCATGTACGCTATGATATGTACACGCCCAGATGTCTCATATGCTCTAAGTGTTTGCGGCGGTACCTGCCGATCCGTGAGAGTCATGGACACTTGTTAAAAACATTCTTAAGTACTTGAGAAGGACTAAAGATGTGTTCCTAGTCTATGGAGGTGAGGAGGAGCTCGTTGTAAATTGTTACACCGATGCTAGCTTCCAAACCGACATACGATGATTCACAATCTCAATCGGGATATTTGTTCACAATAAATGGTGGTCTTTGTCGGTTGGAAAAGTTCCAAGCAGGAAACGGTGACCGATTCTATAGCGGTTTAGAGTACATAGCAGCTTACGAAGGCTGCGAAGGGAAGGTGTTTGGATGAGGAAGTTCCTCATTGAGCTTGGTGTGTTTCGAATGCAAGCGCCCATTGAACCTTCATTGTGACAATAGTGGTGCAATTGCACGAGGCTAAGGAGCCGAGGGATCACCATAAGAACAAACATGTGCTGCGGAAATTTCACCTCATTCGAGAGTTCATCAAACGAGGTGAGATCAAGATATGCAAGATACATACGGATTTGAATGTTGCGAGATCCTTTGACAATGGCTCTTCCACGGCCTAAGCATGAGGCGCACATGAGAGATATGGGTATTAGATATCTTCAAGATTAACTCTAGTGTGCGTGGGAGATTGTTGGGAATATGCCCTAGAGATAATCATAGAGATGATTGTATCGCCTTTGTATCCATGATATATTATGTGTTCATGAATATCCATTAAAGACAACTTGTATCGATTGACAATTATGTGAATTGTTTGTGAGACTCTTTACTTGTATGGTTATACGTAATAGTCCTCTGGTCGGAGTTCATGTGAGGACACACATGAATATTAGATCGACACACATATTAGTTGATGACTATGTTTCACAAGTCATAGACATGGAGATGTCAAACTTATAGTGTGGGCACATGTATGACATGGAAATTTTGGATAGACCCGACATGAGATGTTATTATTATCTCTTTACACATCATGCGTTATGTCCTTAGACACGAGATTGTCGTATGTACTCAAGATGTAAAAGCGACCTACTTAGGGACTATTAAACGTTACTCCGTAATTGGGTAACTATAAAGGTAGTCTTGGGGTTTGTCGGGAAGCATGCTATGAGGCATAGTCAATCAAGATGGAATTGCCCCTCGATAAGAGAGAGATATCAACTGGACCACTCGATTGATTGGATCAAGAAATGCATGGCCGTGCTTGGGTTAAGTGTTAACTCACGAGGTGGACCAAATATCGTGTGTGGCAAGGGAATAACATGTATGTGAGTTTGTGGTGGTTCGGTACGATATGATCATTACGTACACATGGGAGTTGACACGTCTTGCTAGAGGCGGTGTCAACTATTGGTCGAGTAGGAGTACTCGGGCCATGTCTATGTGTGCGTGAGCCCATAGGGTCGCACGCTTAGGGGGAAAGGAAGCCCGATTCGGATCTGATCCAATTAGACGAGGCTTAGGGTTACTAATGGGCCTCGGCCGGAGAACTGTCGAGGGGACGCCTATAAATATGAGAGATGGGCGCGGGGCTAGGTCGGCCAAGCCACGCCACTTTGGCGGCGCCCGCCCACGCCCGCGCCTCTTGCTCCTCGCGGACCAAGCAGTCCGGAGACGCATGCGCGGGATAGGTCAAGCCAAGCCATGCCACTTTGTGCGGCCGCCGCCCACGCCCTCGCCTCTTGCTCCTCGCGGACCTAGCAGTCCGGAGAGCGACGCTTCCTCCCCATGCGTGTGGGATACCTCGGAGGTGCTGCATCGGAGCACAAGGACGAACCGCACGTGGAGGACGGACGTGAGCAAATGCACGGCGACCGCCGCTACGCGCACATCTTCGTCGAGGGTTGACACTTCCGCCGCTGACCTGGCGTCTAGTGGTAATCCCGTGATCTATAACTAGCAGTAGATCCTTGGTTTATGGGTAGAAAAATTTTGTTTTCTCGGCTAGCGTAGCGATCCCATATTCCTTCACCGACCTCAAGGCCAAGACCCTTGGTCTGTCTTCCCTCTCGAGAACCATTGCCAGGCAATGATCGAGATACCGCTACCTCAAGGATGGCGATGCCAACACAAATTTTTTTCACCTTCAGACAAGCCACACAAAGCGCAAGAGTCGTACTCGACCATCGCTCATGAGGGGCGGATCTTTGCTATCGATGAGGACAAGTCTCGTGCAGCCTATGACTACTACGATGGCATCCCGGGGGGTCAGGTCGTGCGCCAGGTTCACCATTGACCTCGACCGTCACGCCCCTGCCGGTGCTCGACCTCCAGGAACTGGTCGTCCCATTCACAGAAGAGGAGATCCTTTGGATTGTGCTTGAGACACCGCAAGACCGCACGCCTGGGCCAGATGGTTTTACCTCCAGATTTTGCCGGGTTGCCTGGCCGGTCATCAACATGATGTGTGCACGGCCTTCGACGCGATGTGGCAGCAGGACTGGAGGAGCTTCTACCTCCTCAATGGCACTTGCATGGTCCTGTTGAGGAAAAACGCCTCGCCGTCGAGCCTAAAAGACTACATGCCAATAAGCCTCATTCACAGCTTCGGGAAGCTAGTGTCCAAGGGCTTGGCGCTGAGGCTCGCACCCTTCATGCCCCGATTGGTGCGGCCGAATCAGACAGCTTTTATCAAAGGAAGGAGGATACATGACAACTTCCGGGCTGTCCAGCTCTATTGCAAATGGTTGCAGGCGTGCGGCCATGCTTGTATGTTGCTAAAGGTGTACATTGCCAAGGCCTTCAACTCGGTGGCTTGGCCATTTCTCATGGAAGTAATGCAGTGTGCCGGATTCCCGATCCAATGGCGTGACTAGGTCGCGGCCTTGCTGTCCACAGCAAGCATGAAGATCATGATTAATGGCCAGCAAGGGCGACGGATCTGCCATGCACGCGGGCGAGCGGCGGGGGGACCCTGTCACCGTTCCTCTTCGACATCGTCATGGAAGTGCTGAACGTCATGGTTGCGGAGGCGGACCGGTCGGGGCTGCTCTCCCCTCTGCCGGGTGAGCACGTTGGGCAGCGACCGCCATTTGACGCCCGGCGACCTCGTCATCTTCCTGCTGCCCAAGCCTCAAGACTTCGTTTGCATACGTTCCTTACTAGACCTGTTTGCGGGGGCATCGGGCTTGATTACCAACATCGACAAGTGCCAAATCTCGCCGATCAGATGCACTGACGAACAGGTCCAACTGGTCCAGCAGGTCTTCCCCTGCACGCTCGCGCCTCTACCGTGCCGATACCTGGGTGCTCCGCTTGCCACCTCCAGGTTGTGCAGAGCTGACGAGCAAAGGCTTGTTGATACTGGTCGCCTCGGATTCCTACGGAAGGGCAACCTACTCAAACGCTGGGGGGAGATCGCCGGCTCGTACACGCTCTCCGCGATACCGTACACATCTCCATCACGTCTTTGCCTCTCCTTTGGGCAATCAAGCAAATCGACAAGCGTCGTCGCGCCTTCATCCGAGTGGCTCAGGAAGTCTCGGGTGGGCGTGTAAGATTTCTTGGCCAATTGTGTGCTCGCCTAAATGCTACGGCGAGCTAGGTCTACCAGACATCAAGATCATGGGATTCGCGTTGAGACTGCGATGGGAGTGGCAGCGCCCGGTGCGGGCGCTCCTCCGCGGGCAAGTCGCCCCTCTACCGAAATGAGAAGATGGTGCAGCCATGTTCGATGCCTCCGTCTTTGTTGTGCTCGGGGACGGGGCATCGGCCGCTCGATCGACACTTGATGCCGGGGAGCATACGGCGCTTCGCGCCTCACCTATTTTGCGGTGGTTGGTCCACGCTTCCTACATACCTCGATTAAGGATGCTCGCGCCCGGCCCGATTAGGTTCGCCACATCTCTCGGCGCACGCACGGCTTTTGTCCTCTACAAGCATGCGGCGGCCGTGGCTCTTGTTGGAGGAGGTGCACGGACTCCCACCGCGGTGGATCGTTTTTGTGTGGTGTTGGACACCGATGGGGTCTACTCGGCCTCCTCGGCATATAGGTTTTACTTCATTGGCATGACCTCGCTTCCGGGCGCTAAGGAGCTCTGGAGGGCTTCCCAAAGGTGAAATTTTTCTTCTAGCCGGCAATGCATCGCAGATTTGGACGGCGGAGCGGAGAGCAAGACACGGACCGCAGGACTCAGCGGGCATGTACGCTATGCGGCGTAGGAAGATGAGACGTGGATCACCTCGGCGGTATTGTGTGTACACCCGTGAACTCTAGACACGGCTCCTGCTTCCCGCCGGTTGGGGCGTCATTGTTCCAAATCAAGACTCCACGCCCGCTCACGGTGGGCGCCATCCGGGAACCTGCTACTTGGAGGACTACGGAGGAGTTTCGACTCCTTTGTCTTGCTCGTGTCGTGGATGGTTTGGAAGGAGAGGAATGCACGCGTCTTCGACAATTCGGCACGTTCCGTGTTCAGACCATGCGGCGGTGCATGAAGAAGCGGACGATTGGATTGCCGCGGTTTCACAGCCTTGTGCGACCGTTGTCTTCTAGGCTGCGGCTTCACCGCTTTTTGGGTTAGTCATCGGGCAGGCAGTTCGCTTGTTCTTAGAGTTGTTTTCGACCTTTGGTCGCCTTTTTAGACTGTGTTCTAACCCGCAGCTCGTGAGCATGCGCTTTGTGTTGAAACTTCTTTTTTCGTCGTTTGTTGTTGTACTGTTTTTCAAACTCTCCTTCTTAATGAAATACACGTGAAGTTGTGTTCTAGAAAAAAAAAAGTCGTTCTATCTTATCACACCATGCTAGACCAAGCTTGTCGTCTGCCGATGCCTCCAGTACAGCTACCACATGTTGTGTCGTTTGTGAATGAAGATGCTCTTCATTCCTGTAGCTCCTTCAGCTGTTCACGCACTGCTCCCTGCTGCCCATCGCACCAGGACACTTGTAAGCTACGCACGCTGCACGCACCGCTGCGCCCTAGCATTAAACACATAGCGTGCTGCACCCAGAGCAATGTCAGCGTCATAGACATTGTGGTGCTGGCTGCAGTACACGTACACGTACAGTAGAGACGCTGCATGCTACTCCGTAGCATCTGGAGAGAGCTGCACGTACAATATAGGCAGTAGCATTGGCATTGTTGGATGCTGGGTACGCAAACCCCTTG
This sequence comes from Hyparrhenia diplandra, assembly GCA_015847255.1. Lineage (NCBI taxonomy): Eukaryota > Viridiplantae > Streptophyta > Magnoliopsida > Poales > Poaceae > Hyparrhenia > Hyparrhenia diplandra. The sequence continues at coordinate 291,434 of JADLZK010011466.1, forward strand.
ACCAGGCCAGGCGTCCCGGCGACGAGCAGGGACGATCAAGGCAGAGGCGACCGATGCAAAACGGCCGTGGCCGCGGGGGGGCCGCCGCCTGCGCGCACGGACGACGGCACTCGGCAGTGCCTGTGCGTGCCTTGGCCGGCGTCACAGCTACCTAGCTAGCGCTGCCGGCCGGCTGGATCCATGCACCGCCGGAGCCCACCGCGCAGACGGGATGGGGGCACGGCGGGCGACGAGACGCGTGCGGACAAGTCTCGTGACGAGATCACGAGCAGGCGCCGACGATCTCGCTGCCGAGGGCGCGGGGCGCACCCGTACCGCGCGCCGGCCCCGCGCTGGGCGCCCGCCGCCGCGGAAACAGTTGTCTCCCCTCTCATGGGCCATATGTGCTGGTTCGGCCGTTTAGCTAGGCCCGGGCCTGGGACGCTTCTGGCCTTCTAGGCCTTTCCTGGTTAGAAAAACGAAACGATCGAGAGGACACGGGTAAACTGATGGGCCTGGTGCATGCATTTGCATCGCATGGACGGCGGACCTATATATATATATCTCAACTCAAGGTGTTTCTAGTGACTTATCTCTATCAATAATAAAAAAAAAAACAGATCAGTAGATCAACTGAATTAAGACATGCTTGACAGGTTACGAAATCACGGAAGGTATGACAGTATATGTCTACGGCAAATGGCAAGATAACCAACGTTCTGTCGGTAGAAAGCTGCCAATATTTGTGCTAAATTTGATTGCCATTGAGTCACTGTAATCCTCTCTGCCGCCGGTGAAAAAAAAAAAACTTTTTATATATATATATATATATATATATATATATATATATACTAGCGTGGAAAACCCCGCGTGGGAAGGAGGAAAAGGTTGGGAGAGAAATAAGGTTATTTGGGGAGAAAATGTATGGAGAAAAAATGAGGTAGAAAAAATAGAAAATAGAAGAAAGAAGAGTAAACAGTAGCATGGGAGGGAGGAAAAGGTTGGGAGGGAAATGAAGACATTGGGGAAAAAAAGTATGGGAGAAGACGGGGTGTGTAAACAGTAACGGGTACACTCTAGGCTAACGGGTCTGGAAGTGAACAGTAATAGATCCCTATCTACAGTACAGGTACATACCCTCCGTTAAAAATAACCTCATTTCTAGGATTCAAATTTTTTCTGAAAATAAAAGGTCACGTTGTACAAGGTCCAATGTCTAGCAGGAGATGGCAGACCAAAGAATGGTAAAAAATAAAACCGATGGACACGTGCCCATGCTTTAGTCCATTCCTGACTGCTTCTGTTTTTCCCACGGACGTTCCCAACCACAAACTTATCTGACGGCGCATGCATGACCGGGGATTCTGAAGCTTCTACCGTCTGCTACGGCCTCTGGACTAGTATTTGTGAGGGGCAATTTGGTCATTTACACTCCTTCTTGGTTTTCGTGCCAGAACCTAAACGTCAACTTAATTGCGGGACGGAGGGAGCAGTAGGGTAACGGGTTTTTGATGTGAACAGTGACGGATTTGTGAACAGTAACAGATCCGCGTTACAGCACGGGTCACTGTTGATCTACAGTGAACTTTTGAGTACAGATCGCTGTAGCTATAGATATTCTATTCTATCTATAGGTAGATATAAGCTCCATGCGGGGCCGAGGGGACCAGATCAAAGTGCTCCTGCACTAGCTACGACATGTGTAAAAAGACGACGGAGCAACCCTCAAGTATGGTCCTCGAAGCAAAATAGCCATGAACTAGTTTGGAGGCGCGCATTTGCGCGCCAATCTTAGTATTAGATAAATTGTTAGGGTGTAGAAGTGAGAATTAGGGTGCCCAATTGGAGGTTGTAGGGACACAATGAACCAAGTAGGGGCTGGACTTTGATGTTGAACAGAGTGGCTTCTCCATGAGTAAAGACATAGTTCACAGCATAGATGGAATTTCTCCATGAGTAAAGACATAGTCCACAGCATAGATGGAATTCGTAGCATGTTTGCATAGTCAATATCTTACAACACACATAGGGCTGAAGGAGGAGTAGCTGACAGTTGTCCACATATAGTAGCCATGATGTTTTGTTTCAACAATAGAGAGGCTCTAAATAATTAGCTAGAATGATGAATCCTTGAGATTGTTTGATAATCATGTTGGAATCCATGAATGCAAACTTGACCGACTCGATCTGTAGCTTCTACCTGTCATAAGAGGACAAGAGCAAAATTCAGGTAGTGATTGATCAGTGGCAGTGTATGAAACCGATGAAATTAAAGCACACTGACAAGCAGAACAAATGTGAAGTTTTGAGACTTGTAGTTAAAAACTTTATATTGATACTTATTAACTGAGGAAATTTGTCCTAATTAACTCCAAACACTTGTGGCATATGAAAGTGATTTCAGATGTCAGGAGCCAAAGTCAGAACTTAACCAGATTGTACCGAAGTGGTGCAGGCATTGTCTTAGGTTTGACTAAAGTGGAGTCAAAACTTGTGACATTATGTTTTGTGTGAAAAGAGCTTATCTAGTTTATGGAAATGATAAGGTTGGAGAGATATTCCCTTATGCAAGGTAACCATAAATCTAGGAAATAATATAGCTGTCTGAATAGCAGAGGCAAACTTTGTGGAAACAAAATTTAGATTTGTATGTATACAAGGTCTGTGATGACTGGCTGCGAGGTACATAAATAGGTAGGCTGGAACCTGTTGATATTGGAGCCTTTCGAAGGTTCAGCTCAGTCTTCGGAAGAGTCCGAATCATCGTCGTTGCGGCGGGGTGTAGCTGGTTGGAGATGCCGTGTAAGAGAAGAGTGATATCAGTATGATGTATGCATGTGTGCTTTATATATATATTTTTTTTGAGAAACCGGGTATTATATTTCACATAAAAATTTTGGTGGTTACATCCCAAGTCTTACAAGAACAACCCTGAAAGAAATAAAAATACAGCTCGGTCCTTGTAAACTCCCGGTCTTCCTCGCCACCGGAGGACACTGCTTGAAGCCGACCACCTCTCCGGCGAAGCAACAAAGTTTTTGATGCCGTCTTGTGTAGCTTGTCGAAAAAGAGACTTGCTTTCTTCCCGCTGAACGCCCCGGCTGGAAAAGATGGCTACAAGCCATCCCATCGTCGAACTGATAAAAAAGAATTCAGGCGAAGGGCATAGCTAATTTATATTTTCCTATCACTTCGATCTAATGCTCAGCCGCTAGATATATATAAAAAAAATAGTTGTCTTGATCTATAAACAGAACCCTAGGAATGTGTACCAATTTTTAGCCTCAAATAAACAATCAAATTTTTAGTCTGAAGGAATTGCACAAAGAAAATGGGAATTTCATGGTCTTTGTCCATTGTATATGCAATGATCTCACTGAACCTAAAAAAAAATGGCACATAAGGCACGAGGTTTCTGCAATGGAAATTTAATTAAACCACAACTATGGAATATTTGTTCATTTCAAACAAATAGTTGTAGGCTAAAAATATGACAGGAATGGGGTTTGTGCAAACATGTAATCTGTGTCCTGTAGTGGCATATCCCTAATAATTTGAACAGTATGTGTAACAAAAATATATGAGTTACATCTGCATACCAGAATTCTAAATAAAACAATGGCAGCCTATAGGGATGCTGAAGAAATGACACCAGTTTTTAATCCGAAAAATAAATCCAATTGCTTAAACAACATATCATAAGAGTGTTTCAGCATAGTTTCAGTGATTCACACCACACCACCAGCATATAATGGGTATGCGTTTTGCAACCTTAATCTAATAGGAAAACCAACCAATTGGAAGGCACAGGCCATATAAACAAATGAGAAACTTTGCACTGCATTTATTTTCAACATATTTGCAAACAATATCTATCAATATGGTTGCACATATGAAAATGGAAATCACTGGAGGTGCTAAAAGGCACAGCCACTCAATCAGTGTTGGATGAGCTTGTAGGCTTGTAATTTTCGAACAGCACAAGCATACCTTTTTGACCTCGCCATTTCCTCAAAAGACAAGGTTAAGTGATCTAGGTAATGATGGTCCACTTTGTTCACATTTTGAGTTTCTCTGGACTTCCACTGAAAAATCAGACAATTATGTCAAATCAACAGGCCATCAATAAGCAAATGAGTAGATTACAGGAACCTCTTCCTGTGGCAAGGCCCCAGATTGACAATTACCATAGTTATATGTGTATTGAGAAAAAACATGGAACTATAAAGTAGGCATGTACACAGTACCTTGGAGTCTAATTTAATTCATGGAATAAGCTTGTAATGGTAGCGTGGTGGTTTTTACAGCAGTAATCACATGGCTCATCGATGTCTACTTAGTTTATATCGACAATAAACAACTGGAGACGTAGTTGTGGGAATAAAAAAAAAAATTTGAACACATCAGAGACATTTTCTGCAGCTAAAGAAATAAACATAGTAATAAAGATTGTAAATTGCAGAATCCTTGTAATACGTAATCTAGGAGATAGTTTGGTGGCTAGGGGTTCCAGCTTTCCAATTTGCAAAAACACAGGCTACTGAACTGATTCTTTTTGGCATTGAAATAAAACAGCCACAACTGACAACACTCGACAGGGCATAGGACCCCCACGTCATATCAAACATGAAAGAATGCAGATAAGTGACAACTGTACTCACTCCAAATATGTACAAAAGAGAACAAATAAATGCTCATATATATATATTTTCATGGATTCAAAGATGACAGGCATCTTATATTTTTATGGTGAAGGCAATAACTGAATCTAGGACAATTACAAAGTCATAGTAAAATTGAAATTTCCAAGACCACCACTTAGGAACAAAGGTTATAACAAGATAAATGAGTGGACCAAAACACCAGAAGTACATAACATCGTAGTAACTGAGTCAAGGACGATTGCAAAGTCACAGTACAGCTAAAATTTGGCACTACCACCTATGAACCCAAAATTTGGCAAAATAATAACATGCATCACAACATATATCAAGCAGTTCTTAGAGACCCATAATTTCTCTCTACCATCAATCTCTGCATGTAAATGGACTGCAAGTGTGCATAGGTATAACAGCAAACACATACTAATATTTAGTTACTTTTACATGCTAACTATTTTGTGAAGAATAGTACCCATTACATCACAGGTACCACCTAAAATATTTAGGTGCATCATCAGTATAGAAGAGTGCACTTATAGAACATTTAAATGGTCCAGATATCTGATTCTTGGTGATAGAACTCCAATAAATCCTATAGAAGCCAATGTTCTACAGGAGGGCATCATGAAGGTAAACTCAGAAAAACTGGCGGTCTAATTACATGGCTCAATCATGAGTTTAGCATACCAACATATTGTAGATTAAACTACAAGCTCATCAAAGTAAATAATTATATAGTAAAGAAAAGATACTTGTTTGTTACTTGCCTGAGGTAAAGAACTATTTTTTGCTGCACAACTACCACTGAACTCACAATTTGTTGACAACATCAACAAATCCTATAGTATTGTAGGGATACAAATAAGAGTGCATCCAACAGACTCATACTGTATAAAATAAGTAACATACCATGCCCTAAGTTTTCGAAATATTGAAATATGTAATCATACTGATGCCATAAGTATCGAAATATGCAAAGGATGAATTTGAATTGGTCCCAACTGTCCCTCATGGTCCCAGTTGATAGGTATCATGGAATATCAATGCATTGGCATCTCTGAATTGGTGTCCTAACTCCTTGTTACCAGAGTAGTTTCATAGGCATCCCTAATTTATCCCAAAGTATGACTGTAGCTAGATGAATCTCTTAAAAAGAATGAGTGATTTCTTAGTGAAGGCGAGGAGTGAAACAATATGTAAACCTCATATCTTATAATCAGTAATTAGGATGATGCAACATTATATTTTGAAAAAAACTTGCAGATACAAATAGAGACAAAGCAGTTTCAATCTCAACATAGTTAAGTTAGCTCAGACTTATCTAAGGAGTACATACCACGTTCATGTATATCTAAACTCAGCTGAATGTAAGTTGAGGAAGGAATAGTAATCACCATATCTTTTAGGTTCACACGAATTTATCTGTAGCATATTGCTGAAACAAACTGTGAAATTATTTGGAACAGATGTAAGATGTAATTCTAGAACCCAACCGGTTGCTTCCTTTGGACAACGAGATACGCCATACAATTTTAAGTAGGGAACAAACATAGAATAGGATGATGGGATAATTACTACACAATTTGTACCTTCCAATTGAGTCAATGTGTATAGTTGAGGCTGGAGAAGAATGTGACCAGGTACAGATACGACATGCAACTGAGCAGATTCTTTTTGGCATAAGAATGCAACTTAGAGACCATCAATAGTGGACAACATAGCTCTGACAGTTCTACACTACTGACTCCATATGTATATGCAAAAGAGAACATTTTTTGTCTGCACTCACTCAAAGAATGCAGCTAAGTTTAATGCTGATTTTGTCCGCAGGTATCCCAAGGGCATCAGCAAGCACCTAGTCAAAGTTAAGAAGCATTAGTTCAAATCCAAAATAGGCGCTCCAAATAATTTCAAATAGTCAGTAGTAATCATTTGTGTCCTGTCAAAGTGATAATTTAGTAGGACTCTGTACATGGATAAGGATAAATTGAGACAAGCAACGTGGCTAATACGTATTTATCCTTCCAAAATTATTTTGTGGTTGGTGTGAACGGTTTGATTTTTTGAACATACAGTCTGAACATGCAGTAAGCAATTAAATCAGCAAGGGATCTGAAATATGAGGCAGTCTGTAAATGAAATGCTTATCCTATTATAAATTAAATACGAGGCAGTCTATCATATGTGCTACAATTATTATGAAAGCCTGTATGATGGCATAAACATGACCGCTACACACCCTGTAAATTCTGATCTCTGAGCCACAGTGAAGCAAGCGAATTTCATCTTTAACTACAACAGAAAATTTATGAGAAGCACTAATCAAAATCTAGAAGGTTGTAGACCATATAGAAATTAAAGACGCATTAACTGACATGATGACATAAATTTCAGCAGTAGTCAAGTCTTTAGAAGAAGAAGTGGTAGAGAAAAGCATGGATGACTTAGTATGCTAATTTCATCGTTAAGCAGAATTCAGTCGTCATGTAAGCTACAAGGCAAACCCAGAATAAGCACAGTCAAAAGTTAGATAGTGTAGACACTAACCTTAGCTGCCTATAAACAGTTGGAAGGATAAGTTGTTAGTGATAATGCCTATAAACCATAGAAACACCAACCTTAAATTGCACAAAGCATCAGAGGCATCATATAGCAGTAGACTAAAAAGCAGTCCTTTCACTGTTTGAGAAGGAATACTATTCCCATATTTAGGCATTTGGTTTGGACTGATATGCACGATTTAGTAGTTGCTGAGGCCACCGTTTTCGTTCAAGCAAGCTACCTTTACTGACATTACCAGGAGCCATATACTCAGATAACTCTGTTTTTTTTTCCTTGATTGGACCCAATACTATATTGGCATTAGTTTCTAAAATTTTAGGGACTCCATTGATGATCTGGAGGTTCAAGTTTTTTTAGCCAGATAACTGCCCAAAAATATATTGTAAAGCAAAGCATGTGGCACTTTCTGCAAAACAAATCTGAATTCTAAATAGTTTTATCTGGCTAAAAAGCGCCACATTAGAAGTGCTGATTTGTTCTGTAGAAACTGATATTTTAATGATCCAATAAACATTTGGTTAGAAGTGCTGATTTCAGAATTGGATGGCACCATATGATTAAAAATTAGAGAGTCTAAGTTGAACATAAATGCAAAGTAGAGGAAGTCTACCTCAAATCATTAGTAGGCTTCGACTGGCAAGGCAACAATTCTGTACCAAAGAGGTTTATTACCCTGTGCGTGACTTTAGTGTAAACACCCTTGAGGGCCTTCTGGAGATGGAATTCTGAAAATGTTTTCCTATGAATTACAGGTTCACTCAATCACTTCAGTGGTAAAGAAACATTTTTAAAACACTAATCATAAATTGGGCAAAGACAAACAAATAATTACTTAATCATGAACTGGGCATGACATACCACCGATTTCACAGCAATGTAAACATAGGGAAAGATCTCCATCTCCATATGAAATCTACATGGGCAAAATTTAAAGTGAGTTTGAAGTATTCACATTTATCTACAAATAGCCGTACGGTCTTCAACCTTTTATTTTTTGCAAGTGCACACACACATATATAGGACATCAGAAGGCACCTACAAACTTGAATATGACACCTCATCTTCCTCTTAGGGATTGTATGAAACACTTTAAATGTGGCATTTAAGTTATACATGTGAAACATCCTCCTGTAATTAATTGGCAAAGCATCTAATTAAGCATCCAACAAAGGTGCTCACATCTAAAATGGCACCAGTTTCATTGCCCACTACAACTTTCAGTAAGCAGCACTATTTATGACTTTGGATTAAAAAAAAAAAAAAGAACGGGACAAAGAGAAGAACTGTGCCTAATATTGCAATTCACTAAGTAATAAATTACCTTGCTAGCAAGACGAATCACAAAATATGAGTATTCATATCCAAAGAATGAATAGGATCTGAAATAATTGACCTCACCATCTTGAAATAAAGATGTGCCACATGACCCTGCACATAAACTTTCAAAATATTTAAATCTATTATAAACGATGTGAGATATGTTAATTCTGAGAAATAGACCGACCTTAATTGCTATAGTAAAAAAAAAGCACCAAGCATGCCGACTGTCCTCCTGTTGCTGCAGCGATCTCGCAGGCTATAGATGAAATCCATGAGAACAAAATCGATGTACGGATACATAAAGTCAACAGAAACGGATGAACGAAAACGAAACACAAATTGTAGACCAACTAAGGACTGGTAACCTCAATCCGCTGCAACTATGAACGAATTACCTTTAGTCCCAGAGTTTTGAGCGCAGACCAATTTGTACAGCAGGAACCTAGGGTTTCCTGTAGCAGAATCCAGCACGCGGAGGGGAGGAGGAGGCGGCGCTGCGGAGGAGCCACGCCGGTGGCGGGGAAGGGGAGAGGAGGGCCGCCGGCCTGCCCACGTACGGCGGCTGTCGCGGTCGTCGGCACAGCGGGAGAGTAGCGAACGGAGGGGAGAGAGGAAGAGGAAGAGGAAGAGGAAGGCACGCCCGGAGGGAGAGGAGGAGGAGGAGAAGGGCGGCGCTGGGGAGGAGGAGGAGGAGGAGGAGGAGGAGAAGGACGGTGGGGAGGAGGGGCGGCGCCGCCGCGTCCGCTCGCGCCGGCTTCCGTACGTGGGAGAGAGAGCGCGAGAGGAGAGATCCACGGGGAGGAGGATGAGTCCGTGCGTTTTTTTTTCTCCGGAAGGGGCGCGGTATATATTGGTGGGTAAAACCGAGGTTTTTTTGTAAAAGTTGAAAGCGGGCGGGTAAACGTAAAAACCCTGAAACCAGAATTTTCTCTTCTTCGAGCGTAGGATTTTCATAGTAGGAGGGGTAAAAAGTAAAACAGTTAAACTGAATTACTGTTTACCAAGGGATTAGGTGGATCGAGATACGATTTTAAGATAATAGAAGGGCCTATTTGTAAAATTCCTTCAGCCAATGAAAATTTTTGGGACGACGTGGATGCCCTCTCCGAGGAGTAACTCGTAGGGGGTTAGAGGTTTTCAATGGCACGAATAGGAGATAAGACGATAATAGGCTCGGAGGTACTGACGTACTGTAGCTGTAGTTTCCTTTGCGTTACGCACGCTTGGATTCTTCTTTTTTGTCTTAAAAAAAAAAAAAAAAAATATTAGACGATTCTCGAGGCTAGCTAGGCTCGGCTAATTGGGACCTGGGAACTGATCTTATTTCTTTTACCCTTGCCAATAAGAAATGAAGCCCCGGCTTTGACAGAGTGTTACAAAATGCCATGTGTTGTTTGACCGAAAAAAAAAAAAAATCATTATTACTATTACAAAATCGAATATGATATTATAGTATCATTTTTGAACTATCGTTCTTAATTTTCGAGAAATCAACAGTACTCAACTTTAACTAAAATTCATATAAAAATAGTATATGAATATTTATGGTATATAATTAGTACCATTAGATATGTTATCGAGTCTATTTTTATAATAAATTTATTTAAAAAATATTGCTAATATTTTTTATAAACCTAGTTGAATTTTAAAACGTTTGACGGGTCGTATTTCTTATTTTCCATCTTCCTCGGTCCCATGTCATCAGCATCACTGTCAAGCTGCTGCCGCCGCCGATGGTTCGTCCATCTAGGCGAGATCCCCACGCCCCCGCAGCCCGCACCGGTGGAGGTGCTGCCGCCCTGTCCGGCTCTCCGCCATCGCCGCCGGTATGCGCACAGGGTTCGTCGCAGACTGCGCCGGAGAGCTCTAGAAAATCCCCGGAGAGCTCAAGAAAAATCCCCATCCCCATCTAAGTCCACGCAGTGGATCCCGCCAGGTACCTGATCCAAGAGTTAGCTCGACGTCATTCATGATTAGCGGTTGATAAGTTTGTGAAAAGTGACCGTTTTAGATTGAATCTTGTAGGATTGTCAGTGCATTGTTTGGTATATGAGACTCCGAATTCGTAAGACATGAAGGATTAGCGAACAATATGGAAAGAACTTAAATCTTAACTCTATAGATCGATTGTCTGACGAATCTGTCATTTAGCTAATGCAGAGTCTATCTTGTCGCTGGGCACTCTTTATAATTGGTTAACTTCTTGCATTACAATTAAATATGCTGAAAGTATGAAACAGGTCTGTTCTGCACTGTGGATCTGGGGGCACCAAAAAGATAAGCCTGATATTGCAAGAGTTTGATTCAAACAAGTCGGAGTCCTGGAAGAAATCATGGGTTGGTACAACTAAGCTTTGTTAATCTTGCTAATTCATCAGTGTTGTTTTGTCTTGATTACGCCCCTGTCAATGTAGGAATAATGTTGCACATTGATAAGGGTGTGCTTCAGGAACACAGATTTCTGATTCCACAGCTATCTAGAACAGGATTTGCTTGATTTTATTGCAGGAGTGTCATGGGAATTAATATGATAAAGTTCTCCACAGTTTCTTTATGTATTATTGTTGGAACCACAAATTTAGAAAATTCTTTTTCAAGCTTCAGCAATACCACAACCTGAAAACTTCAGCTAAACCATTCTTTTCTTTTTAAAGAATTTCCAATTTCCCACTTATCTGATTAGAGTTAGTTATATTGCTGATGAATTCAAACAATATGTTTCTCTTAGTTTCTTGCTTAAACTGCACAACAGAGAGGAGTGGTATGATCTTTGGTTTAGGAAGTTGGAAAGGGAGGGTTTTTAGGAAACGCAGCTCTCCTGTGTTTTCCAAAAAAAAAAAAAAAAAAAAAAGCAAACAATACTAGAATACAGTTACAGAATTATGAATGAAAGAGAGGATGCCTTTTAGTTTTGTTTGGACCAGAATTCCTTCTAAATAGCATCCTCTTGAACACCTTTGAATTTGAACTAACACAAATGTTGTTTTTGTTTAGGACCAGGAAATGATATTTATTGGAACCTTAGCTGGTGCAAGCTATCGGAACGATGTTGTGATGGGTAGTTTTGGGCGCTAGCACAGATGCTATATGGGCGAAACAATTCTATCCCAAATTTGCAATAGATACAGCTTGGAGCAGGAAGCAAGGTTGGTCATAACCGCACACCATATTTTATGTTACTTACAATATTAAAATAAAAGATGGATGGATCTGTCTCCATACAGTTCGTCATAAAGAATTCTCATGAAAATATTTTGTTGAGTCAGGTCTCTATACTGCAGATCCTTCAACAGTAAATGGGTTTTGCAAAAGGAAAAATACAATAATTAAGAGAGAAAACAGTAAATGGTCAATTTTTACAAGAGCTTCTGCTGACTAAATTTGACAGGGACATAGATTCTGAGTGTATGGATCCTGTTGAGCAGATGAAAATATTTTCATCTACATACAACTGAGTTTATTTGTTCTTGATTTCAATCTGTAAATTGTCCATAGAGTACTGACAAGATGGCTAAAGTATCTGATTTCTGATCATTTTGGTCATTGGTTCCCTAACAATATCTCTAAGCCGTATGTACTTAAAGGTGGTTTCTTTATGTTTGAGCTTCTAGAATCAGGATTTCTTTCTTTTTGTGCCAATTAGTGTCCTTCTAAGGTGATCTAGAATCCAATTACACGCCACCTCATGTGTGTGATGTGTACCAAGATAACTATGATCTCGGAGAAGTTGAAGTATTCTTGTATGACACCATCGGAATAAGTTATTAGGTTCTACCATTCTTTTTAGTCATATGTGAATCTTGTTAGTATGTTCTCAGGTAGCATATTTCCTTCATCAGACCTCCTTCATGGCCAGCTCGTTACATCTCCCTCTCTCATCCCCTCCCTCCTCCAATGGTGAATAAAGTCCGGCACATCGGTGGCGAAGTGCCCGGCGGCGAGCGGGTGGCCGGCCGGGGTGGATCCATGCCCCCAGCCCCTGGATCTGGCGATTCCGCCCCTAAGCCCGGCGCCGCGGCCCTCGCGTTTGGCGCGCGCGCGGAGGCGGGCACGTCTGCTTCGGTGACGAGCAGAGCAACCGACGGCGGCCTGGATCCTTGCTCCGGGGTCATGGATCCGGTAGTCCATGCACCAAATCTGGCCGCATGGGGGCTGGGGAGCGCAGCACTCGCGCGTCTAGCCGTGGCGGGCGGCGCCGGCGACCATGACCTCGTCGCCGGTCTGGCTACTCGTCTTCCCCGCACTGCCTACGCTCCAGCGGGCGCGCGCGCCGCACGGGGTCTCCTCGACCCCGCGCTCGACCGGCCCTGGCGGCTGGCCCAGCGGCGCACCAGAGCGTGGTGCCCCGGCTCAGCGGGCGGCTGGCACAGCGGCGCGCCAGGGGCGCGGCGTGGGGAGCTCCGCTCCCTCTCCTCGACGACCTGCTGGCTTGTGGCGTCCCGCCCTGGAGGCGTCCCATCCTGCTAGCCGCGGCGTCGCCTGCGAGCTGCTGCAGGCTCCCCTCCGACAAGCCCTCCGGTTTCTGCAGCGTTGTCTGCAGCGACAGCGTGCTCTACGGTGATGAACTCTGCAGCGACAGCGTCGCCAAATGGTTTGTCTTGAAGCAACTGCCGCCGGTGCCCCTGCAGGCTGGCTGGCCCCCTTGGTTTCTGAGGTGATGGGCTATAGTTCATGGAATTGGGGCCTTAGGCGAAAGCCATGCACGAATTGTCCGTGCGATTGACGGCGACGCTCACGAGTGCCGTTACCTCCTTGGAGGCGTCGATTCTGTAGGTTCCCCACTCACTTTAGTTTGCCCCTCTCCTCCTGGTAACCTAGCTCTAGCTTCTGGAGCCGGTGGTGGCGGCGTCTTCGACGTCGTGACCCTCTTGAGGGCACCACCGTGGAGGATGGATTCCAGCTCCTGCCGTGCCCCTCTGTTCTCTCCATTTGCTCTTCCCCCGTGCTGTTGTTGCCCCTCTTGTGTGAGCTTGACCCTGGTTGTTTGGGTGTTGCCGATGTTTCGACGAGTGTCCTCCTCCTGGGCGTCTACGCCTCCGTCGGCGCTCTTCTTGATGATGTCGAATATCAAATGCCGGGTGGTGTTTCCACCGTCGTCGCCATCCCCCTCCAAGGATTCCTCCCGTGGACGGCGTTGGATGGTGGTATGTGGGTCGGATGTCTTTGAAAGATGTCATCATCGGTTCAAAAGAAGGTCGCCGTGTCCGGATGATCGGGCTTGCGTGTCCGCCGCCACTCTTAGTCCCCCTTCTCTTGCAAGAAGTGGTCCTCGGATGGAGGGCGGCGGTGAAGCGGCGTAGCTACGAGGAGTGGTTGAGGGCACAATGGCCACGGTGAAAACGGCGAGTATGCTGTTCGGTGGGGGCACAAATCGACGTTCGGTGGACGTCTTTTCGGCTGGCGTCTGGGCTTATCCTTGAGTCTGTTTTAAGTGTTGTTGATGGTGGTGTTGTAACCCCTCTCTCTTCTCTTTCATGTATTTGTTTTTGATGTATTAGCTCTCCTCCTTCGTTGTTTTCTTCTAGGCCACTGGCCCATGTACCAAAACTGTATCGGTGCTTGACACCGTCCATCACCGGCTAGCCCGGAATCAATGGAGAATTATTCAGGTGGGGTCTCTCAACCCCCGGTGATTGCCTCAAAAATAAATTGTCATGCACATGAAGAGGCTCATTTTAAAAGGCTGTGATTGCATTGTAAAGATGAATGGCAGACTGGTTGGGGCTGGTATTGCAGTTCTTCAGAAGATGGAGATTGATATCCGAGGGATGGAATTTTGGACAAAGAACCGCTGTTCCAATGGATGGCTGGCCTCTACATGATTTACATGGAACAGGCTGGCCTCAAAGCACTCGGAGATCATTGTTAGCACACTAAAATGTGGCACTGCTGGTGGTTGCAACAATCTCAAATTATGATGTTCTGCTCTAGGTATGGCCGTCACTACAAACTTAGAACTTGTTCTTTCCTTTTATTGAATATATGATTATGAAGGATGGTGGACCAGCACATTGTCCTGGTATATGATGTTATTGGTAGTTTGTTTTGTTTTCTAGATCCTAACTAGTGAGTAGTGACGGATGTTGCTTATAGCAAGTTACAACTTTTTTTCCTCAAGTACGCAGAACTGCGTATTGCCTTTAAGAAGAAGAAAGGAGAGTACAAAAGACAAGAAATAATAAAGCTCTAGTTAAATTCGCGCCCATTATAGAAAACGCACGACCAGACATGAACAAAATCAAGCCATCTACCTAGCAACCATTTCTAAATGTACTAATCTCTTAGCGTCAGCAAGTAACCAGAGATGATAGTAGCAGTGCAAGTTACTGGTTCCTTGTGTATAACAACAACCAACAATAACAAAGCCTGTCAGTCCCAGGCAAGTTGGGGGTAAGCTCTACTGGTTCCTTGTGTAATAAAAAAATCATGTCCCAAAGTTAGGTCTGTTTGGTTGGCCCAAAGATTTTGTCACAACCCAGTTGGGCAAGTTTGACTTATTTGGGCTGTCGTCTTATTTTCTTCCACACTTTTGGCATGCCACATTTTATTCTGAGAAACTTTAATAAGCAATGGGTCGCGTGATGGGGAGGCGCGTGACTGTCTCCCTCTGTCGCTAGACTCCTCCCCGCGTCCACTCTCCCTCTCTCTCTCTCTCCCGGCGACTGTCGCTCCCGACGAGCTCCTCCCCGTGCCCCACCTCCTCCCACGGCCCGTGGCCGCACCCCACCTGTCTTGGCGAGCTCCTCCCTCTCTCCCCCTCCCGGCGGCGGCACCGAGCTTGGTAGGCCGCCTCCTCTTGGATGCGCTTTTTAGGGTTCCGGTGAGTCTCTCCCTCTTTCTTCTCCAACTCTTTGGGCTATAGAAGGAGCCGGCCGGCCGGGGGGGGGGCGGGGGGCGGCCCAGGCGGTGGAGTAGGGACGTAGGGGCGGTTTAGGGTCTTCAGCGGTGGTAGTGGAGGCCGGGCCGAGGAGGCGGGGTCGCTATGGCCGAGCTTGGGCTCGGCGTCGCTAACAAGCATGGCCACGGTGGAGATCGTCGAGAGGTGGAGAGGGGAAGAAGGCGGCCACCACGGGCGCTAGGGGCGAGGACGACGATGGCGAAGCTGGAGCGGTGGTGGGGGTGACGACAATGCAGGATGGGAGCAGGCTGCGTGGCAGAGACGACGCGACACACCACACTGTCACTAAAAGTCTAGAAAAAGTCTATATCACCCCCTCACCTATGGAGGGTGGACTATATAACCCCCCAACCTATGAATCAATGGGCTCAAGAGTCATGACTACCACATATGGATGGAGCGGCTTCTTTCGGTGATGCTTCGAGGCTATGTCCCAGATCATATCTGGCAAGTGATGACAGAGTTGAGCCATTTTTTTTCTGCGCCGACTTTGTGCTAAGGAGGTATCTCGGACCACACTTGAATCCATGGAAAAAATGGCACCGGTGTTGGTGCGTAAGTTGGAGAAGATATTTCCGCCCGACTTCTTCGTTCGATGGTGCATTTGATTTTGCACCTTCCATATGAGGCACGGTTGGGTGGCCCCGTGCGGTTTCGTTGGTGCTATGCTATTGAGAGAGTTCGAAGCATGTTCGGACAAACTGTAAAAATAAGTGTAAGATTGAGGGGTTACGTCGTAGAAGCAAAGCTTCGGGAGGAGGTGTCAGACTTCACATCAAAGTACTATGGTGACAATCTTCCTAGCTCGCATTATCCACCCCCTCATTACAATCTTTGAAGAAAATGAATCAACCCTCAGCCTTTTCCAAGGACAACTAGGAACGGCAAGTGGTTCGACCATAAAGATCTTGACACCTCAAGAGTGGCGCAGTATCATGCTATATATAATTACCAACCTTGACGAACTGCTGCCTTACATATAGTAAAGTCACAACTTCGAATCGAGAGAACAAACTTGTCTTCCAAGAGTTGAAATTCTGCATCCAACCGCTTTGTCTCTCGTCGTTACAGGAAATTTCAACGACGATTCGGCATGAACGAAGGAGGCTGAGCCGTATGAATTGGACACCCTGCTTAGGCAGGGTCTTTGGAAATGGAGAACCCGATTTCATTTGTTGGTTCAAACGCCCAGTCTTGCCCAATTTATGCTAATAAACATCTCAGTTCATATGCTAACGAACTATCTCATTTCATATATCCTACTTGAGCTTGCAGGCACAAACCGATCGAGACATGCCACTCGAGCTCATACAAGTTGCTGATGTCTTTTCCCTTAGGGTTAAGTCATTTAATGATTTTGACGTGAATGGATATCGCTTTCACACAACGAGGCATGAGCGTAATCAGCCAAACCAAAAAACCACAAATACCGAGTTTTCACTAAAGGTGATGATAGAAGTACCACTAAAGGTTATTATGCAAGAATTGAAGAAATATACAAACTCCATTTCTACGGTACTATGGCTTGCTCTGTCGTGTTTAAGTGCCATTGGTTTGATCCGTGTGACGAAAGTGGACGATAAACTTGGGATAGTTGAGATTCGACAAGATTCCCGGATGGTCGAGATGATGTGTATCTTGTGGCTCAACATGCCACACAAGTTTATTATCTCCCATGGTGTAGCCAAGCGGGATGGCGTCTTAAGGGTTGGGATGTTGTGCGCGAAAGTATTGCCACACAATGAGACTACTGTCCCAAACAATGACGATTACCACTTTAATGCAAACACATATGAGGGAGAGTTCTTCTAAGAAGAAGGGCTACAAGGTAAATTTGTGGTAGAAATAACCGGGCCGAAACGAAATGGAAGTAGACAATCCAAGTGTTGTTGATGAGGAGGATGAGGAGGTTCGAGATGCGAAGGACTTACAATTGCTTGATCGATTACTTGAGGACAATAGTGATCATGAAGATCCTCCTCCCATGGATCCCGCCAATCTTCATATTTTGGAAGAAATAGACATGGATGATAGTGATCATGAGGATTATGATCGACAGTCTTGAAATCATGACAAAGATGAGGATTATTTCTAATACATGTAATACTATGCATCTCTTATAATAATTATATTTTGTATATTTTTTCATCTCTAAATAATTATCTTACATTTTATTTTGCATTTTTACTAATTATCTCCATCTAATTGCAGGTGATTCAAAAAGATGCCTCCTTCAAGGGTCTTAAAGAAAATTGGTCGAAATTCAAGAAGCTTAAGGAGATATCGGGGTCGAGGCACCACAACCACTAGAGCGACGCCCCACTACGAGTCGGGGCAAGGGCAAGGGTAAGAGTCGCCCCTACCACCACCACCACCACCAACACCACCGGAGGAGGAGGAGGAGGACGTCGACCTCTTGGCGTCTAAGCACTGCAGCACAATGAGGAAGACGGGCACGACGAGCACGAGGACGAGGGGAGGAGGAGGAGGAGGAGGGGGGGGGAGGGAGGGGGGTTCATCTTCCTCTACTCGAGTGTCTACTTGCGAGGTCCCTCCACATTTCCACTCGTTCTTCCTCGGCACCAACGTCCAACCATTATGCGAAACCTCCAAGGTAATTTATTTTTACATTTTAGCACTAATTTCTCATTTGTTAGGTTGAAAGTCACAATAGGAACTAATAAGTATTCGTTTTCTCTTGGGCAGGTCTTTTGTTGTTATGGCTAACTCGATGAAAGGTCGCCTTCCCAATGGCATTCTTGGTCTTTTGGTTAGGAAGAACTACCCTAGCGAAGTTATCGTTCGGGAGAAACACTGGCCCGTCACATCGTTTCACCGATTACCTCAATTTCGAAGATAATTATGATGTGAGTGGCGGACTTTTTCAGAACAAGGGAGGCGTGTGGTAAAAAGAGCTGTGGGTAAGTCTATCCATTGAATACATTACTTCTCTATGCATTACTTCGCATCGAATACATCAAAATGGAACAAATACATCGCATGAATTTCATATTTTTGAAAAAATGACTAAATACATTACTTCTCTGTGCAGGATTACTTCACATGCCAGCCGGGATTCGAAAATCAGGCGTTAGAAGTGGCGACAGCTGCCTGTTTCAAATTGGTGTCAGACATGTGGTACGAGGCACGCCTCAACGCCATCGGGACACACTACGGGCAAGTCCTAAAAAAGAGGCTCACCAAGGAGGAAATACGTGAGAAGAATCGACCAAAGAACAATACATGCTTGTAAATAATGAACGTTCATACTAAGTTTAAGTATGCTTAATTTAATATTTTAATATGTTTTATACTTAGTGTCTGTAGATGATTCCGTGGTGGTGCTTGTCCCATACACGGTCCTGGGAGTTGCGGGTGAACAAGTGGGTCGATAAAGATTGGGAGAAGATCCACTAGCGACAATGGGGGGGGCGTGCCTTGATGCTAGGTGTACCACACCATCAAGGCAACCTTAGTCTCTCAGACCTACTGTGATGAAGATATGTAAGTCTTATCCAATTCTTATTTTCTGATGGGCAACTTTAAATACTTTAAATACTTTAGTCTAACCATCCTACTTTTTTTATGACATAGGAGCAGGCACATGGCGTGCCACTGAGCACGCTCGAGGCCTTTGCTTGCTCCCACATGGGCAAGGCGAAGGATCCCACGGTCGTCTACAACCCTAAGGCTCCGCCCGACGCCTACATCAACCTGACCGCCTACACCCGCCTCACTCAGTACACAGAAACGGCGAGGGGAGGTCTTGGGGGAAGGCCCGATCCTCGCGGCCACAACATTGATGGAAACATCGTCATGATGGCCGGAGGAGGGGAAGAAACTTTCGGGCCGATCTTTGGATGGGCGACGGCGTCATCAACCCGGCCACCACTTCACACCTCTCGACCCGATCAAAGAGCAAAAGCTGGGGGCCGGCCATACGCGGCGCCCAACCACTTAACGAGCTACGATCTCCTGACTTGAGGTAATTTATTTATTTTTATTCAAGGTTGATTTATCTTTACATTCTGTTTCTCTAGGATCTAACTTTGTGTTGAAATAGGCCCGGATAGAGGAACAGAAGAGGCTCCGGGAGGAGGGAGGAGGCGAGGAGCGAGCGAGGGCTGAGATGGACAGAGAGGAACTTGGAAGCTCTCCTAGTGTACGTCGCGCGTGTTGGAGGCAAGGTTGGTGAAGAGCCGCCGCCACAGATGTCCTTCGATCCACCGCCGGTCTTCCCTCCACCTCCGTCTTCGGTCCACCGCCATTCTTCCCTCCACCAATTGGAAGCTCTCCTGTGAGTTTGTCTACCTTAACTCCAAATATGCATATATGAATGTGAATGGAAATGATCTGGAGTTTCGAATGCACCATGAGATGTGCATATGGACATGTTGTTGTCGGCCATCGAGCCGTTGTTTTGTGCGAGGTTTTGGAAACCCCTCCGTGCGAGGGGAGGTCTTTGCGAAATTTCTAACAATTTATCTTTTTTTTTTTCATGTTAATAGAATTTATCTTGTCTCACAAATGCAATATCTTTGCCTACGTGCAGGTTCAATCTCACGCCTCGAACCCATCTCGAACCAATCTCCTGCGGACCCTTGGCAACAAGCTACGGAGCAACAAGGCGGCTGGCCAGGTTGGCCGTGAAGTTGTGATGATTTAGGTGATGAACTTGTGTACTTGAATTTGTGGTTGCACTCATGGTTGAACTTGTGAACTCGTGACTCGTTGGATTTTATGTAATATATATGCTATTTGTGGATTATTGTGCTATATATGTGATATATATGCAATCTGTGATATATATGTGTTTATATGCAATATATATGTGGTAAATATGTCTTTGGGACAAAAATAAAATAAAAAAATCTTTGCCGTGAGCATAGGGCACGCTCACGGAAAATCGACCATAACTTTGCCATGAGCGGGCCCTGTGCTCACGGCAAAGGGATCCTTTCCGTGAGCCACGTCGTTAGGGCTCACGGGGAAAAGGGTGGCAAAACGGCGTTCGAGGTTTTACCTTTCCGTGAGCCACGCCGTTGGGGGCTCACGGAAAAGGGCGGCAAAAACAGCATTTAGGTAATACCTTTCTTGTGAGCCGTAGCGTGGTGGCTCACGGGAAAAAGGCTCCTGTTGTCACCCCGACCCCTTAGTTAGGGCCTTTCCCGTGAGCGGGGGTACCGCGGGAAGGCTAAGCTATGAGCCCCACATCGGCTCACGGAAAGGCTCTTTCCGAAGCCCTCTTTTCCGTGACGGCTTTCCGGGGGCTTCCGTGAGGAAAAGGGTCTTTCCGTGAGCGTCGTGCTCACGGGAAAGCCCGGCGACTCTAGTAGTGAGAGGGCTCACATTATTTCTAAGCGTAGTAAAAAGTCTCATATCTAATTATATATTGATTTTTAGAGTATCCATAAGAAAATGAATAAAGAAAAAACTTTTTCCTATCGTAGTTCGTCCCGAACTCACGTGCGTCCCCGAGGCGACACGCGTCGCCCGCCGAGACGGCGTGTGGCGGGAGGCACCCGTCGCGCCGGGTTTGATGTTTGCTATTGGGTCCGAGAACGCACCCGTTAACACCATCTATCGCCCAATCGTCTCTCCCATAGTCCCGCATCGTCTTCTACGTGCGGGCGCCCATCCATTTCCCCCTTTCTCCTTTTCGCGCCGCTCTCTCCTCTGGCGAATCTCGGGAATCTACGCTTCCCGGCGGCCGTTGGCGATTCATCGATGGCAGCGGAATGTCGCCGGGAACCCAATCCGCATCGTCTTCGCCGCGGACGCTCGCCCTCGGTCGGTAGCGTCCCGGCGATTTATTCAGCCCTGTGGCGTTGCTCAAACGAACTCATTGTTCCCGTCGCGGACTCGTGCTAAAGGTTTGTATTCATTCCCATTTCGTGTTCCCAATTCTCTCCGCATCGAGATGCGACCTCCTTTACTCCGCGTACCGCCGTCGCTTGATTCGGATTCGGGTTAGGGTTTCTTGCCTCCCTCTCTAGACTTGGTGATCTATCGGCGGTGGGAGGCGACGGCGAGGAGTGCTAATGCGGCGATGATGAGACCGGCGGAGGCGATCTTTGCCTCTGCGTTCGAGCTAGCGGGTTTGGCGCGGGGTTGGTGTAGATGAGGTCGATTTGCGTTGGATTTGGTGCTTTGCTTGCCGCCTCATTTGTCGATCGTCTTTCATGGATTGATGTCGCCATGGATTTGTCTTTGCTTGCTGCCCGGCGCGGCGCCTCGGTGGCTAGCATGACTTGCGGCCGGGAGACAGTGTCTCTGTATTCCTTGTTGTCTACCGGTCTTTGCACTTTCGTCGGCGTGGGTATGTCGCGATACTGCACGTGCACAGGCGAGCTCCTACAGATGGTCATCCGGTGGCCCCCTTTCGCTCTCCCCATGGTGTGCTGAGCAACAACGCTGCGGTCGCGATCCTAGGTGCCCGACCAACGGTGGGCCGATGCCGATGAAGCAAATGCGGACTTCGGGCCTGTTTGGATACGCTTAATGTAGCTTATAAGCAAAATAATCCATTTAAACCCGCCAAACACCTCGATTATCCATCAGCGTTCTCGCGTCGCGGTCGCAAGAAAATCCACTCCACCACGGCGTTAGAAGCGACTCGAGGTTGCGTTACGAAATAAGCGGACCAATTTCCCCTGACTGCCCTCCGACACCCGACCCGGCCCGTCCTTTTCGTCCCCACTCTCCCGTACTCGACCGTCGCTCGCGAGATGCGGATCGAAGACCGGCCTTGGCGCTCCTCCGTCGCCCGGACCGGCGCCGCGCTCCTCCCGTCGCCGGGCTCCCCTCCTCGCCGGCTCCCCTCCCTCCCCCACCGGCTCTTCTCTCCTCCCATGGGCGCTCCTCCCCCATCGGGCGCTCTTCTACCAATTTTCGAGAAATTCATCGGGACGGCGTGAAAGCGGCATCACGTTTATCATCGGCAAGTTTGATGGCATTCGGATGGCGTGTAAAGGTCGCGGCGTTGGTGCGCTAGTTCCCCATTTAACGGCCGGGTGATGACTCTGTTTCTTTTTCTCTCCTTGCTGCGGGCGAGCATGCGAGGAGCGGGAACCTCCTTCTTGAAGATGTTTTCTCCTTTTGGCTTAACCGGGAAGCGATGATGAGGAATCTGGTGGCGAGCTTGTCTTTGGTGGCGTTGACACTAATCACTTCAAGGGGAGCCACACCTATGTTCCTGTTTCTAGCAAAGGTTACTGGCAGTTCAACATGGGGGATATTCTCATTGATGGCCAGTCCACTAGCCCAAGATAATGCACTAGCTGCTGGTTTGCTTGGGTGATTCATTAATGTAATCTCTAGTATTTTGTAGCAATTTTTATGGATCAAATGGTACTAATTATGACTTCTATTGTAACTTGCACCTTTGTATAATCAGATTTCTATCTCAATCTTTATACGATTGCGTTCGAGATCACTTAAACTAACTAGTATTATCACACTTGGGGGTATATCGGACATTTTACACTGAAAACAGATAATCTACCAGAAATAATCAGAACAACCAAACACCTTGCTTATTTGGACAGCAGATTCTCCAAATCGTGGTGTATCAGATAAGCCTGCTCAGCTTATAAGCGAGTTCCAGAAACGCGGTCCCAAACAGGGCCTTCTTTAGCTGCTGCGCTGCACCACTGCCATTTGCAGGCTCAACAGCTATGGAGAATTTAGCTAGTCTTTAATTAATTAATTCAGGTAGAAGAGAAGATTGTCTGCTTTGAGATTCTAATTGTTATTTGTTGTTTTGTTTTGGTTGATTTTAACTTGTTGCCTTCAGTTATCCTGTGTATGTGTTGCTTCAGCAAATTGTTCTATGCAGGATTAGTTCTTATGCTAGCAGCTACCATCATGTTGTTTCTGTGCATCAGTCCAGTTTGACAGCCTCTTTGTTGTCCTCTCGACTCTGCTTGACTGAATATTTGTCCAGTTTTTCCTAGTGTAGCCTTCTAAGAGCGAGTGCTATTAGCTGTGATTTTTCAGTAGATTAGTGACTTGCTTGGAACATTTTTGTTCTTCTCTATTTCATATTCAGTACAACAATGTATTGGAGATAGAAGCACTGGCATGTAGCATTAGTGGTAGGAAATAGGAGTTGCATCTTGGCCGAGAGGTATTCAGCTCAGCTACAAGGTTCTCTGAACATTCTTCTCTATGTCATGTAGCATTAGTGGTAAGAAATAGAACCTGCATCTTGACCGAGAGGTATTTAGCTCTACAAAGTTCAAAGTTTTGTCCTTGTGATTTGTACCTGCGCGCGCGCGCACACACACACCACATTTTGTCCTTGTCTTTTCATAGACAATTTATTTTTGGTGATTTGTGCCAACACATTTCATATATTTTTCCTTGTATGGTTGTGTTCTAGTTTCTGAATCATGGTTATTTTTGTCAAATGTTCCAATACTGTTGGTTCAATTGTCACCGCCACTGATAGCAACTCTTAAAATAGTGGCACTTGAAGACCATATTTTTTATTTTCAAGTTACATACATTCTGGATTAAGTAATTCACTAATTTTTTTGTTGGGTTTTTTGCATGAATTTTGTCTATCCAAGAGTCCACAGAAAAATTCGACCTTGTACTCTGACTACTATTGTTATCTGCGCTACACTTATTCTGATCGGTGCTCTCTTCCAAATCATTTATTGTTGCCATTTTATTTGACCTTGCATTTGTGTATTGCATGTGCCATTTCGTTTTGCAGAAAAATTCTACTCTGACAAGGTGCCTTTTAACAGGGAAGAAGGACATGGCTACTATATCTGAACTTAAAAAAAAAAAAATTCAGAGAAGATGAACCAAGTAAATGTTACAACATGCATGGTTTTCAGTCACTTGAGAAAAAATTCTCAGCTAGTTTAGAATGCTGATGAGTGCATGGTTATTGACAATGAGGCTCTTTATGTCATTTGCTTGTGAACTCTAAAGCTTACAACACCTAGCTGTGAGTTGATTTCAATGTGCAGACCTATATGGCTGAGTTAGTTAGATTTGTTTACTCTTGTTCTATGGCCTCATCAGTGCAAGAGTGTTGAATCATTCTTCCACCAAATAAATAAAATAATAAATGATTTGATTAATTATTGCAATCACCAATTATGCAAATTGCAAGTACTGAGCACCGCAATTTTAGTTTTGAGGATATGCAATATGTCCTTTTGCTTTGCGGAGGATGTCTATTAGTAACATGAGCATGAGCAGCACCATGGCTCTCTTTGCTACCCCCAATCTCTACTCCCACAACTGTTTGTTTCACTATATGGCTGATTGTTCTTCCTTACCGAACCTGCGTTTATCTTTAACTCATCTGTACTTGCAATAGGATCTATCAAGCGTTTGATTTATAGCCTAGATACATGATTTGGTTGGAATAATGCAGTGTCGTGTCTCGAGTACTTAGTTACGGCTATTGCAATTGTGCATCTTACCTTACGTTGGTTGTTCGTTCGAGACCATGGGCATCTCTTGACCAAGGGACTAGCAAAAGGTAAGCTTGGGGGAGCTTGTTGACGGTAGTTATTGTCAAAAATTAAGTGTTTATTTTCCTACTAAATCATGGATAAATAATATAAAAGATTATTATTACTAATAGATTCCATGAGTTTTGGTGCACACTTAGTTTTTTGGGGAGAACTCGGAATATTCGAATATTGAAGAAAAGGGGAGAAATAGAGAAACAAAGAAAAGGACTGAACCAGGGCGATTAATATAATTTTCAGAGGTCTAAAAGACAAGAGAAGGCGGTTTGTGAAGGCCGGGCCCCATATGTCGGGATGTGGGGCCGGGCGGCGGTACAGGTGGGGCAGAGGCGGCACGGCTATGGACCCACGGGCCCAGGTTCGGAAGCTTCCCACCACCGGCCTTGAGATCAATCTAAGCCGTCCCAATCAAGTCGGGTTTGATTGAAGGGTGAGATTCATCCCACCGGCCTATATAAGGGCGGGGCAGGGTAAACCCACGAAACCCTAATTCATTATCTCGGTTGTAGAGGTGTCCCAATGTGAAGATATCTCTCTCTCGGGGATTAGTGAATTAGAATTAGATTAGACATGTAATTAGAAGTAAATTAGATCTAGATCTAATTAAGAGGCAGAGAGAGTGGAGTTGTGCTCCAGTTACGGAAGAGTCTTCAGATTATGGTATGTTTTTGTATCTTCTCTACAAGACTTATGCTTTCATATATTTATCTTCTCTATTTACTTTTATGTCTTTCATATATTTATGGTTAGTGTACTATTTATGTTTTAGCATAGGATCTCCGCTCGCATCGAGTGCTCTAGTTATAGATCTTAATTAGAGTAATAATTAATAGTGTAGACATGGTGTCTAGATTAGAGGTTACACGAGATTGCACCCAATCCCACGGATAGTTTGTGGTAGCCCTAGGTGGTGACAGCCCTGATGGCCGATGTATTCCACCACGTTCGGGTTGGTGTTTGTAGGACTTTAGTCGAGCTTCCTAGCCCACTTCTCACCCATTTTTATGGCTAGTGTTACGATGTCCCGAAGTGTTATTGTGTGATTGCTATATTTATCCATACTTTAGTTACCTTAGAACCAAAGTAATAGAGAAGTATTTAGGAACCTTGATCTCTCCTCTTAATTAGCTGATCTATTATCATTCTTTATTATGTGTTATTAGTTTTAGTCTTTGTTATCATTTTTTTAGTTTATTTAGTTATATCATTTATCACTTACCCCCACTTTAGTCTAGTTGGTTTACTAAGTTAATGGATATATGATTGTGAGTTATTAGAATCTTTAACTAAAGCTTCCCTGTGGATACGATACCTAGAATATTCCCCCTAGGGAAAAGCTACATTGATGTTTATGTAAACTTGAGAATGTTTTTTATTCTTTTAGCACTTAACAAACGTCAACAAGTGTCATATAGGCTTACATAATTGCATTACGCTCTAGTGTAAATTGCAAGTATCGAGACACTTTGCAATTCTAGTTGTGAGCATATGCAATATGTTGTTGTTGATTCATGAGTAGAGACTAGGACAATCTGTCTTTTTCTATGCATTGGTCCGATATGTTTTTATGGCTAATTTCAGGTGCCACCTTACTATGAATCCTTCATATGTTGTTCCTTCTTGACAAGTATCATTCGAGCATTCTTGTCAGGTTAGTTCTCCTAAGAATATGGTTATTTCGACGGTTGGTATTGTACTAACCTAAAATCACTATTCTTGCTCCTAAAATAATTATAATGCTTGAAGTGGTTTGTGTTAATGTGATAAGCCAATAGCTGGATGGGCTTGTGGCAACTCACTGAAATGCATAAATGGTCTTAATAGTGTGCTATTAGGATCTGCTTGTGTAGATGTGATCATTCTAAGGTCTGCATTGATAAGCATGGGATTAGTGGTGTAGGTGTCGTCCAAGCTATTTAGTTACCTAGTGATTTATTGCAACTTCACATTTTTGCTACGTGTGTAAATACAACAAGGACTGATAGGTTTACAGGATCATTGCATAACACTTGATGCTTGATGGGGTTGCCTTTCTCTGTCTAAGCTTTTGTAGGCACAAATCATGTGGCTCCCAGATATCTTTGGCTCTCATATATTTTTGACTGTGCGTTGCATACACTGTACAAAGAAAGCTGTGTTTTAGTATCCATTTCTTTATTGCACATTCATAAGTAGTAAATTGCATACTTTAATTAATGCAATTATGGTGCTGAACATGTGCAATATCTATTTTAGTTAACTTAGAGGATGCAATTGTTCTTGCTTTAGGGCCTTGATATTCTTTTGTCTGGGCTATTTTGGGATGTAGCCGGGAGATTCGAGCATTTCGATTTGGAATTGAATATTAGGTCGGATTTGCGTTGGATTTGGGGGATTTCGCGTTGTGGCTATGGATTTGGTTGGGGCAGGGGCGACTACTCGGGGTGTGTCCGCATCGGCTCTGTTCACAGGCGGGTAGATGGTCGCTTGCTCTCGGCGGTAGGCATGGCGGTGGGGCGGGGCCAAATGGGGTAGGGCTTCCTGGATTGATCCTCTGTTCAATTTCTATCCCCATTTGGCGCACTTGGCGTGATCTGTTGGTTTTCATTCTCTTTTGGTGATCGGTGACTATCCATAGTTGTCTATTTTCTAAAAACTCTATATGTAATAATCTGTCGTTGTCCAAACAATTTATACCAATCTATCAATTGTCCTTATGCCTATATTTATTACTAATTGTTCCTATAGTACTGCTCTCGTATGTTGTCCTTCCTATAGAAAGCTCTGTTAGCTGTGGTGGAAGAGGGGGTGGTCACCGCGGGGCGCTAGGGTCGTCGGGCGGGGCCCTAGCTCGGCGGAGCTCTGGCGAACCCCTAGCGCCAGGGGCGGGGTGGTGGGTCTTTGGGGGGAATGGCGTCGAAACGGCGGTGGTGGGGGAACGGCGTCGCGAGGAAGAGTGTCCAATCCTATTTTCAAATGAATGTTGATTGATTTAGATTTAGTTACATAATTCACCCATAGCTTGTGCTATTGTGACTTTAGGTGGTGCTTGTTCCTTGTCAATCTGAATGTTCACCCATAGCTTGTGCTTATTGTTGTGCCATGAGTGGTAGTGTGTTATGTGTTTTCTTTAAATAATTGTGTTTCTTTCTGAGTTGTTGAAAAACATAATTGCTAGTGCCCAATCTGTAGTTCACTGAGATATATTCCCTTGCTCTATTTTCTTTTGAGTCTTTGTATATTTTCTTTTGTTGTAGGAAAACAGAAGTTGGTACATGCTCATAAGCTATTACATGTACATGCTCATAAGCTACAACTAGGGGAGGCTGGTGAGTAGAATCCACCAGAATTGAGCAAACAGGGCAGAGGATGAAGATGCGAGAAAGACAGCAAGAAATTACCAGAGGCCAGTGGCCATGGTCTTAGGGAAACTTTGTTTTCCCATTTACAAGTTTATAAGACTAGAGCTGACATTAAAAGTGCACTTCCTCTAATAAAAGATGGAGCTGTTTCTCTAGATGGTGGTATACTGAGATCTAATGGCTCGTTCTACCTTGGCGATAGGTATGCAATTTATCCGTTTACATGTCTTGGTAATGTCAATTGATCATGCAATTTTTGAGTTTTGCTGATTCTCCTGATTATTGTGTACTGTTCTATTTAAAGTAATACAACATGAGACTTTTCATAAGCTGATTCTATCAGACACTTGTTTCTGTAAATTGTAAAGCTGTGCTGTCATAAAAAGTGTAAGAAATGGTGTAATTACTTTTTTCTTTCTCAACTATCTGTCTTTATGAGGTCTGGACTGAGGTTTCGTATGTTCTAAAAGAAGAACACCTGTCTTTATTATCTTTTCCTAGTTTGTTTACTTACGTCATGCAGTTTTTTCTTGCTCTTGTTTGGACCGTTGTTATTGCTAACCCTTTTTTCCTTTATAATTTATGTTCACACATGCTAATCAAGCGATTTTGTTACTTTAATAAATAACTACAAGTGGCTTTTGTAGAAAAAAATCTTGAAGTGAAATTTCCTGTAAACATTGAGGTTTCAAGTTTACCTGAAAATATCGCTGAAATGGAGGAGCAAGTTAAACTTAAGAATTGGGAGCAGGAAAGGGTTCTTGAAGATATGAAAAGGGAGGAAGATTTGCTGAAACAAGTTAGGGGAATTATACAGGAAGCAGAAGCAAGAGCTCGTGGATTATCTCGCTCTACCACCAGTGGCATAGGTATGTATACACGAACAATTTATTCCCTTGAAAACCTAAGGTACTTCATATTTAGTGATGCAATGGAATATCTACGCATATACTAGTGTAATAAGATAGCTTCCTGTGCAATAGGCCAAATTTCTTGAAATCTGCATAACATTTGATGCTATAATTTGTTTTTGAACAAACGGGCACAATTGTGACTATCTCATTAATAGAGAAGATTGTTTTTTTTCTGTTATTATCCATGCATAGAAGGATGAACAGTACTGTAACTTGACCTGCTGTGTTCTCTCTTGTGGCAGACGTTGCGTGATTCGCCAACAACTCATTCACCTGCAACTCGAAGTAATCAATTTGGAGCCAAGCCCTCCCACAACCCCTGGTAGTAGAAACATTTGGTGGTGTCCCTATTTTGTTGGGGCTCTTGCATGCTCTTACACCCGTTAAGCTTGTAATTTTGATTGGTGTAATTTTCAAATTTTATTAGTAAGCTTGTGTTAAATGGGCCAATAGTTCAATTCTGGCCCAAAACAGCAGCAATTTCCATTAACGTGTATCGGATCTTTACGCCCGTTAAGCTTTGGCGGGCCGGTAGATGGCTAGATTGGATTTATGGGTTTATTCGCGGACCCGGTAGCAGTGTCTGTTACAAAAACAAGACAGCAGACAAATCGGCGTTGGATCTAGATCTAACGGTGTCCTCGTCGCTTGAAATCGAGGTTTTTTGGGCACCCGAAATATAGCAACTCCCAAAGAAAAAAACATGTAAAGATAAGTAAATCTTATTATTAGTTTATTTAAATGCTAAGATTCTAGGCAGTCTAATAAGGTCGGCGGGCGCTCGAGTGTGACCCCACGCCCGATGCCCGCCGCCCGGTAGCCGATCTTACGGCTACGACAGCGGATGTGAATGCTCAGCTCGATCGACTCTTTTTTCCCCAGCGTTCGCGGCTCGTCGGCTTGGCTCCTCGTGGTAGCCCCTCCCCCTCAATCCATCGGCGAGAAAACGACGGCGCGGCGGGAGGCGGCGAAACTCACGGGGGCTCGGCGCGGGGCAGGCCTCCATCGCCCCTCTCGCCCCATCCGTCCGCGCCCGGTCCACCATTGCCGGGCCTCGCAGCTCTAGAGGGGCGCTCGCCTGCCCGATCGGCGGTCGCGGCGTGGCTCACCCACCCCCGGTCGCGGTCTCCCGCGGCACGGCGGCGGCGCGAGGACCCGGCGCCGACCGCGAGCCCGAGGGCAGCTCACCTCAAGCACCGCCGCGACCATGTCTCGACGCTGCTCAAAGAGTTCGCCATCGCACGGCCGGTTGGCTCACGGGTAAAGATCTTCGTTCCCCTTCCCCATCCGGTCTTCCATCATGCTTCTTGCTTGCACTGGACTATTATTAGATTGGATGGAGAATATTTTAGTGGAGTTTTTATTTTAGGATGATGGGCAACATCTTCTACAGGGAAAATAGTAGTTCATCCTCTCATCTGAAACAAAAACTTTTTGCCCCTGATAGAAATGCACCAACTGAACCTTTCTTACATAATGGCAACTTTTGGGTCAGTGGTGCTTTAGGTACTTTCTAGTCAATTGATCAACTGCCAAGATATATTGGGTGAAAAAAATTGTATATGAACTGATTGATTCACACTTTAACTGAAATAAACATTGCAAGTTAGAGTGTTTTTTTTTTTTTTTTAGATAATGGATAACAATATCCGGCCTCTACATCCCAAGATGTACACAGCCAATTATTACAACATTTCGAGAATGAAAAAGAGAAAGTCTCGGTCGATATCGACCCAGGGAAGCTAGTTCAAACAATATAAATGTTTCCATCTTTTTTATTGGATATCTCTAAAGCAATAAATTCTAATTTCTTGCTTATCGTTGAAGTGCTTCCTTGGCTATCTCGTCACTTATTTGCAGTGGGCCCGATGGCGTAACCAAAAACGCACCTCCGAAAATTACACCGCAAAATAGAATTAGATTTCTTTTGATTAAAAACAACATCATTTCGGCATCTCCAGAGAGCCCAGCTCATGGCAGCCACTCCCACCCAAATCAAATTTCTAATCCTTTTAATTTGATTAGTTAGCCAATTTCGAACATATGGCTAATTGATCTAGGTTGAGTTAGCCCAATAGTAAAAAAGATAATCCTCCGGATCATTTTGGTAAGGGGACAGTCTAGGAATAAGTGTTGGATAGTTTCATTCCCATTACAAGCATACACACTTCGACTCCCTTTCTAATTTTTTTTTAGCAAGATTGTCTTTTCGTCAAGACAACCCCCTCTGTAAAAAACCAAAGAAAGATTTTAATTTTTAGAGGAATTTTTTATCTTCCAAATCTTCCTATGTCGAAAAGGTGTTTGTGTATCAATAAGGTCGAGGTACATTGAGCGGACGAGAGAATAGTCCCGATTTGGTTAGGCTCCATCTAAAATAATCCGGCCCTTCCACCAATTCGACATTAGAGATTCGTGCTACTAGGCTAAGCCATTCTGTAAGTTTGTTATCCACCAGAGCCCTCCTAAAAGAGATGTTTAGGAGGCTGGAGTCCATCACTTTTGCCCACAGTTGCGTGAGGATCTCGCACTATATTGTATAAAGATGGATAACTAGCTTTGGAGGCTTATCTCCTACCAATATATCGTCCCAAAATCTAGTGGTGGTTCCATCTCTAATATCGAAGGAACCTTTTGCCAATACCTCATTTTTGATATGCATGAGGCCTCTCCAAAAATGAGAGTCATTGGGTTTAGCTGTCACTTGAGTTAGGGATTTAGATTGTAGGTATTTATTCCTTAAAAGAGATTGCCACATGCCCTCCGTGTTCAACAAGTTAACCAACCATTTGGCTAGAAGGCACTTATTTTACAATTCTAAATTAAGGATACCTAGTCCCCCTTGGTATTTAGGACGACACAGGATGTCCCATCGACAAGTCTATATCTATGTTTTTTCGAAGAGCCTTGCCGGAAGAACCTTGATCTATAATGATCGAGGTTTTTAATCACCCCTTTAGGGATTTCAAAGAAACGACATCATAAAAATAGGTAGGCTGCTTAGGACTGAATTAAGCGAGGATTAGTTTCCCCATATGATAAGTATTTTGCTTTCCAGCAGGAGAGTTTTTTGTTTGAAGCGATCTTCCACCTTTCTCCATTCAGAGTTCAGGAGTTGTCTATGGTGCATTGGGATTGCAAGTTAAAGTGTGACAGCAGCATAAACAAAAAGGCAAAACTATGTTTTGTCTGTTGTAAGAGTGGGTGGATTACACCAAATGCTCACCACATTTTTTTATTTCTGATTGATGTAACGTGAATGTTGAGATCCTATTATATAGTGTTTTTATTTACGCCATGGACACACATGGATGAACAGCAATATTCTTAATTTTTTTCTCCTATCGTGTAATTATGCTTAGGTTTACTAATCCATCCATATGTTCATGTCTACTTTGGTATGCAGAATATGGCTACAGGTTCCACTCCAAGAACTGGCAAGACTAATGATCCAAAGGTAATTATTGACTATTTCAATTACCTTTTTTAATTTACAGCAGTGCATATTCTCAACGCACCGCAGTTTACAATGTATCTTAAGTATTTGAGAATCCCAGATAGTGAATGAGCTTTTTATATATTCTCTCTTGGTGTCAACAGGTAATCAGAAGGCTGGCTCAGAATCGCGAGGCTGCACGCAAAAGTCGGCTGCGAAAGAAGGTGATGATCTGCGCATCAGCTAGATGCAAACCGAAGTTCTTCTCAGTGGTGAATTTAAACAAGTTCCTGACAGTTATTTTTTTCAATGTGCATAGGCTTACATTCAGCAGCTTGAGAGCTGTAAGCTGAAGCTTTCTCAGATGGAACAGGACATGCAGCGAGCCCGTTCCCAGGTTCACTTTCTACCATTTTGTGTTTCTGCCTGCTATCTTCTAACTGAACATCTGAAATTCTGAATCAATGAAAATCTGAACTTGTGTGTCCTGTCCTTTTAGGGCCTCTTTCTTGAAGGAGCTCCAGGTGCAAACACCAGTTCAGGTGCCTCATCTGATCTTCATTTCTCAGTGTTCTCTTCAGCTGTGTACCATCGATCATAGTATACCATTTCTTTGGCTGACAAGTGGCATCCATGTCCAGGCGCCGCAATGTCCTGCCGTCAGGCTTCTGCCTGGACATGGATGGAGTCGGAAATACAGATATGCAGTTGTCTACTGCACCCCGTGCAACTGACAGTCCACGAAGAAGAACAAGGAATAATTCTCTTAAAGTCCATGAAGATTTGAAATCATTGTTGTCCCAGTTTACTGCATCCCGTGCAACTGACAGTCAGGAGATAAACACTTAAGGGTTCCTTAATTTTCCTAATGGGGTTGCTGGACCGCAATGCATGAGCTGAAGAAGCCATCGATCAGTCTGTTGTCTCCAACAACTGACAGGGTCAAACCTTGGCTTGTAGAATTCAGTTGTGGCGGAATTTGCTTTCTCTACCTGAGGTGCACTGAATTATTGAAGGTATAGTTCTGTAATTGGCATGTTCCTATTTACCGTAATTGAGAAATAGTCAGAGGTGACGTATGCTATGTTTGTTGACTCTACGTTGCAGCAGTAATCCACATGTCCAAATGGACGAATGCCACCAATGATGAAGACGACTAGAGGCTAAGAAGAACAGAAATGGACAGACAGAAGCAGCCATGGCTCAGCTTATTCTGGCACATCGAGTTAAATTGAGTTTAACTCAATGTAATAGATCATGTAATAGGATTGCTCATGTAATAGCAAACTATGTTTGTACCCATATTAGAAAATAATAAAGCTCAATTTTGGAGGACCATTGCATCTTTTTTCTGAACAGCAAACATCCAGCCAATTTCAAATCAAAGTAGTAAGAAAGAGGAACAGGAAGTACAGATTCTACTCTAGAAGGGTCTGCTGCTGATCTGATTACAACAGAGAGATGCGGCTGTAACTTATCAATGTCATCTCCTTCCAACATCAAAAAGTCAGATCTCAATGAGCTTTTCTGAAGCTCGGCGGTATCGTCGATGGAGACAATGGTGCAAGGACTAGCACCTCCCTGGCTTGCTCCTGTCATGCCGACTGCGTCGTCCATGGAGACAGCAGCACAATGACTAGAATGTTGAACAAATAATGGAGATTTTCCTTCTTGCTTCCATATTTTCCTACCTGAAAAATATGTTGATAAAAATAGAGTTTCTGACTTTTTCTTGAGAAATAAAGTCAAGTGAGCATATCCAACATCAAAAAGTCAGACCTCAATGAGCTTTTTAATCTTGCAACCCTATTCGTAACTTCTTCCTTAGGTGCTAGCTTCATAAACATTGTTGTCGACTCATTGTTAAGGACAATCTTTTGCAATTGTTCCAAGCACTGATTTGTCAGCCTTGTTAACTGGCATCTCAATTTTGTCACTGATTACTGTTGCTGCAGAAACAAAGTCGAGTCAAGGGTACTAAAAGCGTAAATCATTGAGTACCTAAAGAATTGAAACCAGTCTAAGTTGATCAGGATACTAGATCGATCAAAACCAAAATTCATTTTTCAGCGTTTCACTTTCTCTATCGTGTATGTCTGTTTTGTTCATTATGTTTGGCAATTTTCACCGTGTTTTTTTTTTTTTTTTTTTTTTTTTGCGCGTATTTCATTAAGTAGAATAAAGTTCAAATAACAAGAAGCAACGGTAACCAAACCATTACCGATGCAGACCTAACCACTACTTGGATACATCAAGCTGGGATTACATATTGACCAATTTGCGACAAGCCAACACACCGACAGCTTAGCTAGGTCTCCTCGTCGGCGATCCCCCTC
This sequence comes from Hyparrhenia diplandra, assembly GCA_015847255.1. Lineage (NCBI taxonomy): Eukaryota > Viridiplantae > Streptophyta > Magnoliopsida > Poales > Poaceae > Hyparrhenia > Hyparrhenia diplandra. The sequence continues at coordinate 326,378 of JADLZK010011466.1, forward strand.
AAGATTGAGGTCCATAGCGGAGAGGTCGAAACGGCCATCAAGAAGTAACTTCGAAACGGCGCCGCTTAGCCGGGCGGCATGCCGCGCCTGAAGACGGACTGAGCTTCTCCTCAACTGTTCTTTGGAGCCTCACCCGCGCCCACCCGAAGCCCAACTTCCGAGCAAGAGGTTACGGGCCTGCAAAGTCGCATTGGGCGCCCTCGGGCCCGGCGCGCGATCGCGGCCACTACGACGCAGGATGTGGGTGGAGGCGGAGTGCGCGCCCGACGCAAGCGGCCCCGACTTGAGAAGTGGTGATGCCAACGGCACACACACCCATCTTCAATCTCTTCTTTGCCGGGGACGTCGGGCTCGGCCGGGCGCAGATGGTGGCGGCAGCCTCATCCTCGAAGACTTTGGAGTCGGCTCGAGGGGCAGTGGTGACAACCTCATCCCTCGCAAGACTCGGGTATGGCTGCGAGGGGGCAGCGAGTTCATCCTGCAAGGATGGAGTCGCCTCGGACGTCGGGCGACGACGGGCCATTGTGTCGCAAACTCCGCCGCCACCGAGGTCAGCCCACCCGGTCGGCTGCTTGGTTGGGGTCTGGTGCTGAAGAGCGGATGTCCCGCAAGAGAGGCGACACAGCACGCGGACCGCGAGCTCATCAAGCATTGGTCCCCCGGCGGGAGGCTCGGCCACCAAGCATCCAACGCAACGGGTCGGCAGGTCAGCGTACCGATGCGGTGGCAACCTACCGGCATCGGGAGCCGCCGACGGGCTGAAGCGGCAACGGCGTCGAAGGGGCGGACAAAGAATCTGTCCGACTAGAGTGTAGCCGTCTGCGGCCTGGATGCCCCGAGCTCCCAAGCCCTCGTCACGCCGGCGACACCGCGGCGATTTGGAGGAATGGGCGCGGGCGTGGCTTTCCGTCGCTGGCCGACAAAGGGTGCTGGGGTGTGCGGACGTCCAGCTTGCGGTCCCTTGCCGATGCCTCTTGCTAAGGCAAAGAAGGCAGCGTGAAGGGCGGCGCCGTGTCGCGGCGATGTGATCTTGACAGACGGTTGAAGCATAGGTCGACGAGAGAAGGCGGCACCGCCGTAGACGACGGGGAGAGGAGAGGCGTGGCGGCGGCGACGCCACGCCTCGCATCGTGTGAAGCCATCGGCGTCGGCCGGCGGCGGAGGGCTGGCTCACACCGTTGACAACGGCCGCGCCCGGCGCGGAGCCCGGCGGTTGTAGGCGAGGCGCTGGTGTGCGTAAACACGCAAGACGGACCGCGGACCTGCCGTAAGCGGCGCAGGCACCCTAACGGCTCCGACCACCACGCGGGGGTCGCCGACCTTCTTTGGGCAAGGCGGCGGCCGGAACGGCGGCACCACTCCCGGCCTCCTCCGGCGGCTGGGGGCGGCGCTGACGACGACGCTGGCGCGGTTGCGGCATGCCACGGCAACCTCCCCTCGGCGACACCAACATCGGTCGGTGGCTCCGAGGTCGGCATGACCACCATCGGGAGCGATCGAACCGGAGCTCGGGTCAAACCCGGCGGGGAGTGGATGGCAAGCGGCGCCGACGGCGGTGAGGGCCTCCGGCTCGACGACCTCGTCCTCATCGTCCGAGCACTCCGAGAAGTTGTCCACCCACCTCATCTCCTTGGATCTTCCCGCGATGGGGAAATATGGTTCCGCAACGGGGATAGAACCCGATGCAGCCGCTGGAGACGACTTCCGCGGGCAAGGACAGGGAGGAACGTCCCGACCACGGCCTGCAGCCCAGCCAAGGCCGCCGACGCACGCCCGTGGAAGCCACGTCCGCGCCGATGCCGGAGTGGCGCTGGTGGCGGATGCATCCGCGGTGCACAGCCTCGCCCGACCGCGGCACCCGTAGGCGGCGATTTGGGCGCCCGACGGACGACCGGGACACATCTTCGAGGCAGCCGGGAGGCAGGGGACGACGAGCTGGGGGCGACATTCAGCCCCGGCGACAAAGGAGCCTGACACGGCGAGCTGGGTGCCGAGGCCGAGCCGACGGCCGCGACGACGCAGCTCGACCACGCGGTGGTGCCGGTGCCGGCGACCATGGATACCGGGGACGGCTGTACGACGAGGTCCGACGGCGCCGGACGAAAGCAGCGACCATGGACCAGCGCAGGGTTACAGCAACCTCCCCGCACGCAGCAGTGGCTGCACGGGAGGTCCCCGACGGCGGGTGGCAGCAGCTGGGGCGGGCTGCAGCTGGGAGGCCGCCATGGGCGCCCGTGGTGGCGGCGAGGCCGGAGAGGCCTCCGGCGGGCTGGGGCTCGAAGAACACCCATGGGGCAGTAGATCCGGAGGTGGGAACTCGTAGGTGGTGCTGGATTGGAGGGAGGGGCTGAGCAGGGAGATCGACGCCCGGGGTGGAGGCGGCGCCGCCGTCGCCCGAAAGGGGGCAGGTCGGGGGTTCAAACTGCTCGAACGGGTCCATCCTTCAATAGAGATCCTTAATATGCCTAATTTTCACCATGTAATAATTGTAGATATTCAGCTTACAACACCTAGCTACTCAAATGGCATGGTTTCACTTGACAAACCAAAACCATGTTCAGCAGTCATTGGGAAAAAAGGCACACATCACTTGGAGCAATTGATGGCTTTCTGAACATATTTACAATAAAGCTGCTATGTAACAGGCACTTGCTTTTGATAAATACATGTTTGTTCCATTACTAGCTATCCAGACATCTTGTGGCTGTGATGAATATTGGTTCTTTACAACCTCATAGCAAGGTGAAACCTTGCTAAATACCAACAGCAGAATAACGGATAATGTTATCTTAGGTGATGTACAGATTTAGCAACAGTTTTTGAAACCTTTGCTCATTTTGCTAGAATTTGAACAAACAAATTTGCAACTGATTGTTCAACATAGTTGCATACAAGAAGCACCTGACAAAAAGGTAAGTTATTGAACTAAATTAAGCACCATCCGCCATCTGTACGAGTGTGACAGTTTAGGACAAAAAGCATTTATTAGGAATCACTAGTCTAATTACAATCAGTGAACCCAAAGTTCCTTTGTATCTGTTGTAGTTCAAGATATTACTCAGGACCTTCTTCCAATGCCAAACTCATTCTGCCCTTTGAATAATTTGAGATTTAGTATGACCTATAAATATGTATATGTTGTCTTGTAAAATGCCACCTAAAAAGGAATGTATGAAATATAAGAAAGTACAATTAAGAGATCTGGTCATCAGCTAAAATCTCAAAGAAAAACAGCAGTGGTGGCACTTGCAGATGTACTTAGACAACAGCGGCATTCAGATGTTCTTGAGTTCAATAATATGGTTTAGTTAGGCAGTAAAATAAGGAGAAAGTATATATCAGCAAGCAGACCGACACCAAACCACTCTGTTTCATTGATTTCCATATTACAAAGTTGATTATATGGAGGGGAAGCATAAAACTTCAAGAGGAGCGTGGAAATACTGAATTAGAAATGGGTAAACAAATCTCACACGTATGAGGACTCCTTGCTCCCTCCTGAATCATTTGCAGGATAACATGAAATCAATTGTCTCAATGCAAGTTCCAATTATTGCTCCAGAAAAAATAACTAACCACCTGTGCACTGCCAGCAGGAAATTCCGGCTTCTATTTCTGTTCCTTCTGAAATTATACAGTGATGAACTTAATTCCTTTCGTAACCATCTCTTTTGTCAAACCGTCAACCTGTGATAGAACAACGGGACTGCAAAGTTGAATATGCTTACCAGAACTGAGGATCTGCAGCGGCAAGCTACCAGATCGAGCACAACCTCACGATGAGCCGGCACCCTCCAATGCTTGCGAAATAAGAAAGAAAATGAGCTGCAGGGCATAAACGTTGGAAGCCAGGCGGCCGGTATCTTGCGTCCGATCAGAAGAGGTCGACGGGCTGTTGGAGCCAAGCCGGGTGCGGACGGGCTGAGCCGCCACGTTTATTCGCGACGGTGGATTCGGGAATGAACAATGAAGTCGTATTCCTTGGCTCGGAAGGAAGTGTACAGCTGCCGTGCGATGCAATCCCCACCACGCGGCATGCATCTGGCGTGGGGTAACACAGAGGCGCGCATGCGCCCATCGCCCACCCCACTTTTTTTCCGAAACGAAGGCGCTAGATTCATTCACTGCTGATTATTATTTAACGAAACCCACAGAGGCAGAACTCGACTGATACCCATGGATAAACAAATTAAAAATGCAGGCGGTAGCTGGTAGCTGCTGGTGACGACGACGACGAATGCAATCCAAATCCATTCCTGACCAGGAATCAGCACTCAGCAGCACCTTCTGAGGATGCAGAGGTGTCCGGTCATGTGCCAGCTCGCCGTCGTCCGGGTACGCGTAGGGGCACGCCGGCGTGTACTCGTCCTTCTTCACCAGCATGTTCCACTGCGCGTTGGGGTCGTCGGTAAAAAGTGTAAGAAATGGTGTAATTACTTTTTTCTTTCTCAACTATCTGTCTTTATGAGGTCTGGACTGAGGTTTCGTATGTTCTAAAAGAAGAACACCTGTCTTTATTATCTTTTCCTAGTTTGTTTACTTACGTCATGCAGTTTTCTTGCTCTTGTTTGGACCGTTGTTATTGCTAACCCTTTTTCCTTTATAATTTATGTTCACACATGCTAATCAAGCGATTTTGTTACTTTAATAAATAACTACAAGTGGCTTTTGTAGAAAAAATCTTGAAGTGAAATTTCCTGTAAACATTGAGGTTTCAAGTTTACCTGAAAATATCGCTGAAATGGAGGAGCAAGTTAAACTTAAGAATTGGGAGCAGGAAAGGGTTCTTGAAAATATGAAAAGGGAGGAAGATTTGCTGAAACAAGTTAGGGAATTATACAGGAAGCAGAAGCAAGAGCTCGTGGATTATCTCGCTCTACCACCAGTGGCATAGGTATGTATACACGAACAATTTATTCCCTTGAAAACCTAAGGTACTTCATATTTAGTGATGCAATGGAATATCTACGCATATACTAGTGTAATAAGATAGCTTCCTGTGCGATAGGCCAAATTTCTTGGAAATCTGCATAACATTTGATGCTATAATTTTTTTTTTTTTGAACAAACGGGCACAATTGTGACTATCTCATTAATAGAGAAGATTGTTTTTTTTTTTTCTGTTATTATCCATGCATAGAAGGATGAACAGTACTGTAACTTGACCTGCTGTATTCTCTCTTGTGGCAGACGTTGCGTGATTCGCCAACAACTCATTCACTTGCAACTCGGTAATCCATTTGGAGCCAAGCCCTCCCACAACCCCTGGTAGTAGAAACATTTGGTGGTGTCCCTATTTTGTTGGGGCTCTTGCATGCTCTTACACCCGTTAAGCTTGTAATTTTGATTGGTGTAATTTTTAAATTTTATTAGTAAGCTTGTGTTAAATGGGCCAATAGTTCAATTCTGGCCCAAAAACAGCAGCAATTTCCATTAACGGTATCGGATCTTACGCCCGTTAAGCTTTGGCCCGGCCCGGTAGTTGGCTAGGTTGGATTTTCGGGTTTATTCGCTGACGAGGAAACAAGGTTGAAGACAGATCTGGCCGTTGGATCTAGATCTAACGGCTGTCCTCGTCGTCTGAAATCCCAGGCGCCGTGGAAATATAGCAACGAAAAAAAAAAAAAAAACATGTAAAGATAAGTAAATCTTATTATTAGTTTATTTAAATGCTAAGATTCTAGGCAGTCTAATAAGGTCCGAAACTGACAAGTAGTGAAACCAAAGCGCTAGATTCATTCTGCTGATTATTATTTAACGAAACCCATAGAGGCAGAGCTCGACTGATACCCATGGATAAACAAATTAAAAATGCAGGCGGTAGCTGGTAGCTGCTGGTGACGACGACGACGAATGCAATCCAAATCCAATCCTGACCAGGAATCAGCACTCAGCAGCACCTTCTGAGGATGCAGAGGTGTCCGGTCATGTGCCAGCTCTCGCCGTCGTCCGGGTACGCGTAGGGGGCACGCCGGCGTGTACTCGTCCTTCTTCACCAGCATGTTCCACTGCGCGTTGGGCTCGGATCGGACTGTCCTTTGGGGGTCAGCCGCGTCCGGCTTGCGTGACCCGGTGTTGGTCTTCACGTCCTTGTTCTTGCGGGCTCGTCCGGCTCGATCTCCACCACGGTGGAGTCGTGATGAGGGCCGCACGGAGTGGATGAAGAGCGGCATCGAGATGGGGCCGGCCGACACGGCGGCTGTCCTCGAGGCGCACACCGGGCGATCGCCCGGCGCCGCCGGCCAGGCTGAACACCGGGTGGTCCTTGCTGGAGGTCGCCCCCGCTCCGTATCACCCGGATCAGGCCACCGTCCGGGTCGCCGCCTTCACCATGAACACGGCGCTAGTACCCCGGTCCAGCCCGTTGTCCAGCCCGGCGGCGTCCTTGGGCTTGTCGCTTTGAGCAGGGACGATTGAGTCGCGCCTCTGGGGATGGAGCGGCAGTTGGTGTCCGTCCACTTCGCCATTGGTGAGGCGTCACCCTCGTCGCGGATCGAAGGCGTTCGGGATGGGCACGGAGAAGATGTCCAGCGCACCGCCGTCGGTGGTGGCGGAAAACATGCAACCTGCTTTCTCCCATGGTCGACGGCGTCGGGCAGCAGCAGATTACTCTATTCCCCTTGGTTTCTTCAGTCGGTCTCTGATATACACCTGGGGATGACTCAGATCTTTAGACTTTTACCTGCACACAAATACACCCCATACCGACAGGACGTCTGAGATGGCGTTCTGGTTGGGGTGGATCATTCGTGTGATGCCTCGAACCATATGGATTGGGCTGGATTTTTTCGGCTAAAAAGCCTAGGCACCTGCAATGGTATAAGCTAGTGAAGGCCAACTTATCAAATAGTATTAACCTTTTGCATGTATGTCACAACATGGATTTTTTGAGATGCCATTCGGAACACTTTATTGATCATTGATAACAGTAACGTCCTTCACCAAATGTTTTATGAGGAAACTAGGGGTTCATCGACCCAAATACAAGCAGATTTAGATAACATTCTCAAAGCAGTTTATTTCCCGACGCGCCGACATCGTGGATGCAGAGAGGGGTTGAAGTGGTCGAGGATTTGGAGAGCGATAGTGGACGGAATTGGAGGCGGCTGCCTAGGGCTGATTCGTCGGATTGGCTCGGGCACAACCACAAAAATCTGGGAGTCGCTGAACGTGGATTTCTGAGATGGTATGCTGCATCCCACCTTGGCACCGGTTAAATCAAATCCACCGCGGTCCCGCCGGGTTTTAACTTATTGACCGACATCGAGATGTTGGAACCGACGGAACACGCTGCAGGAGTTTTTTTCCGGTTGATTGGGAGGCCATTGAGAACATACCGCTGAGCTTGAGACCTCGTTTGATGATTTTTGGGCATGGCACTATGAGAGGACGGGAGCTTCCGTCTGCAGGTCGGGCGATCGCATGCTTGTCAAGCTCCGGGGGAGACTATGTCGCTTGGCAAGATAACAGTTCGGGGCCTTCAAATATCAAGGCTCAGGAGAAAGAATGGAGCACTCTATGGAAGATCAGTGTCCCATCCGTCTTGCCTATTTTTATGGCGATTGGTCAAGACACCACGGTCCCCACGGGGTGAGGTTCTTGCACGGAGAAACATGGTGGAGACGCTGCATGCTCTTGGTGTGGCGTTTTGACTCATGGAGGCACTCACTCTTGGATTGTAACCCAGCCAAGAGCGTTTGTCCTTTGGAGGAGAAGAGATCACAGAGTTCATCTATCGATTGATACCCAAGCCAGGGAAAGCATGGCTTGCAGAAGTATTTAGGGTACTCAAACACGAGGAGCTTACCAGGGTTGTTGTCCCGCTCGGAGGCGAAGAGCAGGTATGCCCGAGACGGCCGCATTGCATGAGAATAAATTTTTCAGAGCCCGCCTCGGCACATTGTTTCTTGGGGCGTTTGATTCAAGATTTGGAGATTGCATCTCCTTGGGGATGGAGCGGCAGTTGTAGTTGTAGGACTTGCCGTCGGATTGCACCTCGAGGGCGATCGAAGCTCAATGTGGATGGGCAGTTTCAAGAAGATGTCCAGCGGCACCGGCGGCCGGTAGGTGGCGGAAAAGGCGATGCAGCCGCGAATTTCTCCCATGGTCGACGGCGTTAGCAGCAGCAGATTACTCTATTCCGCTTCTTTCTTCAGTCGGTCTCTGATATACTCATGGCATGACTCCGCACATTTAGACTTTTTACCTGCACAAATAACCTACCGACTCCAAGTCTGAGATGGCACATTGGGGTGGATCATCAGAAGTGTGGCCTCGAACCATATGGATTGGGTATGGATTTTTTTCGGATAAAAAGCCTCATGGGGGCACCTGCAATGGTATAAGCTAGTGAAGAGCCAAACCATGAAATATTGTTAACTAGAAGTTTTAAATCTTTACAACATGGATTTTTTTATGTTTGGTTCATTGAGCCTGATCATTGATGGAGTTTGTAATACCTACAAATGTTTTATAGGAAAGGAGGGAGTTCACCCAAAAAAAAAAAATAACATAGCTAGTCTTGCTAACTCATGAGTTACCTTATTACATTCTCGATTGCAATGCATAATGGATATCGAAACAAACTCTTGCCATAATAAGTTACATTCATTATAGATAGGCGCGCTTGCTGTCGCTGAAAATCCACCTTCTCTCATTGTGTCTACAACCTCTTGACAGTCCGATTGGATCATGATGCGATTGATTCCAATTTGTTGAGCCAGCGCCAGGCCTTCTCTGAGTGCTAAAGCTTCAGCCATCACTACATCCACCACCGTACAAACATGGCAAGAGGCAGCTGCTAAGAATGCCCCCTTCTAGTATCTTATGATTGCATCAATGGTTCCCGATCCATCCTGCATCTTGTAACTTGCGTCGACATTTAGCATAATCTCACCATCTGGTGGTTTCTGCCAACTCTCTTTCGTGCTCTCCTTCTTTTTTGCTGATCTTTGATAGTTGGTTGTCAGTGTAGCTATAGTCATTGCGGACCTTGTCGGATTCTGAACAGTGTCACCATGGACGATCTTGCGGCGTTCCCACCATATGAACCATCCTCCAGTTAAGATCAATTCAGCCAATCCAACCTGATTCAAGGTTTGTAAAGGCTTTGACCTTTTAATTACTTCAGCAATCACCACTGAACCTGACCTATCAATTGACAACATGTTCTGAACTTTATCTGAAACACCCAACATTCGCCAAATCTCTTTCGCCCGTTTACAGGTAAACAAAACATGTTTCAGATCTTCACACCCCTCATGGCATACCGGGCAGCTGCCTGTGTTCTCTATGTGGCGGATTGCCAGGATTCCTCGGCAAGGTATTAGGCCATGCAGCACTCTCCAGCCAAATATCTTGATTTTTGCTAGTACCTCTAATTCCATAATTTTGACCATACCTGTTCATCTCCAGCGCCACCAGCTTGCTCAGTTTGGTTGCTGTTGCCAAATTTCAGATTCCATTGGACATGGTAGGCAGACCCAACTGAAAAGAAGCCTGAACGACTATGTTGCCATGCAATGACATCCTCTCTACCTTGTCGTAAAGGAATCTAAAGGATTCCATTCGCATCAACAGGCCAGAACAATTCTTTGACCAAATCCTCATCCCATGAACCTGTAATTGGGTTAATCAATTCATCTACTGTTGTAACCAGATTATTTCCTCTTGGCATTTGAACTTTCTGATTATAGCTAGTAGGTATCCATCTGTCCTCCCATATATTAATTTGTGATCCATCTCCAACTCGCCATATATAACCTTTCTCAAAACATTCTAGTCCTGCCATAATACTTTGCCAAGTATACGAGCTGCCACTTTTCAGCCTTGCTTCTAATAGCTTCCCATCCGGATAATATCTTGCACACATGGCACGTGCACATAAGGATTCAGGTTCCTGTAGGAGCCTCCACACTTGTTTAGCAAGTAGGGCTTTATTAAAACTTTCCAGATCTCTGAAACCCATCCCACCTCTCTTCTTTGGTATACAGAGCTTCCACCAAGCTTTCCAGTGCATCCTTCTATGGTCATCGTCATCCCCCCACCAGAACTGAGATATGGCATCTGACATCCCTTTGCATATGTTTTTTGGGATTTTAAACACCATCATCGGAAAGACTGGTACGGCTTGGGCGATAGCTTTTATCAACATTTCCTTCCCACCTAAGCTTAAAAGCTTCTGTTTCCATCCCTTCGTTTTTTCTCGAACTCTATCAATCAAATGTTGGAAGCAGTCACTGCGGTCAGCCCCTACTAAGGCCGGTAGACCCAAATATTTGCCACTCAGTGATTCTGTCACAATATTCAGAGCTTCACATACTTCCACTTTTTCATTCACATCTATATTCCTACTAAAGAAAATACTAGACTTTGCATCGCTGACTTTCTGGCCCGAGCTAGCACAATAACGGTCCAAAATATTCTTTAGTGTATCAGCATTCTTCTTATCCGCTTGCATTAGTATTAATGAATCATCCGCAAATAGCAGATGGGATATAACAGGGGCATCTTTGCATACACGCACACCTTGTAATTCTCCTCTTTCTTCTGCTCCTTTTAACATGCTTGAGAGTCCCTCGGCTACTATCAGGAATAGATAGGGAGACAAGGGGTCCCCCTGCCTCAAACCTCTAGTTGGTAAGAACATTTCTGTTTCCATGGAATTTATCCTGACCTTGTAATTTACAGATTTAACACAAGCCATTATCATAGATACCCAACCTTGGTCAAGCCCATTTTCAGCATGATCTTTTCTAACAAACCCCATTCTACTCCATCATATGCCTTCTGCATATCTAGCTTTACACCACATAGACCCTTCTTTCCTCTTTTCTTCTTAATGGTATGAATACTTTCATATGCTAGCAAAATATTGTCAGTGATTAATCTCCCCGGCACAAAGGCACTCTGATGATCACTTATGACATCCGACAAAACAACTCTGAGCCAATTTGCTAGCATCTTCGAGATAACCTTGTATACCACGTTACACAAACTAATAGGTCAAAACTGGGAGACTTGGATTGGATTGTTTACCTTGGGAATTAGCACGATCGTTCATTACACCCTTCCGGTATTTTCCTCGAGTTCACTGCCTCTACTACTTCTTTTACCAAATCATCACCCACTAGTTCCCAATATCTCTTGTAAAAAACAGCATGCATACCATCCGGCCCTGGTGCTTTAGGGTCACCTATTTGAAACAACGCCTTCTTCACTTCATCATATGTATGGGGATAGCAATCCCACATTCATTTGAGTTGTGATAGAGCGTTTAACATCTGCCAACACATTTGCATCCGGCTCAGTTACTTCTGAAGTGAATAGGTTCTCAAAATAACTTTTTACAATATTACACAATATTACTCCATCCTCCTAAATTACTCCATTATGGTCCTCCAGCTTCTTTATTGTGTTTTTTTCCTTCTTTTTTAAGCGAAATTGTGAAAGAAACTTGTGTTTCTGTCACCTTGTTTAAGCCAATTCGACCTAGCTCTCTGTACCCAATATATCTCCTCTTGCTCCATCAACAATTCAATCCGAAGCATGATTTCCTTCTGTGATTCAGAATTTGCATAAGTTATCGGACCCCTTCTTAGCCTTTCTATCTCCTTTTTAGGGTCATTCATTCTTCTTGTAGGCTTTTTCAATACATCTTTATCCCATTTATGCAGCTCTTCATGCACCTCATTTACCTTCTCAATGAAAGAAGGTCCCTCTCCTCGGGCTTTTGCTCTAGCCCATGCAACTTTGATCATTTCTTCTACTGTATCTTCTTGCAACCATCTCGCTTCAAATCTCTTCTTCCCTCCTACTCCTTGGTTTGGCATCAAATAGTTCGTATCCATCACAATAGGGCGGTGATCGGACCTTGTCATCTCACTATTAATCAGCGTTGATAGGGGAAACATATTTGACCATTGTATATTAGGAACAGGCCAGTCAAGGCATTCTCTTATTTGACCTCTTCGCCAAGTATAGATATCGCATGTGAAACCCATATCATTTAGGCCACAATCTGTGAGAGCATCATGGAAAGCCTGCATCTGACGCTGTGATCGTGGTCTACCTCCTTCCTTCTCTGAATTATACAAAATTTCATTGAAATCTCCCATAACAACCATGGTGTAGCCCCTTGGACTTTGATGGACTGCATTAGATCCCAAGTTCTCCACTTCAGGCTCCAGTCCAGTTCACCATACATTCCAGTAAACCTTCATCCTCCATCTGTTTCTATGGTCACATCAATATAGTTTTTAGTGACTCCTTCCAAGCGTACCCCAAAATCATCCTTCCTCAAGAGTAATAGACCTCCACTCCTCCCATCACTTTCATGGATAACCATTTTATCAAATCCAGCCCGTCTTCTCAAATTTTCTGCCTTCGCTTTACATAGAAGTGTCTCAGACAGAAAACACACATCTGGGTTTATACATCTCTGGACCTCCAGGAGCGCATGAACTGTGCGGGAGCTAGCGAGCCCCTAGCTGTTCCAGGCTAAAAGTTTCATTGTGCCCGGCCACTCTCCTCGAAGGAGAGCGCCGATATTACATTAGAAGTTGCCTGAGCATTATCCTCGCTGCTTTCCGTCCTCGCCCTCTTCTTTTCTTGCTCGCCAGAGGACTTATCACAACGTTCTTGGAAGAGTGCTCCAGGAGATTTACTTGCATCGCCACCTGACCTGCCATCTCATCCGTACCACCTCCTCCAGTTTGATTACCATATGTGTCTTCATCTTCATACATAGGTGTATCCATACTATATGTCTCATCAACATCCCAGCCACCCCAGCTCCTACCTCTGCCTCGACCTCTTCCTCTACCTCGACCACGCCCTCCCTGATCATCCCTTCCAGGACCTTGCACCATGAACGGGGCTCTCAGCCAATCCCCCCAATCACAGGATTGTTTTGGGTGGACACCATCACCACATTCAGCAACTTCATGACCCACACAGCCACAAAAGAAACATAAATTTGGTAACTTTTCATATTGCACCAAGTGAACCTTTTTTCCTTGAGCGTAATCGGAACCACCCGCACCAGCCGCTTTTTAAGAACAATCCAAACTCTCGATCGTAAGTACGACGTGGAGTTTATCTTCCCATCATTCACCACCGTAGTGATTACAACACCCACCTTATTCGCAACTTTTTCAGCTAGTTCTTTTTTCTTCATAAGAAGATCTGGAACGTCTTGGATCCTCACCCAAACTGGAATCTTGCCTAGCTTGTAGGTCTTCACATTAGAGTAGCCATCATACTCCTCAAGAACCATGGCCGCTCCTCGAAAGAGCCATGGCCGACCTTCTATCACCCTCGTCCAATCTCCAAGGCAATGGAATTAGACCAAGAACATGTTGGGATATCGCACCTTGAATGTCACTTCCTTTGCCGGTGCCCATGCGTTCCTCATAGCATTAAACAAGGCTACATGGATAAAAGGCTTGGTTGTGTGAACCCTAAAGATCCCTAACCATCGTACTTCCTTCGCAAGCTACTCGAATTCCTAGGAGAAATCTAGGTCCACCACCTCTTCTCCCTGTAGTTTCATACCTTCCAGACGTTCCTCCAAACTCGGCAGCCCCCTGCATCTTCCTTCATCTTTTCCTTCCCCTTCTCGTCTCCACCTTGGTCCACCATGCAGGCACGCCCTCACGCCCCCGACTCACCGGAGCGGGAAATAGCACGGGCGACACCCTTAGATCCACTACGTAGTTTTTGGTCAATAGCAACACACAAATTGTGTTGTAATATGCTCTTTTTGGGTGCAATAGCTGAAATTGCATCCAAAAATTTTGGAAAACTTGAGGTGCACAAAAGTCCGTGGTAATAACCTTCAACCACCATTGCCTTTTGGGTGTTGCAATTTGTTTTCTGTTGCAACACAATGCGGTGTTGAAACAAGACTAGATTGCCACGCTCTAGGTGGTATTATTGTATCCTATTGCAACGTTTTAGGTGATGATAGATGTTTCAATGGCATCTAACACTGATCGTTGCAAATCTAAAAAGAGGCGTTGCAAAGCATTGTATTGCTACGCTCTAGTTGTGGTTGCTACACTCTTTTGCCACAAAATTTCTTTGGGTGCTATATGTGATCCCATCTATTACTATGAAATGTGTTTGGATGCTATACTTGATGTTCCATATTGCCACCAAAGGTTTTTGGGTGCTATATGTGTTCCTTTTTATTACTACAAATTGTGTTTCGATGCTAAACTTGTCGACCAATATTGCCACCAAAGTTCTTTTGGGTGCTATATGTGTTCCCATTTATTACTATGAAATGTGTTTGGATGCTATACTTGAGGTTCAATTGTTGGGAATATGCCCAAGAGATAATCATAGAGATGATTGTATCGCCTTGTATCCATGATATATTATGTGTTCATGAATATCCATTAAAGACAACTTGTATCGATTGGCAATTATGTGAATTGTTTGTGAGACTCTTTACTTGTATGGTTATTCTCAGAATTGTCCCCGACGGAGTTCATGTGAGGACACACATGAATATTAGATCAGCACACATATTGGTTGATGACTATGTTTCACAAGTCATAGACATGGAGATGTCAAACTAATAGTGTGGGCACATGTATGACATGGGGCTGGTTTGACCCAACATGAGATGTTATTATTATCTCTTTACACATCATGTATGTTATGTCCTTAGACCTGAGATTGTCGTATGTACTCAAGATGTGAAATGACCTACTTAGGGACTATCAAACGTTACTCCATAATTGGGTAGCTATAAAGGTGGTCTTTGGGTTTGTTAGGAAGCATGCTGTGAGGCATAGTCAATCAAGATGGAATTGCCCTTCTCCATGAGAGAGAGATATCACTGGACCACTCGAATGATTGGATCAAGAAATGCATGGCCGTGCTTGGGTTAAGTGTTAACTCACGAGGTGGACCAAATATCGTGTGGCAAGGGAATAACATGTATGTGAGTTTTGTGGTGGTTCGTCTGATATGATCATTGCGTACACATGGGAGTTGACACGTCTTGCTAGAGGCCGCTGTCAACTATTGGTCGAGTAGGAGTACTCGGGCCGTATCTATGTGTGCGTGAGCCCATAGGGTCACACGCTTAAGGGGAAGGAAGCCTAATTCGGATCTAATCCAATTAGACGAGGCTTAGGGTTACTAATGGGCCTCTAGCTCGAGAGCCTGTTAGGGACGCCTATAAATATGAGAGGTGGGCGCGGGGCTAGGGTAAGCCACGCCATTTTGGTAGCCGCCACCGCCACCGCCGCCCACGCCCTCGCCTCTTGCTCCTCGCGGACCTAGCAGTCCAGAGGTGCATCGCTTCCTCCCTGTACATGTGGGATACCTCGGAGGTGCTGCATCCGGAGCACAAGGACGAACCGCACGCGTGGGACGGACGTGAGCAAGCGCGCGACCTTTGCGCTACGACGTGCACATCTACGCCGAGGGTCGACACATCCGGCGCGCACTGCGGCGTCTAGTGGTAATCTCGTGATCTATAACTAGCAGTAGTTCCTGGTTTATGGGTAGAAAAGTTTTGTTTTCTAGCTAGCGTAGCGATCCCATATTCCTTCAGTGGTATCGGAGCCGTAGCTGCCTCGTTATGGATTCGGATGTGTGCATATGGTGATATGCGCGGTTGTAGATGAGTCTCTCGGTCACGGGTTCATGATCTTGTCATCTTTGGTCTTGTTCGATCTACTCCTACCGGTCGGAATTTCCGCCATCGGAGTTAAGTGATATATCTAAACCCAGTCATGGCGAGCTAGAGATCAATAAGATTGATCGAATTGAACCTCTATCGTGGCCGAGCGCATATGATGCGCGATGCGGCGGTGGTAGATTTGATCTGCTACCGACTACCGGTTGTCAAAAGGGTGTTGTTTCATATAACGGCCATAACTTTTGCATACGACCTCGGATTGAGACGAACTCTATACGAAAATTGTTGAGAACGAAAAGTTAGGTTTTCAGGGGACTGACTGATTTAAGTCAGGTCTTTGGGCTACCCAGCATGAGCAGCACCATGGCTCTCTTTGGGCTACCCCCAATCTGTACTCCCACAACTGTTTGTTTCACTATATGGCTGATTGTTCTTCCTTACCGAACCTGCGTTTATCTTTATCTCATCCTGTACTTGCAATAGGATCTATCAAGCGTTTGATTTATAGCCTAGATACATGATTTGGTTGGAATAATGCAGTGTCGTGTCTCGAGTACTCAGTTCTGGCTATTGCAATTGTGCATCTTACCTTCTGTTGGTTGTTTGTTCGAGACCATGGGCATCTCTTGACCAAGGGACTAGCAAAAGGTAAGCTTTGGGGAGCTTGTTGACGGTAGTTATTGTCAAAAATTAAGTGTTTATTTTCCTACTAAATCATGGATAAATAATATAAAAGATTATTATTACTAATGAATTCCATGAGTTTTTGTGCACACTTAGTTTTACAGGAGAACTCCGGAATATTCCAGAATATTGAAGAAAAGGGGAGAAATAGAGAAACAAAAGAAAAGGACTGAACCAGGGCGATTAATATAATTTTTAGGGGTCTAAAAGACAAGAGAAGACAGCTCATGAAAGCCGGGCCCCACATGTCGGGATGTGGGGGCGGGCGGTTACAGGTGGGGTAGGGCGGCTTTGGCCGTGGACCCACGGGCCCAGCTTCTGGAAGCTTCCCACCACCGACCTTGAGATCCAATCTAAGCCGTCCAATCAAGTCGGTTTGATCGAAGGGCTGAGATTCATCCCACCGGCCTATATAAGCAAGGGCAGGGGTAAACCCCTGAAACCCTAATTCGTTAGCTAATTCATTATCTCTCAGTTGTAGAGGTGTCCCAATGTGAGGATATCTCTCTCTCAGGGATTAGTGAATTAGAATTAGATGACATGTAATTAGAAGTAGATTAGATCTAGATCTAATTAAGAGGTAGAGAGAGTGGAGTTGTGCTCCAGTTTTGGAAGAGTCTTCAGATTATGGTATGTTTTTGTATCTTCTCTACAAGACTTATGCTTTCATATATTTATCTTCTCTATTTACTTTTATGTCTTTCATATATTTATGGTTAGTGTAATATTTATGTTTTAGCATAGGATCTCCGCCGCATCGAGTGCTCTAGTTATAGATCAAATTAGAGTAGTAATTAATAGTGTAGACATGGTGTCTAGACTAGAGGTTACCTGAGATTGCACCCAATCCCACGGATAGTTTGTGGTAGCCCCAGGTGGTGACAGCCCTGATGGCTGATGTATTCCACCACGTTCGGGTTGGTGTTTGTAGGACTTTAGTCAGAGCTTCCTAGCCCACTTCTCACCCCTTTCTATGGCTAGTGTTCTGATGTCCCGAAGTGTTATTGTGTGATTGCTATATTTATCCATACTTTAGTTACCTTAGAACCAAAGTAATAGAGAAGTATTTAGGAACCTTGATCTCTCCTCTTAATTAGCTGATCTATTATCATTCTTTATTATGTGTTATTAGTTTTAGTCTTTGTTATCATTTTTAGTTTATTTTAGTTATATCATTTATCACTTACCCCCACTTTAGTCTAGTTGGTTTACTAAGTTAATAGATACATGATTGTGAGTTATTAGAATCTTTAACCAAAGCTTCCCTGTGGATACGATACCCTAGAATATTCCCCTAGGGAAAAGCTACATTGATGTTCTATGCGCTTGCAGAATGTTCTTATTCTTTTAGCACTTAACAAACGTCAACAAGTGTCATATAGGCTTACATAATTGCATTCTGCTCTAGTGTAAATTGCAAGTATCGGGCACTACAATTCTAGTTGTGAGCATATGCAATATGTTGTTGTTGATTCATGAGTAGAGACTAGGACAATCTGTCTTTTTCTATGCATTGGTCTAATATGTTTTTATGGCTAATTTCAGGTGCCACCTTACTATGAATCCTTCATATGTTGTTCCTTGCAGCAAGTATCATTCGAGCATTCTTGTCCAGGTTAGTTCTCCTAAGAATATGGTTATTTCGACGGTTGGTATTGTACTAACCTAAAATCACTATTCTTGCTCCTAAAATAATTATGTGCGAAGTGGTTTGTGTTAATGTGATCGCCAATAGCTGGATGGGCTTGTGGCAACTCACTGAAATGCATAAATGGTCTTAATAGTGTGCTATTAGGATGCGCTTGTGTAGATGTGATCATTCTAAGGTCCTGCATTGATAAGCATGGGATTAGTGGTGTAGGTGTCGCCCAAGCTATTTAGTTACCTAGTGATTTATTGCAACTTCACATTTTTGCTTTTCGTGTAAATACAACAAGGACTGATAGGTTTACCGATCATTGCATAACAGCGATGCTTGATGGGGTTGCCTTTTTCTCTGTCTAAGCTTTGTAGGCACAAATCATGTGGCTCCCGGATATCTTTGGCTCTCATATATTTTGATCGTGCGTTGCATACCTTTGTACAAGAAAGCTGTGTTTAGTATCCATTTCTTTATTGCACATTCATAAGTAGTAAATTGCATACTTTAATTAATGCAATTATGGTGCTGAACATGTGCAATATCTATTTTAGTTAACTTAGAGGATGCAATTGTTCTTGCTTTAGGGCCTTGATATTCTTTTGTGCGGGCTATTTTGGGATGTAGTAGGGAGATTCGAGCATTTCGATTTGGAATTGAATATTAGGTCGGATTTGCGTTGGATTTGGGGATTTCGGCGTTGTGGCTATGGATTTGGTTGGGGCGACTACTCGGGGGTGTGTCCGCATCGGCTCGTTCACAGGCGGGTAGATGGTCGCTTGCTTCGACGGTAGGCATGGCGAGTGGGCAGGCCAAATGGGGTAGGGCTTCCTGGATTGATCCTCTGTTCAATTTCTATCCCCATTTGGCACACGTGTGATCTGTTGGTTTTCATTCTCTTTTGGTGATCGAGTGACTATCCATAGTTGTCTATTTTCTAAAAACTCTATATGTAATAATCTGTCATTGTCCAAACAATTTATACCAATCTGTCAATTGTCCTTATGCCTATATTTATTACACTGTTCCTATAGTACTGCTCTGTATGTTGTCCTTCCTATAGAAAGCTCTGTTAGCTCTGTGGTGGAAGAGGGTGGTCACCACGGGTGCTAGGGTCGTCGGGCCGGGGCCCTAGCTCGGCGGAGCTCTGGCGAACCCTAGCGCCCGCGGGCGGGTGGTGGGTGCTGGCGGGGGAGTGAGCGTCGAAACGACGGTGGTGGGGAACGAGCGGCCGCGAGGAAGAGTGTCCAATCCTATTTTCAAATGAATGTTGATTGATTTAGATTTAGTTACATAATTCACCCATAGCTTGTGCTATTGTGACTTTAGGTGGTGCTTGTTCCTTGTCAATCTGAATGTTCACCCATAGCTTGTGCTTATTGTTGTGCCATGAGTGGTAGTGTGTTATGTGTTTTCTTTAAATAATTGTGTTTCTTTCTGAGTTGTTGAAAAACATAATTGCTAGTGCCCAATCTGTAGTTCACTGAGATATATTCCCTTGCTCTATTTTCTTTGAGTCTTTGTATATTTTCTTTGTTGTAGGAAAACAGAAGTTGGTACATGCTCATAAGCTATTACATGTACATGCTCATAAGCTACAACTAGGGGGAGGCTGGTGAGTAGAATCCACCAGAATTGAGCAAACAGGGCAGAGGATGAAGATGCGAGAAAGACAGCAAGAAATTACCAGAGGCCAGTGGCCATGGTCTTAGGGAAACTTTGTTTTCCCATTTACAAGTTTATAAGACTAGAGCTGACATTAAAAGTGCACTTCCTCTAATAAAAGATGGAGCTGTTTCTCTAGATGGTGGTATACTGAGATCTAATGGCTCGTTCTACCTTGGCGATAGGTATGCAATTTATCCGTTTACATGTCTTGGTAATGTCAATTGATCATGCAATTTTTGAGTTTTGCTGATTCTCCTGATTATTGTGTACTGTTCTATTTAAAGTAATACAACATGAGACTTTTCATAAGCTGATTCTATCAGACACTTGTTTCTGTAAATTGTAAAGCTGTGCTGTCATAAAAAAGTGTAAGAAATGGTGTAATTACTTTTTTCTTTCTCAACTATCTGTCTTTATGAGGTCTGGACTGAGGTTTCGTATGTTCTAAAGAAGAACACCTGTCTTTATTATCTTTTCCTAGTTTGTTTACTTACGTCATGCAGTTTTCTTGCTCTTGTTTGGACTGTTGTTATTTGCTAACCCTTTTTCCTTTATAATTTATGTTCACACATGCTAATCAAGCGATTTTGTTACTTTAATAAATAACTACAAGTGGCTTTTGTAGAAAAAATCTTGAAGTGAAATTTCCTGTAAACATTGAGGTTTCAAGTTTACCTGAAAATATCGCTGAAATGGAGGAGCAAGTTAAACTTAAGAATTGGGAGCAGGAAAGGGTTCTTGAAGATATGAAAAGGGAGGAAGATTTGCTGAAACAAGTTAGGGAATTATACAGGAAGCAGAAGCAAGAGCTCGTGGATTATCTCGCTCTACCACCAGTGGCATAGGTATGTATACACGAACAATTTATTCCCTTGAAAACCTAAGGTACTTCATATTTAGTGATGCAATGGAATATCTACGCATATACTAGTGTAATAAGATAGCTTCCTGTGCAATAGGCCAAATTTCTTGGAAATCTGCATAACATTTGATGCTATAATTTGTTTTTTGAACAAACGGGCACAATTGTGACTATCTCATTAATAGAGAAGATTGTTTTTTTTTCTGTTATTATCCATGCATAGAAGGATGAACAGTACTGTAACTTGACCTGCTGTGTTCTCTCTTGT
Organism: Hyparrhenia diplandra; assembly: GCA_015847255.1. Classification (NCBI taxonomy): domain Eukaryota; kingdom Viridiplantae; phylum Streptophyta; class Magnoliopsida; order Poales; family Poaceae; genus Hyparrhenia; species Hyparrhenia diplandra. The sequence continues at coordinate 347,157 of JADLZK010011466.1, forward strand.
GGCAGACGTTGCGTGATTCGCCAACAACTCATTCACCTGCAACTCGAAGTAATCCATTTGGAGCCAAGCCCTCCCACAACCCCTGGTAGTAGAAACATTTGGTGGTGTCCCTATTTTGTTGGGGCTCTTGCATGCTCTTACACCCGTTAAGCTTGTAATTTTGATTGGTGTAATTTTCAAATTTTATTAGTAAGCTTGTGTTAAATGGGCCAATAGTTCAATTCTGGCCCAAAACAGCAGCAATTTACATTAACGGGTATCGGATCTTACGCCCGTTAAGCTTTGGCGGGCCCGGTAGTTGGCTAGGTTGGATTTTCGGGTTTATTCGCTGACCCGAAACAAGACACCAGACAGATCTGGCCGTTGGATCTAGATCTAACGGCTGTCCTCGTCGTCTGAAATCCCAGGTTTTTTTCAGGCGCCTGAAATATAGCAACTCCAAAAAAAAAACATGTAAAGATAAGTAAATCTTATTATTAGTTTATTTAAATGCTAAGATTCTAGGCAGTCTAATAAGGTCCGAAACTGACAAGTAGTGAAACCAAAGCGCTAGATTCATTCACTGCTGATTATTATTTAACGAAACCCATAGAGGCAGAGCTCGACTGATACCCATGGATAAACAAATTAAAAATGCAGGCGGTAGCTGGTAGCTGCTGGTGACGACGACGACGAATGCAATCCAAATCCAATCCTGACCAGGAATCAGCACTCAGCAGCACCTTCTGAGGATGCAGAGGTGTCCGGTCATGTGCCAGCTCTCGCCGTCGTCCGGGTACGCGTAGGGGCACGCCGGCGTGTACTCGTCCTTCTTCACCAGCATGTTCCACTGCGCGTTGGGGTCGTCGGTGGCGGACACCGTCCACGCCGGCGTCGAGTACTCGTACCGGCTGTGCGTGACCCGGTGGAACTTCTTCACGTCCTTGTTCTTGCTCGCGTCGTCCGGGTCGATCTCCACCACGAAAATGTCGCCGTAGGGCCGCACGGAGTGGATGAAGAGCGGCAGCGAGATGGGGTCGGCCGACACGGGCGGCGAGGTCGGCCGTCACGCGGCGATGCTCGTTCGCCGTCGGGCTGAACACCGGGTGGTTCACGTGGCCACCGAGGTCGCCCCCGCTCCGTATCACCCGGATCACCACCGTCGGGTCGCTCGCCTTCACCATGAACACGGCGTAGTACCCCGGGTCCAGCCCGTTGTCCAGCTCCGGCGCGTCCTTGGGCTTGTCCCGCGTCGACGAGAAGACGATCCAGTCGCCGCTCGGCGACCACTGGCAGTGGGTGTCCGTCCACTCGCCATTGGTGAGCCGCGTCACCGTGCCGTCGCCGTACTCGCCGACCTCGGCGTTCTCGGCGATGTACAGGTTCTTGTGCCTCTTGTCGCCGCCGTCCCCTGGTGGACCGGAACACGAACCTGCTCCCCGCCGGGCTGCTCGACGGAACAGCGTTGTTGAACTTGCCCTTGGTGAGCTGCAGCGCTGCCGCGCCTTCGACACTTTGGGGATGGCGCAGATCTCCAGCGGCTTGCCGGCGTTGAAGGAGGGGCCCATGCACACGTACAGGACGTCCTTGTTGGCGTTCTGGTTCCACGTCGGCGCGAAGATGCTGTCGGGGCCCTTGGTCTCGTACACCATGCTTAGGCCCTCGCTGTCGGCCACCCACACCGCCTTGAACTCGTTGTCCACGAACGCCAGCTTCGACCCGTCCTTGGAGATGGTCGGGAACACGCCGGAGACGCGGAACAGCCCCACGTCCTTCACCGGCGACTCCATCAAGTTCCGGGGCACGTCGTCGCCGTGCTTCAGGAGGTCGCTCCGGGACCGGCAGCGGTGGTACCCGACGCGGCCGCCATCGTCCAGGACGAAGGGGTTGAAGTGGTCCGCCTTGGGCGCCGTCGTTTCTGGGTCACCTTCACCGGCGGCTGCCCCGGGCGCCGTGTCGAAGATCTCGATGTGGCGGTACTGCGCCTCCACGACGGACGTCGCTGAACTTGGATTTCTGCCGGATGGTCGCCACCGCCACCTTGGTCTCGCTGATGGCGACGGCGCGTCATCGCGTCGATCGCGCCGCAGGCGTCACCCGCACCGCCTCGTTCGATCCCGGCGCCGTGGCGGAACACGCCCCAGGTGTCGCCCACCTTCGGTGGAAGAAGATGACGCCCTCGCTGGCCCACGGCGGCCACCCGCCGTTCTTGACCACCCGTTTCCGCGATCGGGCGGCCTCTCCACGTTCATCACGAAGATGTCCGTCTGCAGGTCCTCGATCTCGCCTTCCCAGCCCTCCGGCCGGAACGTCGCTATCGCCACCTTCTTCCCCGACGGCGACACGGCTGGGCTCAGATCAAACTGACCTTTGGGGTCAGCCGCCCGCCTTGCCAGTCCGAAGGTTGGTCTTGTACACCACGGTCCACGGGCTGCGCCGCTCTTGCACCGCTCCTTGGTGGAGACGTAGATGAGCGAAAGTGGTCGACGGTCGCGGGAGCCCATCTTGTAGCCGCCGCCCGACGCAGCCGCTGTCCTCGAGGCGCACACCGCTGAAGTCGCCGGCGCCAAGACGTCGGCCAGGGAGAACACCTTGCAGTCCTTGCTGGTGTGCAGGGCCACGCGGAGCGTCTCCAGGCCGCCGTCCCGCCGGAGACGAAGAGCAGGCCGGAGACGCGCCGCTGTCGACGTCGCCCGTCGGTGGCGCCGCCCTCGGCGGCGAGCTTGGGGCGCTTGAGCAGGGACTTGAGCGCGTCCTGGGGATGGAGCGGCAGTTGTAGTTGTAGGACTTGCCGTCGGTGAGGCGTACCTCGTCGCGGATCGAAGACGGCGGGATGGGCACGGAGAAGATGTCCAGCGGCACCGGCGGCCGGTAGGTGGCGGAAAAGGCGATGCAGCCGCGGCTTTCTCCCATGGTCGACGGCGTCTAGCAGCAGCAGATTACTCTATTCCGCTTCTTTCTTCAGTCGGTCTCTGATATACTCCTGCCGACGACTCCGCACATTTAGACTTTTTACCTGCACACAAATACACCCCTACCGACTCCAAGTCTGAGATGGCACATTGGGGTGGATCATTCGTGTGTGGCCTCGAACCATATGGATTGGGCTGGATTTTTTTTCGGCTAAAAAGCCTAGGGCACCTGCAATGGTATAAGCTAGTGAAGGCCAACTTATCAAATAGTATTAACCTTTTGCATGTATGTCACAACATGGATTTTTTTTAGGGAAGCCATTCGGCGCACTTTATTGATCATTGATAATAGTAACGTCGTTCACCAAATGTTTTATGAGGAAACTAGGGGGTTCATCGACCCAAATACAAGCAGATTTAGATAACATAGCTAGTCTTGCTAACTCATGAGTTACCTTATTACATTCTCGATTGCAATGCATAATGGATATCGAAACAAACTCTTGCCATAATAAGTTACATTCATTATTTTTTTTTTTTTGAAAGATCCGGTTTCCCGGCTTTGGATATATTAAGAAGAAGTAGCATAATCCGATACACGCGGCGAGAGGCGCTCCCCAAGATGGCCTAGGCCAAGATGGGGTCTGAGAATCAAAGCTGACTACTCACTAGGGTGTACAACAACATTATTTGTAGCGAAAAAGAAAATACATCCAACTGTCAAGCTCGCGCTTCCCTGTGAGAAAGCTTCTCTCATCGAAAGTGGCACTTTTTTCTCCTGCCCCGCAAAACATCTCTACTGAACAACCTCAACTCTACAATCGAACTGAATCTGATCCTAACTCTACCGGTTGAAGACCGGGTGACATTGGCCTTCGCTGTAGCTAACATGGGTAAACTGTCACAAGCAACAGACAAACACAAATCGGTTAGAGAGTCAAGCCTCGACTCCAAAGCACAATCCTTTTGCACAACCTGCCTCCAACATCTTCATCAGCTTCTTATTCCCAGCTTCGACGCCTTCGAATGGCTCTAACAGCCTGCTCCGGGAGGTCGTCGGCGTACATGTCAATGTACTTTCGGTCACCACTTCATCAGGTACCTGCTTTGTTGTGGATCGTCAATGAAGCTTAGCTCCTTCATGAGCTTGAGTTGTGCCCTGGTAGCCACTGGCCCTGAGGAAGCCTTTGCAGCAAGGCGGGTACTGGAACGTGTTGAGGCAGTCATCTTCCTCTCCCACATTTTGCCGAGGCAGTGCAGTCCAGACCCGGCACCTCAAGGATCGATGGGCGGATGGCGCTTAGAAGAGGCTGGGTAGGGAACCTTTGCTGCGCTCACCTCGGCGCTTTCCTTCTCCATCGCCGTTGTCTCCACGTCTATGCGCCTCTACCTCGTTGTCACTCCCAACCTCCCTCTGCGGGCAATTTGCCTAGCTCCACCGCCTCGGGGAAGGGGCTCTCGTCCCATCGGCCATCCGACGCACCCCCGTCAGTCCCTCCACCTCGCAAGAACCTCCATCAGCATCTTCCTCCTCCTCTCTCTGTGACTCAGCAAGAGCCTGTGCAATCGCTTCCTGGCTGTCCTCCTCTGAGGTTGTAGCCGGATCGGGAAACTCAACCTCGCCCCCTGGTCCATCTCCTTGTGCCCAATCTCGCCCGCTGCTGATGGCTTCTCGTGCACCAAGGATTTAGAACGATGGGTCTCTTTGCCATCATCATCCGGAGGGCTAGCTTGATGGAGTTCGGTGACATAGCCGACCTATTTTGGCGCATCGGTGATCGTGGCGACGTCGTTCCCACTCCCCGGTCGCGTGGTGGAGGCGATCTCTCCTCCTCCTGCCCACATGATGGGGAGCGGCCGATGGGGCGACCCGACCCATGGGCGCCGTGTCCTCCATCCGGGCATGACCTTCGGGCGCTAGCTTGAACTCCACCACAAAAACCGGGCCCGTGGCTAGTCACCAAGATGTTGTGACGAGGGACTTGCGGTGGCTGCTAAAGCGCATTGGCAACCTCCGAGGTACTTGGGACTGTGGCGTAGAAGCGGCGTGAGCGGCCTTAGCTTGTGGGCTGGTTAGTTGAGATGTGTTGCAATGGCGGAAAGGCTATTCGGCCGTGGATGCTTCGGAGGAAATGTGAGTCCGGAATGGAGCGAGGGCGAGATGGGCTGCCGGCGACGATTTGAGGGGAGCGCGGCCGGTGCCGGACCTCCCGCGGGAGAGACGGCAAACGGGGTCCGGCAGCTGGGCAACTTTGTGTTCGGTCGAGGCATCGAAAGCACCGCCAGCGAACCTCCTCTTGAATTCTTCTCGAGCCGCCGAGGCTGAGCCGAGAGGCATCTGCCGCCACAAACTTCGTCTTCCCGAGATCCTCCATTTGCGGGCTTCATGCTTCCTCCACCAATGTTTCTTCTTTGCTTCTTGCCAAGCTGGTGAAGCGGCCATGGTCTCGGTGGTGACCACTTTGTTAGCCGCTTGCACACCGCCTTCGGAGCGGGGGCAGAGGGGAGCCAGGACCGAGCATGCCTGGCGTAGGCTCGCCAAAGGGTGCGGCGGCTCCAAAGATTTGGTAGCCGGGATGCAGCGCGGTCCAGCTTCCCGGTCGGTCACCGGCTCCTCGCCAAAAGGTCGCCGCCATCGCCGCCGCCGCCGCCGCCGTCGTCCCAGCCGAGGAGCTCCCCCTCTTCCTCCTCTTCTTCTTCAGGTGTCAACGGGCTCGCCCGGCATGGGTAGAGGTGGGGACGAAGCGCTCTCCATGGCGCATCAGCCCCAACTTGCTCGGAGCTTGTACTTGGGCGTCGTCGCCGTCCTCCATTGATGGCAGCTCGAGGTGGTATGGATTGACCTCAAAGAAGCCATGGGAGGATAGATTAGGAGTGGGGAGCGCGGATCCGGAGTTGGATTGAGGGGCTCGCGAATGCAGGAGGTGGGCTGGGCGGCGGCCGGCGGGGTGGGGGGGCGGCGTCGGGGGCTGGGGACTCGGGGTGTGTGAGCAGGGGCAGGGGGCGAGAGCTTGGTGGTGGTGGGCACCAGCACCGGAGGGGGTGCCGGCGAGGTCAGGTGTAGGAGCTCTCGCTTCGCGATGGCGCCTGACTCGATCGCGTGGGCTTCGGCTTTCAGGACCCCCATGGATCGATAGATCCGGCGACCGGGAGCTTGGATCTGTAGTTGGAGGGAGGTGGGATGGCTGGTGGCTGATGGGTTCGGTGGTGGTGGTGGTGGCGGCGGCGCCGTCGCCGTCTCCAGGGGAGAGGGTGCGGGGACGGGAGTCATATCGCCTCCCTTTTCTGGCTTTTCGCCTTTGCACTTGCACCTACCAGTACCAAACCAGCGTGTGCGTGCTGTGTGCTAAGCTCTTCGCTCGCCTCTGCAGGATCGGGGAGGCTGTGCAGCTTCGGGCTCTTCGCGCCGGTGTTCGGCGGCGGTGTGCAGCCGCCCCACCTCCGCCCCAACCCGCCTACCCAGGTACTATGCACGCTGCAGCGGGGGTGTAAAATCATGCGTGTTTTCGTGGCTAATTTGCAGCCAGTTACATTCATTATAGATAGGCGCGCTTGCTGTCGCTGAAAATCCACCTTCTCTCATTGTGTCTACAACCTCTTGACAGTCCGATTGGATCATGATGTGATTGATTCCAATTTGTTGAGCCAGCGCCAGGCCTTCTCTGAGTGCTAAAGCTTCAGCCATCACTACATCCACCACCGTACAAACATGGCAAGAGGCAGCTGCTAAGAATGCCCCTTCTAGTATCTTATGATTGCATCAATGGTTCCCGATCCATCCTGCATCTTGTAACTTGCGTCGACATTTAGCATAATCTCACCATCTGGTGGTTTCTGCCAACTCTCTTTCGTGCTCTCCTTCTTTTTTTTGCTGATCTTTGATAGTTGGTTGTCAGTGTAGCTATAGTCATTCGCGGACCTTGTCGGATTCTGAACAGTGTCACCATGGACGATCTTGCGGCGTTCCCACCATATGAACCATCCTCCAGTTAAGATCAATTCAGCCAATCCAACCTGATTCAAGGTTTGTAAAGGCTTTGACCTTTTAATTACTTCAGCAATCACCACTGAACCTGACCTATCAATTGACAACATGTTCTGAACTTTATCTGAAACACCCAACATTCGCCAAATCTCTTTCGCCCGTTTACAGGTAAACAAAACATGTTTCAGATCTTCACACCCCTCATGGCATACCGGGCAGCTGCCTGTGTTCTCTATGTGGCGGATTGCCAGGATTCCTCGGCAAGGTATTAGGCCATGCAGCACTCTCCAGCCAAATATCTTGATTTTTGCTAGTACCTCTAATTCCATAATTTTGACCATACCTGTTCATCTCCAGCGCCACCAGCTTGCTCAGTTTGGTTGCTGTTGCCAAATTTCAGATTCCATTGGACATGGTAGGCAGACCCAACTGAAAAGAAGCCTGAACGACTATGTTGCCATGCAATGACATCCTCTCTACCTTGTCGTAAAGGAATCTAAAGGATTCCATTCGCATCAACAGGCCAGAACAATTCTTTGACCAAATCCTCATCCCATGAACCTGTAATTGGGTTAATCAATTCATCTACTGTTGTAACCAGATTATTTCCTCTTGGCATTTGAACTTTCTGATTATAGCTAGTAGGTATCCATCTGTCCTCCCATATATTAATTTGTGATCCATCTCCAACTCGCCATATATAACCTTTTCTCAAAACATTCTAGTCCTGCCATAATACTTTTTGCCAAGTATACGAGCTGCCACTTTTCAGCCTTGCTTCTAATAGCTTCCCATCCGGATAATATCTTGCACACATGGCACGTGCACATAAGGATTCAGGTTCCTGTAGGAGCCTCCACACTTGTTTAGCAAGTAGGGCTTTATTAAAACTTTCCAGATCTCTGAAACCCATCCCACCTCTCTTCTTTGGTATACAGAGCTTCCACCAAGCTTTCCAGTGCATCCTTCTATGGTCATCGTCATCCCCCCACCAGAACTGAGATATGGCATCTGACATCCCTTTGCATATGTTTTTTGGGATTTTAAACACCATCATCGGAAAGACTGGTACGGCTTGGGCGATAGCTTTTATCAACATTTCCTTCCCACCTAAGCTTAAAAGCTTCTGTTTCCATCCCTTCGTTTTTTCTCGAACTCTATCAATCAAATGTTGGAAGCAGTCACTGCGGTCAGCCCCTACTAAGGCCGGTAGACCCAAATATTTGCCACTCAGTGATTCTGTCACAATATTCAGAGCTTCACATACTTCCACTTTTTCATTCACATCTATATTCCTACTAAAGAAAATATTGGACTTTGCATCGCTGACTTTCTGGCCCGAGCTAGCACAATAACGGTCCAAAATATTCTTTAGTGTATCAGCATTCTTCTTATCCGCTTGCATTAGTATTAATGAATCATCCGCAAATAGCGGATGGGATATAACAGGGGCATCTTTGCATACACGCACACCTTGTAATTCTCCTCTTTCTTCTGCTCCTTTTAACATGCTTGAGAGTCCCTCGGCTACTATCGGGGAATAGATACGGAGACAAGGGGTCCCCTGCCTCAAACCTCTAGTTGGTAAGAACATTTCTGTTTCCATGGAATTTATCCTGACCTTGTAATTTACAGATTTAACACATGCCATTATCATAGATACCCAACCTTGGTCAAGCCCATTTTCAGCATGATCTTTCTAAGAAACCCCATTCTACTCCATCATATGCCTTCTGCATATCTAGCTTTACACCACATAGACCCTTCTTTCCTCTTTTCTTCTTAATGGTATGAATACTTTCATATGCTAGCAAAATATTGTCGAGTGATTAATCTCCCCGGCACAAAGGCACTCGATGATCACTTATGACATCCGGCAAAACAACTCTGAGCCTATTTGCTAGCATCTTCGAGATAACCTTGTATACCACGTTACACAAACTAATAGATCAAAACTGGGAGACTTGGATTGGATTGTTTACCTTGGGAATTAGCACGATCGTTCATTACACCCTTCCGTATTTTCCTCGAGTTCACGCCTCTACTACTTCTTTTACCAAATCATCACCCACTAGTTCCCAATATCTCTTGTAAAAAACAGCATGCATACCATCCGGCCCTGGTGCTTTAGGGTCACCTATTTGAAGCAGCGCCTTCTTCACTTCATCATATGTATGGGGATAGCAATCCCACATTCATTTGAGTTGTGATAGAGCGTTTAACATCCGCCAACACATTTGCATCCGGCTCGGTTACTTCTGAAGTGAATAGGTTCTCAAAATAACTTTTTACAATATTACACAATATTACTCCATCCTCCTAAATTACTCCATTATGGTCCTCCGGCTTCTTTATTGTGTTTTTTCCTTCTTTTTTTAAGTTTAAATTGTGAAAGAAACTTGTGTTTTGTCACCTTGTTTAAGCCAATTCGACCTAGCTCTCTGTACCCAATATATCTCCTCTTGCTCCATCAACAATTCAATCCAAGCATGATTTCCTTCGTGATTCAGAATTTGCATCGATTATCGGACCCCTTCTTAGCCTTTCTATCTCCTTTTTAAGGTCATTCATTCTTCTTGTAGGCTTTTTCAATACATCTTTATCCCATTTATGCAGCTCTTCATGCACCTCATTTACCTTCTCAATGAAAGAAGGTCCCTCTCCTCGGGCTTTTGCTCTAGCCCATGCAACTTTGATCATTTCTTCTATTGTATCTTCTTGCAACCATCTCGCTTCAAATCTCTTCTTCCCTCCTACTCCTTGGTTTGGCATCAAATAGTTCGTATCCATCACAATAGGGCGGTGATCGGACCTTGTCATCTCACTATTAATCAGCGTTGATAGGGGAAACATATTTGACCATTGTATATTAGGAACAAGCCAGTCAAGGCATGCTCTTATTTGACCTCTTCGCCAAGTATAGATATCGCATGTGAAACCCATATCATTTAGGCCACAATCTGTGAGAACATCATGGAAAGCACGCATCGACATTTTGTGATCGTGGTCTACCTCCATCCTTCTCGAATTATACAAAATTTCATTGAAATCTCCCATAACAACCATGGTGTGGCCCCTTGGACTTTGATGGACCGCATTAGATCCCAAGTTCTCCACTTGGGCTCCGGTCCAGTTCACCATACATTCCAAAGTAAACCTTCATCTTCCATCTGTTTCTATGGTCACATCAATATAGTTTTTAGTGACTCCTTCCAAGCGTACCCAAAAATCATCCTTCCACAAGAGTAATAGACCTCCACTCCTCCCATCACTTTCATGGATAACCATTTTATCAAATCCAGCCCGTCTTCTCAAATTTTTTCGCCTTCGCTTTACATAGATGTGTCTCAGACATGTAAAAACACACATCTAGGTTTATACGTCTCTGGACCTCCGGGAGCGCATGAACTACGGCGGGGAGCTAGCGAGCCCCTAGCTGTTCGGGCTAAAAAGTTTCATTGTGCCCGGCCACTCTCCTCGAAGGAGAGAGCCGATATTACATTAGAAGTTGCCCGAGCATTATCCTCGCCGCTTTTCCGTCCCCGCCCCGCTTCTTTTCTTGCTCGCCGGAGGACTTATCACAACGTTCTTGGAAGAGTGCTCCGGGGAGATTTACTTGCATCGCCACCGACGACATCTCATCCGTACCACCCCTCCGGTTTGATTACCATATGTGTCTTCATCTTCATACATAGGTGTATCCATACTATATGTCTCATCAACATCCCAGCCACCCCAGCTCCTACCTCTGCCTTGACCTCTTCCTCTACCTCGACCACGCCCTCCCTGATCATCCCTTCCAGGACCTTGCACCATGAACGGGGCTCTCAGCCAATCCCCCCAATCACAGGTTTCTTTTGGGTGGACACCATCACCACATTCGGCAACTTCATGACCCACACACCACAAAAGAAAAAGAAATTTGGTAACTTTTCATATTGCACCAAGTGAACCTTTTTTTCCTTGAGCGTAATCGGAACCACCGCACCACGGCTTTTTAAGAACAACAATCCAAACTCGATCGTAAGTACGATGTGGAGTTTATCTTCCCATCATTCACCACCGTAGTGATTACAACACCCACCTTATTCGCAACTTTTTTCGGCTAGTTCTTTTTCTTCATAAGAAGATCCGGAACGTCTTGGATCCTCACCCAAACTGGAATCTTGTCTAGCTTGTAGGTCTTCACATTAGAGTAGCCATCATACTCCTCAAGAACCATGGCCGCTCCTCGAAAGAGCCATGGCCGACCTTCTATCACCCTCGTCCAATCTCCAAGGCAATGGAATTAGACCAAGAACATGTTGGGATATCGCACCTTGAATGTCACTTCCTTTGCCGGTGCCCATGCGTTCCTCATAGCATTAAACAAGGCTACATGGATAAAAGGCTTGGTTGTGTGAACCCTAAAGATCCCTAACCATCGTACTTCCTTCGCAAGCTCCTCGAATTCCCGGGAGAAATCCAGGTCCACCACCTCTTCTCCCCTGTAGTTTCATACCTTCCAGATGTTCCTCCAAACTCGGCAGCCCCCTGCATCTTCCTTCATCTTTTCCTTCCCCTTCTCGTCTCCACCTTGGTCCGCCATGCAGGCACGCCCTCACGCCCCGACTCACCAGGGGGCGGGGAAACAAAGACGGGCGACACCCTTAGATCCACTACGTAGTTTTTCGGTCAATAGCAACACACAACTTGTGTTGTAATATGCCCTTTTGGGTGCAATAGCTGAAATTGCATCCAAAAATTTTGGAAAACTTGAGGTGCACAAAAGTCCGTGGTAATAACCTTCAACCACCATTGCCTTTTGGGTGTTGCAATTTGTTTTCTATTGCAACACAATGAGGTGTTGAAACAAGACTAGATTGCAACGCTCTAGGTGGTATTATTGTATCCTATTGCAACGTTTCAGGTGATGCTAGATGTTTCAATGGCATCTAACACCGAAGCGTTGCAAATCTAAAAGAGGCGTTGCAAAGCATTTTTTATTGCTACGCTCTAGTTGTGGTTGCTACACTCTTTTGCCACAAAATTTCTTTGGGTGCTATATGTGATCCCGTCTATTACTATGAAATGTGTTTGGATGCTATACTTGACGTTCCATATTGCCACGAAAGGTTTTTTTGGGTGCTATATGTGTTCCTTTTTATTACTACGAATTGTGTTTCGATGCTATACTTGTCGACCAATATTGCCACCAAAGTTCTTTTTGGGTGCTATATGTGTTCCGTTTATTACTATGAAATTTATTTGGATGCTATACTTGATGACCAATATTGCCACCAAAATTTTTTTTTGGGTGCTATATGTGTTCCCATTTATTACTACGAAATGTGTTTGGATGCTATACTTGAGGTTCAATTGTTGGGAATATGCCCAAGAGATAATCATAGAGATGATTGTATCGCCTTGTATCCATGATATATTATGTGTTCATGAATATCCATTAAAGACAACTTGTATCGATTGGCAATTATGTGAATTGTTTGTGAGACTCTTTACTTGTATGGTTATTACGTAATTGTCCCTGGGACGGAGTTCATATGAGGACACACATGAATATTAGATCAGCACACATATTGGTTGATGACTATGTTTCACAAGTCATAGACATGGAGATGTCAAACTAATAGTGTGGGCACATGTATGACATGGGGCTGGATTGACCCAACATGAGATGTTATTATTATCTCTTTACACATCATGTACGTTATGTCCTTAGACCTGAGATTGTCGTCTGTACTCAAGATGTGAAATGACCTGCTTAGGGACTATCAAACGTTACTCCATAATTGGGTAGCTATAAAGGTGGTCTTCGGGTTTGTCGGGAAGCATCTTTGTGAGGCATAGTCAATCAAGATGGAATTGCCCTTCTCCATGAGAGAGAGATATCCTTTGGACCACTCGAATGATTGGATCAAGAAATGCATGGCCGTGCTTGGGTTAAGTGTTAACTCACGAGGTGGACCAAATATCGCGTGGCAAGGGAATAACATGTATGTGAGTTTGTGGTGGTTCGTGCGATATGATCATTGCGTACACATGGGGAGTTGACACGTCTTGCTAGAGGCCGGCTGTCAACTATTGGTCGAAAGTAGGGGTACTTTCGGGCCATGTCTATGTGTGCGTGAGCCCATAGGGTGGCAGATTTGATCCGCTACCGACTACCGGTTGTCAAAAGGGTGTTGTTTCATATAACGGCCATAACTTTTGCATACGACCTCGGATTGAGACGAATCGTATACGAAAAATCGTTGAGAACGAAAAGTTAGGTTTTCGAGGGATCGATTGATTTAAGGTCTTTGGGCTACCCAAAGATGAGCAAACACCATGGCTCTCTTTGGGCCACCCAAAGTCGTACTCCCACAATTGTTTGTTTCACTATATAGCTGATTGTTCTTCCTTACCGAACTGCGTTTATCTTTATCTCATCCCGTACTTGCAATAGGATCTATTAAGCGTTTGATTTAAGCCTAGATACATGATTTGGTTGGAATAATGCGATTAGGTCGTGTCTCGAGTACTCAGTTCGCTATTGCAATTGTGCATCTTACGTACCTTCATTTGGTTGTTCGATTCGAGACCATGGGCATCTCTTGACCAAGGGACTAGCAAAAGGTAAGCTTGGGGAGCTTGTTGACGGTAGTTATTGTCAAAAATTAAGTGTTTATTTTCCTACTAAATCATGGATAAATAATATAAAAGATTATTATTACTAATGGATTCCATGAGTTTTGGTGCACACTTAGTTTTAGGGAGAACTCGAATATTCTAGAATATTGAAGAAAAGGGGAGAAATAGAGAAACAAAAGAAAAGGACTTGAACGAGGCGATTAATATAATTTTTAGGGGTCTAAAAGACAAGAGAAGACATTTCATGAAATTTGGGCCCCACATGTCGGGATGTGGGGCGGGCGGTACTGGGTGGGGCCGGCGGCACTGGTTGTGGACCCACGGGCCCAGCTTCTTCCGGGAAGCTTCCCACCACCGACCTTGAGATCCAATCTAAGCCGCCCAATCAAGTCGGTTTGATCCAAGGGCCGAGATTCATCCCACCAGGCCTATATAAAGCAAAGGGGGGTAAACCCCCTCGAAACCCTAATTCATTAGCTAATTCATTATCTCTCGGTTGTAGAGGTGTCCCAATGTGAGGATATCTCTCTCTCGGGGATTAGTGAATTAGAATTAGATTAAGTAGATTAGACATATAATTAGAAGTAGATTAGATCTAGGTTAGATCTAGATCTAATTAAGAGGTAGAGAGAGTGGAGTTGTGCTCGGTTAGGAAGAGTCTTGATTATGGTATGTTTTTGTATCTTCTCTACAAGACTTATGCTTTCATATATTTATCTTCTCTATTTACTAATATGTCTTTCATATATTTATGGTTAGTGTAGTATTTATGTTCTAGCATAAGATCTCCGCTTGCATCGAAAGTGCTCTAGTTATAGATCTTAATTAGAGTAGTAATTAATAGTGTAGACATGGTGTCTAGACTAGAGGTTACCCGAGATTGCACCCAATCCCATGGATAGTTTGTGGTAGCCCTGTGTGGTGACAGACCACCCTGGCGATCGATGTATTCCACCACCTTTAGGGTTGGTGTTTGTAGGACTTTAGTCGAGCTTCCTAGCCCCCTTCTCACCCCTTTCTATGGCTAGTGTTCGATGTCCCGAAGTGTTATTGTGTGATTGCTATATTTATCCATACTTTAGTTACCTTAGAACCAAAGTAATAGAGAAGTATTTAGGAACCTTGATCTCTCCTCTTAATTAGCTAATCTATTATCATTCTTTATTATGTGTTATTAGTTTTAGTCTTTGTTATCATTTTTAGTTTGTTTAGTTATATCATTTATCACTTACCCCCACTTTAGTCTAGTTGGTTTACTAAGTTAATAGATATATGATTGTGAGTTATTAGAATCTTTAACCAAAGCTTCCTCGTGGAGACGATACCTAGAATATTCCCTAGGGAAAAGCTACATTGATGTTACGCGGCGCTTGTAGAATGTTCTTATTCTTTTAGCACTTAACAAATGTCAACAAGTGTCATATAGGCTTACATAATTGCATTACGCTCTAGTGTAAATTGCAAGTATCGGCACCTTTGCAATTCTAGTTGTGAGCATATGCAATATGTTGTTGTTGATTCATGAGTAGAGACTAGGACAATCTATCTTTTTCTATGCATTGGTCTGATATGTTTTGTTTTCTAGCTAGCGTAGCAATCCCATATTCCTTTAGTGGTATAGGTTTTATGGGTAGACAAGTTTTGTTTTCTAGCTAGCGTAGCGATCCCATATTCCTTCGGTGGTATCGAGCCGTAGCTGCCTCGTTATGGATTCGGATGTGTGCATATGGTGATATGCGCGGTTGTAGATGAGACTCTGGTCACAGGTTCATGATCTTGTCATGTTGGTCTTGTTCGATCTACTCCTACCGGTCGGAATTCCGCCATCGGAGTTAAGTGATTCATCTAAACCCAGTCATGGCGAGTTAGAGATCAATAAGATTGATCGAATTGAACCTATGTCATGGCGGCGCATATGATGCGATGCGGCGGTGGCAGATTTGATCCGCTACCGACTACCGGTTGTCAAAAGGGTGTTGTTTTCATATAACGACCCTAACTACCGACTACTGAAGGAATATGGGATCGCTACGCTAGCTAGTAAACAAAACTTTTCTACCCATAAACCCAGAACTATCGCTAGTTATAGATCACGGGATTACCACTAGACGCCAAGAAGTGCGGCGGATGTGTCGACCCCGACGTAGATGTGCGCATCGCGGCCCTGATTGCCGTCGCGATTGCTCACGTCCGTCCTCCACGTGCGGTTCGTCCTTGTGCTCCGGATGCAGCACCTCCGAGGTATCCCACACGTTCGAGGGGGAGGCGATGCGCCTCGGGACCGCTAGGTCCACGAGGAGCAAGAGGCGAGGGCGTGGGCGGGTTTGCCAAAGTGGTGTGGCTTAACCTAGCCCCGCCCGCCCACCTCTTTCGGATCGATCCGAATTAGGCTTCCTTTCCCTTTAAGCGTCGCGACCCTACGGGCTCATCCACACATAGACATGGCCCGAAAGTACTCCTACTCGACCAATAGTTGGCCGGTGGCCTCTAGCAAGGCGTGTCAACTCCCATGTGTACCTTAATGATCATATCGGTCGAACCACCACAAACTCACATACATGTTATTCCCTTGCCACGCGATATTTGGTCCACCTCGTGGGTTAACACTTAACCCAAGCACGCCATGCATTTCTTAATCCAATTATTCGAGTGGTCGGTGATATCTCTCTCTTATGGAGAGGGGCAATTCCATCTTGATTGACTATGCCTCACAAAGCATACTTCCCGACAAACCCGAAGACCACCTTTATAACTACCCAATTACGAGTAACGTTTGATAGTCCTAAGTAGGTCGTTTCACATCTTGAGTGCATACGACAATCTCGTGTCTAAGGACATAACGTACATGATGTGTAAAGAGAAAATAATAATAATAATTCATGTCGGGTCAATCGGCCCCATGTCATACATGTGCCTACACTATTAGTTTGCATCTCCATGTCTATGACTTGTGAAACATAGTCATCAACCAATATGTGTGCTGATCTAATATTCATGTGTGTCCTCACATGAACTCCGACCGAGGACAATTCGAGAATAACCATACAAGTAAAGAGTCTCACAAACAATTCACATAATTGCCAATCGATACAAGTTGTCTTTAACGGATATTCATGAACACATAATATATCATGGATACAAAGGCGATACAATCATCTCTATGATTATCTCTAGGGCATATTCCCAAGAGCAATAGCATCCGAAACATTTTGCCTTTAAATTTCATATAGCGATCTAAAACATGGGTCGTAGGAAATCTGCGACTACTTTTTTTTTATATTTTCTTTATAGATGAATATACATGCTCAAGAATAATGACTGCTCTATAGAGTACTACTACTACTACTTTGTCTTACAAAAATGTGGCTATTAAATGAACTGTTACTAAACTACTGACTTGTTTATATTCCTCTATTCCTGAACCATATTTTTTTGTGATCTCATTGCCTCTCGTGGGTTTGTGTAGTCCTCATAGACTGCCCTATCTAATTGAACTATATAATATTAGGGCCTTGCTAATTTTCAGCGACGAAATTTTCAAATCTGTTCGCTCAGCGATGAAGCTACTTGAGTGATTTTGATCCAACGGCGGGCAACAACACATCATCAGGGGAAGAGGCAGAGAGCACGCAGTTGTAGCCTGAATTTTTAGTTGCCTATTAAATGAGGTGCCTTGGGATAGTTGATTATGCGGCACTCTCCAAAGAGTGGGCAAAGGAGGACAGGGAATTGGCCGGCAAAGGAATCCGTAATCCTTGGGACAAATATCCACGTAACCTTGCTCGGGCTTTTTTGCGTGCATTGAGCATACTTTGCCGGTGTCGGTGACAAGGCTGAAATTGTTTGGACCTGTGAAGAGGCTCGTCTTTATCGAGAGATAGTTTTAGAGAAGGCAGCCCATCCTTCCGATGTCATTGGTGTAAGGGAAAGATATGAGCTCAATAGGGCCCCAGGTGCACCCTGCACGCATTGGGCATCTCGCATGGTATGTCTACATGGGTTGATTGGAAGAGAGATGATGGTTCCACAGGGTGGCTTACGTGAGATGTTACTACAGAGGGGCAGGCATCCGGGCATGTTCATGGTATGTACAGTTCGGTTAGTTGGAAGCCTTGGTGCCGCGACATGTGCAAAAAGAGGAGATGCGTAAAGGGGAAGGTGGCGATCAAGCACTTGGCACAATGTTTCAAGCCGAATAGATGAGCTCGGGGGCTAAGCCGGAGGCGATGGAATCACGAGGCCACCGCTCAACGCCCGCCAACACCTCTAGCCCCGTGAGGTGGTTCAGAGCAGCTACGCCTTAGCCATTGACGCGGCCAGACGATGATGCTGCAGCTTGAGATGGAATTGGAGGCCGGGCGCTTAGAGCGATGAGCCACAGAGTTGCAATAGATGAGCTCGAGGGACTGCGGTTGGGAGTGGCTTCGAATGCCCTTCGTTTCGCCTTTGCCCAACCCTAAGTACCAAAGCATGGATCTCAATGCTATCACCTAAAAGAGCTTCAAATGGCGGGGCCTTCTTATCTTTGCTCTTCATGAGTGGTACATGCAACAAGCAGACCACAAGCGGGCAAAATGTGGCATTCATTTGTAGTGCCCGCGAAAAGAGGTTTTTGGTGTGACACAAATGAAGAGGCTGCGATCAATGTTGGTTTCGACGACTTGTTTGACCTCATGGCTTTGGATGTATTGGATGTGTCCATCCTTATTTTGCATGACACCGTGAGTACAATTTCTTCTATTACGGACTCACTTGGGATGCCTCTTCATCTATTTGCTTGCTAAATTTGGTTTGCATGCTACTATTCCTAGATGCACCTTTCGGGGAAGCTAGGGCCATATCTTTGTCGGTTGGCTTTCTTGATCCCGAACCATTGACCTTCGAGAGGGGCTGGCCGGGCAGCCCGGCAAAGCATGGGCATTACATATCTAGAATGGAGCCTAAGGAAACATCTTGACAAGGATTTTGTCATGTTTGCGCATAACCCCGGCGGACCTTTGGATCGGATTGTTGTCATTGCTATCAAGTGGAGGAGGGTTTATTTCGATTGACTCCGCGCCCGGCTTAAAGTCGACACGCTTCCGTTGAAAATTGCAATAAAAACAATTGAGTGTTTCCTAACCTACAACCGACCCATGCATTTTTTTTCTTAATTATGTTACTAAAAAATAAAAAAAGAATATGACATTTTACATTTTACTCATGTGTAGGCTTACTTGGCGTGTTTTCAATCCCACGGCTAAGAAGGTGATGAGGACCTTAAAAAGTTTTTGGTTCACCCCAAATATACAAAAGTAAGTAGTGCTTCAGTTGAAGTTGTGCGCTTGCGTTTCCATTCAAATGAATAACCTTTTGTGTTGTTGAGATATTAGGCAATTTCAGATTAATTTCATAAAAATAAATCATGACGAATCGAGAAGCTAGATTAAGGCCCCATTTTGGTTTCCATGGGACTAGGGACTAGGGACTTAGTCCCATTTAGTCCCTAAATTACCAAACATAAGGACTAGGGACTAATTTTTAGTCCCATTGAGTCCCTATTATATTAGACTCTTGGGAGGGGCTAGGGACTAATTTTGTAGTCCCTATTAGTCTCTAGTCCCTAGTCCCATGAACCAAACGGGCCCTAAGCATGTGAAGCATACTAGCATAACACAAAAAGCATATCAAGATCATAGCATGATTCAACATCATATAGCATAACATGATCATAACAACTAGTGTAAACATGTGTATCGTACTAGCATGACATACCATCATATAACAAAGCATAGTTGTATCCAAAGCAAGTAAGTTCTGCCTCTATGGTTGATTTAGTCAAAATAGTGCGTTTACAAGACCTACATGACACTATGCCACCCCCAAGAGTAAAAACATACCCACTAGTGGCGTAGATTTGATCAATATCAAATCCAGTTAAGCATCACTATATCCCTCTAGCACTTATTTGGGTGCCCGGAATAGTGAATCCCATAACTCATTGTACCTTTAAGACAAAGACAAGACCCTTTCTGGTTTGGTTGCACTAGCTAGATACATGAGTGACAATTTGAGAGTACTTCAATTGATCTCGGTACACTTCTTATTCTTTTCGCAATGTCACACTAGGATAGATCGGATAGCTCCCAAGTTTCATTAGAAAGAATCGAGTCCATCTCACACTGACGACTTCTTTCCAATCATCGCAAGCTGGAGATGCATATGCCTCTGCAATAGAGGTGGGAGTATCATCCACAAGGTACACAATGAAATCATCACCAAAAGAATTTTGCAATCCTTTGTCTCTTGTCCCTCACAGACTTCATAAGAAAATAAAGAGATGTCAGCACACACAGGAATATTAGCACCTGTATCAACCCACCAACTTGGTGGTGAAACACCGATAGTGCGGTAGAAACATTATTGTACTCATCATCGGCATTTGCTAATAGTCACGAGGTTGACGTTCTTATTTTTCCCATCGGAAAAAGTGACCAAGCTCTCCACTAGTGAAGCAAGGCACATCATCATTGTTTTCTTCTTCTCGAGGTAGTTGTTAATTTGGCATTGGAAGATTTATTCCTACCTTTGGTCTTGCCATGTGGGTTTTCTCGCTCCAAATTCGTGCGGAATGGCTCTCGTTCCCCTTCTCAATAGTGTTCTTTGCCCGAATCTTTTCCTCAACATCAAGAGATGCTATCAGGTTTTCAACTGATATTTTTCTGTCTCTTGTTGCCGAAGCTCTTCTATGAAGAAGGCAACTTAGCATTAATGCATACGGCTACAAACTCGCCGGGTATGATACACTTAAGGAGTTCAAGTTCTTTTGCCATGTGCTGAGCCTGAACGGTTGAACCTCATGAGCTTGCTTGACTATAGATCGGTTAGCAACCATCTTATAGTCATGAAAGCTCTCCATAATGTACAACTTAGAATATGTATCTGATGGTTGCATTCAGTTGATAGAGTTGCCCCCGAATCTTCTCACGATCTTCTCTAGAGATATTTCCCTCGGGCAAGCCAACAATAATCCAAAATATTTTACCCTCAGAGCCGAGCATGGCCTTAACTCACGACCTCTTAAAATATGCACTAGAAAAATTTTTCTAACCTCAAAGACGCCGGAAAAAAAAAACAACCATAGTTAAATCAAGAAAAAGGCTATAATAAGGTTTTGGATTGTTGAGTATTAGGCAATTTCCAAATTAATTTCATTTAAACATGTGAAGCATACTTGTCATGAACCGAATTGGGCCAGCCGGGGCCGGGCTAAGTGGCCCTGAACCGGCCGTGGGCCGCCCACGAGAGGGGGCCAGCGTTGGGTCGGCGCCCCTACCGCCCGCCTCCCTTCCCTTCCTCGCCTCCGACTACGCTTCGTCGTCTTCAAGTTAGGATTATCTTAGGCCTTTTGGTGTGTAAAAGGGAATATTCCAATCTATAAGGAAGGCCCTTATTAGAAAATAAATAAATATTGCTTGTAAAAGGTATTCCAATCATATAAGGAAAACCTTATAGGAGATTGCTTAGGTTACAAGTCCCACTAGCCGGGCTATATAAGCAAAGGCATGTAATCTCTTTGGGGATAAGCAAGCAATAAAAATAGTCCCTATCTATCTCTCTCTCAACCGCCCGCCCCACCCCCTCCGCGGCCGCCTCCCGACATCGCGCCACCCCAAACCCCTTGCGCCGCTCCCACGCCCACCGGCACAAGATGCCGCCACAATACGCCCAAGTCCCGCCACCACGCCGCCCTACGCCCCCCGTCGCCCGTCGCCCACGAAAGGCGCCGTCATCAAGACACAAATAAGCGCCCTACGCCACCTTCACCGCCTCACCGACCCGTTGGAGACGTGTCACAACCGCCCAATCGAACCGGTGCCGTGACAATACTAGCATAACACAAAAGCATATCAAGATCATAGCATGATTCAACATCATATAGCATAACATGATCATAACAACTAGTGTAAACATGTGTATCATACTAGCATGACTTAGCATCGTATAACAAAGCATATCATGATCTAAAAGCATATAGCGAAGCAGGACAAGATCCAATAGTATATAATAAAGCATGATCATGGCAACCGATGTAAACATAGCGGTTCATACACCGCATGATTGAACATGATGAACAATAAGATTAGAACACAGATGTAATACCTGCTGATGTAGAAGTACTTGGTGGTGTTGATGCAGACGATGATCGCGCAAGCTTAGTCAATGAGTGTTCCTTGTTGATGATTTCAAGGCGCGAGCCTTACGACGATGGGATGACGTCATCGATGAAGAGAAACCGGCGTGGAAGATTTGGGAGCGATCCACGTGAAGAGCGCTTCCCAAAAACCTTATTCGACGGACGGGATGGAGAGACTATGTAGCGCAGTAGGGAGAAAAGGAAAATATTACTTTTACTACTTTAGGATTTTCTAATTGGAAGGGCGGGCCTGGTGCAAGTGGTCTACCGCACCAGAATAGGAAGGTCCGGGTAGCTCGGCCTCCGATATTGCACATGGTGCGGGTAAGGCTTGGCGCTAAAATACCCTTCCCGGACCCCAAGATCGCGGGAGCCTACGGCACTGGTACGCCCTTTAGGATTTTCTAATTGAAACTCCCAATTATAGTTGTGGTGTTGTGTCTATTCCCGGTAGGCTTGGTACAAATATATAGGGAGGAAAACTCCCTACCTCAACATCAACCAAGCAACATGATACTAATTAATATCGCACCTCATTACCTGCAGACCTTTACTCATGGGCTAAAACAATAAAGCCCATTAGGGGAACCTGAGATATTGGGCCTTTGAGATTTATCGTAATTTCTTCGTATGATTTTTAGGGGAACTATTCATATATAAATTCTAACATGTGTTTCATATATTTGCAAAGGCACATTTGCAAATTGATAACAAGATATGTGGGTTCTACACGATGCACCACTTGATGGTCGTGATAAAACAAGTTCATTTGGATCGTCACGAGGTAACTCAAAGTGCAGCTCCATCTTGTGCCTACCTTTGTTTCACAATATAGACCATGTGTACAACAAGCACTTACGCCTACCTTTCTTTGTATTAGGATTTTGACTTGAAATGAGATTTGATCAATTTGGAGGATATTAGAGAGAAGATCGCCAAGTTTCTTATGGAACATGTCATCACCCTCGGGCGAATATTTCATTTAAGTAAACCGTGAGTTGGTTCTGTTTCCCTTTGCCGCATGACGATCGTGGATACATGCATAAGTGAACTGTGTTACTTGTGTTGTGAACAATGCGGGCGTGCCCCGAACAACTTGCGGTATGTCCGTGTGAAGAACATTCGAGAGATACACATGAATTTTTAATGCTTTGGCCGGGCGTCTCGCCATTTGTTTGTGATCGGACCTGTGTATATGTATTATATACGTATTAATAATAATACCAATGCTTTGGTCCGCAGGCGGTTCTAAGTCTGTAGGCTCGTCTGCGACGTCTTCATTAATCCGGCGTCTCGGTTTTCTAGAGGCGTCTCTAGTCTCGCACGCGATGCAGGACCCATCTTAACGTGTCCGTAATACCGAATAAGTACGACCACCGCTGCTAACGAGCCGCCCGTGGGTTTTGGAATAATTTACGTCACGTAAATCCGCGTGCGTAATATCTAAATAATTAACGACAAATGTTTTCGGCGCGTGCGGAGCTGCCGTGCAGTAGTCTCGTTTGGAAACTTTACGCCGAGCACAGGAAAACGCAGCAAAAGTAAAACCTCGATGCAAACACGTGTCTATAATTTCCTAGGTAGTTACGTCGAGAGCATCCGTCACAAGCGTCTAAAGTCGCGCACGCGATTACGGTCGAAATAAAGAACGTCTCAGTAAGTAAGCAAAAACTAAAGACATGCGTGACAAAGCGAAAGGCGTCTGAAAGCGATAAGGAACTTCTGAGGCGGGTAAAACTACGCACGGCGCCTGTAAATGCAGCGAAAAACCCACGGACACGGGCATGGCGCATGTCTGTAACTTCGACCGTATTACGATGCGTCTATCGTTTGCTGCGGTGCGTATATTACTAATGGTTTTCGGGCGGTTCCGCGGGCGGCGTCCCGTGCGGTGTACCGATTCTGGTGGCGTGAATAAGACGCAGCGCCCGACAAGCTCGTCATTATTCTGCACGCATTTTTGTAAAAAGCGTCGCGGAAGTCGGCTTCTATAGTGGTATCTTTTGTCTAACGGGCGTCACTAGAATTGACGCGGTCGACCGACTAATGCCGCTGAATTGCGCGGACGTTTTCAAAAGGTATAGTCGCATTCGAGATAATAATGTATGTAGATCTTTGTGGTGCGGTCGCGCCAAAGCGTTCGCGGCACAAACGTTCCCGGCGGCGTGTGTAACAAGGTTTTACTACAGGCGAAAAGTTTGAGGCGCACTAAAACACATGCGTATTAAAGCACATTTATTTGGGCACTTCGCTACGGACATGTGCGCAAAGTCGATATTTAGAGACCCTAATGGGTGGGGCAGCGTCGCGTGGATGTAGATGCCCTCAACACGCGATTGTAGAGGCCTTTTTGTTACATAGTGTGCACCACCGGGGACGCGACCTAGAGTGGGCCACGAACCCACTGCGAAGGGGCGGCACGCACCAGCGGGCCAAACACTGAAATTTGGCCGGCATGGGGGTGGCGCCCCGCCTGGCTCACGATCCCCGGCGCCTTCTTTGGCGACCCGCCCCCCGGAGGAATAGAGGCGGTTGCATGTGGTGCATGTCGGAATTGGCGCCAAGAACTCCCGCCAAAACACCCCAAAAGTGTTATCACTTCATGTATAAATAGAGAAGCACACCCCCCTCTCTAAATACACAACACACTTCACATTTGAGCAACACTCACCTTGAGCTTCTCCACTTTCTTTAGTTTAGTTTATGATTTGAGCTAGGCTGAGCATCAAGGAGGGCTTGTCTCCTTGGAAGGATCTTCCGGTAATTTACTATGAAGTTCCTTTCTTTATTCAAGTCTATTTATTTATATCGCAATGCATATGAATTAGAGTATAGTTATCCTCATGTTATATTCTAATATGCCAACTAAAGTATAGTTAGTATATTTTGGTAATTAATATGACTAACTTTAAGCTAATTGAA
Source organism: Hyparrhenia diplandra (assembly GCA_015847255.1). Taxonomy (NCBI): domain Eukaryota; kingdom Viridiplantae; phylum Streptophyta; class Magnoliopsida; order Poales; family Poaceae; genus Hyparrhenia; species Hyparrhenia diplandra. Next base: position 371,761 of record JADLZK010011466.1, read on the forward strand.
TCATATATCATTCTTGGAGAGTAGTAGAACTAAGCTTTGATGATGGTGCAGGGGTACTTTTCGGGTATACCTTTACTCTTGCCATGTCGATCCGTAGGGTCGAGGTTCCTAGGGGGTTTAGGTAGTTTTCTATAAATGTGGGCGTGGTGCTCGGTTTTATAGCGAACCATCTCGAAATGTCGGCATCCCACGGTAGTGAGGTAGGCGGCGGTGGTGACAACCCCTGTCCGTCCCTTTGTACTCCTCCACGCCCGGTGTTGAGTTGGAGTCTTATAAAGTGCCTATTAGGCCGACAGATCGGTCGCGGGCATCTCCTCATCAAATGGGTTTAACTCTACAATGAACCATGAATGACATATGTGTACGGAATTCAACGCATCGGCCGAATATTAGAATTGCACGCTCAACATAGATTTTCCTTTTTTATTATTTTCTATTTATTCCTTATAGTTGCTCAAGAAGTATGTGTCACCACTATCCTCATTATTATTTACTTACCCCTGCACATGATTAGTGGGCTATCCATACATACATAGTGGGCTATCATCACTTTGTTCTAATAATTTCATAATTAACTCGCCTTCCCATGGGAAAATATAAATGAACGATACAAGAATACTCACGGGTGAAATGCTACGATGATAGATCCGTGCGCTTGCGGATTGACTTTTGCAACATATGAATCCATCTATCATAGGCGTTTCCTAACGTTGTCACTAAGGACATTATAATCTTTAGTGGTGATGCTAAGAAACGCCAAATGATGATCCGTGAGCTTTTGGCCTCCACCTCTTCTCTCCGAGCTCTTCTTGATGATTTCCTTTATGTGGAATTTGCAGCCTTCTTGACTTCATGCAGTCCTAGCTCGGTTGGCAAGGGTTCTTGGCCAGTGGATTATGAAGTCATTCGGCGTTCTCGTGAGAATGAGGCCTTGTTGCACCCCTTCAAAGGAATCTCAAGTTTTCTCTTGAAAGTCTTCTAAAGTAGCTGTTGATAAGTCATAGTAGAGTGGCATAGTCTAGATGGAAACTGGAAGGGTAACTCTGAATAGGTTTTCAGAGTTATTTATGTCTTAGTTCGCCGCATCTGCGTAGGACTCGAAGTACTCTTTCGAGTTGAGTCCGAAGTTGTTCTCCGGCCCTGGTTCGAAGTCGTTGTCCGAGTCAAACTTGAAGCCGTTCTTCAAACCGGGGTCGCCGAATCTGCCTTGTAGTCGTTGTCTTATTTTGCGTCGAACTTGGAGATCGTCAGCTGCTCGAGCTTCTCGGTGAGCTTGATGCTTTCATCCCTAGAACCTTCAAGGAGATAGCTTCGGATCTTGCCATCACCATCGATCTCGCAGACCTAGGAACCGAAAACGAAGGTTGATCCCACTGAAGAGCTCATGCTATCGTGGTCCATCGAGCTCTTGTGCTGAAATTCGACGAAAGCCCGCAACGGGGTGACCCGGGCAGTTTGTTCAGGCTTCAACGAACCTGGAACCCGACGGTTTGTTGCGCAAATCGACGAGAGAGCAGGTTTTTATACTAGTTCGGGCCCTCGATCAGAGATCGAGTAAAGACCTTTATGTTCAGTCGGCGTTAGCCTATTTTTTTATTGACTGGGGCAACTAGAGCGCTTACAGCCGTGGTTGTGTTCGTTGTCTGTGTGAGTTGTTCTGTGAGGTGTCCCTCGGTCGCCTTTTATATCATGGAAGGGACCGAGGGGCTAGCTATGTTCCTAGTCAAATACAAAGAGGGTTGTCCGAGGAGGACTCGAACTCCTACTCCTACAGAGATCTGACTAAGTTTTATCCTAATTACAGTCAAAGTCACCGTAGCCTTGCTTCGGTTGGCTTCTTTAGTTAGTCGAGCCGTAGGCCAGGATAGAACCCGCGGTTGGCTCGGGTAGAGTACTTTGGTAGTACCACATCCACAACACCCAACGGGTGCACTTTTCCAAGGCAAAAGTGGACGCCGTTAGAAGAACTCTATACAAGAAGAGCTCAAGACCACTTCAAGGCTTCTCTTCAGAAGAACTCAAGAAATCTATGAGATCAACCTTGAAATACGGGGGGGGGGCCCGCTTGTGGGCACTGAGTACCTCACAAGAGAGAAACTCTATTCTTACTAGGTTTCCCCACATGTAATCCAAGTAGTATTCTAATATAATCTACTAGGAACTCTCACCTTGTAGCCGACTAGGACTCCTGCCCCCAGGACTCTATAATGGAGGGCAAAGCTCCCTAGATCGGCACCTTCAACACAAAGAAGAACACCACCTCGCCACAACTCAACAGACCTCAGGGTCTGAACTCCAAAACGTAGGGCGCAATATATTTTCTACCACAACTGGACGTAGGGCGCCATACCGGCACGCCGAACCAGTATAAATAGTTATCCCTCTGCGTTTACTGTCGAGTTCTGCACACGCCTCGGCTCTAATCCTCGTCTCGGGTAGTCCCGTGACGATCTATCGGTATCCAAACACCGACGCTCGTCAACCACTGTCGGTGGGGAGGCTCCTTGCACGGAAACAAAAACTAACCGACGGCCTGTGCACAGCAGAGAGAGACATAATTGTTGTCCCGATGCGGTGCGCCTAGCTAATCTGTCGTCATTACGCGGGCGACAAGTGTTATCCAGCACGATGAAGAACAAGACTTGCAGGGAATATACTCCCCCTCCATCAGTTGAGTGGCAAAGAAAATCATAAGTTCCGTTTACTTAGTAGGTGTGGACTGGAGTGTTGCCGGACTTTGAGTAAAGAAGCACCAGGATCTTAAAAAAGAACAAAGGAGAAAATGGACGCAAAAGCTGTTTGATCCAACTGAACCAATAGGCATAAAAGTCAGCAGGTAAATATTCCTGTACACACGCATCAAACAACCGGCAATGGTATCCACATGACGACATTGAACCAATACAAGCTACGATGCATATATTCGCATCTTCTGTCATCCAGCACATATATACAAACATTTAGTTGTCGTGTACACAAACTAGATATATAGCGTCTCATTAGTCATCCTCTTTGGTTCTATTGATATATAATAATAAGGTGTTATCCCTCTGTGTCACACTCAGTCAACGATTCGCCGGGATAAGCGGAGTGGCTGAATATTTAATTATTATATAGCTTTTATTAGTAAATTTATTTCGTTAAATTAAAGTGAGCTTGAAAATACTAATGGGCCTGCCCGTTAGCAATTGTAAACCTCTCATATAAATATGAGGGCAACTGTTTTGGTTCAATCAATCAAGAATAATTTAGGGTTAATTCCCTTCACTGTCCAGCCTCCGGGCCGCCGCCGCCCACGCGCCGCCAAGCGCCGCCACCAGCACCGCCGCCTTCAAGCTAAAGCACGTTCCGCCCTCCAAGCGCTCTCCTTAGTCGTGGACACCGATGAGTTTACCATCCGCCGCGCCTCCGACTCAACAATTCTGCGACCAACAGCTTGCTAAGAAATTGCTACAGAAATTCATTCAGAAATTCCTAGACGGACTGACAATAATCTAAAATTATTTTTTTTCGAGTATGATGGTGAGGGAGATTCTTCACATTGGCTGTACAAATGCAGTAAATTTTTTTCTCACTCGGGGAACAAAAGACAATGATCGATTCAGCTTGCTTCGTTCCATCTTCAAGGGAACGCACTATCTGTTTTATTCGTTGGGAAAAAGAATTGGGTCAGCCCGACTTGGCTAGAATTTTCTGCAAAGCAATCAACAGGTGTTTTGGATCGCCAATGCATGATCATCTCGGCGACCGACAGTCACATGCCAACTGGGAGATTTGGACACCTACACAAATAAATTCACCGCGACGCTGAATAAGGTACAACACCTCTCTCCCAAACAGCAGGTTATGCTATATGTTCTTTGGTCTAGCCCCTCTAATTCAGATAGAGGTACAACTACACCAACCACCTGATATGCAGATTGCTATAGCATTGGCCAGACGTTTTTATTTATCAACACATCGCCAGAGCTCAAAGGTTATGGATTAACTGGCATATCTACATGTCCTACTATGCAATTAATGATCACTATAAATGGTACCAATTTATTGGCTTTATTGGATTCTGGTTCAACACACAATTTTGTGGACTATGACTTGGCAATCAAACTGAACCTCTGAACTCTCCCTCATATCGATCTCTCTCCGAGTCATTTGTGGCCAATGGAGAACATATAACTAATGTTGGGAGGTATGATGATATTGAATTTTCTATTGGTAATGAAAGTTTCAAAGTAGATTTCGTTAGCACTAAATTAGGCGGCTATGATGTTGTCCTGGGTGTGGAATGGTTGAGCTCTCTAGGGAACCATTGTTTGGAATTTTAATAAGCTGATCATGAAGTTCTGGAGTCACGGACAACCTATCATATGGCACAGTTTATCTAAGGAAACAGATCCTCCGCCAGGTATTCATGTCCTTTCTTCTGATCCTCCAATGGAACCTCTGTTACACAAATTTCAGCAACTCTTCCAAGAGCCTAAGGCCTTCCGCCTCAGAGATGATATGACCATCATATTCATCTGAAAGATCCAACTTCGGTTGACGGTTGTTTGCCCTTCTTGTTATCCTCAAATACTGAGAAGAATTTTGGAACGACAATGCACCGAGATGCTCTCTCAAGGTATCATCGGGTACAACACTTCACCGTTTTCATCTCCTGTTCTTCTTGTCAAGAAACATGACAATACTTGGCGATTCTGTGTTGACTATCGGGCACTCAATGATAATACTATGAAAGATAAATCTCCAATACTGTCATTGCTGAATTATTGGATGAGTTGCAAGGTGCTAAATTCTTTAGCAAGCTCGATCTTCGTTCAAGGCTATCACCGTGCACGCATGCATCCACCGGACATCGAAAAAATAGCCTTGAGAACACATCATGGGCACTTTGAATTTTTGATCATGCCATTTGGTTTATGCAATGCACCTTCAACCTTTCAAGCATTGATGAATGACATTTTGGGACCTTTTCTATGAAAATTTGTTCTAGTTTTCTTCGATGATATTTTAATCTTGACAAATCCGGGACTAAACACTTAGCACATGTGGAAGAGGTCTTGGGGGTATTGGCATCACATAACAATTTCTTAATGAAATCTAACTGCCTCTTTAGTCAATCACAACTTGGTTATCTCGGGACATATTATCTCGATCTTTGGAGTGATTTGTTGATCCTGAGAAGATAGAGGCAGTCATTGCATGGCCGATACCTACAACTCTCAGAGAACTCAGGGGTTTCTTGGGACTTGCAGGTTACTACAGAAAATTCATAATGGGTTATGGTACGATTGCTCGACCACTTACGGATCTTCTTAAAAAGGATTCATTCTTCGGACACCTCTAGCAACATCGGCCTTTGAGCATCTAAAGAGAACATTATCTTCGGCCGCTAGTCCTTCAACTTCCCGACTTCAACAAACTGTTCGTGGTAGAATGTGATGCTTCCGGTACATGTATGGGCGCTGTATTGCATCAAGGCAATGGTCTGATAGCTTATTTCAGCAAAAGGATGCCTGATAAGTACAAAAAGTTGGCAGCCTATGAACGAGAGCTCATAGGGTTGGTAACAATAAATCAAACATTAGAGACCTTATCTCTAGGGCCGCCCCTTCCTCATAAGGTCAGATTATTACAGCCTAAAATACATCTTAGATCATCGCTTATCTACTATTCCACAACACCAATGGGTTAGCAAATTACTGGTGTTGGTACAAAATCTGCTCCTATGCCGCACACACCGACAAGCCGGATTAGCTAGCTTCAAACGGAAGCCCGGGCGTCTTGATCCGGAGGCGTGCCAGTTAGTTTGACCCGAAAACTAACAAGGGAGATAAACCATGAGATTAGAAACATGCCTGGTGAGACCAAGACAGTTCCACATGTGCGCCCACGAAGCCACTTTACGGCGACATATAGCTATAGAAGCTATGCGCCCACAAGATTATGAACGCGTTCGGTAAGCTTGACACGTAAAAGCCGCTAGATTACCGAACGGGCATAAGAAGACATGTTTGAACAAGTAAAACCGATCATCAAGATATGATAACGTAAAGTTCATGGCATAGATCGAATCAGTTGTCAACATGATAAATATAAAGCGGGTAAATCATAAATGTAAACCCGATCTAGATAACACATGCATAGGTCTAATCCAACTATGCGCCCGCACGTCTAGTTTTCCTAAACCCGTCTAGCTTAAACCCTAACAAGTTAATCGACCGCATGATACGACTTGTTACGAGATCCAAACCACTTCTCACAACTAGATTAATCCACCGCATGATAAAATCTAATCATAACAAGCTAAAAGCATGCATATATCTAGATAGATCTATAAATACTCATTACTCATTAAAGCATAACCGTATTCGGTAAGCTTACCAAATCGGGTCCATGAAGAAGGACGCATTACACGTAAAACATGATAAAAACCTATCCAAGACCGGTATCCGCAGACGGTACCCGGTCCCATCAAGATTAATCCTATGTCTAACGTGCATGAACCCGCAACATGTAATAACTTAGATTGATCTAAGCTCGGCTATGATAAACACAAGATCTATTTGTCACGGTAAGACAAATATCAAAGCATTAAAGACAGCTCGATCTACGACAAATATGAAGCCGAGCCTTATCAATCTAAATTGGGCAAAGAGTGTGTGCAAACATCATAAAATAATAAATAAGAAGCATGCAACACGTGGTAACTTAATGAATCTATTAGATCTTGCCAAATCTAATAGAGCCAATAACTAGCTCGAAGCTAGATCTTAGCCTGCCGCCAAGACTCATGACCTAACAGAGAACCCTCTTGCTCCATAGCCTAAATCCCGCCGACGATACTAAGCATGGTAACAAGACTACTTGCATCATAATCTAAATCCACCGCATGATACTAGACATGATACAAGGTTGCCGGTACTTATGGAGGTCGACGGATCGATGGTTCCTCTCGCAGTAAATCGACGACACGACTTGGACTCGAAGGGGTGGCACGGAGCCGGTTTGTTGTATTGATTGTTTGAGAGAGAGTTTTTACAGTTGCCTAGGGTCTAATATTTATACCCCGGACTTGACACGAGTCTTAACCGACTACGATTACAAAGAAGGAAAAACCTAGCTAAAGATAACTTGAGCTCCAAGCCTTCTCCAGTCGTTGATGGCGTGTGCGGCGTGGGCCCTTTCTCCCCAAGTGACTTTTTTTCAACGTCCCGCGCTCGCTTGCCGAACCATCCTTGATAACCGAACGCCTGAAGCCTTGCCGAACACGTGACTTAGCCGAATGGTGACAGCTTTGATCGTCTGATCGGCTTCCCGAACGCTATAGTCTTGTCGAACACCTGGTGCCGTATGAGTCATCTGCCGAATGCCTCCTTGCCGAACACTTCCATTAGTAATTCGTGCTAGCCCACCTGTCATCCGGACTTACCAAATTTTGGTGTTAACACATGCCCCCCTCAATTTTGGGATAAAAGTATTTTTATTGCAAAATTGACCGCAGCCTTCCTCGTTTACTCAAGTCAGCTCTGTTCATTGCCGCATCTTCCGCTGGAGATTTTTGAAACCCTAGAGCGCCGCCGGACTTCGATTCAGCTCCTCCGTGGTGACTTTCGCTCTAATTCTAGTGGTAATTTCCACTCCTTTCCTTCAACTCACTTTGCTTATTTTTTAATCCCTGTCTCCTATAATTTAGTTGTTTATCAATTATAGGACATTGAGCCAACCCCTCCTTCTAAGGTAGTCAAATATTACACTCCTGGACCTCTTCTAGCTCTAGGCAATGATGGAATGTCTATCAAAGCTTTCATGAAGGCCCACATGGCTTCTATTGAAGCAAAACTGATGAGCCCAAGGAAGAGGAAAACTTGAGGAAGCACCCAAGTGTTTAGAAGGAAAAGGTCCGGGAGGACCAAGCGATTTCTCGGGTATGATACTTCTTTGGTTATCACTCGGTGAAGATAGTCTTCTTTCACCTCACTTCATTCTGCGATTCTGATTGGCCCCCGCTCGACAAACCCCAAAGAACATGTTGAAAGCTCCTCTCAGATGAAAGTTCAGAAGACAAATGAAAACATTGGTATTGCTTGCCCTTCACATTTTCCTTTTCATTTTTCCGGCCAAACGATTGCAACATTCTCATGTCTCATTGGCCTTTTCTGCTTTGGAAATAGATAAGATTTTTGATGAATTGGCAGCAGAATCTTCTGATAATGAATCTGAGAGGACAATATATAGACAAGGGAAAAAGCTGGTGATGCAGAAGGTTCTAATACTGGCCCTAAGGGTTCAGACAATGAGTCTAGCCATGCTGATACTCCCCCTCTAGGTGAAGGTGCACAGGCCAATGATCAAGGAAATTTTGTCCAGAAATCTCCTATTACTGTGGATTCATCTGAAAGCAGTCATCCTGAACCTTCCGATTCAAATATTGTCAACTCTCCTTCATCAAAGGAGATGCATCCTTCAAATCGGCAATGTTCTGAACAGGTAATGCTCCCTAGGATTTATGATTATTAAATGAAAATCCTTCCAGTTTGCTTGACACATCTGTTATTCAGGATAAAACCGAGCCAGCAACCAGACCTCTCTCTTCCCTTCTTAAGGACATTCGGACAAGGATGAGGAGATTACATCCAAGCGAGCTTCTCTCTGAAGAAAATCAAGCCCGGCTCAAAGAAATTGTCCTTACATTTGGGCAATGACATAAACACATCAGTTCAGAATGCCAACAGAATAAGGGAATTAGCCGAACTCATCGACCAAGAGATTCCTGCTTCTTTGAAGCCTGCAATGTGTTATGTGCTTCATCTTGATAACCAAGTTGTTGCAGTTGAGTCGGCTAACAAACATTCTACTTCCAAATTATCATTGCCAGCTGATATGGAGTCAAAGAAGAAGGAGACTATAGAGCTGCACTCAAAATTCGAAGCCAACCGATATGGAGTCAAAGAAGAAGGAGACTATAGAGCTGCACTCAAAATTCAAAGCTGACAAAAACCTTCTGGACAAATTGAAGCCTGAACTGGATGAGGACAAGAAACAGAAGGCCTTGCTCGAAGCTCAACTGGCACAACTGAATCAGAAAATTGAGAAGGAAAAACAGATTCTTTGGACTCCCCGAATCTATAAATTCGGCCAAGGAGATAATGATGTAAGCCTCAAGGAACATAAGAAGCTCAAAGCTAAGATCTCCAACCTATCAGATTTGGAGGAAGAGGACAAGAAAATCCTGACTGAAGTGAACAAGGCCCAGGCTAACTTTGTTTCTGACATGAAGGCTTTTCTGAACATGTAAACCGTTGTGAACAGTTGTTTGTCTTTTTTGTAATCCTGGTACTGAAACATCACCTCATTATGGTTCAACTTTTAAATATGCATGTAACTATATATTCCCTGCTTCTCTGTCATACTTAGCTGAATCACTTGTGGTGTGGAATAAGCACAGCGTAACCGAACGGTGTGTTACCAAATGGACTTGGAGTTTCCATGTAGTTCGACATTCGGCCCATTTACTGTCTGGCCCAATGAGGAAAATAGGCCTTATGCCTTTCCAAAAGCACGCCCCACGACTTGCTTTGCGGTTATCCGGTCGGGCTTATAAATAAAAGTGTTTCTCACCATGATCACCATCCAAATCAAAACTGCTCTTGCTTCTTTGCCTTCTCATCTTCCTCCATCCGAGAGAAAAACCCTCATCCAAAAGTACCCATGGCTGGTGGCAGTGATGATCGTGGCAAGCGCCATGCGGTAGACGAGGCGGAAGGGAGCCGCCGCGACAAACATCGCCGTCTCGAGTAAGCTCACGCTTCTACTCTTGCCCCTGGCGATTTTAGTTTTACTGTTTATCTTCTTGATTTTCAATCGATTAAATTTCTTCAAAACCGCAATTCTTGTTAGGCGGTCCCTGTTCCCAATCCTTCTTTGGCAGCGGCTCCAGGTCCCCCTTCATCCCCGTCGGGTCCTCGTCATCCTCTTTTCGGCCACTCCTCGTCCCGCGGCATCGGAGGATTCCTACCACTCCAATCCTTGGGGGCTACCAAAGGACGAGGAAGTGATTCCCAAACCTTGGTACAAGCAAGTCTGCAACGAGAAGAAGCAGATCATGGAGGAGTACAATAAGTACTCCAAGGAGGCTGGCATCCGGGAAGCCAACCAGGAGGAGTAGATAAGAGAACTTTGTGCCGGTCTGATCAAAACCCTGCTTGTATCATTCATAATTTGCATTGTTTTTCATCGGACAAGTCTGTTCCTTCGACACAGCTCGTCCGATGACCGGCAGCGGCCGACGGAGGAGGTCGCTTCGGCTGAAGGCCGAGAATGCGCTGAAGAAGACGTCGGCCACCAGGGTTGCCGACAAGGTGAAGGCGCGGGGCAGGACGGCGGAGGAGTGTCTCAACAATGTGGCGGACAACCGCATCGACAAGGTTGCCTTGCAAGGCATCCACCTCGGCGCTACCATGAGCGGGCGGCGCTATCCACTTGAGGCGGCGAGGACTACTCCGTCCAACCAGTCGGCTTCCGCGACGGGGCTCCGGAGAACGTTGAGGACATCGATGATCTCATGGACTCGCACGAAGACCACACCGTCGTCATGGCTTAGTCCACCCAGGCGCAATCTGTCCTTAACATGCTTGAGGACTTGTTTGTACTTAGGATGGATTATGAATAAAAGTCTTCCTTTTGTCATGCCAATTATTCCGTATTTGTATTTTTTTCTTTTTGTTCTTGTGGGTACCGATCAGTTTTTCCTTCAGAATGACTGCCGAATAGAATAACCGAATGGTACCTTACCGAACACATGACATCATCATAGCCGAATCACCCAACTAATAATATAAAATCCAGCTTCTGGAGAACTCGCAAGCACTGTTCAACGCTCCATTAAATGCATTTCACTTACTCTTCTCCCGATAAACCAACTAGGGGTAAAAATTTCAGTCCGTTGGAAGGTGAAGCGCATTGCATTGATTTTGTCAAAGAATTAATCTAAAAAACCGCCTTTTGATTAATCCATGACTTTTGCGGAGACATATTACCATTTGGCCTCCTCATTCAGCATCAGTGCGTTCCACTGACTTTAAATAGACCCAAAATCATCCATGACTGCCATCACACTCTTGCCGACTGCTTTGCCTTCCTCCTTTCTTCCACTGTCGTCATTAACTTTGAGCAGCTCCCATGGCAGACAAGGGGAAGGAGCATGTTGAGGGGTCATCGTCTGTCCACGGTCCTCGATCATCTAGGACACCACACTTGCCTGGGTAAGATTGAGTTTGCAGATCCTGTCAAACATTTTCATTCCAACCTTATTGCAATCCACTCTTTGCTTCCTTGCAGCCTGCAGACACTCCCGGATTTCATGTTTGGGACTAGACGCATTCGATCCCAGTTCTCTTGGACTCCACTGATGAGGATTCCCCTGTAGATGCTGAGACTCTTCGTCAACAGCTGCGCCAGGAGAAACGCCGGCGCAGAGAACTCAGGCGGATCTAGATGTGGCAACATCCTATGCTGATGCAGAGCGCGAACGCCGCATGTTCCTTGAGACTCACATTGGCGGTAAGCTGATTTCTGAGTTTGTTTCTCTCCACGCTCGTTCATGCTTTGTTAGTAAACTGATTTGCAATTGATTTCAAAGGTGACCGAGTGCCACAACTGTCTTCGTGAAGCTGTGGGCGGCCTGGTGAGAGCGCTCGACCATCCAGTGGATCCACCTGCACCTCGCGTGCAGGATATCGTCGACGGATCAAGGAAGCCATGAAGAAAAAGTAGGATTCTGCAAGTAGGACTCTGTCGAATAGCATTAGGACTTAGGATTAGACATCATGTGTAATCCATCTGTATCAATGCTTTTTGGCAATGCCATCAAGTATCCTGTAATGATCCATGAATAAATAAAATCCTTCTTTGCTTCATGTCTGAATTTTTTTTTTTTATATTTTTATGCTAAAGGCGACATAACATATATATGCCAGCTATCCTCCAAATCTTCTTGGAGTATTTTTTTCTGCTAAAGGCGATGATCTTTCATCGGCTATTCTCTATTTAGGATTGATCCTGAATTTCTATTCCGACAGACATATAACTCTTAATACGAAAAAGGTCTTGCCAAATGCATTATTTAATCTCGTTCGGCAATATATCCTTCTAAGCTAGAAAATCTTCTGTAAATTTTATAATCTCATATGTCGGCCTTGGCTTGATACTATTAGTAACATCAACTCGCTGGCCAACAGAAAACCACACTTTAGTTTTAAAAATTACTATGAGAGCCGACTACCTCGATCGGCTGCTGATCCTGGTAGCAAGTATTAACAGGACCTCCTTCTTCCCACTCTCTTCCTGAGAAGCAATCCACGCCATCGTATTCCCAGAATGAAGATTCGGTAGCAGCGATGCTCACCGAGTCATCAGCCTGAACCACTTCAACGTCTTCACCATTCCACTAAATGAGGACTTGATGCATAGTGGAGGGAACACAGCAATTGGCATGGATCCAATCTCTCCCAAGAAGCAAGCTGTAGGATCCTTTCTTTGTCAACCACAAAGAAAGTGGTGATCAATGTCTTTGAGCTGATTATCAACTCAACGTGAATGGCTCCATGGGTATCTGAAGAATTGCCAGCAAAGTCTCTTAGTATGCTGTCCATCTTCAGCAAATCCTCTTGAGTCATCCCTAGCTTCCTAAAAGTTGTGTAGGGCATGGCGTTGATAGCAACTCCTCCATCAACAAACATCATGGTCAAGGGTTTTCCATTGACATATCCTTTCAGGTAGAGGGGCCTCAGATGATTGTGCTTTCCAGGCCTGTCCAAAACTGCTTGTCTTGATAAAGCCAATTGTCCCAGGAGATCAATTATCTCTTTGTTGTCAAAATCAGAATAGGCCTCCTCATACGAATAAGCATCTTCCTCTTGATCTGTAGGAGCCGCAAACTCTAGTGGAAGATAGAAAACCATGCCCACATCAGCTGAATGCTCACTTATTGAATGCTCGTCTACCGAACGCTCGGGTTCTTCAAGTTTCTTCTTTGGACGCCACACTTTTCAGCGTTCGGCTGCTGCTTCCTTGAGCTCCTTGTTCCTCAGGCGTTGTACTCTTCTCTTTTGGCTCTTCCTCAATCCTAGAGGGCACCATTGATCTTTCTGCCATACATATTCCTAAGGAGACTCTTCATCCACTTGGTCCTCATAGTCTTCGTAGTCAGCCCATGCTTGGTCAGCAACTCTCTTGCCACTATGGGGCCTGTTATTTTCTATTTTTACACGCCGATCATCCTCTGGGAAACGTGCCCCCAGTCTTTCCTGGATGGGACAGCGGTTGACTCGTGCCTACCTATACCCGAAGTATTGCTCACTGCATTCGGGACAATTGTTCCTGGCAGGCAGTTTCAAGCCTTCATTCCAGCAATGTCTGAAGAAAGGACAATCCCAATGAGATTCTTCTCGTTCTCGCATGTACTCTTCCTGCTCCAAGTGGTACATCTCCTCCTCATACCTCTGTTGTTCTTCTGCAAGTTGTTGATCCCTGCGGTATTGCTTCTCCCTTTGCCTCTGCCACTTGTTCAGCGGTATCGTGAGGTAACCCTAGGCTTTGAAGTCTCGCCTCTTTACATTCGGCTATTCGGGAACCGAACACTACGCCGCTTGGAGCTCCCCATTGGTCACTTGCCGACTAGGGTCTACTGAGGCACTTTGTTTCGCCCTATCAGAAGCCAACACTTTCATCTTGCCCTTGCCCTTAGGATCACTTGCAGACAACATATTTGTAGAGAAGGAAATCGGGGTTCTTTGGGAAAAATTTTGCTTGTCCACCTTCATGTTGTTATTGAATTTTAGGTGGCCTTCTTGTATAGCTCTCTGGATCTGCTGCCTGAACATTCGGCAGTCATTGATGGAGTGAGAGTTTGTGTCATGGAAACCACAGTATCTCTTATCCTTCACCCCTTCAGAACGCCGCATAGAATGATTCTCTGGCAGCCTGACACGTCCTTCCTTGACTAAGAACTCAAAGAGCTTATCGGACTTAGAGACATCAAAGTCATATGCCCCCTTGTTCTACTTCATCGGTATTTGGTTAACTTGGCGGGCTCCTTTCCCCGGATCAACTCTAAGAAGCTACCTACCTCATCGATCATAATCCTCTGCGTCTTCCAGAAAGCCTTGATATGCCTCATAGGTCACGTTGCCCCCTTTCTGGTAGCGGGTATCCTTCTTTATGCTCTAGAATTGGTTAGCCATGATTGCCAAGCATCTTGAGAGCTGTCCAAGATCATCAAACTCCATGCCGACCAGCTTTTCTCTGATGCCCGGGTGCATACCCCGTATTGCCACGGCCGACAGTTGATGGTCTGGCAAATTCAGAGAATAGCAGAAGTTCTTAGTCTCCCTGAATCTGCATAGAAACTCCTAGGGTGTCTCATTGTATCTCTATGTCATCCCCATCAGGTCAACGAGCTCTTTCTCATTGGAGCCACTGAAGAAGTAGGCATGAAACTTTTGCTCCAGCTCTGACCAGGTTCCAATAGAATTGGCCGCAACATGGTAAACTAGACGAAAGCCGGCCCTGTGAGGGACATTGGCAAGTAACAGATCCTCCATGCTTCATCCTAGCAAGCTCTCCCAGCTAAATCAGGTAGCGACTGATGTGCTCTGTGGTAGTAGTATCATCCTGTCCAGAGAACTTAGTCAGGTCACTTGGAGGTTTCAGTCTTGGACGAAACGCCACCTTGTTGTACCAATCTGGATATGGTGACTGGTACATATAGGGCCGATTCTTGGGATTTAACCCAAACTAGTTTTGCATCATATCGGCCATCCTCTATAAGAGCATGTCTACGCCCGAATTCTGGGGTCCATACGACTGTCCTGCTGGCTTGTACCCAGGATTCGGCAGAGCATTGAGAGTTGAGTAGTCAGAGAACTCAGTGTAGCCAGGCCCAAAGAGGTTCCTCTTTGCAACCCATTGGTCATTGGAGAGGTCATATAGGGAGCATATGTTGGAGGATTCCCAGGTGTACCGAATGCCATGTCCCCATATGTGGGACGAGATGTCTTGGTTTCCTGAGCCTTTGCTTTGGGCTTCTTTGGCTTCTTCGGTATTTCTACCTCATCCTCTTCCTCCTCATCTTCATCTTCTTCATTTGCAGCATCTTTTCTTGGCTGTGGCTTTGGCGTATGAAAGTACGTCGGTCTAGAAATTTCACCGAACCGCTCCTCAAAGTGTTTATCAGCCTCAGCTCCAAAGTCGCTCCTCATGATGTAGTGGAAGGTGTTGAGGAAAACCGTATTATGATTGGTCATTGTCTTGCCTACGGCTTCTTGAATGATCTGGCGCATCGGTTGATTTCTTCTTCATCGGGTTTCTCGGATTCACCGAGGCGGCAAAGACGACCTTTGGTAAGTCTAGCTTCTAGAAGATCCTGCCGCTCTTGTTCTTGGAGAAAGACGGCAAAGCACTTACGCATGAAAGCTTCACACTCGTCTCTCACCTTAGTGTTCAAATCCCTTGGCGCGGGTCTTCCAAAGCGATCTAGATGACTCCATCTTCGTAAACACGGAATCTTGATTTCAAACTCGAGTGGTCCCAGCGGCGTGTCAAAAAGTGTGTTGGCACAAAATCTGCTCTGTGCGCACACACCGACAAGCCGGATTGGCTAGCTTCAAGCGGGGAGCCGGGCGTCTTGATCCGGGCGTGCGGTCGGTTTGACACGAAAACTAACAAGGGAGATAAACCATGAGATTAGGAACATGCCTGGTGAGACCAAGACAGTTCCACATGTAGGGCCCTGAAGCCACTTACGACGACATATAGCTATAGAAGCTATCTGCCCACAAGTTTATGAACGCGTTCGGTAAGCTTGACACGTAAAAGCGCAGTTACCGAACGGGAATAAGAAGACATGTTTGAACAAGTAAAACCGATCATCAAGATATGATAAGCGTAAAGCTCATGGCATAGATCGAATCAATTGTCAACATGATAAATATAAGCAGGTAAATCATAAATGTAAACCACGATCTAGATAACACATGCATAGGTCTAATCCAACTAGTCTGCCGCACGTCTAGTTTTCCTAAACCCGTCTAGCTTAAACCCTAACAAGTTAATCCACCGCATGATACGACTTGTTACAGATCCAAACCACTTCTCACAACTAGATTAATCCACCGCATGATAAAATCTAATCATAACAAGCTAAAAGCATGCATATATCTAGATAGATCTATAAATACTCATTACTCGTTAAAGCATAACCGTATTCGGTAAGCTTACCGAACTGAGGTCCATGAAGAAGGAACGCACATGTAAAACATGATCAAAAACCTATCCAAGACCTGTATCTGCCGCACAGTACCCAGTCCCATCAAGATTAATCCTATGTCTAACGTGCATGAACCCGCAACATGTAATAACTTAGATTGATCTAAGCTCGGCTATGATAAACACAAGATCTATTTGTCACGGTAAGACAAATATCAAAGCATTAAAAACTGACTAGATCTACGACAAATATGAAGCCGAGCCTTATCAATCTAAATTGGGCAAAGAGTGTGTGCAAACATCATAAAATAATAAATAAGAAGCATGCAACACGTGGTAACTTAATGAATCTATTAGATCTTGCCAAATCTAATAGAGCCAATAACTAGCTCTGAGCTAGATCTTAGCCTGCCGCACGACTCATGACCTAACAGAGAACCCTCTTGCTCCATAGCCTAAATCCGCCGCACGATACTAAGCATGGTAACAAGACTACTTGCATCATAATCTAAATCCACCGCATGATACTAGACATGATACAAGGTTGCTTGGTACACTTACGGAGGTCGACGGATCGTTGGTTCCTCTCGCAGTAAATCGACGACACGACTTGGACTCGAAGGGGTGGCACGGAGCCGGTTTGTTGTATTGATTGTTTGAGAGAGAGTTTTTACAGTTGCCTAGGGTCTAATATTTATACCCCAGACTTGACACGAGTCTTAACCGACTACGATTACAAAGAAGGAAAAACCTAGCTAAAGATAACTTGGGCTCCAAGCCTTCTTGGAGTCATTGATGGCGATGTACGGCGTGGGCCCTTTCTCCCCAGGTGACTTTTTTCAACGTTTTGCCGAACCATCCTTGATAACCGAACGCCTAAAGCCTTGCCAAACACGTGACTTAGCCGAATGGTGACAGCTTTGATCGTATAGACAGCTTCCCGAACGCTATAGTCTTGCCGAACACCTGGTGCTGTATGAGTCATCTGCCGAATGCCTCCTTGCCGAACACTTCCATTAGTATTTCGTGCTGGCCCACCTGTCATCCGGACTTACCAAATTTTGGTGTTAACAACTGGGTTATGACTTCACTGTGGAATACAAAACTGGGAAAATCTAATATGGTGGCGATGCATTATCTCGGCGAGCGTTGAGGAATCCTCGCTTCTCGCTAATGGCTATCTCGGAAATTCAATTGGGTTTATTTGATTAGTTACGTGAGGAAATTGCATTCGATGATGAAGCCATAAGTCTTATTGATTAATTCCATAATCAATGATAAGGATTCAGCATGGGAAGTCCGTAATGGTTTGATTTTGTTCAACAAAAAGGTATGGCTTTCACCATCAACCAAACATCGCAAACCATTCTACATACCATTCATGATTCAGCTCATGAGGGAATAAAGAAGACATTACATTGGTTCTATCAAACCTTCTTTATTAAACATGATCGATGCATTGTCGGAGAGTTCGTGAATGATTGCTTAGTGTGTCAGCGCAACAAAATAGAACATCTACATCTAGCGGGACTCCTTCAACCCTTACCTATTCCGGAACAGATCACGGGAGGATATTTCCATGGACTTCATTGAAGCACTTTCTAAGGTGGGCACAAAGTCAGTAATCTTAGCGGTGGTTGACCGTCTATCCAAGTATGCCCACTTTATACCCCTCTCCCACCCGCATACACAAAGCAACTTCTATAGCTTAAAAATTTTTCTCGAAATTATGAGATTACATGGTCTACCGAGATCGATTGTTAGTGACCGAGGCGTGGTTTTCACAAGTCGGTTTTGGCAAGGGCTCTTTAGACTATCTAATATCATTCTTACACCCACATCGACCCTATCACCCTCAAGCGGATGGACAGCGGAGGTAGTAAACAAAATCATCACAATGTATCTATCTTTGATTGGTGACAAACCGAAAGATTGGGTAAGATAGTTACCATGGGCAAAATATTGCTATAACACTTCATATCATTCATCCACCAAAACAACACCATTCAACCTGGTCAATGGACGCGACCCACCTACAATCAGAGGTTACAATCTGGGTGAGACAACATTACCTTACGTGGATGCTTTGTTATCTCAGCGTGATGCTTTCCTCAATCGGACAAAGGTTCATCTACAATTGGTACAAGATTACTACCATAAATATTTTGATGCTAAACATATGGAACGACAGTTCAAAGTGGGTGATTATGTCTGGCTGAAATTATTATCCCGGTCTGCGGCAACCATATCACCAATATACAATGGCAAGCTCTCTCCCAAATATTTCGGACCCTTCAGCATTAACAAAATTATTACTCCAGTTACATATGAGTTGAACCTACCGGCTGGAACTTCGCATACACAACGCTTTTTGTGTCGGTATGCTCAAGCCACATCGCGGAGAGATTCCTGCTGATATACCGGAATTGCCACTCATACACGAAGGTACACCAGTCCCCTGAACACGGGGTCATGCTTAAATCCAATGTCGGGCAAGGTCAGCTTCAGTCCTTATCAAATGGAAGAACAAGACAGCTGCAGATGTTTCATGGAAAGATGCGGAATTATTCAACAAAATTTATCCAGATTTTCAGCTTGCTTTTTGTTTCTAAATATTTAGAGACAAAGGGACTATATCCACGATAAGTATCTATTATTTGAAAGTGACTGACTGTGTCTCACATCACGAGCAATGCTTGCGGAGGATATAGTTTTAACAACTCCACATCGACTAATCACAAATAAATATAACAAAAAATAATTATGTAAGCTGGCTCTTGGGTTAGGTGTAGAACTTGTCTGGTGCTGGTTTTCGAGGAAAGTGGCACCGGATTTTTTAAATTAACAGGCAGACTAGTGGGGTATATTAAACTCTACAAGTAGACATCACGGTTGTGGGTAACATCTTCGTTTACATCGTGGAAGGAAGTCAAGAAAGGTTCAAGGGCAGGGCACCCTATATAAACATAGGCTTCAAGTTGGGCCAAATGGTGGGCTACACACAAACACCACCCAGCTCGGTTTTGGTTTTCTATTCTGTTATACAACTACTTCGGATCGATCCGAAGTCATTTCGGTGAGCATGCTGAATGAAGGATTGATGCGGCCTTATGATACGGGTTACGACGATTCGAGCTGACCGGAGAGAATTTATTTCGATGGAGTGGTAAATTCATTGATATCCTCGGCTGTTTTTTTACTTACTTACATAGGCATTGAGATAAATTTTTAATTTTTAATATAATTGTTACTATAATCCAAAAAGTATCCATAGAGGACCTTAAACTTGTATTGTATAAGAAAGAGAGATGTGTATGCACAACATTTCATTTAATTTACACCTTCATTTTTATGTCCACAACTAAACTTTGATATATTAAACATAACGTATCTAAAGTTACATTTCGATGATGTGGCCACTGTATCCTTTTATTTTGAATCTATACCTATACCTAATAATAGAAAGGAAAAATTTCTGCCATACTTTTTTTCTACCTCCTCCCTCCGTATATTTATTTTCTGGTCCACGTTCAATTCGTATCTTCTGTCATCCAGCAAGTATATGCAAACATTTAGTTGTCGTATACACAAACTAGATATATAGCGTCTCATTAGTCATCCTCTTTGGCTCTATTGATAAAGGTGTAATCCCTCTGTCCTTTTTATCTGTCGTTTTATATAAAAAATATTAATATTTATTATACATAATTAATATCATTAGATAGATCTTTAAATTTATTTTATAATAAATTATTTGAAAGGAAAAATGTTGTTAACATTTTGTACCAATCTAGGTAAACTTATGGCACAGAAACAAAAATGAAAAATATTTAGAGACAAAGGGAGTATCTATTATTTGAAAGTGACTATGACTCATTGTCTCACATCACGACCAATACTGGCGGAGGATATAGTACTAACAACTCCACATCGTAATAATCACAAATCAATATAACAAAAAATAATTAATTAAGCTGGCTCTTGGGTTAGGTGTAGAACATGTCTGGTGCTGGTTTTCGAGGAAAGTGGCAACAGATTTTTAAATTGAGAGGCAGACTGGTGGGGTATATTAAACTCTACAAGTAAACATCAAGCTTGCGGGTAACATGGGCAGGTGCACAGTATATAAACATATATATGCTCCAAGTTGGGCCAAATGGTGGGCTACACACTAAGAGCAATAATCTAACGTCAAGTTGTTGTTATATATCAATAAGATCGCCCTCTCGGGTTAGGTCATTAGGTGCAGACTGGCGTGGTCCAGATTGTCATGGAAAGCAACACAAGGTTTTAAAAGGAGCAATAATGCGGACTATGTTGTAAGTTATCCCTTTGCTTATTTCTCCTGGTTAGGTTTTGTTTTTGTTCCTGTCATAGTCCTAGCCCTAGGTCCAGTTTCGTTTTTGTTGTTGTCCTGTTGTAGTTGTCTCCTAGGCTCTAGCGTAGCTGTTTTTTTCTTCTAGCTTTTTAGTTGTTCAGTTTGTTCTATTCTCTTATATGAAAATGAAAAATACTGGTAGGGTGCTCCACTGCTTTCCTTTAAAAAAATTGGTCTCTGCCTTGCTTGCTGCCTAAGAGCAACTCCAACCATCCCTCCTAAAAATAGCTAAAAATAGATAGTTAACTTGTAAAATTTGAGAGCCTAAATTTAAAATTAACTCTAGTGGAATGAAATGGACTACCATTTTTTCATTTAAAAGGTGGATAGGAGGCTCCTATATCTAGCTAGCTATAGGGGCTTGTGAGGGAATTTTAGGAGGGCTTGAAAAATTTAGGAGCTCCACTAGTGTTATTCTCAACTAGAGAATAGGAGGCTCCACTGGAGTTGCTCTAACACCATCCAGGTTTTGATTTTCTATTCTGTTATACAACTACTTCGGTCCATGCTATTATGCATGAGAGGCCTGTTGGCAAAAAATATTTTTAACACGTGATAGCACTGTCACCCATTAGTTTGGCTCTCGTAGAAATAATCAGCTGGTGTAGTGGGTGGTATTGAAAAGGATGATGATGTGCATCGTAGCTGTTGTAGGTTTGGTATGGTTGGTGGATGGTTAGAGAGCTTGAGTAGGGATGGGTTGGTTGTTGTGAAGGTAAAACGTAGTTTATTGGAGCGTAGTGGTAGCTAGGGGACGAGGGGTAGTTGTTTGGTTAGGCTTAGTGTGTGTTGACTGGTTTTGGAGTTGAAGCAGCTTGTTGAGAGTCTTGGAAATTATTTCCTTTAGCAAAGCAGGTGCACTGCTTTGTTGTGTGGCCTTTGTCTGGCCGCTGAAGTGGTAGTAGAGTTTTGAGGCATCCTTTGGCATAGCTCTGTTTGTGGGGATTAGTTCTAGGTTCATTCCGTTTGCTGGAGGTTTCTTGGGGTGTATTGTCTATGGCGTTGACGTCTGTTAGCTCCTTGCGAGTGTATGGCAGCCTTTGCTATATATGTCCTTAGTGAAGGACAAGGTTGGGACCTTTGTACCTAGAACTTCATTTTGAAATTTGCATCAGCTCTACAATATTTTCCCATGACCTCTTGTAACTCTGTGACAGTTGTTGGTTTCCTTGCATGACTTGAAGACCAAGGCCCTGAGCGGCAGGCCGTTAACTGCAGAGAGGATAACGGCTTTGTTGATTATGTTAATGGTGTGAGCCCTTAGGCCGTCCGCAATGGTTAGCTATTTGGCTATCTAGATGTGACGTGGCATGGAAGAAGTAGGAGAGAGTAGTCACTAGCTACATACAAATAGCGTAGCCCAAAAACATGTGAGAGAAGCATGTGGGTCCAATAATATAAATTAGTCTTTATTGTTGTTTCTCACCTCCACGTCGGTAGAATTTACGTAGCTAGCACTAGCTATTACCATTACGGACGCCCTTAGCTTGATGAACGCCCATCATTGTTGCAAACCTCGGTACGTGTGTGCGCCAGCTCCACAAATAAATATAACAAAAAATAATTATGTAAGCTGGCTCTTGGGTTAGGTGTAGAACTTGTCTGGTGCTGGTTTTCGAGGAAAGTGGCACCGGATTTTTAAATTAACAGGCAGACTAGTGGGGTATATTAAACTCTACAAGTAGACATCACGGTTGTGGGTAACATCTTCGTTTACATCGTGGAAGGAAGTCGAGAAAGGTTCAAGGGCAGGGCACCCTATATAAACATAGGCTTCAAGTTGGGCCAAATGGTGGGCTACACACAAACACCACCCAGCTCGGTTTTGGTTTTCTATTCTGTTATACAACTACTTCGGATCGATCCGAAGTCATTTCGGTGAGCATGCTGAATGAAGGATTGATGCGGCCTTATGATACGGGTTACGACGATTCGAGCTGACCGGAGAGAATTTATTTCGATGGAGTGGTAAATTCATTGATATCCTCGGCTGTTTTTTACTTACTTACATAGGCATTGAGATAAATTTTTAATTTTTAATATAATTGTTACTATAATCCAAAAAGTATCCATAGAGGACCTTAAACTTGTATTGTATAAGAAAGAGAGATGTGTATGCACAACATTTCATTTAATTTACACCTTCATTTTTATGTCCACAACTAAACTTTGATATATTAAACATAACGTATCTAAAGTTACATTTCGATGTGGCCACTGTATCCTTTTATTTTGAATCTATACCTATACCTAATAATAGAAAGGAAATATTTCTGCCATACTTTTTTTTTTCTACCTCCTCCCTCCGTATATTTATTTTCTGGTCCACGTTCAATTCGTATCTTCTGTCATCCAGCAAGTATATGCAAACATTTAGTTGTCGTATACACAAACTAGATATATAGCGTCTCATTAGTCATCCTCTTTGGCTCTATTGATAAAGGTGTAATCCCTCTGTCCTTTTATCTGTCGTTTTATATAAAAAATATTAATATTTATTATACATAATTAATATCATTAGATAGATCTTTAAATTTATTTTATAATAAATTATTTGAAAGGAAAAAAATTTGTTAACATTTTGTACCAATCTAGGTAAACTTATGGCACAGAAACAAAAATGATAAATATTTAGAGACAAAGGGAGTATCTATTATTTGAAAGTGACTATGACTCATTGTCTCACATCACGACCAATACTGGCGGAGGATATAGTACTAACAACTCCACATCGTAATAATCACAAATCAATATAACAAAAAATAATTAATTAAGCTGGCTCTTGGGTTAGGTGTAGAACATGTCTGGTGCTGGTTTTCGAGGAAAGTGGCAACGGATTTTTTTTTAAATTGAGAGGCAGACTGGTGGGGTATATTAAACTCTACAAGTAAACATCAAGCTTGCGGGTAACATGGGCAGGTGCACAGTATATAAACATATATAGGCTCCAAGTTGGGCCAAATGGTGGGCTACACACTAAGAGCAATAATCTAACGTCAAGTTGTTGTTATATATCAATAAGATCGCCCTCTCGGGTTAGGTCATTAGGTGCAGACTGGCGTGGTCCAGATTGTCATGGAAAGCAACACACGGTTTTAAAAGGAGCAATAATGCGGACTATGTTGTAAGTTATCCCTTTGCTTATTTCTCCTGGTTAGGTTTTGTTTTTGTTCCTGTCATAGTCCTAGCCCTAGGTCCAGTTTCGTTTTTTTGTTGTTGTCCTGTTGTAGTTGTCTCCTAGGCTCTAGCGTAGCTGTTTTTTCTTCTAGCTTTTTTAGTTGTTCAGTTTGTTCTATTCTCTTATATGAAAATGAAAAATACTGGTAGGGTGCTCCACTGCTTTCCTTTAAAAAAAAATTGGTCTCTGCCTTGCTGCCTAAGAGCAACTCCAACCATCCCTCCTAAAAATAGCTAAAAATACATAGTTAACTTGTAAAATTTGAGAGCCTAAATTTAAAATTAACTCTAGTGGAATGAAATGGACTCCCATTTTCATTTAAAAGGTGGATATGAGGCTCCTATATCTAGCTAGCTATAGGGGCTTGTGAGGGAATTTTAGGAGGGCATGAAAAATTTAGGAGCTCCACTAGTGTTATTCTCAACTAGAGAATAGGAGGCTCCACTGGAGTTGCTCTAACACCATCCAGGTTTTGATTTTCTATTCTGTTATACAACTACTTCGGGTCCATGCTATTATGCATGAGAGGCCTGTTGGCAAAATATTTTTAACACGTGATAGCACTGTCACCCATTAGTTTGGCTCTCGTAGAAATAATCAGCTGGTGTAGTGGGTGGTATTGAAAAGGATGATGATGTGTATCGTAGCTGTTGTAGGTTTGGTATGGTTGGTGGATGGTTGGATTGCTTGAGTAGGGATGGGTTGGTTGTTGTGAAGGTAAAACGTAGTTTATTGGAGCGTAGTGGTAGCTAGGGGACGAGGGGTAGTTGTTTGGTTAGGCTTAGTGTGTGTTGACTGGTTTTGGAGTTGAAGCAGCTTGTTGAGAGTCTTGGAAATTATTTCCCTTAGCAAACTGCTTTGTTGTGTGGTCTTTGTCTGGCCGCTGAAGTGGTAGTAGAGTTTTGAGGCATCCTTTGGCATAGCTCTGTTTGTGGGGATTAGTTCTAGGTTCATTCCGTTTGCTGGAGGTTTCTTGGGGTGTATTGTCTGTGGCGTTGACGTCTGTTAGCTCCTTGCGAGTGTATGGCAGCCTTTGCTATATATGTCCTTAGTGAAGGACAAGGTTGGGACCTTTGTACCTAGAACTTCATTTTGAAATTTGCATCGGCTCTACAATATTTTCCCATGACCTCTTGTAACTCTGTGACAGTTGTTGGTTTCCTTGCATGACTTGAAGACCAAGGCCCTGAGCGGCAGGCCGTTAACTGCAGAGAGGATAACGGCTTTGTCGATTATGTTAATGGTGTGAGCCCTTAGGCCGTCCGCAATGGTTAGCTATTTGGCTATCTAGATGTGGACGTGGCATGGAAGAAGTAGGGAGAGAGTAGTCACTAGCTACATACAAATAGCGTAGCCCAAAAACATGTGAGAGAAGCATGTGGGTCCAATAATATAAATTAGTCTTTATTGTTGTTTCTCACCTCCACGTCAGCCGGCTACGTAGCTAGCACTAGCTATTACCATTACGGACGCCCTTAGCTTGATGAACGCCCATCATTGTTGCAAACCTCGGTACGTGTGTGCGCCAGCTCCACAACAGCGGATGTGTCACACGGAGCGGCGGACGTCGTCGAGTGCGCCATGTATACAGGATGTCCTCCTCGATCAGACAGAGTGGATCCGATCTAGGCGATAGGTCAGCCGGCTTCCTTGTGAACGCGGGCTTGTTGCGACGAGTTGGCTTTGTACGTAGTCCACGTTGGCCTCTGGTAGCACGATGTGTCGGCGGAGGTTGGAGATATACACCAGCGTGTACCTATTGCTCCTTGCTTTGGTTTCCTTGACGCACGAGGTCTTGTCTGATCTTTTGGGGCATCATGATCTCGCGTGGCCGTGATGCTCCGGGACGCAGCGAGTGCCGCTGCCGCCGCTGCCAAAGGGCCATCGGTGATGATAAGCAGTACCACCAGGGTCGTCGTGCCGGCGATGTAGCGGAGGTCGGCATCGGTGCCGGTGTTGGCGAGGTCAAAGACGAGATCGGATCTGTCGGCGTGCCTCCTCTGAGCCTCGACGTCTATACAGACATATGTCTTGGCTAGCTTGCTTGCTTGGTCATGTAGATCGTGGCGTGCATGTGTTTGCATGTCGGGTGCAAATTAGCCACGCAAGATGAATTCTAGCCAGTTTGAACTTGTAGATTCGTATTTGCTCTCTTGCACGGTTGTAGTAGTGGTCGGGACCGATGTCATCTTCATGGTGCCGTAGATTGTCCGTATACAAGCAAAGCTTGCATGTTGTGTGGAGTACGTCATCCTCGTATGCTTCAGACCGGGTTGCTCCATCGCCAGACCTCGGCATACAGGATCGTGGTTATTCGAGTTGCGCTTGGCATCGAATTTGATGTTCACATGAGCGAGCCGGAGGTTTGCCGATGAGATCCATGCCACCGATGCGAGAAGACGACGCAGAGCGACGGCGAGAGCGGTCGGATTCCTTGCATGCCTTGGAGTAGATGTGTTCATGCTCTTAATCGCTTGCTATTCACTTCCATGTAGACGTACGTACGAACAACACCTTCCTTATTGTCTTATGGTCGTGCGTGGTGCCGACCAATCAGCAAATCAGCACGGCACGTGCACGAGATGTAATCAGGGCACGGAATAGATCCGTGTTGAATTTGAAGGCAGAAAGCCGATTCAACGCCGGAGAGGTCGAAGCCGTGGCGATCTGAGACGATGACGTAGGTGCCGAGGAGCCGCGGCGCAGCACCTTCTTGATCGTTATAGATCTGAAGCGCACACCTCTACTTGGCGCGCCAACTGTCGAAGAAATATGTTCGACGGTCCACCGAGGGGTTATCCACGATGGTAGATTTCGTCGAGGTGCGAGACCAAGAACAAGAAGGTAACAGAGACACGAGACACACAATTTATACGAGGTTCGGGCCGTCAGTGTGACATAACACCCTACGTCCTGTGCTCTATTAATTTGCATTAATGGGGTATGATCTGGTATATGATAAGAGAGTTGATGTCCTCTAGGGAACCCCTACCCTTCCATATATAGTCTTAAGGGTCAGGGTTACAAGTAAAGTACCCGATATGGTACAATTAAGCATTGCGGTGCACGCCAGGCAGCGCCGTGTGTCGCATGTCTTGAGCCGGGGCACCCCTAGAAGTGCAGCCCATGTAGTGCGCCGTGGGTACCCGAGGGGATTCCCCCACAATGCCCAACATCTCCACATTCTTCATAAGTCATGCGAGAATCATTAATGTGCATGACTTCTCTCTTCTCACTGACTTGATCTTCAAGCTTCTTCATCAGCAGGTCCATCTTGGTAGACAACATGTCTATTTCCTTGAGTTGATGCATACCTCTTTCTTTCTTACGAGGTTGAACACGTTCTTCATTCCATCTCTAATTTGATGCCATCTTCTCAACAAGTGATGTTGCATTTGTAGGGTTGAGTGATAAGAAAGCACCTCTAGCAGCAGCATCCATTGTCTCACGTGTGGTAATACTTAGCCCGTGATAGAAAGTTTGCATTAGTAGTCAATCCTCCATTCCATGATACAATGTAATCTTGAAAACGTTTCCATGCTTTAGGGAATGATTCGTTATGTTGCTGTTGAAAACTCAAAATTTTCCCACGCAGAGCATTGGTCTTGCTTGTAGGGAACTTGGCTAGGAAAGCAGTCAAACAACGGTCCCAAGTAGTGATGCATCCGGCCCAGGTGGGGTTGGATGAAAAGCCCGACACACCGATTCGGATTCCCAGAATCCCGCAATCTTAGCACCGACAGCCGAAAATTCGACGCACCGATCCGGCTACAACGCCACTAGGGCCTCCTATTGCGCCTCGGCAATCTTAGCACCGCACTCTGGTGCCCCTACTCAGGGAAAGACCCAATTGCCCCAAAAGACTAGTCTTATAGGGGAAGAGTGGCTCTCCCTTTTAATGTGGCTTCCTCCTCTCAAGTTAAGCAAGGTGGGATTATTCAGAGGCGCACACGGTCACCGCCCGACTACAACTGGGCCACGTGGCTCATTTAGTGTTGCGTCTTTGCCAACGGGTAATAGTGGAGGATGTCCTCATCAAGTAGTGTGTTTATCTTTGTTGGCGTAGAACCACTGTTTAGCTTTCCCTAATAGAGAAAATGGAAAAAGACAGAGTAGAGTAGCATCTGTAGTCACTCCCTTGATAGTGAACTGTGAAGGTGCTACAGATCTCTAAAGAGTGTTGTAAGTGTGCACTTGCATCTTCATGAGCCTTTCCACAAAACTGACTAGCTTGCACCATGGTAATGATCAAAGGTTTGAGCTCGAATCCATTGTCTACAACACTGACTTCAGGTCTAGTACGGATGCTTGCAATTGTTGGGGGCAGAGAATTCACGGAGACTCTTGTTGGCCATTACTTCAAAATCTGGTGTTAAGCTTCTTCTCATGTGCTGATCTTCCCTGAATAGAAGGTGGTGATTTTCTAAGTTTAGCTCTTGCTCTTCAAATCAATAATTGCGAATCGTTAATGAAATTTTCTAGAAGATTTGCACTTTTCTTACATTACCCTACATATGATAAACATAGTAGACAAAAAAGGGTAAGCCTGTTATGGGTAGAAGTCAATTGATCATTTCGATTTATTCATGAGTATAAAGTTATCAATACTTCCTAAGTTTAAAACCTTCCCGACAACAGCGCCAAAAATACTTATTGACCTTTGCTTAGTGCTACCACTAAATTAGCAACGGCACCAAACAGCGATGGTAAAGAATTAACTTGTCACTAATACATTAGCCACCTTTCAATTACCTATATCTCTTAGCTTTGAACTAGGTTGTCATCCCTAATTATATAGCTAGAAACACATATCACTAAGCAGCAAGAATAAAGATAAATATAAAAACATGATGAACAAAAGTTCTGCAAGCGGACAAATAATTATATCAATTGTAGCATTTTACCTAAAGTGTTACCAGGTTGTCGATTTATATTTATGCCAATACCATTGGGGAGGTCTAGCTAAACATGAATGCATGTAGTATTGATAACCCTTTATACTATAAATAAAGAATGAATCAATATTATATCTTCTACTCAATAAATAGGGGTAAGCCACGAGTAACACTCACCTTACAGAAGACTACCCTAAATATTTATATATGCACAAATCACAAAAACTCTGGCCCGTATTGCACAAAAAAAACTCTGGCACGTTGGTCTGGTTGATGTCATTTTTGGATTTATTTGTGGTTCTTGGAGAGTTGAGTTGCCGCCAGAGCACGTTGAGTGCCTATGGGGCGCTGCGGTGGTGGGACGGCGAGAACGAGTGGGGTGGGCAAGCTACAATTGTGGAATGGCGAGGTGGTGCTTTGGAGGGACAGCGAGAGCGCGTGGGGGTGTAGAAGGTCGGCGCGGTCGCTCATTTCTGCTTACTTTGGGATGACAGTTGTGCTGTCTGATTTGTTTTTGCTTGTTCATATGGTGTTTGCTATGTCAGTGCTACAATGTGGTTGTGGCCAGAGCTTATACCAGTGGTGATTCTAAAAGTAAGTTTATTTGGTCTCTAACTATGTGTATTGGTCCGCTGTATTTTGATTTTTGATCTTGTGTTGTTTGGGTAATTTTTCTGCTCAGTTCATTTGATCAGCTTGTTTTGCTTCTTTTCAGGTTCAAGTTGTGAGGGGAGCAAGGTGTAGTTGAAGAGCATACATTTTAATTGAGAGGTGTCAGTTCTTGGCTGTATGTCTCTTGATTTTCTCCTATTTTATCTGTTGTGTTTATATTGCCATAGATCTTCAAATCTTCTACAAATAGGTGGATTTTCTACGTAGAACACAGTTTTTTCTTTTCAATATGCATGTGTTTATAGCATGCTTTATAGAGTATTTACATTCACATATTACTTTGTTTATAGTAATTTGTCATTGTAAATTTAGTGCTAAAGTGATGTCGTCTTTCACTACAATAACTATTTACCTATTATCCCCCTTTTTTTTGCTACATGTATCTCATCCCCAAATTACATTCCTTTATTCTATAATTTACAGTAAACAAATCATTGTAAATTTAGTATTAAGTTGTTGTAAATATAGTTATATAATACTATAATTTGGTTAATTTATATATTTTGATTAATTTGAATATGAGTGTTTGACGAATTAGACTATTAGTTTTATGTTATTTTCCTTCCATAGAAATAATATGGATTAATGTATTCTTGTATCATCTAAATATATGTTTGATTGCATATCTGGCTCTCTTTTTTTTTTTTTTTTGTACATATGACATATATGCTTATCTGATAACCAATCTCCCTTTCTGGCTATTTTAAATCTTATGTCTGCCTATGCTTGAATGTTCATGCAGGTAGATTGCTTATCATTGGACTAATGGTTAGTCTTCATCTCCAGGAGATGAATGATGGTCATATGCATGTCTTTAGCCTCTACCATTGGATGGTTAGTGTTCATCAGCCTATGTGGCTACTAGATTTTTTTGGATAGCCAACTATATGTTTAGTTATTTTAGGAAATTCTATGTGCTCTTGATGCCTGATGGATCTAATTTAAGTAATTGTGACATGAATTGGAAATTACATTCCTCTATTTTTAAATTTACAGTAAACAAATCATTGTAAGTTTAGTGTTTAGGTGGTGTAAATGTAGTTATGTAACACTGTAATTTGGTTATTTTGTATAATTTTTTTCCAACTGAATGTATGTATTTGAATTATTTGTCTTTTTAGTTTTATTTAATTTGTCTTCTATAGAAAAAAGTATGGATATATGTAATTTTGGATTATCTAAATATATGTATCTGCCTCACCAGGAGATGAATGGTGGTAATATGCATGTCTTTAACCTTGATCATTTCATGGTTAGTGTTCATCTACCTATGTGGCTACTAAATTATTCTTTAGCCTACTAGATTTTTTATGGCTTCTAATTGTCTGTGCTTTTGTTTTTCTTGCTCAGGTGCACCTAGAGTAGAGCTTTTGTTTGTGAGGAAGCTTTTTGATTTCATAGGTTGTTGAGCTTGAATAAGTAAGTTCCTATTTGATCCATTTGGATATGTTTTTATATGAATTTTATTTGTCTCTGCTTATGTTTTCATTTGTGTATCTGCATATGTGCCTATTTACCCCCTTAGTTGTTATATTTATCTCACTTCAAAATTATATTCCTCTATTCTCTAATTTACAGTAAATAAGTCATTGTAAATTTAGTGTTAAGGAGGTGTAAATATAGTTATATAATAACTGTGTAAGTCTGTTAATTTGTACCATTTGATTTATTAGATTCTGAAAATGTGAACTATTTAACCATTATTTTTGTCTTATTTGTCTTCCATAGATAAAAATATGCCTTTCTGTTGACTCATTTGTATATGGAAATTTGAACTATTTGACTATTTTTTTTGTGTTATTTGCCTTCCATAGATAAAATCTGGGCATATGTTTTTTTTGATAATCTAGACCTTTGTTTATTTGGATATCTGTCTATTTGGATATATGGATTTAAAAAACAACTTTCTCTTTAGAATCAACCAAATCAGCTTGGTTGTTAGTTTTGTTATCTTTTGGGCGTAGAGGAGGATCTCGGCGCCCGCGCCCATGCCCACCGCCGTGGCACCGCGGGGCAGTACACGCCGGCATCCGCGGTCGGCGCCACCATGAAGCGTGGCAGGGGATGGCCCTCGACTTCGCCGTCGCTAAACAGCACCATCAGCAGCTGCAACACCAAAATTCTGAATCCGACCCCCCGTTTGTTGGTTGCTGGCTCTCAGGGCTTGATGTTCTGTGGTGGGGTTCAGCCGTTGTGGGGATGTTTGCCATGGTGCTGCTGCCCTGCTTGTGGTTAACAGTTCTGTAATGGAACAAAATATGGGAGATACAAATCAGTTGAAGATCCTCCTTGTTTGGTTTATCTGTAGAAAACTTTTTAAGTTCATTCATTTGTATTTCCTATATTGTAATTGTAATTTAATTTGACTATATACACCTTTCTGTTTAATTTAGATAGGTTCTTTAAAATCTGGATGATTTTTGTTTAAGAATCATCCAGAATTCGGTTGACTAAGTTGCTGGTTGATTTTGGAGGCCAAATCATCCGGTTGATTTGAGTCTTTATTTCACCTGGATTTTGTGCTTTTTTTGGCTGATTTGTTTGCCCAGATCGTGGGCAAAAAATCAGCCGGGTTGGCAGACAGATCAAAAAAATTATTGCGTGTGCGAGGACATCATCCTATCCGATGGGAGGACCTAGCTAGGGGGAGAAATGACTTGGTCACCCGTTCACTCTCTATATAACTGACTGAGGAGCTTGTATCATTATAGGTGAGTTGCGAGGTCGCCCATTTTCTACAGCAAATACCACAAATATTTTTTCATCTCCATCACCATGTCCTTCTACGATGACGAGCCGATTATCCCTCCTCCAAACTCAGGTTCATTCGTGAGCTCGAATAAAACCAAATCATTTTGCTTAGTCAGTTATTAGTCAATATTAATGGAGATGTGAATGATGAGATGCAGGGCCGAGACCGACGCCGATCGTGCCCGGGAGGGTGCAGCTGCTGATCAAGAACAACAACATGGCTCCACTGGATGAGAACACCCAGAAGGTGCTGCTGGAGCTCACCGGCGGCGACTCCACCAACGACCGGTCGGGGCTGGACCTGGTGGTGGTGCTGGACCTGAGCGGCAGCATGCAGGGGGAGAAGATCGACAAGATGAAGACCGCCATGAAGTTCGTGGTGAAGAAGCTGAGCTCCATCGACCGCCTCTCCATCGTCACCTTCATCGACACCGCCACCCCGATCTGCCGGCTGCGCCAGGTCACCGACGCCTCCCAGCCGGAGCTGTTGGGTCTCATCGATGCGCTCCGGCCCGGCGGCAACACCAACATCAGCGACGGCCTCAAGAAGGGGCTCAAGGTCCTCGCCGACCGCAAGCTCAGCTCCGGGCGCGTCGTCGGCGTCATGCTCATGTCGGACGGGCAGCAGAACCGGGGCGGGAACGCCGCCGACATCAAGATCGGCAACGTGCCGGTGTGTACACCTTCGGGTTCGGCGCGGACTATGACCCCAGGGTGCTCAACGCCGTCGCCAGGAACAGCATGGGAGGGACCTTCTCCGTCGTCAACGACGTGGACAAGCTCACCATGGCCTTCTCCCAGTGCCTGGCCGGCCTGCTCACCGTGGTGGTGCAGGACCTCATCGTCACGGTGGCGCGCGTCGAGGACGAGTCCAACATACAGAAGGTGGCCGCCGGAAACTACCCGCAGAATAAGGACGCCAACGCCGGCTCGGTCAGCATCGCCTTCGGGGACCTCTACAGCAAGGAGATAAGGAAGTTGATCGTGGACCTCCTCCTCCCGGCCATCAACACCGAGCGCGGCGCAGACATCCTGGAGGTGACCTATTCGTACAAGACGGCCGGGATGCTGTACGACGCGCCGCCCGCGACGGTGACCGTGCGGCGCAGTGGCAGTGCTTTCGCTGCGGATGACCCGCCGGTGGACGTGATGAAGGAGGAAGCCCGGCTGCAGACGGCGACGAGTATCAAGGAGGCGAGGACGACGGCAGACCGCAAGAAGCTGGGCGACGCGCGGCACAAGCTGGTGGAGGCGCAGAACGCGCTCGAGGACGTGCCGGTGCCCGTGCCCGACCCGCTGCTGGACGCCCTCGGCACGGAGCTGAACCAGCTGCAGAAGCTGATGAAATCGCAGGACGTGTATGACAAGCAGGGCCAGCCGTACGCCATGTCGTCGGAGACGTCACACGAGCGGCAGCGGTTCGCGGCGAGGGGCGACATCGAGAGCAACCGGCTGTTCGCCACAGCGCGCATGGACAAGTACCTGGAGCAGGCCAAGAAGTTCGACGAGGACCCGAGGGCACGGCTGCAGTCGGCGGACGAGGACGAGATAGAGGAGGTCGCGGAGGTCGCCACCAACCCGCTCGCGCCATCGGCCGGGGGCTCCACCTGGTACCAGAAGGTCGTCCACATTACCATGAAGGTCATCAACAACGGAAGCAAGCCAGTGTAACGGCGCACGCAGATGCAGTCGATTCGTGTTTACATGGCCATCGATCATCATCTCTTCTTCTCTCTCTATCTCTATTTTTAGCCTTTTCCTATTGAGCAGTCGCCTGAGAATCATGTGTTTGTTCAGGCGACTCTGTGTTTCGTGATCCAACTTCAGATCTGTGCGATATCAAACCAGTATATTGGGATGTATTGCATTCGGGTGTGATCCGTTAGGCCCAAGACCTCAAATCAGCCCCCTATTTTTCTATTTGGGGCCCGGCCTGTAAATTTTGAGGGCTAGAATTCCAGCCCAACTCCAGTCGTGGCCGGCAAACCAGGCCCCTACTTTTCTTGTCTCGTCGCGAGTCCTCCCCGCCGCCGCCTCTGCCTCCACCTCCTCTATTCTGCCAGCACCGGCGCCCTGTCCACCGGATAGGAGGCCCATCGTCGTCATCCCCTTCCCTGCGCGCCTCCACCACCGGTCGCCGAGGGAACCGGCGCGGCCACCGAGAGACGATCGGCCACCGGAGACGCATCGGCTGGCGCTGGCCACCGCGAGATCTCCGCGGACAGCAGCGAGGTCATGGAGGTCAGCGTAAAGGGAAGCTCCACGGAGACCATCGAGATCGAAGGCACAGAGGTACAAGAAGTTTCTTCAGACAATGCTGGTCAAGTTGGGGAGAGATGCTGAATGTTGGGTTGGGGAGAGTTTCTGAATGTTGATTGTTGAATTATTGTTACTGAAGTACTGAATAGTGGCCCTGGCTCGAGCATTCCATATTTCCTGTTTGAATAAGTAAGTTGACGGCTATTGGTTCACATGATAAAGATATGCTCTTTCAACTCAACCCTTGCGCTAGTCTTTTAACTTCTTGCTGAATTTGGTTTGGTTCACTGACTGTATTTTGATTACTGTCTGAGTGGCCTCCCTAAAATCAATATTTGTTGCACTATTAACAGGCAAACTGGTTGGTTTCAGCAACAGACAAACCAATTACTTGTAGCACATAGTAGTTCAGTTCAATCGAATGGACGATGGGTAGTGGCAGAGCTATAACAAATGATCTGTAGGTGTGATTTATTAGTGTTACGGCAGCAGCTTTTACCTGGTTACTGATACTATGACTTTGGTCATTTCCAGAACCTAATATTTGTTTGCTGAATTTGGGGAGAGTAATGACATGGCTCTGAATGTTGAGAGGGAGCACACACACCGTTCAGTATTGTTGTGATTGAGCATTACTCATTTTTCAGCGATTCATTGTTTTAGTTTTGCTGAATGGCACAAATGTCAGATTAGCTGAATGGCAGTCCCTACATTCAATTTATAAATTATTGGCTATAAATTGCAGTTTGCTACGGAAGGAAATATATTATTGGCTAAAGTTCAGTTCTTGCTCTATAAGCACAGGCTGTGGTCTGAATGACTAATTTTTTTTGCATTGGCTGTAGTGATACCATATTTATTACTTGCTATTTGCCTATAGTGATATCATGTTTAACTTTTTCCCTTTATTTTTTGCTATGGCAGATGTTAAGGTTTGGAACTAAAACTCGTCGACGGTGGGACAAAGAGGATGAATCTGATGTTGACAACCTCTTCATCATTGCCGGTCTTCTTGAGGGCTCGAGGAGAAACAAGTGCAAGAAAAAGTTTCGTGGGTCGTTGCCGGGTCGCCGCAAAGTGCCACGGAACATTTTGGGAGGTCACGAACGCATCCATCTGGACTACTTCGCGGACTAGTGTGCAGACTGTACTGCAGCTAGTCTAAATAGTGTTACATAACACTCAAGCTGAAGCTGATCACAGAAAGCTTCAGAATTCAGATCATTCACTCCCCTGTCATCATTCAGGTTAACAAATTCCCACAAAAAGAAAAACTGAACAAATGTATGTATCATCTGAATTCCAAAACATAAGACACTAAGATATAGGTTACTCTGCTGCTAACATCAAACTGAATCAGTGAATGAATGATGCTAATATTAGCGAGTTCATCACTAAGAAGTCACTATTCCCTATCATTGCATCTACAATTCCCTATCATTGCATCCAAACTATCAAAGATCAAAAGCAAAGCAACCTCACCGAGTAGTCAGGCGTCCAATGGTTGGGCACCGAGTAGTCAGGCGTCCAGTGGTTGGGGCTCAACTCGTCGCCGGTGACCTCGTAGACCTCTATTGTTGATGTTGTGTTGCTGCTTTGACTATGAGGCTCAGTGAATGTCGCCGCGAGGGCCAAGTGGAGGCTGGTCATTGGGGAGCCGACGAGGCAAGCCGCTGCTGCCACTGCCGAGGGAGCTGGCATCCTGTCACCGCTGCCGCCGGTAGAAGGACCTTCTTGGCGGCGAGGTAAGTGGCAGCTGCCATTGGTAGAAGGACGTTCTTGGCGATGAGGCACGACGAGCGCATAACGTCGTGCGTGGCACCAACCGTCCGACGGGGAGGCAGTCCGCCTCCGGAGGATCCCGACGCCGCCATGTGCCCGCATGACGTTGTAGGTTAGCATGGAACATCTCTTTTTTCTTCGACAAGCGATGGCACTTGCCTAAATTTTGTTGAGGAATTACAATTCATTTAAAGGTAACTTGCAATGGCAGTCTACTACCTTAACTGCTTGGTAAATTGAATAGCCTGTGGTAAGTTGAATCAAGGAAACAAAACTCAACTCCTACATGTAAGCTAAAGTGCAAGTCCCTGCTCACTCAAAGTTGCCCTTACGAATGGCCATCACTGAAAATTACCACGGAGGAGGAACCGAGGTACTAGTTCGTAGTAAAAGAGAATACATTAGATCGAGTATATTCCAGTTTATAGACACCAAGGGCGTGTTTGGCAGGGTGGCCCGTGCCACTATTTGCGCCCACCTGGGCGCAAGCTGGTGTTTGGGGTCGTTTTCACCTCTCTCGGCCCGGCCCACGGGAGCCAAATCGACCCCTTCCGCCGGGCTCCACTGCTACACCATTTTCTGCGTTCGGGCTCGAGCTCGGCCTGCGGGCGCAGCGTGTGCGATTTGGAGGCGATTTCGCCGGGCGGCGGGTGGCTCTCCCGGGCTTGCGCGGGAATGGTGAATCTTCCTCCCGCGCCTCCCGCCTGCTCCCCCTCCCCGAAATCCATGGCGTATATATCCTCCCCTCCTCCTCCCGCCTTCCTCTTCCCGCTCCCTCTTCCATCTGCGCTCCAATCCCGTGAGAGACCGGCTAGGGTTTTCTTCTTGTCTTTGTCTTTGGCGAGGCAGCTTGGATCCCCGGCGGGCTTCTTCTCCGTTCCCCCGCTGCAGATCTACACAGGGCGCCGCCCGGCCGCGTCTTCTTCCTCGTCGGGACTCGGGTGGCGAGCTTCTTCTTCCTCGGTTCGTGCGGTGACCTAGGGTTGGTGCGGTGGTGTGCGTTGCGGATCTGCTTCCTCTTCTTCCAGGTCTGCTCCTTCCTCGTCGGTGCATCTCGGTTGACGGCAAGGTTAAATCGATCCCCATCCCCCTCTCCTCTCTCCACCGCGTATGAGATAGGGTTTGTTGTTCGGTCTTTTTTCGATTATGTTCTGTCTTTGTTCTTGGTGTGTTCTCGTCGATGATGTAGTCCAGCGGCCTTTGCTAGGGTTTGTTGTTCTGGCTTTTGTTTGTTCATGTTCTTGTTGTTCTTGGTCCATGATGTAGTTCACTGGCACTGGGAGGCTTGTTCGATCAAGCAGCCGTGCCCTTTTGTTTTAACTCAAATCTTTGTTGAGGCCAGCCAGGGCTATTGAATAAGATGTTAATCTGAGTTGCATGCATGTAGATGGATCCATTCTTTGAGGCCCGTGCCACGATGGTCCATCGAGCCACCGGGCATGATCATGTCCATGGTCACCGTTGTTGTTTGCACGATGGGGAGGAAGAGGAAGGAGCCTGAGGGTGGTGAGGATGGGGAGCCTAACCCACTGTTGTATGTCCTTAGGAGTGATGCTGAGGAACACAGACAGCGAACCCTTTCAGCCATTTATCGGTCCACTGATGTAGAGTGCCTGTCTGTGACTAGGATGAAGAGGAGGCCTTTTTTTTGCCTTGTGCAATCTTTTTAGAGTTAGAGGTCTTCTCGAGGACAATGCTGGTGTGTCCATTGAGGAACAGGTCTCTATGTTCCTCCCCATTATAGGCCACAACCAGAGGTTCAAGGTAGTGCACCATGCTTTTAGGAGGTCCATTGAGACAATCCACAGGCATTTCCACCTTGTCCTTGGTGCTGTTGGTGAGCTTAGGTATGAGATGATCACCCCACCGGATACGAGACCAATGTCAAAATCTTAGGGAGCCCAGGTGGAACCCACACTTGAAGGTAAAAAAATAAGCTTAAGCAACTTGTCATTTTGACCCATTTTTAACAATTCTGGTAGTCATTGTAGTGCCCCATTTTTTTGTATAGGACTGTGTTGGTGCCATAGATGGTACCCATGTGTTGGCAAGAGTGCCTAGACGCATGCAGCAACCATTTAGAGGAAGGAGGAAGGACCCAACCCAAAATGTCATGGCTGCTGTGGACTTTGACCTTAAGTTCACCTATGTTCTAGCTGGATGGGAAGGGTCAGCTCATGATGCCTTAGTGCTTGCAGATGCCATTGAGAGGAATGATGGGTTTGTTGTACCCCCAGGTAATATGCCTTCATGTCCTGATCACTTGTGTCCTGACCACACCCAACACTAGTGACCTTAGCTGTTGTTTTGGTTTGCTGTTGTTTTGGTTTGGTGTAGGTAAATACTACCTGGTAGATGCTGGATATGGGTGCAAACTTGGGTTCCTACCTCCCTACAGGGGGGTCAGGTACCATTTATCTGAGTATGGCCCAAACAACCAACCCACAAATGCTAGGGAGCTGTTCAACCAGAGGCACTCCTCCCTTAGGGTCACTGTTGAGAGGGCATTTGGGGCACTCAAGAACAGGTGGAGGATACTAGACAACAAGCCTTTCCATCCCTTCAAAACACAAGTGAAGCTTGTGTTGGCATGTTGCATCCTCCATAACTAGATCATATCCTTTGGTCTTGATGGTTTTGTCCCTGATGAGAACTGGGTGCCTCCAATTCAGCACATCAACCCTGCTGCTGATGACAACCTAACTCAAGACACCCAGGCCATGATTGAGAAGAGGGATGCCATCTGCAATGCTATGTGGGCTACTAGGGGGACCCATAGGACCTGATCATGCCTCCTGTGCTTGTTACTTGTTGTTAATGTCTTATTTGTTGGCCCTGGTATGGTACACTTGGATTTGTGGTGATGTAATAATTTGTGGACAAAGCTGAGACCAAATATTGTATTAACTATTTATTGTAATCTTATTTGCCATTTGGTTTGCTGGTTCCTATTTGTGATGTGATTGTATACCTGTACTATAATTATTCCATCTTGTTGATCTGCAACATTTAGGATGTCTTATGCTTCTGTTGAGGGTGCTGGTAGCCAAGAGGGGTTCCTCCAAGTGGTCTCTGATGATCCAAGAGCCGCCATTGTTGCCATTGTTGGTGCTCGCATGCCCCCTGTTCTGTTGCTCTTGCCGCCATCGAAGCCACCCCAGCACCACCTGCAGCTCCTGGACCCATGAGGTGGAGCAACAACTCCTCTGGGTTTGTGCTGAGGAGGATGGCACAGCTGGTGAGTGATGGTAGTAGGCCTGACAAGGTGTTCAAGAACAAGGATGTCAACATGGTTGCCAGGTACCTCAAGGAGTTCAGTGGTGAGGTAGTTAGCCCTACTCAGGTGTACAACCATCTGAGGAAGTGGAGGCAGAGGTGGGGAAAAGTGTCCAAGCTTAAGGACCTGAGTGGGGCTCTGTGGGACAGTGACACCAATGCCATCATGCTGGATATTGAGCACTATCAGAATCACATCAAGGTAATTACCTAGTACACTGAATTTCTTATTCCTCAACTTAG
This sequence comes from Hyparrhenia diplandra, assembly GCA_015847255.1. Classification (NCBI taxonomy): domain Eukaryota; kingdom Viridiplantae; phylum Streptophyta; class Magnoliopsida; order Poales; family Poaceae; genus Hyparrhenia; species Hyparrhenia diplandra. The sequence goes on from JADLZK010011466.1 coordinate 411,461, forward strand.
AATTTCTTATTCTTCAACTTGTGGATACTGACTGGTCTCTTGTTTTTTTTTTTGCAGGACCATCCTAAGGATGCTGAGTTCCTCAGCTGCCCTATTAGGTTCTACACTGAGATGGAAGCCATCTTTGGTCATGCTATGGCCACAGGGAAGCATGCCTTTGGTTCTGGAGAGTCCTTAGGGCCTAACCAAGGCCGCGACAATCTTTGTCAAGTTAGAAGGGGTGACTGTGAAGGTTGGGAGTGAGGCCACTGATGTCCCTAGCAGCAACAAGGCCACTGAGAAGATAGCTGACAGTAGTGTGGGGGGGAAGAGGAAGAGAGGCACCTTCTCTCGAGGATGAGAAGCTCCTTCTCATCAACAACAACGATCTTTGTGAACAATGTGGCCAAGGCACTTAGAGAGACCGGCCCCTGCCCATGTTGATGGTGACCTCTACCTTCTTTGTGATGGAGAGCCACGGCTTTAGTGAGGATGCCATGATAGTTGCCTACACCTACTCTGCTAGACAACAAAGCCCGGGGGGAGGGGCTTTGTTGGCATGAGTGATGACCATAGGGCAATTTGGCTTAGGACCTTCCTAGCCAAGAACTACTTTGTGTAGATCTTGTCCTTTCTTTGGGGCTTTGTGATGGGGGGTTGCCCCGGAGAGGTATAGTTCCTCCACCTCCCTCCACTCTCTCTTCTTTTGACTACAGTTGACACACTAGGTCTGTAGGATTTTGTGCGTGTAGGTTGGCTAACTTGCTGCTGTCTTGGGGTTTTATTTTCTTTGAGAGGGTGGCTAAGCGGTAGGAAGTAGTTCTTTGGATGGACATGATTTGAGCCCTAGTCCGTTGGGTTTGGAACTTGGTATTGTAAGACTCATATTTGTAGCCTCTGTTGGCTACATTTCCACTTTATTCTTGATCATGTTACTTATGCTCTTTACTTTGTTTTGGTGGCTCATGTTGGGATGCAAATGGCCAGTGATGCAAACAAACATATGAGGTGGCTGTTCTTATTTGTTCTTGTGCTTCTTTCATATGCGCCATCAAGGCTGCTGTGAGACAAAGATTCAGGTTGCAACATCAAGGTCTAGTACCTTGAGATGATGATGGCGAATAATGTCCCCAGGAGTTCCATGCCAGGTATGACTTGTTATTTGGGTTTTTACGTTGATTGTTCACATTTGCTTCTTTCAATGAAGCAGCCACCTATGATTATCCTTGTGGGATAACTCCACCTTGTCCTAAGGCTGAGGCCAACACAATTGCATACTTAATTTCTGTAAAGGCCAATGATGAAAATAATGGTGACCTGTTGATTATAGTTTTCATGTTGTTCATTGAATCATCAAGAAATTTGCATGCCTCAACTTGGCATGGTGTTCATTGAATCATTCAGAAACTTGCATGCCTCGGTAACTGTTGTAGCACTTGTTCTTGCCTTGAGGCTGCAAGTTTCTTGATGATTTCATGGCCTCCATGTGTTATCTTGGTATGTTGGTCCAGTGTTGGTATATTGTCACCATTATTAACTGAGGCCATGATTTCATATATGTCTGAGCTGTTGGTTAAACAAATTTTCATACCTATTTCATCTATTGCATTTCTCTTTTCGATGATATTCACTTGTAAACTGATGCTGGAACTGATGGTGGAAATATGTTCAAATTCAAATATGTTGAAACTTGTCAAATGCATTGTTCAAAAATGTGTGTGCTGTGTGTCTGTTGGTGCTGCTGGTGGCAGTTTGGGGAGGCCTAGGAGCCGGGCCGGCCACCAAACAACTCGTCGCGTCGCTGGGGCAGTTGGTGGCAGTTGGGCGCCGGCCTGGCTCTCGGTGGCGCCCAAACACAGCCACAAGCCCGGCCCTGCCTCCCCTAGGCCAGCCCGAACCAAAAGGGGGAGGGTGGCCCTCCTCGGGTATTGTGGCTGTCCACGGCCTGGTTCCTAGGCGGGCTCCCAGGTCCACCCTACCAAACATGCCCCAAACTAGGATCATGCAAGGAGACGCAGCAAAGCATCTGAACCATCGACGAACAGCTGCCGAAGTCGAGTGAACTGAACTGATTTGACTACAAGAAAACTGGCGGATGCAGCGGATCGGTAACTGAACTGAGCGCTAAGTGCAAGAGCATGTACTCACTTTGGGGACCGCGGGGAGGAGACGTGAGCGGCGGCTGACCCGGCGGGGAGGAGACACGGCGCCGGGGCGGCTGACCGCATCGCGAGGCGGCGACAACCGACGGGATGGTGAGGGCGCGGCATGGGGGAGGCGACGGCGGCGGGCGGCGTGGGGAGGGGTCACGACCCGTGGGCCCGGTGAGATCGAGCGGCGGCGTGAGTGGAAAACAGAGGATCGCAGATGATCTCCGATCTTGGGAGGAGCAGTGGAGCACTGGCTCCTTACTGAGTTCGTTCTCTAACTGTTCGATGCCTGATGATGTGCGTGTGCCTGATGTTTTGTAGCCTTAGTCTTGAACTGGCACTTGGGCTGTAATAGCGATAGATGGGCTTGCCAGCCCATGGTTCCACTTGGGCACAATCCATGGTTATGCTGGGTATGACATTACCCCCACCGCAAAACACAGCTTGTTCCCAAGCTGTGGTGTTCAGGAATTGCTTGCACAAAACATTGAAGTTTCCAATCCATGAAAAACTGTCATTGCAGCAATTATATTCTTGTCCAGTCCAATGCATGATGCCTGGACCCCACTGCGAAAAAGAAACATGTGTCTTCTTGTGTTGAAGATTAACCAGATAACTACCCAATAAGAAGCTGAACTCCATCTTTCTCATGTTATCTGTGTCGCACCAGTATGCTACAACCCTCACAAAGTTATGATAATTAGAAGTTCTCCTGGTAGCCTTAACCACAAGCTGACTAGCATACCTCCAGAATGAGCCAATAATCAGAATTGATTTTGTGTGAATGAGCTCAGGTCTATGAATACCTGGATCCCATTGTCTCCCGAGCATCCTATTCAAGACCTGTAATCCCGAAAAGGATCCGGCCTAGGAGAGCATGGCCACGTCGCCCCTATTCTCTTGATTGGTCCAGATTTTTTCGCATAGGTCCTTTCGTTCTTTTCGAATTGCATTCCAGTCCAGCCAGGCCACGGTTAAACAATAACTAAGTTTTATTTTTTTTACTTTTTACCCTCGTATTATCAGACTCTTACACTTTCGAAGAAGACAAAATTTCGAGTCTCGTGTTGTTTTGCGTTTACCGCCCGCCTGCCATTTTTACAGAAATCCCCGTCTCGTCTCACGAAATATATACCGCGCTCAGAAAAAAAAAAAAAAAAAAAAAAAAAAAAAAAAAAACCGGCACCACTCTTTCTCTTTCCCCCATCGATCTCTCGATCTCTCCTCTCCACCGTGCTCCCGTCCCGACCGGGTAGGGCGGCGGCGGCGGCCTATGGCCGGGTAGCGGCGCGGGCGGTGGCTTCCTCCTCCTCCCGGCGCGCCGCCCTCCTCCTCCTGCTCTCCCTCACCCGGCGTGCCCTCCTCTCCCTCGCGCTCTCCCTGCTCGGCGGCTCCGGCCACATGTAGAGGCGTGGGGGGGGCGGCGTGGCTGCGGCCGCCCCCCCCCCCCCCTCGCCGGCGTGGCTGCTTCTCGGTGCCGGCTCCTCCCTCTCCCTCTGCGTGTTGTCCCGTGCTATAGTGAACCCTAGGTATGTCTTACTTCGTGCTACAGGAAGCCCTAGGTGCAATCATTTTTTTTTAGATTTGAATTACTGAAACAATATGATATGGATTTGGTAAGCAGTTCCTATAAGGTTGTTACAGCATCTTTGTTGACCACGAGCACGAATTAAATCAAATGTGTTGTGTACAGACCTAAAAGGAATTGGTCTTTGTAGATTAATTTGAACAGAAATTAGAAAAAAAATAGGCATGCTTTTGTCTTAGTAGGACAGCCAATTGGCCTAATTTTTCCTGGTCCAAGAAAGAATGAAGACATCACAGCTGAGGTTAGCGGCATAATTTTTGTAAAGCTGCTAGAGAATTTACTTAATCGAAGAAGCAGTGAGAAGGAGATAGCTCATATGTTCTTTCCATATGCTACTGGCTGCTACTGTCGTAGGCAAGAGGGCTACTGCTTTCTCTTTTTGTGTAACGTGTGGAGGCCAACCGTATTTAGAGTTTGAGGACAAAGCATATTTAGAGGCAAGCAATATCAAGGTGGCTTCCCTTTTTTCCAATCCCGTATTTAGAGTTTCAAATGCCATATCACCTTACACATATCTTGATGGTTTCTATATGATTGAATTTGAGGTGTGTATTATCATGCCCAGGCTGACAGTTTCAAGGATGTTGGATTTGCCGTCTAGGTTCTAGCAGAATTTGTTTTTCCAGATTTTGCAATGCACTGGTTAACTCAAACAGAGCTACCATCATATTGACTCAAATTTGTTGTTCATAGTTCAGCTGCCATTTTTTTTATGGTCTTACTTTTCATGATGCAGCTGCTATCTATCTACTCTAAATTAGTTTCCATCTTCTACAGCTTGCACTAGGACTAATGATAAGATCTTTCAGATGATTTCTTTAATTACAAATATTCCAGGATTAGTGTTATATATGTTGCCTGCAGCTTCTTTAGTTACTGTGCATTTAGTTTCATGTTGTCTTTTATTGTTCGCTTTACCTGGTTTAATCGCTAAGAACCAGCGTCGGATTTTATTGTATGCAGAGCCTGAGATTTACAGGGAAGTGAAACAGAAGCTCGATGATGTTAAAGTCAAATTTGAAGTGACATTGATTTAATATTTTAATTTACAATAATTGTTTTTTGGCTGGTGTATTTAGAACCATCATAGTGAGCTAATATTCAATTAATCAAAATGTTAGAAGGATCTTGTTTTTATCTACATGTGCTGCTGTTCCTAACAATGGGCTTCTTAGTTGGCTTTATCGCCCTCCAAATCCAAGTGCTGAATTCTACAGTAGATTGGCCATTTCTTTCCGAACCAACAAAATGAGGCCTAATAGAATGAATTGAACCTTGCAGGTTGAGCTGTAGTGCAATGATCAACACCGCTTCAAGATTGTCGTCGACGGTGATAATGAAGTTGACTTGATGATGCAAACACGGCACATGTGAGACCTCATCAATTATTAGGGGAAGTTGTTTCTTGTTCCAGTTGGTTAGCTTGCATGTATTAAGTATTGCCCCTGGGCTCCTTGTTTTTAGTTGTGCCAACACGGTGAATCTGGCAAATGTAGGTAGCCCTCCTTTTGAAGCGATTCCATTTTGAGTCTTATCTGAATATGCCATGCCTTCATTCCTCTTGCATGCCTGTTTGTTAATTGTAGGATGGTGGGACATAATATATAATATATATGGAACAATAGGCTGCCTTCTTTTTTCACAGGTGTGTTGATTGATGCTTTACTTTTTAACTATGAAGTTGCAATAGCTCAGGTTGCCAAGTGCCCATTGATATTGGCAAGAAAAAACTGATGTGGGGTCCTTCTGATTTCTTCTCTAAAATCTTACCCACATATATTGCTCTCATTGTATTATATCTATTATAGATATATAGTGGTGCCAGCACATTAAACCCTTGGATTCTAGGATCATCTGTTATGCTCATCACTTATTAAGTTATTTAGAACATCAATAGAATTAAATTGCCTATTTTAGTGGCTTAGTGAAGGACGATTTTTTTTTGGGAGATGTGTTTTCATTGGCAAACAGTTTGTTTAATCGGGTTTAGTGGCTTAGTGAGCCTTTCACGTGGATGGTCTACATTTTAGCTGCCTACCTCACCTTAGTTAGTTGTTTTGAGGGCCAGCCTGCGTTACTGGACTGCACTTGATTTTTTTGATCACTCTTTACGAATTGCCTTGTTGGTTTGCCAATTTACGTAGTTACTTTCCACTTCAGATAATATTTATAGGAATACGTCAATAGGTGGATGACACAATGAAGCAAAACAGTAAAATAGGCAGCATCACTTTCTGCTAGCACTGTAATCTTTCGAAGAGATTTGGTAACTGTTAATGACACCTTTTTCCTTTTGTTTGGATTTTGCAGCCTATAAGCTAAAGGCACCAAGTGTGAGTGAGGGGATGGTGGTTCCATGACTACTGCTACTTCAGATCCTTTATTAAAATATTTAAAGGTACGATCTTGACATACCAGTGAACCTGGATTTTGAGCAGCCCCAGTCAAAGTGGATTTTCTATTTTTAATGATTTTAGTTACGTCATCTTTACCTGACTACCTGTTGTGAAGATAGCAATACCATAGGTGCCCTTCTGTAGTGTGTATATAAAAAAAGTTAACTTAGGTGCTATGAAAACAATGCTATTTTCATTTGCAATTCAAACAATATATACCACTGTGTCTGGCAATTTATTTGTAGTCCTACTGGAGCATCTTCAGAGCTGCTGGTACATTCTTCAAAACGTGATCAATCTCTTATTCTAGATTGTAATGCAATTGAAATATGCTCTCTGGCTTCCATATTTTTTGGAACATGTTCGCGGAATGAATGTTTCCTTGGTTTAGTTTGATTCATGCTTTGCATGGAGATTAGCACAATGCCTCATTTAGGCTTTTTTTTTGTTTGAGGAAACTGAAGGGGCCGGAGCCCCTGCAAGGAATTTATTTAATACAACAAAAGCAAAAAACCAAAATTCAACGATACAAAAGAGGAGAGAGAGAGGGTGATTTCTAGGCTTATCAAATCGAATTTATGTATGATTTCGATTCGAGCATTACATGGTTGTAGCTAGCCTTCTTGTTCTTAAGTTTGACGTATTTAGAATTAAACTACTCTGGTTCCACTGGCCTGCTTGTGTACTAATTGGTTTCTTTATTCTTCCTCACTGATTCTAGGAAGCAAGAACTCTGTGCTGTGGTTCAGTGAGCCAGAAGGTGGTTGTGGACTGAAGTTTGGTATTTGTTGCTTGGTTTGCAGATGAAAAAATGAAAGGTTTCTAATCTAGCGGCAGTGCATTGGTCAGGTATAGCATCTCAATCCTAAAGTTAGGTTTGGTGTACCTACAGTTATTTATACTCTCAAGGAAGAAAAAGAATTAATTTTGATATTTCGTTACAGTAGCAAACTTATCCTACACAATGACATAAATTGTTTAGTTGTTGTCGCACTGATGCATCACTTTTCTCTGTGTTAGTTGTTGACTTCTTCTTTTTATTTTATCTTGGAGGAGAATACCATCAGAAATTGGGAATACTCCCTCATATTTCTCATTCACCCTTTGCTGCCCTCCTGCCTAGGCCTCAATTTCCACATTCTCCCCCTTTTGGTACCAGTACCTCCTACCATCCAGCAGAGCTTCATTGTCTGGCTACCTACAATAACCACCTCTGTTTCAAACTTTCTACAAATCAATCTTCTATCCTTTTATCTATTATTGCTAACTTTAATAAATTAACATTAATATACAGGCTTGCAAAAGCGGATGGATATACGCACTTCCCCTTGACATAGGTGCCACTGTCACTGCCCCTTCCTTCTCCCTTGCAAATGATTTATGTACCTGTTTTTTAAAAAAAAAAATAGTGATGGATATAAGGGAATAATAGCGTTTTGGTAATAAATTCAGGAAGCTATTGTGTTTTGAATTTTCAGAAACGAGGGACATTAATGGTTACCTCAGCAACTGTATCCATCTAATGAAATTATATATATTATGAAACTGAATTTCCTATAGGAAGGAGACCCTGCATCATAATTTTTGGGAAATCAGATGGGTCGCATCTCCGAAGAAGCTTTCAGAAATTGTAGGTCTAAATGGTTTCTTCTCCCTGATAGTAAGTACTTTGTTTTAAAAAAAAAACAAGTACTTTTCAGAAAGCTAAGGGGTGGGGGTGGGGATTTATTTTTGATTCTTTGATTTGTGTGACCTCTTTAGAACTGAAGTTCCTTGGCCTATCCAGATAGACCTTGTCATGCTTGGAGCCACAAAGGTTACCATCTCAGTAAATTCTTTCTCCCTCTGTCCTTTGCACTGTTACAAGGTGGTCTTGATTTCTATCAGACATTGTAGGTTAGTGTCCTTGATGTGGTCTTTCTGTGCCAACAGTAGTACGTTTGCCGTATTGGTCAGTCACAGAAATATTTGTACCATCTCAAACAAAATGACATATTCTTGCAAGGGAGTTGAGATACCAGTAGGTTGCAAAAACTTGCAGTTGAGAGTTTTTAGTGGTTTAAGTGGTTTAAGTATCTTACAAGTCACAACAAAGAGTTGCCAATTCTTCTTGACATGTATTTGTTCATAAAAAAATGTTTAGTAGATATTCAGAGTTGATGGTAGTGATGCCTAAGGATATCCAGAGTTATACAGCCACCATGTTTTTGGCTGGTCTCGCATATCTGTATAACTGATGACTGTTCTACCTTTTGTGTATAAACAACATTACATGTTTGAGGTCAGGCCATCACCACGCAGTACTTCCTACACACATAGATGGTTTACATACACAGCTGTGTCTACCCCACAATTATAAAACGTTCTTTATTTCTTTTGCCATGTTCATTCAGAAATTTGGAGGACTGCAGTTCTGAGCAGATCTCAAAATGTGGCCGGCTGACCTTGCTAAGAAAACACTGCAGTTCACTACAAATATATCAGGCATACTGATGTTATTGTCGATTTTCATGTTGGCTTTACTGTTTGGCGTTTTTTGTTCACCATGTTTCCTTGCCGGTGATGCTGCAAACATCAATTTTTTTTTTTGATCTTCTCATCCTGCTTGGTTTGAATAGAGGTTTCTTTTTAATCTTCTTATCTTTTTTGGTTTCAATAGATGACTCCATTAAGCTGGAGTTCATGGCGAAGGTCCACAAACCAACATTCAGGAAGTCCACAAATCATGTCAGGCCATCAAGGTATATATAATCAGAGCACCTGCCCTGGCATCTCCATTTTATATGCAGCCAAGAGAAATCAAAATCTTAAGTAATCCTTGAATGTTTCGAAACCTTAAGTAAGCCTTTGCTACAGTAACCTTGTACAACTGATTTCGATTGCATGGATACAAATGTGAGAAATCAAGGTATAATACCGTCATTTCCCATTCTCTGTTTTTGCTTCCTCTTCCTTTTTGTTCCTGCTTCAGTAGTTGAGTTCCTACACTTCTCTTTAGCACAGCATCCCCAAAAACTTTTACTATCTTAACAGATTTACCATTGTTGTTCCATACTACCTATGGTGCGCAACCTTCTCATGCTGCTATAAAAAATTAGTGTATATATACATGCTATACACTCTATTTTACTGACCAATTCTTGATAGTGGAAATAGCATAAATATTGCCTCTTCCTTACCTCTAGAAAAATGAAATTCCTCAGTTATAACTTAGAAAAGATGTCATTTAGCCTGCTGGGAATTATTTTCAAATAAATGGAGTTGTTAGTTGATTAGTCCCCTTGCAGATTGTCTTCATCTTTAGAATGGCTTCTTCGAGTTACTTCAAACGAAAGCTTTACGATTCAGCCCTGCAGTGATACACTCCATTTAATTCTCCGCAATGTTGGCATTCACGTAATCCTAGATGACGGTTGTGTAACTAACAAGTAACTGATGCAAACTTTCTTTTCACATAATATATAGCTCATATAAATTGCAATGCAGCTGCATGACAGAGAAGCACTTCAAAGTTAATTTGTTGAGCAAACAGGAGATGCTGGAGTTGGTATTTTGGCACGCTCTATATGCTTCTCAGTATGGCATGTTTTATTGAACTGGTCAAGTAAACCAAGAACATGGAAATAGAAGAAACTACTGTTGTTCAGTTCTTCCGACACTATCATTCAGCTCTACCTACTGTAACACCCCAAATTTTGCACTTTTGGAAATAGAATAAAAAATTTTGCACTTTTGGAAATAGAATAAAAATGATTTATTTATGAATTTTTGTGCTCATAAGAATATAGGAAAAATAATATTTTTCATTTAATTAAAAATTAACATAAGGCTTAGAAAACATCTTTGTGCATACATGCTGGTGCATTTATATTTTTGTGTTGAGTGGTTTTTGTTTCAAAGATTAAATGATTTCAAATGCTTTTGAAAATCGGTTTACAGAAAAAGAAAAAAGAATTCCTTTCTTATCTCTCGTTCACACTTGATTACATATCCTTTTACTTATTTATTTATTTTGTTCCTGGGCCGGTGATGACGAACCAGAAAGTCAACAACTTGGCCAAAGACTAACCATTGCTATAAGGTTCATCTTCCTTGCTTTCACGATTCAGCTGACTTATCACCCTGGCCTGTTCGCTAATCAGCTCATGGTCAGTCCTGCTGCTCCTTCCCTTTTGTTTCTCTGCTCATCAGGCCCAAGGTTATCTCTTGTTGTTATCTCTAGCAGGCCGTATCCGTCTACAATTAACCCAAAAGCTGCTCCTGTATTTCCCAGTCAAAATCACGTCGTATTCTTTTCCGAGGATGAAAACGTGCAGCAGCCCAGGCCCAAGACCCTCATAGACGTATTTATAGGAGCCCTGTATGCAACGCAACCCTATCCCAAAGGTACCCTAGCTCGTGCCAAGCAACAGCGCCGCAACCCTAACTCGCCGCGCGATCGAGTTCGGGAGTTCGCCGTTCCAGTCCGTTGTAAGCTGTCTACCAAGCTTCGCGATGATCTAGCGAACTCGTACGTCTTGTTTTCTTCTTCTTCTTTTGCTCCGTATCGCTCACAGCAGCTTGCCGGACTTGCAGCTTCATCGCCGTCCGCAGCAGCCGCCGAGGCGACCTGTGCTGCATGTTACTCCGTTGCCAAGCCTGGCACCAAGGTGACAAAGCCGTAAGCACCATCTTCTCCAAATTGCACACCTAGCGATCCAGCATGCAAGTTTATTAATTTGCACACCGTAAAGCAGTAGATGCAAGTCGTGCTCACCCAGTCCGTCCACCCCGCCGAGCCCTGACTTGCGTGTGCCATCTCCATGGACGTAAAGAACCAGGTGCGTTCATATATGGCCTATCGCTATCCTCGTGTACTTACCTAAGAAAAACCGATGCTGCATGTCCTCTATTTTCATGGAACTCTAGCAAGAGAAGCTCCATCGCCGGCCATTGGCACAATGACAGCGCCGTGCATGCTCTACGTGCTCTAGCTCATCCGATTGCTTAGCTTGCTGACATCATGATGACCTCACATTGGATTTCTTGCCGTTTTCCTTTATAAAATTAAATCCTCAAATACAATGGAATACGTACTTCCAATCATCCTGAGTCATCCATTGTTTGTTCCATCTTTGGTCCAGATTAGAACATACCCCATCACCGAAATTTTGATACAAAGACCCTAACATCCTCCAGTATCTAATCGTAGCTCATCCAGCAACCAAATCAGATTTAATTATTTTATTTCGAAAATCAAGTTTGACATGTCTACCGACACTATCTTGTTTTGCTCATAAAATCTTTGTTTTAAATCCGATTTGGTCCGTTCAAGCTGCGTTAGAATCATAATTTCGTAACCTACATGTTTATCATACTGTTAGTCAGGTTTTAAATCTTTTAAATTTCGATTTTATATTTAGCCCATTATTTTATTTATGATAAACTTATAAAATTCATATTTACGCCAAGTTATAGCTCCGTTTTCGGTGATCTTTACGTCTGTGTGTGATCGTAGTGACGTGTAGAATAGTTTGATAAGCTTTTCAAACTATTTTTCTACTGTTGGTGTACTGTTCTAATGGTAGTCTTGTTTGCCATGCATGATTGGATCCATATGTTTGTCTGTTGCTGATTGGAATCAAGTAGATCGATGAGCTTTATGTTGTTGATCTCGAAGAAGAGTGTGATCTAGAAGAAGTTGGTGATCAAGAAGGATTTCTCTTGGAGCTTTGGACTTGAAAAAGGATCTATTTAAGGCAAGTATAGCATGGACTATCTTTGTTACCTATTCACTATTAATCACTTAATCATATGCATGTGTCTAATTTGTCACCCTTAAGGACATCCTAGCCAGTTACCTTGTTCATTGAATCCTATGGGTTATTGCATATGGGTAGTTCTTGCTAGTGCTCTAAATAAATAATTATGATCTAAATTTTGACTGGATGAATATATGAAATGATGGTTAAGATATGAATGTTGACAACATGACTTCAGAGTCGGGCTCATGCTTTTACATGATGCTCTGGACTCTCCATAAGGACTTATCTGTTTGTGATCATCCGGGATATACAGTACAGCTATGGGGGCTACATGGCTCTGGCTTTAGTCGTTCAAGGGCCTTATCTATCTTTGTTGGTGGTTTGCCGTAATTGGGAGAAACGGGTTGTAGCTCTGTTGGCCACTAATATTTTAGGTGAACCTTTGAAAGGCTTTATATGATTCTCGATGTTTTGGGTCTAGCTAACCCGTTGCATTTGAGGGTTATGACCCGTAGTGAAAAGTGTACACCTCTGCAGAGTATAAACTGTTATAACAGCCGTGTGTTCAGCGGGTCATGAACGGCCTTGGAGACATCTACAGAATAGAGATGATCTTGAGACATGGATATGAGATGATGTTGAACTGAACGATGACGACGGACTGTCATGAGAACGATATGCTTATGATGATAATGTGGGTATTTGGGTTAAGCAAAACTTTATTGCTAAATAAATGCAAAAACTTTGACTTACTAAAATGCTTACCGCAGCTTAAACCCGGTGTCAAGCCTTTTTGAGCCTCATAACACCATGTTATGCTTATGGAGTTCGACATGGACTCACCCTTGCTATTTCCCCCACACCTCGGGGAAGAAGTTAGGCTTGTGATCAACCCGGTCGGTCGGTCCTGTGGAGCCTACATCGGAAGAACAGAGTGTCTTTCTTTGCGCCGCTAGCCGAGGTTATGTCTTTTATGTTATGTTCGTTATTTTTAAGCATTGTGAATTGATATTACCATTCATTTGTAAACTATATGTGAGATTTGACTTCCAGGGCTCACATATAGCATCATCTGGTTTTGTTCTTAAAACCGGGTGTTACACCTACCTTCCTTGGCACCTCTGGGTTTCTGATTGTATAGCATGACCATGTGGGAATTTGTAGCTTCTGTTGGTTTTGATTGAGTGGAATTTTTATTCAGACTGACAGTTACTTTCTGAGATATACATTATTACTATTCCGAATCGATTGTGTACTTTAACTTCACGAATGAAACATATGTTCTCATACTTTCCTTCAATTTTCCATCCAATCCCTACTCTTTGTTTATTACCTCATTACACATTATGAGTGTGTCCCATGTAGTGTCATCAACCTTTGATCGGCTTCCGACTGGCGCGCCAAGAAAGGCACGCCATCCAACTAGTATATCTTAAGCTGCTGCTGCTTCTGGGCATGAGTATGTTTGCTCCATGGATTGAATCGACTCCAAGCAATGTCAGTATTAAAATGTTGAGGGCTTATGGCCTTGAGCCTCCAAGGCGTCACTTCATCATAATTCCACTTTGGGCTAGAAAAATTGGTGCCTTTTTGTCCCTGCTCAATATCGAACTCGCATACAGATTTCTCCAAAAGATTATTATGCATAACTAATCTTTTCTCACCGAGGCTTGGATTGATTGCTTCTTGCACCATAACATGATTGGCAAAATTGAAGATATCACTAAAATCCATGCATTCTGTCAACAACAGATGAGCCAGATGCCTTCTGAGGATAGTGATATGGAGTATTGGGAAACTGAACACTTGAAAACTTCTAGATGAACATAGTTAAGACTGGTATTTCATCCAGTCTCAAGGTCAATCCCATGACAAGATAGCTCCAAATTCCAGGATCCCATCGGCTCCTAGAAATAATTGCTTCCTTGTGTTTCACTTGAATTAGATAAGCATCGACACATAGCTGTGACTTGCAAACTTGATCATTGAGGTGCATTTCAGAATCAATGGTAACAGTTAAGCTGCCAGCATTTGTGAAATCATCTCCAAGGACAGGCTCAGTAATAGACTCTCCCATTTCATAATCAAGGACCACTCTACCCAAGGCCAAGTGCTGCAATAATAAATTAGCATGTATGTCAAGTCCAGATGTACAGTCCCCACCCATGCAAAGAGTGGCGTGCATCTTATCCCCAACATGGGTAAGCACCTTACTAGCATTGAGCTTGACCATGTTACAAGCAAATACTTGACCAGCCAAAACCACAGCAGATGCATATGAGCAGAGAGAAATCATTGGTGTGACACTCACGAAGGAACCTTTCTCTGGAGAAACAGAATCAAGAGATGATAACCAAGTCAAACCATTATAAACACCAATCAGAAAAATATCGACGACTTGGCTAGAGTATTCAACATGCTTCCAAGATGAGATAGTGAACAATCAAATTTGAACTGTAACTCATCTACAAGGTATTCTTGTTGCTGAACTTCCCTTCCTGATTCTTTAACTACTGCCCTCAATGAAAATATTTTTATGTCTGACCCAATCAGTTTCTTCTTGAATGCTCCAATCCTCTTGTGTAAATCAATGATGATTTGCAGCACCTCAGCATTTTTATGGTACTCACCAAATGCGGTAGTATCTTCTGTTGTAGCATCAAACATGCCACATGAAAGGTTTGGATTGGTCTGTGTTTCCTCGGGTATGCATTGATCTGAACCAAAATCAGTATAATCTTGGAAGCATTTTTTTTTTTTTTGAAATAAAAGGCAGGAGCTCTGCCGCTCAATTAAGTAAGGGTGAAGAATATTTTTTTTTGTACAAAAGGCACCCCCTGGTGCCAAAACACTATGGTCCTAGGACCAGAAACAGGTTAGGCGAGTTGCTACGCTAATGATAATTCACCCATCAAAGGATACAGCCCCCGCGTCTTTGTATGATATCCTCTTTTGTCACCGAGGCCACCCGCTGAACCGTTTTTGTGTTCGTTTTCGAAAATCCTCCTATTCCTCTCCCTTCCACAGGTTCCATACAATGTAAATGAAGATTCCGTTGAATCGCTTCGATCTTGCTTTGGCAACTTGCTTGCTGCCTCCTCCCACCATTTGGCCATGGTTGTTGGGTCTTGTTGTGGAAGTTGGACATTGAAGTTTTCCCATGCCAGCACTTGGTCCCAAACGGCTCTTGTGAAGGGGCATAGTAAGGAGAGGTGCACTCCTGTCTCGAGAGGCCCGTTACACAAAACACAGTGCTCATGATGCAGCCATCCCCTCTTCTGTAGATTATCCGCGGTCAGTAGTTTGTCATGCATGAGGATCCAAGTGTGGACTTTGCATTTGTTTTCGCTTGCGCCTTCCAGATAAGGTCATGCTGAAACTTCCGATGTGAACCTCGGAATTGTATCCTATATGCCGGCGAGTAGAGTAAATTCCATCAGCTGTCCACTTCCAAGTGATTGAGTCTTGCACGTCCTCCTGCAGATGCACATTTAGCAACCTGATCCATAGGTCAATGAATTCTCAGATTTGTACAGCTGTTGTGATTCGTGTTCGTAGCGATCTGATCCAATTCCCATTGTGTAATTCCTGGCTGACCGTCCTGTTTTTCCTGTGCACCAGCTTGAACAGGTTAGGAGCCAAATATCTAGGTGCTTCACCTTCTAGGCAGGCGTGATGCCAGAACTGGGCTTTGTGGCCGTTCCCAATTGTGATCGTGGTGGAGGATCCTGGAAGCATATTGCTCTCAGCTGTCTTAGAGAACATAAGTCTTTCAAGTTTTTTATGCCAGTCTGTCTTTCAAGCTGTAGATAATTACCACATGAGTCCAAGTTGTACAGACACTCCTCGTCCCACACAACCTCAGGAATTTCACAGGACATTTGGCCTGTGTTAGCCACGCTTTGCTCTAGGAACAATGATGAGCCATTAGCAACTGAAATGGTATGGTCGTCAACTGGAATCATGGTTCCTACATCCAAGTACTCTTCACCAAAAGCTAGCTGCTCCAACACACCTTGTGTGTTGATGTCAGACTGATTAGGTTGTGTCGCTGTGGTGCTTTTACTGCCAAATGCAAGCTGCTGCAACAAGCCACTATGCATGATTATATTAGATGACATCTCTTCATCCCAAACCACTTCATGAGGATAATCAATGAATAGTTTATCTGCAGTATTGCTGAGCAGATCAACTGTTGCCTTGCTGTCCACATGCAAGCAATCGTCAAATGGATCTTCTTGCTGCACTAATTCACTGTGGCAGTCAAGTTCATGCAACAAGCTGTCATGTGAGTTAAGGTTGTGTTGTAAATCATCATCCCAGACAACAGTCCCAATAGGAATTTTGTGGAACACCTCATGTATGGGGCCCTCTAATGTCGCTGGATCCATGAAAACCACCTGCTTCTGTTGTACAGAGGTCTCCTTCCTAAGGTACATTTCATCGAACACTTCATGGACAGGACCCTTGGACAGCACGGGTGCCTTGAAGACGACTTGTTTGCACTGCTCTTGGTCATCCATCTCTTGCCTAGTTGCTGCAACATGTCATTGTTCATGTGGATCTCCGATGGAACCTCCTCATCCCAGAGCACCTCAGCAGTAGACATTTCATCAAACATGTCGTGGGCAGCATGCCTCCGTAGCAACAAATAACCACCCTTGCCCAACCTCAGCTCACCTGGTGCCTGTAGCAGATCAGACCGCCCCACCACCATGTCCACAGCTACAGGCCCTTGGTTGTTGAATACGATTCAGAAATCGCTGCAGCCACACGTCGGAGTATTGGGAAGAGAAATCCCCACCTCCACCGCTGGACGGACCATGCACCGGCGCCTTGGGCTCGGCTGCGCGTCGCCTCCGCCCTTTCGTCTACACGACGGCGCCCGAGCTCGCGGCATCGCCTCCTCCGCAACTCGGTCTGCACGCTCCGTCGCCGCTTTCGGTCAGCGGCGTCGCGTCGCGGCTTCGCCGTAGCGATGCTGCCCCACAGCTTCGTGTCGTCTTCGTCACCCGCCCGGATCGATGGAGCGCTGCGGATCGGGAGATTCGGGCGCCGCCCGCTGCTGCACTAGGTCACACCGCGCCTGGTCCGGATGAAGTAGAAGCGGCATAACTAGCGCCGGAGCTAGGTCGACGAACCCGCCGCCCACGCCGAGGATAGATAGGCTCTGGTACCAAATCGTGCGACCCATGGCCGCCGGTGAGATCGAGCCCGACGTGGTGGAAACAGAGGATCACATATGATCTCCGATACTCGGGAGGAGCAAGTGGAGCACCGGCTCCTTACCGAAGTTCGTTCTCGACCGCTCGATGCGATGATGTGCGTGTGCTCGATGTTTTGTAGCCTTCGCCTTGAATCGGCACTTGGGCTATAATAGCGACGAGATGGGCTTTGCCAGCCCATGGTTCCACTTGGGCACAATCCATGGTTATTTGGGTATGACAGAGGGCGGCGGCGGGGTAGAGAGTCGCCGGCCAGCGCTCCGACGGGTGGAGAAGGTGGCGGCAGCGGTGGCGGCGCCAAGGAAGGCTGGAGTTGAGTCCCCGCGACGGGAGACAAAGAGAAAAAAATGTGGGACCCACGGGAGTAGGGGGTATCCTGATCTAGGGGGTTCAAGCTAAAATTTGAGGTCTCATTAAGGGGCCCCATTAAAATTGATTTTTGTGTCAAAACCCTTAGAATTTAGGGTAGGGGCTCAAATGGGGGTGGATTGGAGTTGCTTTTAGAAACACCTTCGGACATAATTTTCTATCGTTTGTCTTGATGCGGCTGCTGTTGGAGGTATCCAAGAAGCTCCGGCGACATCCTCTGGCGCATGATTTGTCCCTATTCTTCCTCTTTGTATTTGTGTTCCTTGGCCGACCAGTGCATGGTCTGGTTAATACGGTTTATGGGTAACTAGTAGCAGGGCGCGCGCTTTCGCGCGCCCATGCATGCACAAACGGGTGGGAGACAGAAAATCTGAATATTTCGTGCAACACATAGAACAAAACCAATAATTATTCGTTAGGTGATTTGATCCTGAGGATCCTCACTATGATGCCGGACCTATTACTGACACAGATAGATATGCATCTTTAGTAGATTGCTGAACAAAATAGTTTATAAGATGCTGAGAGATCTGCTACGTGGTCTAGATTGACGGTTACATAAAATCGGAAGTAGCAGAACGTAGTACGATGATAAGATGTTGAGAGCCCTGTTAGATTGTCCAGAGCGAGTATTACATAGAAGCGAAGGGTTCAAATAAGGGTGCTTTCTTCTGTTCTCGTCCTTTAAGTGTAGCAAAAACTTGCAGATAACAGCGTTGGTGTTGCAACGACCTGGTGTGAGCAAAGTGAAACATATTAAGTAGATACGATCGAAAAGAGATCTTTATACTGAATGTGTTCTGCACATGTTATTTTTTGTTGTCCCTATGTGTCCTGAGTGGTGCATGTCTGTCTGTGTTAATACTAAATGGTGCATCACGCTGGTTAGCAAGGAGAACTCAAAAGAACAATTGTATGTAGCATAATTTGTCGTGAAGTGAAATGAGGAGTGTTTTGGTTGACTGAAGGAAGCCACCTATTTTCTAATTCAGTATATATAGCAAAGCAGGATAAACTATTGTAGAAGAAATGACCTGGTTTAGTTATCAAGCAATGTTACTCGCTGAAAAGCCTTTGATGGAAAGGGTCTCCCATCCCATCTGCACACACATGTAAATTTGCAGTGCACAGATTAATGGTACACAAAATGAAACATAAAAATTAGAATGGAACATTTTACCCATGGTTGTTCCTTGAACTGACCTGTATGTGCTCAAAGAGTGGTGATGCAGTCATCGACACAGACATAACAGCTGATAAATAAAGGTCCAAGACCGGCCATAAGTTTATCTCAGTAGGTTCAGAATTCTGAATCATATAATTTCTAATTCACGTTAAGGACAAAAGCCATGCAAGTATCAGTTAACCATGACCACACACTGAATAACTCAGTTAACTAATAGGTAATTTGCAGATTTCAAATGATGTAGTATAGATGAAGCATAAAGCGGACTTAACTATATACCGTTTTCACTGCATCACATTACAACCAAATAATTATCAAGTTTCAGGAAGCCTGACTTTAGTCAGTAAACTAAACACTCTTTCTTTTGGAATAAAAAATGGCACTAGCTGTGCCATTCAACCAAGAAAGGGAAAAGTGTTGAAAATACATATTACAGGTTGATTCCAAATTGCAGAGGATCCAGTAACGAATCCCCCAAGGCCAACTGTCACTTGTCTAACTACAGATTTTTTTTTTCTTTTGTTCTGTGTGACAGGTGGCTAGTTGCTCTTTTTTAGTCACCAGATGCATTGTATTATACTACTACTTTTCCTCAAACCTTTTTGTAGGGAAAAAAGGTGTAAGATCAGAGCTCCTACATTGATTTGCTCCTATGCAGAGCCGTTGGCTGCTGCATTGGTGTCTACAGCTTATCCATAGCAAGTGTCAGCTGCAACTGACAGAGCAGTGCATCTATTAATTTGTGGTTTTGAATGTACAGATGATCGTTTAATCATTTGAAAGAGACCATGTCATGGTATAGAGTAACAAATCACCATATTTTGTACTGTATATTTTTGCTTAGTAATATTTAACAACTGGACTTACAGGAGTAAGGAAGTATCTCTGCGAGAATGTCTGAGCAAGTACAGAATGCTCTCAACACAGCAGCATATGCCGATCGCTTCAAGGAGTAAATCTTAAAATGCAGTATCTGCAGCATTTGGCTTTACACATGCAACTTGTACAGAATCCTCTGAAGCTTCAGTATTATGAAACCAACACTGCAACATGCACCCTTCAATATGAATTAATATATAGTGTTTGATGACTGACAAGCATTGAGATGACTTAGGAGAAACTGGGTGTTGGTCTCAAGGCCACTTGGGACATCGTTGGGCCCGACATCGTGCGGTTCTTCGGGGCTCTGTGGGACATGGATTTCAGAAACTTCAACAACCTCAATGAGGCCCTGCTCATCCTGCTGCACAAGACCCAGTCCCCTTCAGGGCTCAAGGACTACAGGCCCATAAGCCTTGTGCACTCCATCGGAAATTCTTCGCTAAAGGCCTAGCACTGAGGATTGCGCCGCGGATGTCTGAGATCGTGCAGCCGAATGAAAGGTCCTAATGGCTAGAGGGGGGTTGAATAGCCTATTAAAATTTCCTTCAAGACACTAGAGCAACCGGTTAGTATTTAAAACGGAAGCGTAACAAAGCGGTGCTACAAGTGTAACTATGGAAGCCCCTATGCAATCAACACTAGGCAAAGATTATGGTCTCTAATCACACACTCAAGCTACCTATGTCAATCCTAGGTGGACAAGATATGCTAACAAGTCTAACACTAGAGGCTACACAAAATGATCCACTAATCAACCTAAGCAAACTACACAAGGTAAACTAGCAAAGTAATGCAAAGGTGAGCTAGAATACAATACCACCGTGGAGAGTAGAGGATGTAGCCAATCACCGTGAACAATAAGAAATCTCCAACGAGCTCAAACAATTGACACGATGATTTTTACCGAGGTTCACGTGTTTGCCGACACGCTACTCCTCGTTGTGGCGATGCACCCACTTGGTGTTCCACAAGCTTAATGGCCGGTGCCAAATCTCATGGTGGGAGCTCAATGAAACAATCACAAGAGGGGATCCACAAGCCACGAGCAATCCACTAGTGATGCCTTTCGCGAATCTCCCGTGGGGTAAGGCTCAACCCCTCACAAGTCCACCGGTGTGGCCTCGAACAAGCTCCAATCGAGCTCAACACCGCCTCAACCTCCAAGCCGCTAGGGAACCAAGCAAATTCCCAAGAGAAACGAAATCCCGCAGCTCCTCCAAGGATGAAGTGCCTCTAGATGCAATCAATGCAATGCACTTCAATCTCTCTCAATCTCACCTAAGAATCGAAGTTAGGGTCAAGAGATGAGTGGAGTGGAGTATCTCAAGCTCACAAGGTTGTTAGAGTGTTCAAATGTGCAAGAGAGACTCAAAAGAACCGGCCACACACATATATATAGAGCCCACCACGAAATAGAGCCATTGCTCTTCAAACTGCACTTTGGCGTGTTGACCGGACACACCGGTCGCCTCGACCGGATGCGCCGGTCGGTGGCCGGACGCACGCGCTAAGCGTCGGCCGAGCTTCCGGTCGAAACGATAAGCGCCCGGCCCCAAACCACCGACAAGCCGAAGCATGCGTCCGGCCGCAGCTTTCGGTCGGTGGCCGGACGACGCACCGTCGGCCAAAGTGCCGATTCGCACCCGGAATCAACCGGACTCAGCCGACGGGACGCTCCGGTGATAACGCCAACATCCGGTCAGCGTCCGGTCGCTGGTTCCTGCGAAATTCGCCGTCTTATTGTCGCCTTTGCTTCAACCATGCTTCGCCTCTTGCCATAAGTTGCCAACACGTCGAGGATGATCTCAATATCATGTATGTTAGCATTTCGCAATCGAATTGGCAAGAACGAAGTTGGTGCTCTCAATCCTAAATGCAATATGCAAGTCAATATGGACCTAGAGGCACTTTCTCATTGGATTAGCCGTGGCATTCCCTCTTGATAGTCGGCCATCTATCCTAAACATGATCACACTCTCCATAGTGTCTTGATCAATCGAAAGAAAACCCTATCAAGTTATACCTTTGCCTTGATCACCGGGTCCTTTCCATTCCGACATTCAAGCTCGATGATCCATCATCAACGTCCATGTTCATGATCATCATGCTCCACGTCATCCATGCAATCCTATCTCTTAAGTCACACTTAGAGCAAAGGGATTAGCATAACAAGGTGTCATCAATTTCCAAAACCAAACATGAGATTTCACCAAACTAGTCCGCCTTTATCCGCGGCGGGAGGATACATGAAAACTTCCACACGGTGCAACTGGCCTGGTTGGTGGCTCCATGCTCGGCGGACCCCCATCTTTTGCTGCTCAAGGTGGACCTCGCTAAGGCCTTTGACACCGTGTCCTGGGCCTTCTTGCTGGAGGTCCTAGAGCTCTTGGGGTTTCCTCTACGCTGCCGTGACTGGATCTCCGCCCTCCTTTCCACGGCGACGACCAAGGTCCTTGTCAACGGCCGGCTGGGTCGGCGCATCTACCATGCCAGAGGGCTCCGTCAGGGCGACCCCCTATCGCCACTGCTATTTGCCATCGTCATGGAGGTGCTAAACTCCCTTCTCGAGAGGCCGACCGACGGGGACAACTCACCCCACTCCCCGCAACGCTATCAAGCACGGGCTCGATGTACGCTGACGACCTCGTCATCTTCCTCGCCCCGCGCGCTCTGGACTTCGGCTGTGTGCGCCGCATCCTGGACGCCTTTGCGGGGGCCTCTGAACTGCACACCAACCTCGACAAGTGCTCCATTACGCCCATACGCTGCTCCGATGCGACCGTCGCCGAGGTGTTGCAGGTGTTCCCCTATCGCGCAGTGCCGTTCCCGGTCACCTACCTGGGAGCACCACTGTCGGTCACCAAGCTGCAGCGCGCCCAGGAGCAAGTCATCGTCGACAAGGTGGCCGCCAGGATCCCCACCTAGAAGGGGGTGGTCTAATGAACACCATGGGCCGTTGTACCTTGGCCAGTCAACTTTGTCGGCTATACCCGTGCATGTCTCCATCTGCTGCGCAATTTGTCGCCATGGGCGATCAAGGGAGATTGACGACATCGCCGGGCTTTCCTTTGGGCGGGCGCGGCGAGGTCACCGCCGGAAAATGCGAGGGTCGCCGGAGGACTGCTTGCTTGCCGAAGCCCCTCGGCGGCCTTGGCCTACGGACCTCCGACTACACGTCTTTGCTCTACGATTACGCTGGGAGTGGATGAGGAGGACCGACCCGGATGCCGCCTGGGCTGGGCTACCTTCGAAGGTCAAGCGAGAGGTGGACGCCACGTTCGGGGCCTCCGTCAAGGTGCGGTGGGGATGGATGCAATGCCCGTTCGGGACGTATAGCTGGCTGCCTTTGAGGGCAATTTGCACCTTCGCGCCCAACCTTTTCCGTGCCGTCGGTCCGCGACGCAGAAACGCACGCCAGCCCACGCCCGGCCGGCCGTTGGGTGAGGGACATCACTTGTCCCACGACGGCGGCAGTCCTTGTGGAGTACGCCGCACTGTGGGAAATGCTGCTCGACATCGAGCTACGAGGAACGGGCGTACACGATCAGTTTATATGGCGCTGGACCGCGGGAGGCACCTACTCCACCTCCTCTGCGTATGCGAGCTTCTTCATCGGTGCGACAGCCTTGGCGGGCGCGAAGGAGGTCTGGGCGGCATGTACCCCGCCGAAGGTGAAATTCTTCTTTTGGATGGCTCTGCACGAGAGGTTGTGGACGGCGGACCGGAGGCGGCGACATGGTCTACAAGCGGACGCGGACTGCGCGCTTTGCGACCAGGGAGACGAGACTCAGGACTACCTCCTCAGCGCATGTGTCTTCACCAGGGAGATCTGGGTCCGCACCCTCGCGGTGGTGGGAATGCAACACCTAGCCCCCGGCGGTGCGTCGTCTCTCCCAGATTGGTGGCTCGGTCAAGGCAGCAGGTTCCCGCGCCATTTCGTTCGGCTACAACTCTCTTGTCCTTCTCATCGGTTGGGTCGTCTGGAAAGAGCGCAACCGAAGGACGTTCGACGACGTGTGTCGATCTTTGCTGCAGGTCTGCGACGACATCAAGACCGAGGGTAAGGAGTGGCTGTCCGCTGGATACAGCAAGCTCTCGCCGTTCCTAGCGCTTCTTCCGTAGCGTGCTGTGCTTTACTTGTCGCAAAATTAGTATCCCTCTTAGCCACAACACTCTAAGCGCCACCGTTGCAGCCGGTGCCTTGTGTAAGTGTTCTTGCCTGTCATGCTCTTGGGCATCTCGCCATGGAACTTGACAGGCCGTATATCGAACTCCATTTTCCCTTAAAGCAACACACGCATAGGCGTGATTTCAAAAAAAAAAAAAAAGTCTAGTACCCAGGCGTCTGCAGATTGGCTTGAGTCGAGAGGTCATGTACATCACTGTCCAATGGAGTTCCCATCCATGCAGCACAGATACCACGGGGTCGCACGCAGGGCACGATAGACCGTCGTCAACACAATTTTTCCCTTCCTTTTGGGCTGCACGTAAACACATTGTTTTTTTAGTTTTGTTTTTTTTGCTAAAAATGTATATTTTTTGAACTGACTACCCTTAGTAAATACTATATTCTATTTGCAAATGGATGAAGTTATTTTCTATTTTAGTTGGTTTTGATATTTTTGCATTAAATTGGTCAAAATTTTTATTATTTGTGTCATGTTAAAATTGCACATCGCTTGTATTATATACTCAGTTTAAAAAATGTAAAGTGTCCATCACATAAAGTTTTGTGTGTGTATACATACATGTAGAGTTTCATGTATGTTGGACACATTCCTGGCACATACAAGTGTTTCGTGTCACAAGTACTTCACGAGGCTAGGGTGAGTGACGATGTGTAGGGCTCAGGCGATGGGGGATGGGAAGTGGCGAGCTGGGGCTAGGTGTGGGGGAATTCCCCCCGGTACCCCCGGCTCATGACGTGGAGTGTGGATCAAGGCATCAGACCCCGCATCCCACACAGCATCCGGAGGATATCCTAAAGACGACGATCTAATAGGATAGACTCCGATCCCGAGAATCATGTAATAGATTACATTCTACTTATTGCAATGGTGTGTTATTTGTGCCATATTTGAGGCCTAATTTGAGTATTGTTGATGTATATTTGGTCTATCCCCTATTACAGTGTGTGCTAGGTATTAGGCATGATCTTAGTTTTGTTAATTACGCATGTCGCATTTGTGTGGTTCTCCATCAGTTATTGTTAGAGCATCTCTAACAGTACCCTAAACCATCTCCCAATCCTGTTTTTTTTTGAGAAAAGGAGAAAAACTCTCCTTTAACAATACCAAATACCATGTCCCAATCTTTAGGCAACTCCAAAACACCGGCAAGGAATGCGTATATCTCCGCGCTCGATACGCGCTCCTATCCTCGTCCCAAGAAGGTTTCGCGCGGGAGAGAAGTTTCACGGAACTTCCTTGGCGTGGGTCGGTGCTAGGTTTCTGCTCGCGCCGCCGGTCTCCGTTCACCGCTTGCGCCCTCGGGGAGAGCCTCGTCTCTGCCAGAGACTCGTCGCTGTCGGGCGGCCACCACTCCACTCGCTTCCTCGTCCACCACCGTATTCGGCAAGGGCGCCGCCGCCAGGTCTTTCGGCCGCCTCCAGGTCTTCTCGCGGCCTCGCGTACTCAGCCGCCAGCTCTTCTCGCGCACTCGATCGGCCGCTAGGTCGTCTCTCGTACTCGAACATGTTCACTCGATCACTACCGATCGGCCGCCAAGCAGTGCTCATCGTCGTCGAGTAGATTAGCTAGCCTATCGATCGCTGTGGGATAGCCAAGCAGTTCATACCAGATTGTCATTCTTTTTTATTTATTTTTTGTGGTCACTACCGATCGGCCAGATTGCTGTCGGATAGGTCCAAGGGATTGCTGCAAGTACGATCATATACCTCATTTTGTTTCTACAAAACAATTATATATATTAGTATTGAGTGAACAACTGTTTATGTTTGACTATTGAGTAGCGACTTAAATTTCCTATACGGTGCATGGCTTTGATTCCTGTTCACGTGGTCATCTCAACTGAGCATGGCTTTGATCCTGTTCACGTGGTCATCTCAGCTGAGATTGGGCAGCAGTCATCAATCGGCAATGTTAGCAGGCAATGATCAGCAGCATCCAATCTGTCCGGCAGGCAGCAGTCATCAATCAGAAGGAGGCAGCAGTCATCAATCAGAAGCATCGGACGGGAGCTCAAGGAGGCACGTCGCGCGGGTCCGTCGCGCAAGGAGCTCTGCGACGGGACGGGAGATGAACGACGATCGCGCGCGGCTCTAGTCCCGACGACCGGGCCAACTAATCCCATATAAAGGATTTTAAATAAATCCGGCTTCATCTATCCAAGGATAGAATCAGGGCACTTATTACAGAGTTGCACTCATAAATTCCAGTTTGGACTGTAGAAAACAATCACACACGAAGGGAAATAAAAGGGAAAAGTTTTTGACTAAACATAGCCAATATGTCTGCGATAGCCATCCATTGGATCCGAAGAAATCAAGAGCCGCTGTTTCTAAATGTGAAGCCACAAAGGTCATTTGGTCTTGAAGATCTTCATGCCTTTATAGATTTGTCCATTGACGAAGCCAATGCGTTCCTCGGAATAGAACCTGCAAAAGAGATTTTGGTCTACATTTGTCAAAAACCACCTTGTTCCCTGGTTAACCAAATTGCCCAAAAAAAAGCTACAGCTGCAGTTAGCAATAATATATGTACTTCTTGTTGCCCAATTTAGACCAATTATGAAACATATCATATGTATTCAAAGGTGGGGCAATTTCAAAAAGTATATGAATAGAGCGCCAAAGGAATTTAGCATGGAAACAATAATAAAAGAGGTGTCACTACTACAGAATCGTTCATCACTACCGCCCGGCATCACTGTCGAAATTTAATCCACCGGCGGCGATGAACCGCACCCGGCAGTGATGAACCGTTCAGGTGTCGGAAAATCGAAACTCCACGGACTCGACCAATTCCGCAAGTGAAGACTTAGATCACCACCAGGTTGAATCGTTCCCCGGCAGGGTCTTGATGGACCACGGATCACTCGCGGGTTTGAATTAGAACCGATAGCGATTTGAAGACTGACACAGATCAACATATTGGGACAGGGGAAGCAAAATACGATGACAAGGAACAGTAAAACAAACGACAGGAACAGAAGATTAACACGCATCAGATTAACAAACGACTGATCCATTAACAAACAACACAAACCAAATTAAACTGTCATACAAACAACTGATATAATAAATTAACATAAAAGAAAGCGGCTGGCCTAATTAAGTCGCCTTCTTGGCCTTCTTGGCCGCCCGCCTGGCCTTCTTCCTAGCGGCCGACTTCCTAGCGGTGACTCCATCTCCTCGGTTTGGCGGTATCCCTCGGCGAGGGTATCGGCCAAGTACTCGATCTGGACGACGATGAAGTTGGACTTCTCCTCAAAGGGGAGATTCACCATTGGCAGGCCAACTTGGTCGGCCAGGCTGTTGAGCTTCTTGAGGGCGCCGAGGAGCCGCACGGTGAACTTCTCCGCCCGGTCGGCAGCCATGTCGATCGTCGGCGGCGTCGGCGACCCGACTTCTTGTGTAAAGGGGTAGAGAGGGGAGTGTGTTGGAGAGCGGACCGGAGACAGGGGGGTCATGTACGTATAAATAGGACTCAACCGCGGTTTCTAAGACGAGGGAACAGTAGAACGCAAATGATAGAAAATGAAGATTGACACGCATCATATTAAACCGATACAAGAAAACAGTAGAACCCAAATTAACGAAAGATAAAGAGATTGACATGCAACAGATTAACCAACAACTGATTCCTTAGCAAATTAACCACACAAACCAAATGTATTGTATCTTACACATCCACACAAATTAGAAAACAGATAAATTAACATAAAAAAGAAGAGAACCTAGGCCTCCTTCTTGGCCTTCTTGGCCGCCAGCTTGGCGGCCTTCCGGCCGCGCCTTCCGGCCTCCTCCTTCATCTCCTCCAGTTTGGCTGGTATCCCCTCGGCGAGGGTATCGGCCAGACAGTCAATAAGCAAAGTGTACAAACACATTAAGAAATAACCACCTCAAAAACACCCTTCTAGCACCTATGCCCGAGGTGGTTACAATGCTACCCGTTATGCTTACTCTAATTAAGGCGGATGGGAGACATCTGTGAAGAACCAATGTCTCTGTCCGTGTCAGCAAATGCCCGATAAGAGACGGGGCTCATCTCCCAGCCGAGGAAGCACAAGAATGCATGCTACTTGGCTCCTGCTTTCCGTCTTCTGGAGGTCCGTGCAACAATGGCGTTGCACGAGCATCACACCCTGCTTCTGTAAGCAACGTTGTAGCTTAATTTTCAAAAACACGCTTCTAGTACCTGCTGTATACACTGTCTACCCATAATAAAATGTTTATGTGGAGGGATTTCTCCCAAATAGAGGTCATATATGTGGATAGGAAAATGGGCAAATAACAGAAGGGATTAGTCGGCGCACGGTTTGCCATACATGGCTCTCTACGCGGGGCTGTTTTTATAGGCGGTGGTAGGTGGATTGAGCGGTGGTAGGTGGCAACAGTGTCTTATCACCGTGAGCGGTGGTAGGTGGCAACAGTGTCTTATCACCGTGAGCGGTAGTAGGTGGCAACGTTAACCGATCCTGTCGGGTCGCCCGGCGTTTAAACCCGGCAGTGAACCGTTAATGTAACACTACGGTGCCACTTTGCTCAACCGGCAGTGATTAACTATAGATATGGGCACGCGAGGTGAAAATTTCACAAGTCATTTGAACCCCGCGCTATTCGTTCGGCCTCGACGATATATATTGGCTGGCGCGCCGCCTGAAATTTTCCCCGGTCATTTCAACCCCGCGCCCCAGGTTCCCCACCAAAGCATCGCCGGACGAGCACCACCACCACACACGCCGCGATCGTCCGTCGCCCCCACCGGCGCCCCGCCATTCTATTCTTCTCCGACGTCCCCAACATCGCGCCGGCGTCTGCGCCCTTCCACGGTGAGAACTAATTAGCCATTTAGTTCTTCAAGATTTTGCCTATGAGAATGAGACCTAATTCGCCGTTGTTCTCGCCTCGCCTCACCCGCTTGTTCTTCCTCCACGTCGACGGGGGACCGCCCGCACCGCACCGCCGTCTGCGACCTCACGCCGTCCCGTCTAGGCCCGACGCCGTACTGCCGCGACCTCGAACTCCTCGATTCCACTAGAGCAACGCCCCGTCCGTGCCCCCTCTTCTTTCTAGGACGCCTGCGTCTTGCACCGCCGAGACAAGACAGAGCGCGCGGACCGCCTGAAGCTCGGTGAGTACGTCGGTCACTGCCTTTGAGTTGTTTGTTGAAATGCCCGTGTTGATAACTCCAACCTGCTATTCCCCTATTCTATTTAGATTTTGCTTTCAAACAGTTCAGGATCCTTGTAGAGTAGCAAATATTTTTTGGTCAATGGTGAGTGTGGGGGATCGATATTTGGGACATCCGTACATGAGCTCCCGAACCATCCCCGACGAGCAACGGGACCCGAGATCTCGGCCGTGGACGAGCTCCTCATGGGCGGGAGGGAATGCTCCTGGCTCGAGCTCGCTCCCACGAGCTCCCCGACGGAGGCCCGCCTTCCCGCCTCCCTCGAGCTCCCATTCCCTCTCACCAATGAGCTCGCACCAAGAGTCCGAAAAGATCTCATCCGGGGACCTCTCTTCGTCTTGAACGAGCTCCCTTTGGGACGAGCTCCTGGGCACGAGCCGAGCTCAGCCCGGCGCCCGCCCTCCGCCTCGAATGAGCTCTCACGAGTATAGAAGGACATGCCGAGCTCGAGCTCAGCCGACGAGCTCCTTTCTGTCTCAGACGAGCTCCTGGGTAGCACCAATTCCCGGCAACAAGGCTCGACACAACGCCGACGACGGCGCCGTGGCTACTTGTTTCCGGGGCACCGCGGCCTATGGCGAGGATATCATCGAGAACGGTAGATCCTTTCGGCGGCGCGCGGCGGTATGGCCCGCCGGATCACGCCACACACCGCGCCGGGCACTACGGACAACCGCTACCGGACAAAGATGACCTCGGCAATGGAGGCCCCGGCTCCCCGTCGAGCTCTCCCGTCCACACGTTTTCTGCGACGCCAAGTACACATTTATGGCGGCGGCGCGCCGCAGGTCCGACCGGGACAGCCGGCGCGCGTGCTCGATGGACGGAGGGGCGCATGGATGATAGCGGCGGCGCTTTGAGCTCACTTGTTCCCTCCGCCGCCGACCGACGAGCTCCGAGCTCGGCGGTCGCACGCACTGGGACATCGGAAAATGGAGCCGCCCCTACACGGCTCTACGACGACTGCGGATAGGCCATGGCGCGGGCGGCGGTGGCGGCCACAAAGACGGGAGGTCGGCGTGCCCAACCGAACGGTCCCATTTCCTCTTCTACCCCCCAAATTTGTATCTCTTCTCCTCTTAAGTCCCTCCCTCGATGGCTACCCGTACATCTCCCTTGCGGCTATAAAAGGAGGCCCGGCCATTAGAGAAGGGCAAGTTCTCGACTCACAAGCATTCTAGCTTCTAACACTCCGATCACCCACTTTCACAGAGACCAGGGGAGCTCATCTCCCCTCGCCCGCTTGTATTCGCCCCGATACGAGCTTTGAGCTCGAATAGTGGCCTCACCGGACTAGGGGAGCGATTTGCCCCGAACCGCATATAAATTTCGTGTCATTATCTCTAGAGCTAGGCCATTGGAGAACGCATTAGCCAGACATTACTGTGACGGTGGTATTAGACCACGACAGTTGGCGCGCCAGGTAGGGGCAGCGCTAGTGAGACGTTTCTCCACTCCGATGGCTTCTTCCACTCCGCCGACGGCCGCAGCGCCGGCGATGCGCCTGGCACGATCGACTTCTCCGGCACCGAGCCAGAGCAGTCCATCACCGGAGCCGTCTTCACCCGCCCGATGCGGCGTGAGGACATCCCCAGCCGCCTCCGGAGCGCCACCGACTCCGTCCTGACGAGCATGGGACGGAACTCCACCTCCGCGCCGGTCAGCCCCATCCGCGCCGCCGCGGACCGCTTCTTCGACCTCATCAAGGACCTGCTTCCTGACATCCTGGGACGCGAGCCTACGCAGGCCCTGTTCCGCGATGTGACCTTCTCCACCGCCAATGTCGTCCTACAGCTCGCCGGGCGAAGAGGTGCCTTTTGGCCGACGAGTTCACGGCGGCCTACGCCAGATGTACCCCGATGGCAGCCAGGCTTCCCACTCTTTGGGCGACGAGCCCCGGCAGCCGTCCACGAGCTCGAGCTCGCCCTCGATGGGATGAGCCTCATGGATTGTGACCCCAGCGCGCCAAGTGCTACATGTGTCACACCCCGAGGGTGCGGTAGAGGAAGTCCACTCGAGCGACGCCTCCCAACACACGCCGCGAGACTCACGCCCGCAAGCGCCAAGGAAAGCCACCCGTTGACCGCGGCTAAGGCCCGGCTGGAAGAGCTCGAGGAGCTCGAACGCCGCAGCAGCCCAAGAGCCGCGAAACCCTCCTCGCCGCCGAGCAGGGAGGAAGACAAGAATCACGAGCACGCAGCTCGGGCCGCGAGGTCCATGATCGCATCAACCGATTTTAGGGCCCGGAATAACTCCCGCCGGTGTTCGAGAGCATCCTGAACCGGGCGGCGGGCCGCCGCTTCCTACGCCGTTGCCCGGCCCGAGGGACCCGAGGCACGCAGGCCCACGAGCAGCTCAAGAGACTCGGGCGGAGGCGGCGGTCCAGCAGAAAGCAAGCTCGCGTCTCACCGACGACCGCTGGAGGAGCACGAGGCTTCCTCCCACCCCGAGGTCCCACGACGACGACGAAGTCGGGCGAGAACCGCGACGCCCGACACCATCAACGCCCGGCGAAAAGCGGAGGCTCGAGCCGAAGAACGCCCCCAGACGACGACAAGTACCACCGCGACGACCATGAAAAGCGCCCCTCGCAGTTTACAAAGAAGCGACGCGGTGGCCGCCACGACAACAAGAAGACAAGAGCCGCAGCCCCACGCCGGTGCGCCGCCCGCGGAGCCCGCCGCCCAAACAGGGCCGCCGGCCCTCGAGCTCGAGCTCGAGGAGGCCAAAAGCCTTCGGCTCATGCATCCATGACGCTCCGTTCCCCTCCGCTTCCGAGCTCCGACCTCGGTGCAGAAGTACAACGGGAGACCGACCCCCGCCACGTGGCTCGACGACTACCGCCTTGGCTGTCAGGCCGGGAGGTGCCGACAGCCGACTATTTTCATCATCCGCAACCTCCCGCTCTACCTTGCAGATTCGGCGCGATCATGGCTCGAGCACCTCCCCGAGGGCACCATCCGCAACCGGGAGGACCCCGCGCGACGCCTTCGCTCGGCAACTTCCAGGCACCTACGCCCGCCAAGCACGACGTGGGACCTGCGAGGCTGCAAGCGTAAGAAGGGGGAGAGCCCCGCGCGACTACATCGCGCTCCAAGCTCAGAACAACCCTCCGGAGGCCTCCGACTCCGAGATCATCACCGCCTTCACCTTCGGCACTACCTCGCGAGACCCGATCCACAAGCTCGGCGTCGAGAAGCCCCGAACCATGAAGGAGCTCCTCGACGACCGCCACGCGTCACGCCGAGGGAGAGGACGCCGTCTCCGCTGTCACGGGTAAGGGCAAGACGAAGGGCGACGACGAGGAAGCCGGGGGATCGAACTCCCGCAGAAGGAAGAACAAGAAGAACAAGCGCCCCGCGACGACAACGACGACGACTTCAGAGCCGTTGCGGACAAGCGCAAGGCCGGCGGGCAAGGGTGGCATGCCCTTCATCCCCAAAGAGCACTTCGACAAGATGCTCGAGGAGCCATGCCCGCACCATGAGGGGCCGATCAAGCACAAGATGAAGGACTGCCGTCTCATGAAGAAGCACGTGATGGGCACGCTGCGTGGTGGCGACAAGGGCGACGACGACAAGGACGCGAGGCGGCTCCCGACGAGTTCGACCGACATCTACATCGAGGACGGTGCCGCTTAACGCCGTCTTCGGCGGGGCCACCGGCCACGAGTCCAAGCGCCGACAAGCTCACGTGCCGCGAGGTCCTCTTCACCGAGCCGGCTACCCCGAGTACCTCAAGTGGTCGAGCTCGGTGATCACCTTCGACAAGGCCGATCATCCTCGACACATCCCGTACCAGTGAAGGTACCCGCCGTCGTCGATCCCATCATCGGCACCATGCGCCTCGGGAAGGTGTTGATGGATGGCGGCGCGGGCCTCAGCCTCCTCTACATCCACGCGCTCCAAGCCCTTGGCATCCCAAGGCACGCCTCTCGCCCGTCGCCGGAGCCGATCCACGGGTGGTGCCGTGGAAGCAGATGCTCCCGCTCGGGACGGATTGACCTCCCGTCACCTTCGGCACCCGGACAACTTCCGCAAGGAGGTCTCACGTTCGAGGTGCTCCCGTTCAAGAACGCCTACCACGCCCTGTTGGGACGGCCGTGCTATGCGCGGTTCATGGCCGTCCCCAACTACACCTACCTCAAGCTCAAGATCCCCTGGCCCGAGGGGGTCATCACCATCGACTCCACCTTCGAGCACGCATTCGTCCAGGGAGGCCGCCCAAGACGCCGACGCCGCTGCCGAAATCGAGCGTGATGCGCCCCAGATGGCTGGGCCAGCGCCGAAGACTCTCCCGAGCTCAAAAAGAAGGCAAGCACGAGCTCAACCATCGAGCCCTGCAGGCAAGCACGAGCTCGTCCGCCGAGCTCGAGAAGGTAACGGCCACGCTCGAGCCCGAAAAAGGACGCCAAGGAGGTCATGGTCGACAAGGATGGGCGCACCTCTCCTGTGGGTGCCGAGCTCACCCCAAATAGGAAAGCGAGCTCGTCGACTTCCTCCACGCGAACCTCGATGTATTCGCGTGGAGGGCCTCGGATATGCCGGGCATACCGAGGGAAGTCGCCGAGCACTCCTTGAACATCAAACCCGGCTCTCGGCCGGTGAAGCAGAGGCTGAGACGTTTCGACGACGATCGACGCCAGGCAATCGCCGAGGAGATAGATAAGCTCTTAGCCGCCAGGTTCATCAAGGAGGTGTATCATCCCGAGTGGATAGCCAACCCTGTACTAGTTAAGAAGAAGAATGGGAAATGGAGAATGTGTGTTGATTACACGGGTCTCAACAAGGCATGCCCAAAGGATCCGTTTCCTTTGCCGCGCATTGACCAAATTGTTGACTCCACCTCCGGTGTGAAACGCTCTGGTTTTCTCGACGCCTACTCCGGCTACCACCAGATCGCGATGAACGAGCTTGATCAGCTTGCTACCTCCTTCATCACTCCGTTTGGCGCATTCTTTGCGTAACAATGCCCCTTCGGTTTGAAAAACGCCGGTGCCACCTTCAGGAGGTGCATGCAAAAAGTCTTCAAAGAGCTCCTCGGAAAGCTCGTTGAAGCATACGTCGATGACATCGTTGTCAAGACGAAGCGCTCGAAAGAGCTCATCCCTGACCTCGAAAAGGTCTTTGCTAAGCTCCGAGAGTTCGGAGTCAAGCTCAATCCCGAGAAGTGTGTCTTCGGGGTCCCTCAAGGGAAGCTGCTTGGCTTCATCATTTCCAAACGTGGCATCGAGGCCAATCCCGAGAAAATCGCCGCCATAACGAATATGGGGCTGATCAAAAACGTCAAGTGCGTGCAATGGCTCACGGGATGCCTAGCCGCGTTAAGTCGTTTCATAGCCCGACTCGGGGAACGGAGCCTCCCACTCTACAAGTTGTCAAGAAGTCGAGCGCTTTTACGGGACCGATGAAGCTCGGCAGGCTCTCGACTCGCCGAAGCAACTCCTTGCTAATCCACCCGTACTCATCGCTCCCACACCCAACGAACCGATCCTCCTTTACATCTCGGCCACCTCGAAGGTGGTGAGCACCGCGCTCATCGTTGTGAGGGAGGAGGAAGGGCATGCGCTAAAGGTGCCGGCCCGGTGTACTTCGTCATGGAAGTCCTCACCGACACCAAGACCCGCTACACACAGCTCGAAAAGCTCGTGTACGCTGGGCCGCTGATCACCCGGCGCAAGCTCGGGCATTACCGACTCCCATCCGGTCAAGGTCGTCTCCAAATTCCCCTTAGCGAGGTCATCCGTAGCCCTCGAGGCTACGGGCCGCATGGCCAAGTGGGCTATTGAGCTCATGGGACCCGACATCACCTACGCCCCCGTGAGACGCCATAAAATCCCAGTGCTCTAGCAGACTTCATCGCGGAATGGACCGAGGTCGAGCAGCCGCCCAGGCCCGACGGCATCGAATACTGGACGCTGTACTTCGACGGATCCGTAAAGAAGTACGGCGCCGGCGGTCGGGCTCGTCTTCATCTCTCCAAACAGGGTGCGCATGAAGTACTCCATCCGCCTACACTTTCCCCGTCCAACAACGTGGGCCGAGTACGAGGCTCGTGAACGGCTCCGCAGATCGCTCGGCGAAGCCGGCGTCCGCACCTCGAGGTCCGGGCGACTCCTGAACTCGCAAGAACCAAGTCATGAAGGAAGTCGATTGCGTCAACCCGAAGATGATCGCCTACCACCAGAAGGTCCGAGAGCTCGAGGAGCATTTCCACGGGCTCGAGGTCAACCACATTCACCGCCACCTCAACAACGACGCGGATATTCTCGCCAAGCCGGCGTATCGACCTCCCCGGCCGGTCCCGCCAGCGTCTTCATGCACGAGCAACGCAAGCCATCGATATGACTCAAGGGGGACCCTGCGACGACAGACGCGAACTCGACCGCCGACGCCCCGAGCTCGGACCCTATGGAGGTAGACGCTCTCGCAAGCCCGAGCTCCCCCAACGCGAAGGCTTGTCTAGCCACGAGCTCACACCCAACTGGCTCGGGGGTCGGCTCGGGGGCTGGATCGAGCTCGATCGCGACGGCTCCGAGGCCCGACTGGCGGATCCCACTGCTTCAGTGGTTCAAGGAAGGCAAGCTCCCCCCAAGGCAAGAGGAATCCAGGCGCCTGGCGCGAAGGGCCAAGTCGTTCGTCCTTGTCGGGCAAGAGCTCTACCGGGCGCTGAGCCTGGCAAGGCCTCCTCCAGCTGCATCACCTGCGAGCAAGGGGAGAAGCTCATCGAGGAGATCCACTCCGGCGAATGCGGCCACCATGCGGCGCCGCGAGCTCTCGTTGGGAAGTCGTTCCGGCAGGGTTTTTACTGGCCAACCGCCGTTGCGGACGCCATCCGAATCGTCCGACGCTGCGAAGGATGCCAGTTCTTCGCCAGCCCACACACACCGCCCCGGCTCCATCCCTCCAGACGATCCCGCTCACCGGCGTTCGCGATGCAGGGGCCTCGACATGGTGGGACCTTTCAAGAAGACGGCCGGGGGCTACACGCACCTCCTCGTCGCCATCGACAAGTTCTCAAAGTGGATCGAGGTTATGCCCATCGCGCGGTGCCGAGCTGAGGAAACCGTCAAGTTCTTCACCGGCATCATCCACCGCTTCGGGGTCCCGAACTCCATCATCACCGACAACGGCACGAACTTCGTGGGAGAGGTCTTCATCGACTGGTGCAGCGATCACGGCATCCGCGTCGACACATCCTCAGTCAGTCACCCGAGGACCAACGGCCAGGTAGAAAGAGCTAACGGCATGATCCTGCAGGGCGTGAAGTCTCGCATTTTCAAGAGGCTCAAAAAATACGCCCGCCGGTGGCTCGCCGAGCTCCCGTCGGTCGTATGGAGTCTCCGCACAACGCCGAGCAGGGCCACGGGACGGACGCCGTTCTTCCTCGTCTTCGGATCCGAGGCTGTGCTCCCCACCGACCTAGAGTACGGTTCGCCCCGCGTCCAAGCCTTCAACGAGCACAATAATCAAGCGCTGCTCGAAGACGCCGCCGATCAGCTCGACGAAGCTTGGGACATCGCCCTCATCCACTCCGCCAAGTACCTGCAGTCCATGAGGCGCTACCACGACCGCCACGTCAGAGGGCGAGCTTTCAGCGTCGGCGACTACGTCTTGCGACGAGTCCAGAGCTCGAAAGACAAGCACAAGCTCTCGGCGCCGTGGGAAGGGCCCTTCACCATCGCTCAAGTGCTGAGACCGGGCACGTACAAGCTCAAGGACCATCAAGGCCGAGTCCTCACCAACGCATGGAACATCGAACAGCTACGTCGCTTCTACCCCTAAATGTATTTCGAAATGTTGTAGCTACAAGAGCTCAATAAAAGCACAAATTCGATGCAAAAATATGTGCGAGCATTCCGAATTTTTTCCTTAAGCACATCTGAGCAATGACTGGCCTCCGCCCCGGCGAAGACCCGCCCTTGCTCGGGGGCTACAAGGAGCGGGGTGCACACCCCGCGTTTTTAACGCACCGATTTTTTCGCAAAACTTACAAGTTCAGAGCTCAGCGACGAGCTCAAACTTGCGAACTTACACGTCTTCCTCTTAGCTCAGACAATGTTCCAAAACGACTAAGTCACGGGCTCATGACTATAGAGCTTGGCGCGACTGCCTAACGACCTCCCGCGCCCCTGCGGCCAGCGAGGAATGGCCCGCCATCCAGCTCTCGAATCATGAGCTCACCAAAAAGTAGAGAAAGAGAACACGATATAAGAGGAAAGACGCCTTCCGTTAACACATGAGTTGCCATAAGTTTTTACAATTTGCCTCGACTATGAGGACTTAATGAGCTTGCAACTAAAAGAGGCCGAGCCTCGAGCTCCTATCCTTGCGCAGGCGGGTCTTGATCCATCGGCCTGAGGCGGGGACGCCCTGCGCAGCCTCCCTCCTCCCGGCGGGCTCTTCGACCGCCCCACCGGCAGGGGCTCGAACACCTCAAGCTCCTCGGCGGCAAGCTTGAAGAGTTTCGGCAGACACTCCGCTGATGGCGACCTCAGAAGCAGCGACCTTCCGATTGGTGTCGGCATCATCAACACCCGGCGCCCACCACGCCTTCACGATGTCGACCTTGAATTTGGGGTAGTGGGTGAAGACGACGCCGATGGCCTTGTGCACCACGCGGCCCGCGTCCTCCGTCATTTTACGCTGGATCGCCGACACCCGCTTGGCTGGATCCTCCCGTCTTCCACCCCGAGGACATCGCAGACGCCCCTCGACCGGGCGGACACAAGGCCCTCGTGGGCGCTTCGAGCTCCGGCCTCCTCCACGGCCTTAGCGGCACACTCTTGGAAGCTCCCGAGCTCTTTCCTCGCGCCGACGAGGTCACTGGTGCGCTGCTTCAGGTCCGCCTCCTTCTCCTGCAGCGCGAGCTGCGTGTGCTTGTGGAGGCTTCGGAGGCGGCGAGCTCCCGACTGGGCGTCCCGGCCTCCCCGTCGCCTTGAGAGATTTTGCTTCTCACCGCAAACAAAGGCAACAGATTAGACACGAGCCACAAGGCCTTTTGATGCAAAAGAAGAAGCAGCCGCCCCGCCTACTCCACAGCTGTCGTAGAGCTCTTGCTCGTTGTACCAGAGCTCATTATTCTCGGCTTCAAACCGAACCCGCTCCGCCTCCGAGGCGGAGATTGCACCATAATCCGGCTTCGCGGCCGAGGTGAAGTCCCGCCGACGAGGACGGTCAGCCTCGAACGCCAAACAAGCAAGACAAGAAAGACAAGGGCGTGAGCGCTCACCCTCGGCTCGCGTCACGGTGGCGGCGTTGCTCCGCAAGCTCGTCTGTCCTTCCTCGAAATTTCGCGCCGGCTCAAGCGCATGCCGAGCCGAGCTCCTGTTGTCGAGCCTGCATTTGCAGGGAGTCGAGCTCCTCCCGCATCTTCTGCGCTGCCGCTATGAGCGAGCCTCGACCTCCTCCTCCCGCCAGGTCGCCCCCGCAGTCACGCGGCCTCCACCCCCGCTGGGGCCTCCTGGGCAGCCCGCTCCTCCGCTCCACGAATGAGGTCGACCGCCTCCTCCGCTTGGCCTCCAGGAACCGATGCTGGAGCTGCGCAGAGCCAAGCTCGTCGCACATCTCCGCGCAAGCGTCATCGCCCGTCCGACGAAACCGGGCCCGGCCCTCGGGGAGGCTCTTTGTCGCGGTTGAAACCCCACGATGGCCTCCCTTATGCCCCCCGCAAGCCGCAAACGGTTAAACAAGAAAGAAGACACGAAACGAAGCCCCGACTGCCCTAACGACGACAAAACCTCGGAAAGGCGGCGGCGCACTCTCGCCGGCTCCCGATGGTCGACGACTCCGCCTCCCCACAACGGCGATACGGCGGCAACCCTTCGAGCATAGGCCTGGGACAACGATGTCCGCGCCCTCTGGAGGGAACACTCGTCGCGCGGGCAAGACGGATACCTTGGCCCCGTCGACTCGATCGCGCCACTAGCAGTCGAACTGGCACCCTCGACGCTGGGCAAATGACGCTCAGGGGTGGTGGCGCCCTTCAACGGCCTCGCTCTTCCAAGCCCCCATCGCCGGCCCCGCACCGGTCCTTTCCCGTCGCGCCGGCGTCCCGTCGTCTGGAGATCTCGACGACCTCCTCGGGCCCGAGGTTGGGCCCCGACCTCGCGCGGGGTCTCCGACGCGCCCCCTAAGGGCCAGGTCCTCCTCCAGAACTCGCCTTCTCCATCTCCCGTCGCGCCGACGAGCTCCCTAGCAGCTCGAGTACCAGACGCCCCCGAGGCCGTCTCCTGGAAGCCCTCGATCGAGCTCAGCACGGTCCTCAACGCCCTGGCCCACGGGGACGGCCGACATCGAGGAGGAGTCTAGAGCACGAGGGCCCCGAAACCAGCCGAGGCGCCTGGTCGACAATGCCCACTTGAAGGGGGAACAGCGTCATCATCTTCGAGCCTGTCCCCGCGCCGCCGTCACCGTCCCTCTTTCCCGACGCCGAGGCTCGTCACCACTGCCTCTCGAGCTCGCCAGCGCCGTGATCGAACCCATCGGCGCCGAGCTCATGGTCAACGGCGCCATCGAGCTCGTCATCTCCAAGCCCGAGCCCGTCCCAGCCGAGCTCGGCACCTCCGTCTTCAAGCGCTTGTCAGGGTACGCCGTCGCCGCCCTAAGCACAGCCAGAAGTCAGCACCTGTGATCAATCACTACAGCCAACGATGACACGAAAAGCGGAGAGCTTACCTGATGGCCACCCTCTTGTCTCTTCTTCTTCTCGCGCCCTCGGCTGGCTCCTGAGCGCCCCGAGACGCCCGACCGGCACCCGACACTGCGTGGCAGGGCGAGGCGGGGGGGCAGGCCGAGGCTGCGGGGCGACCGGGCGCCGCCACGCCCAAGGCTACCACCAGTTGAGGCGAGGCGGGCCCCGACGAGATCCCGACCTCGCCCGTCGAGAGCGCCGCCGACGCCGAAGGCTCACCCCGCGGCTCGACGCCGGCTCCATCTCCTCGACGGCCCCGCCGCCGCCTAGATTCACCCAGCCTCCTCGCACCAGGGACAGGGGCCTGCTGAACGCCGGCAGGAGCTTGCCCCGCCTCTGTGGGAAGAGGAGGTTGGGAACCGAAGGGGCGCACCACGCCGACCTATAGCAGCCTCGAGCTCGTTAGGAGGGCCCTCGAGACAGCCAGAGAACGAGCCAAGACAGAGACGAGACGAGCACTTACTAGCAATGAG
This sequence comes from Hyparrhenia diplandra, assembly GCA_015847255.1. NCBI lineage: Eukaryota > Viridiplantae > Streptophyta > Magnoliopsida > Poales > Poaceae > Hyparrhenia > Hyparrhenia diplandra. The sequence continues at coordinate 451,519 of JADLZK010011466.1, forward strand.
TGTCTTTGAATCGGGGAGGAGTCTGGGAGCTCCCGCGCCCACTACTCCCGTCCCCCCACACCGCTTCATCCAAAATTCCACCTGGTCGACGGTGAGACCAGGGCGTTCGCCGTCCCCACGAACGGCGCCTTCTCCTTCTCCATCTCCCACATTCGGAGAACTCGACGCTGGAGGGGCACCACCGCCTTGCCGAGCCAAGCTTCGATGATATGGTTCACCGTCAGCCCGGCGTCCCGGAGTGCCTTGATCTTGCCCACGGCCGCCTCCACGCCCCCCGCCGTGTTGTCGTGCGGGCCCTCGCGCCACAACTGGCTCCCCTCGAAAGTGCGGCCGGTGTACCACGGAAGAGGGTAGGAGAGGTCGTTCTTGAGGTAGAACCACTCCTCCCTCCATCCGCGAAGTCACAAAGGCCAGCCACGAGTTCCAATAGGTCATCATCTCGGTAAGGGTCCCCTTTTGTCCCTACCGCGCGCCTCGCCTACACAATTAGGAGATAATAAAAAGTTAGCCTATATATAGAAACACATAGTGAGCATATACATAGAGAGAAAGGAATGAGCATATATACCAAGTCCGGTGTCTCAGTACGAAAAGGTCTGTTACTCATCGCCATGCATACGTAATATCCACAAAGTGAACACTTCCGTGCTTTTGCTTGGCACACCCGTATATAAAATTGTTAGCAAATGCATTTGAGATTATGCAAGATCGAGGTAGGTCATACTTACACAAGTATCTGTTTTGACGCACAGCTCACCCTTCATTCTGGCAAGATGTCTCCCATTCAACTTTTTAACATACCAATGGTATGCCCTGTTGAAATTGATATTCACAAATACAACATGTTAGTATGTGACAAAAAAAAGTTAGGAGGTTATATTGAATCATATAAGAGGATTGTCGTTATTTATACGATTTGAGAATCGCTATGAAGTCGGAATAATATGCGGCCGGAGTGTGCAAGTGAATCCAAAACCCACGACGCCGATCCCGACATCGACACATATAGCGATCCATTGGTTACTGTGATAAATTCAATCAGAGGAAAACGATAAGCTCATTTTGCGTATAATATGTATTAACCAACCTTTATATACAAATTGAACTTACCCGAAGTGGTATGGTAGCCATATACTATGATTGTTTTCGAGATTTTTGAAAGACACGGCTAAGTATGCCGCCATGTTAATGGCCGCGTCCTTCATTGCCTTCTGCCGGATTTTCTCTTTCTCCTCCACGGTCTCTCCACCCGCTAAGTATTTGCTATCCAGTTTCCATTGCTTAGGAAATGCAAAGCGTGTTTGTGCTATTTGTCGAGGATCCATGTGTGCATGTTTTCGCACTGAACCTGTTTTGCAAGGTGCGCTTTGCATACTAAAAAGAGATCGATTAGGTTAGTTACAACGTTATCAAAATATCGCAATCATACCATATTAAGAGAGAAAAGGACTTACATGCAGTAGATGTGAACTAGATTAATGTCCATTTCACCGAGGTGATACAATGCATGCATGTCGCCGAAAGTGAAGGCAATCTCACCACCAGTCCACCGAGAAGGCCATCGGGGTAGGTCAATGTTATCTCGGTTATGTTCTGTCCTCTCGTGATACCAACAAGTACCAATCATGAAACTTTTTCATTCCACGTGGCATCTTCTCGCATGATATCGTTTGGTAGGAATATCTTGCCTCTTTCATAATTTTTCGGCGTTCCTTGACCATCCGATTCTTCCAACATCAGGATACTTTTTGGCCGGAAAGTGATTGGTGATCAAGGGTCGAAGTCCGTCCCGCTACTTCTTTGACTTGGTTACGCGGGCTTGAACCGATCATGGGGCGAACCACCGGACACCAACGACGCCCTTCATCGGCACAAAGACGGGCTGCAATGGATTGGATGCTTTTTCCTAAACTCCGACTCCTCCCAAAAATCCTCCGCAATGGTAGGATTAGCATTTTCTTACCTTTTGAGCCTCCCCACCAAAGGATTTGAGTTGAAAACCTCCCCTTAATAGAGTAATTTTTGGGAGGAGCCCAAGGCCTCCCAACCTTTTTTTTTTCGAGTTTGAGTGGTGTCCCAAGGTGGAAGAAGGGGCTGGTTCGGCCTTATCTGCATGTACACCATCAGGGCGGTTCTAGATCGAGCCGCCCCTACCGTTATTACAAGCAGGGCGGTTCACACCCCCGCCCCTATCGTTTCCTTCATTAGGGGCGGCCGGATATCGAGCCGCCTCCACAATGAGAGGGGCGGGTAAGACCAGCCGCCCCCCTCTACCGTGGGTTCTCTCCCCCCCCCCCCCCCCCTGAGGGGCGGCCGGTAACCAGCACCCCCAGCCAAGCCCGCCAGAAAATAAAAAAAACGAACCGCCCCTAATGTAAACGGGGACGTTCTTACAAGTAAGCTTTTGTAGCAGTGAACAGAGGCAGTTCCAACGGTTGCAAATACTGTCTCCCAAAAATAGGAATATATCTATTTTTATGGACGGTTCTGCCTTTAAAATATTATTTTAAAATGTAGTTACGTTTGAGCCATGTGCTTCAAAAAAAGATGTGTGAACGAAAGAAGTCCGCGTGTGGATGAAAATACGAGGAGCCTCCGCCCCTACATATGATGGTGAGAATAAATTAATGATGAAGTGACAACTGTGTGTGACACATGAAAGGAACATGTCTTAATTCCAGTCGTCTTGAGGAAGTCTAGTTAGGTACCCTTGATCGCAATCATATATATATACATGCACTGTCTAGGATAGTTAGCACTCAACAGGAACATAAAGCTAGAGGGAAATATTGTCAAAAAAAAAAAAAAAAAAAAAAAAGCTAGAGAGACTCCGTCCATGGCCTTGCCTACTCCTCTTGTGTTGCCTCTGCTTCTCTTTGTGCTTGTGCTCCCACCAGCCCTCCGTGATTACCTCTTGCCAGGCCACCTATCCAAAGACGACGCCGGCGTCGGCAGCAGCGAGCTCCACCCGGTGATTCTGTTGCCCGGGATGGGCTCCAGCGACCTGGAAGCACGGCTGACGGAGGCGTACCGACCGTCCGAGCCACGCTGCGGCGCAATGAAGGGAAGGGATGGTTCGAGCTGTGGAAGAACGCTTCGGACCTGCCGGCCCATGACTACGTGCCGTGCTTCCTGGAGCAGATGAGCCTCGTCTACGACCCTGCCATCAACGACTACCGCAACCAGCCCGGCGTCGAGACTCGACTGCCCCACTTCGGCTCCACAAGAGCCTTCCGCTTCAAGAACCCTCTCATGTCGTGAGTTGCATTGTCGCCGTCCTTGCTTGGAATTAATCTGCAGAGAGATTCAATTCAATACATTTCAGCTAAAAGAATGTACTTTTTCTCTACAGAGATTGGTGCCTCGGAAAGCTCAGAGCTGTACTGGAAAACAAGGGATACCGTGAAGGAGACACCATGTTCGGAGCCCCCTTACGATTTTCGCTACGCACCGCCATCCCCGGCCAGACATCCGAGGTGTACCCCCGCTACTTCAAGGAGTTGATGAAGCTCGTCGAGACCGCGAGCCAGAGGAAACACAAGAAGGCCGTCATCCTCGGGCACAGCTTCGGCGGAATGGTCGCCCTCGAGTTCGTCCGGAACACTCCCTGGCGTGGCGAAATGAGTACATCGAGCACCTCATCCTCGTCACGCCGACGCCCTCCGACGGCTTCATGGAGCCGCTGAGCAACGTCGCCGCCGGAACCAACATCCTCTTCGTGCCAACGGCAACGCCGCTGTCCATGAGAGCCATGTGGAGGAGCTTCGAGAGCGCCATCGTCAACTTCCCGTCTCCGGCCGTGTTCGGGCGCACGCCGCTCGTGGTCACCAGGGAGAGGAACTACTCGGCGCATGACATGGAGGATTTCCTCGCCGCCGTCGGTTTCAGGGACGGCGTCCAGCCGTTCAGGAGAGGAGCCGTGCCGAAGATGAACAGTGAGTTCGTGGCGCCAATGGTGCCCACGACGTGCATTAATGGAATCGGCAACAGGACGCCGATGCAGCTGGTGTTCTGGGACAACGATTTCGATGCGTCGCCCGGAAGAAGGAGCGTACGGGGATGGAGATGGCAAGATCAATTTGATCAGCGTTGTAACGCCCCGCATTTTCACTACCAAGGTAAAAATGCCGGTTTACGGATTATTACCCAACGTCTTCGAGTAATGACCCTAATCAAAGTGTTGCAACAGAATAATAGTTAGTACCTTTACAAACTTTTGTTACAACTAAGGGGAAACGCATATAATAAATATTACCTAAAACAAGAATACTCATAACTCTTCACGTTACACTATAAATTATGTGTTTCTCCTGTGACTTCCTTTTGGGTCATGAGCTTGGCATATCTCATGGCTCTTTTTCATCCTGAAGGGGAGAGTTAACGAGAGTGAGTACAAAAGTACTCAGCAAGCATATAATATCAATGAAATGCATCCCTATCCATTTCTCATATCCATCATCTTCAATCATAGATCGTTTATTAAAAAAGGTTCATATTTTAGAAAATAAGTTGAGAAATCTATTATCACCCATATAGCGAGAAAGAACCTCCTATAGGCTCCCCGTAGCCTCCAAACTAGGAGACATGACATGAATTCATGATTTTACCCCTGCGCGAGGTTTGTCACTTTACCTACGATTACCCTGACCAATTTTTCATCACACTTCCTTTGGTGTGACTCATGATCAAGATACCGTGGCTTTTCCCCACTTCCGTATATTATATACATCCATATCTACACACGTGCGCTAATATATGCGTCTGGCTGTACTTCATCGACAGCTGATTGGGGACTTCATCGCCCCAACCCTCTCCAGACATACCATAGGGAGTATATAATAACGTTCATGGGTATCGGACTCGGCCCGGCCCAACCGGATTCACTTGTCGACACGATCTATACGGCTCACACAATGAGAGATGAGGGTGAGTCCTTATATGTTCAGAGTCGTATGTAGAGGGAGCTCGACCCACCCAAATCCATCATCAAATTCCATGAGCTCTCTCTACACCGAATAATCCACTTTCATCAATCAACCATGATCCATCATCATCATCATCCATTCAATTTGGTTTAGAAAATAGATTTTGATGCAAGTATTTTGGAAATAGGTTTATTTTATAAAAATCCATGTATCATCATCTACATGACTTGCCTGTGCCTTAAAATTGTCATATCAGATCCGCCGGTCGATCTGTGTACTCTGGATGCCCCTTAGTGTTATAGCTTGCTTCCTGTAATTTTGATATTTTACATATTACTATTTAGAAAAGAACACATACAAACATATACATGAAATCTGTGTGGCAATTTGTCTCGCCTACTGTCAAGATGCCTCTTAAGCCTCCAATTTTGGTTTTGTTACAATTTATAGGAAATATATTTAGAATATTTGGAATGGATTAATCACAGGTTTCGTTACCTCCTAACATTTTCCTTTCCGTGTACACGTGAGCTAATTCATTAGGATTAGGACTAACCAAACTTGAATAGATGGAAGACATGAAGGCCTTACTTTCTACTAGCACTAGTATATACTACAGAAATGCTGCTAGTACCCACTACTAGTGCGGTTGGAACTCTGGAGCCGCAGCAGGTCAACAGGCCACACACGCCCTCTCCTCCCTTCCGTACTCTCTCTAGCTCTGCTCTCCCTCCCCTTCAGCACCTATGGCGCTCAAGCTAGCAATCAAATCGGCAACGGAGGTTGAAGATTCCCAAAGATTTCTACTCCAAATCAATCTATAGGGACTATGGTTGCTACGTACTGATATTTCCCCTCCGATTTCTCTCTCTGTGTGTTGTGTGCAGGTTAGGCGGCGGCATGCTTCACCGAGGAGTTGAGCTCGGAAATCATGGCGCCCGTGCTTGCTTGCTGTGTGGTGGTGTGCAAGGATTTGAACTCAGGCAACAACTCTCCCCAACTCTGCTTCATTTCCTCGCCCTGCCTCATCCATCTCCCCCTCTCTGTTCTTCATGTTACGCTACCTCCCGCTGCCCAAATCCACCACCATGGGTGGGGAATCTCACCTCTAGTCACCCCATACTACTCTCATGACTACCCCAGAGCTATCCTTTGCTATTCTCCTCTTCGATTTGGCCGTCTATTGCCCTCTATTTTAGGATCCTAGCTCTGCTGGTCAGAGTCGTGAGCACGGTTCATGGCTGAGGCATGCAGGGTCCGCCAGGTCAGTACCGAACTCGATTCAGGTGGGAAGTTGTGTTCTTGAACTGCTCCTGTACACCACCCATTTCCTCTCCTGCACTCTACTCTTGCATGTTGCTATTTTGATTTGTGATACTTCTATAAATAGTGGCTTAGAAATGGTGCCAAGAATTTCCGTGCATGTGCAGGAGCTGTGCTTAAGGGAGCATACTAGTGTGAGGGATTCACCTTTGCTCTATCGAGGCTACGAGCACACCATGGCTGTTGTGGCCGTCCTTGCATGCACCGTCGTCCATGCCTGGTCAGCTTGCTCCACCATTGCAGCTAGCACACTACGACTTCTCCCCCATGACTTGACTAGTCCTCTCTGCTCCTCTCCTTCTCGGCAAGGATTTGCCGATTTGGCATGACAAAGAAAATTCTACTGGGATGACTGGTAGGAGAAATCAGTGGGTGGTTGAAGTCTTTGAATTTTTGCAACGAGGAATGACTTGCTTTCTTTGCTTTGGTTCCTCATCTCAACTAGTGATTTGCGGCGCCCATGCGCGCGAATTCCTAATTGTTTGAATTGTTGTGAAAATGCACGGCGGGTTATGGATAGCAACATAGAAAAAAAAAAGACTTATATCTTTTTTTTTTTTGCACATTTACACATCAGAGAAAACAGTTTTGCTATACACAATGACAATGTACAACTCCATACCTGGGAACTCCAAGAGTTCTATAATAGTTTCTTTTACTTCCATGGGAAGAATCATCCTGTTCATAGTGTTTTACACAATACGTTGAATTGAAAGAGTAAACAACAGAGGAAAAGGTTCCAAACAGTTCTCCAAAATAATTGTACTTATAGAAGCACTTATGTTTTTTCTGTTGTTCCCGTTGGAGCACGTATCCATGCAATTATTTTCTCTTGAAGAGAAGAAATATGTTTCTCATATTTTTATCCAAAACAAATGATTTTTGCCGATATTTCAAACTCTTCTTTCTTAATGCTCAACTGATCCCGCAGCTCCGTTGCTTGATCATATGCAAAAATCCTTCTCTATTGATAAGAGTGTTTTCATTCTGCATTGGCATGCATAGCTTGTAGGGCTTTCATTGCCAACATAATGCTATCCAACCGAAAAGAAAGAATTTACGCAATATATTATATGACCAAAGGAATTTAAGTACAGGGAGGATATGAGTAGACCAGTTCAAATATTATGACAATGTGAATTTCTAATTGAACCAAAAAAAAAACTTAGTATGTAGGTTTTTATATCAAGATGTATTTCGAGAGAACATATTGTTTTCTTCAAAAAAAGAAATTTGAACTATTTGTTAGGTGAGCCCAAAAGATTCTTCGTAATCTTTCGCCTTTGTTCTCAATTCATCTAGCTCGGTTTTCATATCACATAATGACAGCTTGCAATGCGTAGGTTTACATCAAGATGTAACCGAGAGAACAGATTGTTCTTTTCAGCCTTAAAGAGTTGAATTATTTGTTAGCTATGTTCTCAATCCATTTAGCTCGATTTTCATATCACATAACGACAGAGTCTTGGATTGCCAAATCTAGTTCAAATTTTTAATGTAAAGCATGTACCTCTTGCAATCAATATTTTTAGTGGAAGGAGTAAACAAAACTATTCCAAAGTGAGATAATCAGAGAAGTAATGATGGTTGAAGTACAATGAATCTTTTGTAAAACTATACATAATACCTTAGCTGTTTGACACATTAGATAACTCCTTTTTTTTCGTGCCTTGCAATCAGACGTTGTCAACCAAACAACCAATATTCAATAGACATTGGGGACACCTGTAAGGCACCACATAATTAATTAAATTCCGGAATCTGAGGGCAACTATGTTGGAAGGTTACACACTCGTAAAAAAAGGGTAAGCAAACAAATGTGCCATCTAATATTCTATTAAAAATATGGAAAGATTTCATCTCATTTAAATTTATAAAGTAGGAGTCAAAAGAAGAGTTTTCATTAATCCAGATAAAAAAGAAAATGATCCGAGATCTTAGAAGTGTATAGGGAAAAAGCAAAATAGTCTAGAAGACCGTAACATGGAGAGTCAATTGAGATTCATCACTTTTTGGTGCACAAACCGTAGAAGAGGAATTACCAGTTCGGTAGTGGACCATAAGCGGTGGCATGAGCCATATTAGTATCGCACGTAGATGTAAGGTAGAAGTAAATTTAAGACTTGAGCGGTTTGGCAACAAATTCAAATATAGGCAATGGTGAAAAATGACGGTGAGGTAGAATCCAAATCCCGGGTGTGTGTGTGTTTGGGTAATAAGAAGCCATTAGCGTGTTGAAGTTTATCGATCATGTTTAACTAAGTTGGTGTGTTGGCCAACGATGGTTTTTATCGTCTTTGTAGTACTCACAACATTACACTGTAGAACTGGACCTGGACATGCTAAAGGTTTGATTAAAAATAATTCAAAACCTAGGAGCAAGGATTGGAGGACATTATTGGAAAACTTTGGACAGTAAAATACGTCATTTTAAAAAAAAAATATTAAAAAGGCAAGCGGACTCGACCCCATCAGTGTGGAGAGGAATTGGAAGGAAGAGGACAAAAGTATCTTGGACATTTAAGAACAAATCATCTTGTAGGATGTTGGAAACGATTTCTAATCTGAAATTGGTTGCCCGCAGATCGTACCCAACAACAATTAGGGAGCTAATAAAGATTTGAGGCACTCAAGGTATGTTCTTTGTGGCACAAGAAAGAATGCATACCTGCTGAAGCAAGTGAGTTCCTTCCGTGTCGCATACTTCGTAGCTCCTTTTCAATTCTTGTACAACTCTACATGGACACTGGAGCTAATTATGTAAAAGCAACTCTACATGGACACACGGAGCTAATTATGTAAAAGCAAAACAAAATTTTGATGCACACAAGCACACGGCTTTCATTTTAGGATTTTGACCACCCTATTTTCGAAAGCTAGACCTGATTTTGCTTTTAGCCCTAAAACTACTAAAGGTAGTCGAGCAATCAATTAAGGACATCGAGTAATTGTTTTTCATCTAGAATGAGAGGTTTTTTAGTAACCCGACCATTCTTCCGTGAAGCCTCATCACAGTCTTTTTTTTTTTTTTTGACAAATCTCATGGTCTTTTTTAGTAACCTGAACATTCTTTTGTGAAGCAACATGTACATTTGACTTAGGATATATATATGACTGGTGCCTGAAATGTTTTGGCCAACAGCAACTCATGTAAAAATATTAGTTAACCCGAGTCCGGTGAACAGAGACAGAAAAGGGCATCACCATGAAAAACATTCTAGATCATTTCTAGCAGTTTTTACCTACAAATTGATACTTTGATGGGGCCCGGTAGGTCTTTGAAAAGAAAGCATGCTCATGTGACAGATCCAACCAAAAATATTCCGGATCATATCTTGTGATTTCAAAGAACCCTAACGGAAGGGGAAAATAAATAACAAAGGGCAGTGCATACACCATGATTAATATTGTGGATAGTATTTAGCAAGGATTATTAATAGTATTCTCGAAATTCAATAACAGAAGCCATGTGGTCGCAATAGTGACTATCTATATAATCGTAAAGAAGTAAACTCATATGGATAAACTATGTAGCTGCAAGCATGGTTTAAGAACTATGTAGCTGCATTGCATTTAAAGCAAGCCTGTCATTGCATTGCAAGCACGCCTATTATGGAATCACCAAACTTACTTGGATCGTTAGAGAACAATTGGATTAGTATCACGATTCACTAAACACTCGACTAAATTTTGGTGTAAGCAATGTAGGTGAGCTCACCATCTCATTTATTTCATTTGTACAGAGATAGGATCATTGTCCAAAACCATCATAGGCCAAGCATCTTGTAACAATATAAAAACGTTCATCATTGCACAGCCCCAAAACCTCAGTAGAGAACCCGAAGAACCCTCGGAACAAACATGGCCACAAAGATGGCCAACGATAGAAAACATTTTGTTGCCTTTCTCGATTGGCATTGTGCAATGGCGAATGGCTCTAGGGCACTACTCCCCAAAACCAACGGCCAATATGGTATGGTGATCATCAATGCATATGCCAAAGTGCTTCAATTTAATAAGAACGAAAATGGAGACCATGAGAATACACTCAACTTAAATGAAAAAAAATATTGCTATGGAAATATCCTGCGAGAAAAAGTATGCATATGACGGGCATTAGCATATGCTTGAAATAGCTTTATCATCAATGTTGCATGCTCAGAAATAATTTATATCCAATAGTCATTTGCTCGGGCCAAAAAGATCATAGCATCAAGACACAAACATGCGCTTTGAATTTCATTGTCAAAACAGGAAGTTCTCGATTACTAATGCAACATCACAAAGCATGTTCAGGCAAATTCGGGATGCAGGCACGAAACGAAATTTTGAGAAGTAGCACGCCTTCTAACTATGCCCTGTTCAGCCAATATTTTTTTGATGGCGTGGATGCCTAACTTCTAACTATGCTATAAAAAACCGGGCTAAGGTAATTAGAAGTAGCCACAAAAGACGCTGAAAACGGTAATTCCTGAAACGATGAGCACATAGAAACTAAGATATTTTTGTTTTCCCATTGAGGAGGCAGAGGACTTTAGTAAATGAATATTAGAGGGAACAAAGGAAAATCAAGGATTCGATGAAGCAAGCACAAAATCAAGCACAAAACCGGAGCCGAAACCCTAACCCTAACTCCTAACCGAACCCTAACCTAGGGAAAATCGTGAGGGTTACCTTGGCGAGGGTGCGAGGGAGCTGTACGGGAAGGAGCCATGGAGACAGAGAGAGAGGGCGGGGGAGGCGGGCGGCACCGCCAGACGCTAGCGCTGCCCCCTTATCGCCAGAGCCTGGGCCAGCCGACGGCTGCCGCCGCCGCTGCCAGACGCCACGCCACCGACGCCAGCGGAGGAGGAAGCAGCCGGGGAGGCGGAGGAGGGGGGGGGCGGGAGCGGAGGAGGCGAGGCGGAGGCGCCGCGCTTGAACCCCGCGACCTCCAAATGACGCCGCCGCCGCACCGAGACGAGAGAGAGAGAGAATGAGAGGCTTCTTTTTTTTTTTTTTTTTTTTACCGTGAGGGAGCGTATATATACTTGGGGCGGCGCTTACAAGATCGAGAGATCCAACCGCCGGCCGAGATCGAACGGTCGAAAATAATTTTGCTAACGTGGACGCCCCGGCGGCGTTTTACTCCACACACAATATTACTTTTTAAATGGGAATGGCTCCTGGCTTCCTGCTCCTCTTTATTTGTCCCCATTCCTACTGTAGTACTACTTCTTTTCTTTTCATGGTTGGAGACTACTGCTTCGATGGGGCAAGACCCTCTCACCTGAACCCCTTTTTCTACTACTACTCTCCTCCACCTCTCCTAAATATTTTACTCATGGCTGCGTGTGTTGGTGAGCTGTTATTGGACCGCCCAAGGCATGGTTGGAATAGTTGGCTACTGTAGTGTATAGTGCAAGGATTATTCATGCTTAGGTTCTTTGTGGACCTTGTGTGGCTTTGGATGGCAAATGGTGATTACAAGTGAGACTATGCATAAGGGGAATTATATGTGTGATAAATGATAATTGACCGGATGATGAACCCAAAAGCTAGAGGTGCGGTTGGCTTTGGTCAGTCCAGGTCTCTGAGTGAGCTATGCAAAATAATATTATTGGGTCCGACGCGGCAAAACAAAAGCTAAGTTATGCTTAGCTAAATATGGTTGATTATCGCCATCTTTCCATGAGCAATGGAAAGCTAGAACAATACTGTTGCATAAGAAGTTTATTTGCATGCGTGATTGCCATACACCAAGATGTCTCTTTTGTTATACGATTGTACAATATTATAACATTTTTGTTTGTTGTCAACACACGACTCATATAATCTTTATATATATACTAATACTAATACTAATTAGGTCCATTGGTAGGTATCATGGGATGTAAAATTTAAATTTACTTGATTTAGCTTTACGTTAGTTAATGATTATCAACCTCATGATTTCTCACTAAGATTGGGTTAAAAAAGTTGGGGGTGTTACAAGCGTCTTGGCGTTTGAGAAACAGATGCGTCGGCAGCCAGGACAGAAGCACTTCAGATCCATCAAGATCAGTAAGGCTCAACATTCTTCGATTGTCACGGAGGATTTTGCCCTGGACAGGGTCATCAAGTAATTATTGATCAGATTGATCAATAATCAGCAATTCCCGTTCTAAATTCATTCATGTGGGTTTCAGACTTTTAATTAATACTTTTTTTTTTTGCGATGCGGTACAGTTGTAGTATCTGTTTTATACACAAACGCACACCTGCCCCACACATGCACACCACACGCACACCACCTGTGTGTACAAACAAACCTACTGACTACACACAGACTGAAAGTTGGCGTTCTTGGAAGGGACAATAAAGTTCGCCGTAATATTCGTTGAACGTGCAACGCGAAGAGAGGCAAGCCCAGAAATAATCCGGGCAAGGTCTGGGGACGTTGAACATGGTTCGAACACACGACCGTTGGCCTCCCAACCGGGAGAGCACACCAAACGAGCTACCGCTCGTTCCCGACTGTTAGTTAATACTGTATATGTGTTCCTAGCATTATTGCCTCAGATCGTCAAATCGCCACCGGTTCAATCAGACGAATCATATATACATAATATGCATCCAGTAGATAGAACAAGAAGTATACAAGTATCTTGAATTATTTTTTGTATTGGAGTAGTACGTGACAGCATGTGTGCGACAAGCCGGCTATTTAAGCACTGTCTACGACAGACAATTTAATCACTACTCAGAACATGCAACATCAGACAATATATAGTAGTAATGTGTTAAGTCACATCGATAGCACAAACATCCTTTGCCCCGTTGATGTTGTCAACGTACACTCTGGCGCGTGCATGTGCAAATGCCCGACTGTCTTTGCAATGCGACCCCTCTCCCAATACAGTGACGTCCGGACTGGTATTAGAAATCGTTTAGACAGGAGCATACCGAGGAGTGATTAATTAAGGGTAAGTTTTCCATCTATGCTCCTAATAAATATGGTTACGAGTCTGTCATGGACAGCAAATGTATACGATTGGTAAGCACAGCTAGTTTTGATGCTTGATTGAGGTCCCAGGATCAAACCCCCACGCATGCATATTTTTTTGCATTTTGCAAGCTGGTTGGTGGGCGCCTGTTGGTTCCTGTGCGTTGGGCTGCACGCTGGCCGTTCAAAGGAAGCGCTGCAATTAATGGACGCGGACAGGAGCTAGAGGCAAGGGCTCGATCGTAGTATTTACACAGCGGCAAAGACGTCCAAAACAGGTACATGGCCAGGACGACTTCTAATACCAGTCCGGAGGGAGTAGCTTCTCATCCTAACGGCCATCCTAACGGCCGGCATGAGGTGCACGTCGTTGGCTCCCTGGTCTCCTCGCGTTCACTTGGGTCCATAGTCTAGTGCCAGGCCATCTACCGATTGGGTTCTGTCAAGAGGTCATGTGCATCGCCGTCAGATAGAGTTCCCATCCACGAGGCATCGGTCGGCCACGGGGTCGTACGCGAGGGCGCTGGACCTATCGCCAACACAATTTTTCCCTTCCTTTTGGGCTCAATGTGAATACATTGTTATTTTACTTTTGTTTTTATTTTAATTTTTTGCTAAAAATTTATATTTTTTGAATTGAATACCCTAAATACTACATTCTATTATGGATGAAGTCATTTTATATTTTAATACCCTTAGTCAAAAATTTTATGATCGGAATCATTTTAAAATTGTGTATGGCTCATATTCACATAAAGTTTTCTAAGTAAATGCAGACATAGCTTTATGTATGTTGGACATGTTTCTAACACAGACAAGTATATTCATGTTGCAATTATTCTCTGAGGGCATGGTGAGTGATGAGTGCGGGCCGGCATGGGATGCAGCGAGCTAGGGGCTGGGCAGCTGGCTCTTGTGTCCTGCCCATGTCGAGAGAGAGAGAGAGAGGAGGCATCACACTACGGAGCCAGCCTCGTTGAGGGCGGGAGGTTTGCGGGCGGCGGCAGCAAACCTCCCTCTTTGCCGGCGCCACAAAAAACGCTCGGCGAATCCACGGCTTCTTCTGCCGGCTTCGGTGAACCTCATCGCCGGCAAAGAGCCTCACTTTACATAAGCGCCCCATCTTTTCACGCCAGCAAAAGGTTCTTTCTTTGGCGTCTTTTACTGGCCTTCGGCAAACATAATTTTATTTTTTGAATTTTTGTGCCCAAATTTTTTACAGAGGCCTTGCTACAATACTTGTAACAACATATTCAAAGTTTTTTTTGACACTTTTTGGTATTTTTTAGACTTTATCTCTTTTATTTGAATTATTTTTCAAAACACGATTTGAACTACAAGTCATTGGAATAAGTGGAAAAAGTGAATGGAAAAATGTTATTCATGTTATTGAGTCTAATGTGAGACCTCATCGGGGGCTAACACAAGAAAAATCATCGTTTTGTTCACAAAACACGACCATTTGTTTGCAGGTGCATTGTTTTTAAATTCTAAAAAAATCAAACAAAAGTCGAAAAATCACGAAACTCGTCGAGATGTTGTTATATCGTATGTGTAGGCTGTGATAAAAATTTGAGAAGGTTTAAATTGCACGGCTTCAATTACATTGCAGCCAGCCAAGACATCTCCCATACTTGCTCTAATATGACATGTGGAGATGTTAGAGTTTTTGCAATCGTATATGAAACGTGCGCCGAAACCTTCTCAAATTTTTATCATAGATATAACTACAACTCGACTAGTTTCATGATTTTTTGACTTCGTTTGATTTTTTAGAATTTAAAAACAATGCACCCGCAAGAAGTAAATGGTCGTGTTTCGTGGACAAGACGATGATATTTCTTGTGTTAGCCCCGGATGAGGTCTCACATTAGACTCAATAACATGAATACCATTTTTCTATTCACTTTTTCAACTAATTCCAATGACTTGCAGTTCAAATTTTGCGTTTTGAAAAAAATAATTCAAATAAAAGAGATAAAAGTCTAAAACAATAGCAAAAAAGTGTAAAAAAATTTAAAATTTGAATATGTTGTTAAAAGTACTATAGCAAGGCCTCGTAAAACTCTTGGGCACAAAAATCCAAAAATTATGTTTACGGCGCCTACAAAGGCGCCGACAAAAGAGCCTCTCTTTCTTAGTGTTTAAATGAAGGCACTCGACAATGACCCTCTTTGCCGAAAGTGCTTTTTTTGGCGCTCGGCAAAAGCAGTTTTTCAATTTTTTCAAATGACCTTGTTTGGAAAAACTTCCTAATTCAAAATTGTAGATCTTGAAAAGTTATGAAACTTTGTAGTTGAAAAACTTTTTGGTTTGAATTCGTTTAGGGCCTCAAATAAACAATTTATAGTCGGATTTGTACAATATTTGAATAACTAAAATGAATCCTTAGCACAAATGAACAGGTAGTGCAATGGTAGAGGCTCGAGGGTGCTCAGCGGGGACGGCGCGGGTTCAAATCCCACCTCCAGCGCATTTGAGCAAAACTTTGGATAAAAGTGGGAAAATAAAAACCTGGCCAAAGATGGCCGAGCTCTGGCTATTAGGCACCTCCCCTTTAATTTTCTTTTTGCTATTATTTTCGAAGTTTTTTACATTTTTATTTTGCGAGTGTAAATCTTTGCCGAAAGTGTTTTTTTAGGCACTCGGCATGCCGGAAAACGCGCACTAGGCAAAACCCTTTGCCGTCAAAAGTTTTGCCGCGCCCGTTTGTCGAGCGGTGCTTTCGGCAAAGCCCGCTGAGCGGAATAAGGGTTTTGCCGAGCGCCCGTGCCGCTAGGCAAAGATGCTCTGTCCGGTAGTGTCAGGGGAGGTGTGGCAGGCGCAGTGGTAGGCTAGGGTGCATGTGCAAGGCGGGGGTGCGAAGAACGGGGATAGGCTATGCAGGGTTCAGACATGAGGAGTGGCGACCGCATCGACGAGGGTGGGGTGCATGTGTGAGTCAGAGTGAGGCCGACCGAGGCACGCTGCACGGGCGTCAGGATGCACGCGTCCGTCCGGACTTGCCATGCCCTTCACTTATTTATCAACTGGGTTAGAATACTTGTCTTTAATATGCGGCTCATAAATATGTTGTGCGGTGAAGCATTCCCTTATTTGTATTGCATTCCATATAATAAATCAACCACACTTCAAGCAGAGTTCTTGAAAACACAAAGGATTCATGATCCACCGCTTCTCGGTTGGCCAACTCTGATATTGTAACCTGGACCGGTGACCCTTCATCGCCTTTGTAAGCCCCTTTCTATCCTATATTTATACAACTCGGATTATTATTCTTTTTTCAGCGTACCATTATCATGACTAATAGGCGTGTTTTGTGGTGTGATCCTGGCGCAAACACGTGTGATTAAGGACCCATTAAAGTGGGGGCCTAACATCACTACTATCAGACCTTTTGGATGCCCTGCTCCAAAGAGGGGTTCGCCGGACGAACTTCCTTGCCCGGCGCCGCCTACGCCACCCGGCGACACCGCTCCGGTGACCATCCCACTCAAAGGAGTGTGGCCATGGCGCCACCACGTGGGAGCTGCACATGTTGTCTTCCTCGATAACATGGATCAATAGTTCTTCACCGTCGACAACGTCTACAACAACTACGACGACGATAGAGAAACACACCAGCTCTCGCCTTGTGTGTTTGACATTGGAATCTTCATGTACAATACGATGCTCAACCTTGCTGCTTCACCTCCAATACGCCGGGACGTCAGTATTTGGCGACCCATGCCGGTCTACATCATGCCACCACCCCATGATCGCTTCATGTTCCTAGAGAGTCCCCCTCGCAACATGCTTCATCAACACCTTGAAGCTAGGATTCCACAAGAGCTGCTTCTTGCCGCCCGTCGAAACGGACCCACGACACCGCAGGGGCGTGCGCCGCATCGATGCATCCACCACGACTACATCGACAACCTTCACTATCTCATGGAGTTCTCAACGGTCCATACCCGGGGAGAACATGATCCTCGCCAACCCGGTGCATGGGAGGTTGGTCCCTACGTGTTGAGCTCATCATGCCGGGTACTCGGACCTTGCTCTAGGTGTCACCCAATGGACCTTCATCCAGCGTGAGGATGCGTCGTTCGGGAGAAGGGGAGATGTCACACCCCAAAGGATGCGGCCCGGGGGGCCAAGGGGCCCGTGAAGGGAGGCGCCGGCGCCCCGGCCTGGCGCCCAGCGACGGACGGCGGCGGTACTCGCGACTTCTTCGACAATGAAATTAAGAGTTTGATTAGGATAAGATTAGGACTTTTTTTTTGTGTGAAGGGAATATTCCACTCTATAAGATAATTTCCTATTAGAAAAAGAATAAGGACCTGCTTGTAAAAGGTATCTATAAGGAAACTTTTAGAGATTGCTTGAGTTATAAATCCCATAGGAGGGCTATATAAACAAGGAGGTTGCAATCTTTTAGGGACAAGCAATAAATAATTATTTCCCTGCCCTTTTCTCTTGTCGCCGCCGCCATCACCCCCGCGCACCGCCCCCTCCTTTCCCTAGCCGCCTTGCCGTGCACCGGCCGCTATCATCATCGCTGCTTTCCCCAAGGCTGGCTGACACTAAGAAATCAGATTTTGGTGGGGATGGCAGGATTTTGCTGGGTTTTATGGTTGAATAGAAATGATGCGGTATTCCAAAAGTTAGTAGCTAACCCATATTTGCAGGTGATCTTCAGGGGGAAGTACTGGACCTTGCAATGGTCGTTATTGTCTAAAGAGAAAGAGAGAGACGTGTTGAAGGAGGGCTGCAGACATTTGGAAGGAGTGGTGTTGCAGCTTTTTGGCTCCTGTGAGTGGAAGAATTTGAAGAGGATTGGAGTTTAGTGGCTTCTTGAGCTAATTGGCTCTCGCGAGCTCTTTGGTGTTGAAACTAAGTCTTTTTCGTGGGCTGTCTTCTTATGTAGAAGATTAAGCTTCTTTGCCTTGGTTTATTGATTCTTTTAAACTCTATCCTAGATTGATTTTCCTTCTGCGTGAGGCTTAGCCGTTATCCTTTCAACCCGCTTTGCGGTTCTTTGGGTTATGTTCCATATCCTTGTAAACATTTAGTTGTAAGGAACAATGTGTGGATGTGAAGGCTGGAATGTCGTTATCTAAAAAAAATACATGCATTCCCTGATACAGGTCAGTCAGCTGACACACCGACAGAAGGGCTGCATCAGAAGTAGATTATTATTTTAATTTAGAAAAAAATGCGTCAGGATTGAGGCCATGTTTGCTACGGATGGAGGATAGTGCCACGAAATACACGTGCGAATTTCATGTTCACAAAAAAAAAAAAATAGTGTATACACATTGTTTAGTTATTTGTTGATGACTTTTGGTCAAGAGAAGATCAAGATATGTTATTGACAAGCTAACTTATCATGATGCATGCCAACATGTCGTACGTGTTTCTGGTGTGCCAACTCAACTGGGCCCGGCCAGGAGACTATGTACCAGCCGCCATGTGAGGAACGCGTGGAGGACATACGGCCACATGCAAGGGCATCATTGTCAGCTCCATGAAAGCAAACACGAATAAGAAATGATTTTTGCACACACCTCACATTTCTAAGTAGAGACACTGACAACTTTAGAAACTCATGCTTGAGAGCACTGTAGATCATGAACTGTCCCCAAAAAACATATTTCCAGGGGCAATCCTATTAAAATGACTTATTAGAGACTCTTCTATCTTTAAAATATTATTTTAGAATATGGTTACATTTGATCCATGCGCTTCAAAAGATGTGTGAACACGAAAGACCGCGTGTGGCCGAAAATAGTAACCCGAGGTTAAGGGTAAAGATTTCCAAAGCGGGCCAAGCCCCATTTGGGGCGGCATGGGCCAGGCCCTAAAACGACACGGCCGCCAAAATACGTGCGGTGGTCCGGCCCGCCCGCACGGCCCGTCCCCGGGCTGAGTTTTCGCCCGGTCGGCCGGCCCGGCCCGGCCCGTCTCGGAGCGGCACGGCCGTTGGATGGGAGGGGCGATGCCATATATACCCCGAGGCGCCCCAACCAAAGATCCCAACCCTAACCCTATTCCCATCCCAGGGCTTATCCGCTCGCCCGCCCGTCGTTCTTCCTCCCCGTTCAGAACCCTAGCTCCTCTGCTCCTCGCATCTCTTCTCCGTTGGCTAGCCGCCGCCGCCCCGTGACCATGGTGCTTTCAGGTGAGGACGTCGGTGATCGATCCGGTGAATTCGCCCTCAATCTTCCTCTTTCCCTCTTCTCTTCTCGGCCACCGCCGTCGCCCGAGGACACGGCAAGACGACCCTCTTTTTCCTCTCTTCATCGTCCCTAAACGTCGATTGAGCCGGAAGTGCCGCAGATCCCGGCGAATCTGGGAACGGTCCTGTACTCGTCGTCTTCGACGGCCGAGGCCACCTCCAGGGGCCGGTCTCGACCATGCCCGAAACGTCGAGGAACCGGGGGGCGGGGCTCGAGGGCTACCTCATCCGCCGCATCGTCTCCGGGGCTCCGGCCGTAGTGGTAAGTCCTAACCCTAATCCTTTCCCTTTTTCCCTTTGCTCGTGTTCTTGCCACGGCCTAACCAAGCTCGTTCTTGGTTGCTTGTACAGATTGTCGAGGTACCGGGGACGGCGGAGGTTGAGATGCCCGCGGCATACGGCATTCACGAAGTTGGTGAGTTGGACCACACCCGAAATCTATGATGATGATGATATGGCTGTTGGAGATGGCTGCCCTTCCCTCCCTTCCGGTCTTGATCATTCTAGGGGTGTTTCTGCCACTTCCTTATTGCAGGCAGCAAGTTCTGGTTCCTCCTGCAGTGAACTTGCATCTTACTTGGACTGTGACGTTGTGAGCTAGTTGGATGATGATAAGTTTGACATCATGAGTTGGTGGCATGAGCACAAACTTACTTATCCTGTTCTTTCAATTCTTGCTAAAGACATTTTTACTGAGTCCCCTGTTTCTACAATTTCATCGAGTCCACTTTTAGCTTAACCTGGCGGGATCATCGAGGAGCGGCGCCGAGGCTGAACCCCCGAAAGTGTGGAAGCCCTTGCCTCGCATCAAGGACTGGGAAGAATGTTTGAGACATTAAAAAGACACTTGGTGGTGGATGTGGAGTCGGGCAGATGCATTTGAGGGACTTAATCTTGATGTGGATTAGATCCCATCTCTATTTATGTAATGGCTCTGTAATAACTAAGACTTGGACCCTGGTACTGTGGTGATGATGGATGTAATGAACATTTTAATGGGGAGCTGGCTGTAGTCTTTTCCTATTTAGAGTTTCTCACAAGGTTGAATTTTACCTAAATAGGTTTTTAATGAGGCAGCCATTGCACAGCCCCTTAATATATTTGGTGTGATCATATTTGTCTCTGCTATTTTCTGTTGAACTTAGAATTTCTGTTAAGATCTGAAAGAATG
The DNA here is from genome assembly GCA_015847255.1 of Hyparrhenia diplandra. Lineage (NCBI taxonomy): Eukaryota > Viridiplantae > Streptophyta > Magnoliopsida > Poales > Poaceae > Hyparrhenia > Hyparrhenia diplandra. The sequence goes on from JADLZK010011466.1 coordinate 472,122, forward strand.
GATGTTAAGAACTCAAAATTCTGATTTGAATGACATATTATTTGTGTTTGCTGGCCATAGTGCCGGGGCTGGCACGGGCACGCCGGGCTGCCGTGCTGGTGGCACGGCACGCACGCTCCAGGCGCCATAGGGCCGTGCCAATGCTCGCATCTCAGCACGGTGGCACGCCCCCCAAAGACGCACGGCTCCGCATCGTGCCTACCGGGCCCGGACCGAGGTGTGCCGTGCCAGAGCGGGCTAGGGCCGGGGCGTGCCAGCACGGCCCGTTTGGAAATCTTTAGCTAAGGGTGCTCTGTGATGCTCACAACAAATGATATGAAGTGACAACTGTGACACATGAAAGGAACATGGACCTATATATAGAAGTAGATAGCTGGAAAATTAAAGAAGATGTCTTAATTTCAGTCGTCTTGAGAAAGTCCAGTTAGGTACTCTTGATCGCAATCATATATATACATGCACTGTCTAGGATAGTTAGCACTCAGCAGGCACATAAAGCTAGCTAGAGAGACTACTTATTGTAAAAAAAAAAAACCTAGAGAGACGATTTCGTGAACGCCGAACCTCATCTGCAGATTTCAGGATGAATAAGGCACAACAAAGGTGGTATATACACCTATGAAAAACATACCTGCGATGTTGGTGATATCGCCTAGGGTTTCGTGTCTATCTCTGGACGTAGACATTGTGTTACTGTATCAAACAACCAAAGGTTGATTAACAGATAGTCTGAAATTCATTTGACACTCTTCACACAAACAAACATAGTTGTCACAAATATGATTACAATGCCTAGTACAAAGGTCAATTGAATGTCCTCTACGGCGCAGTGCTCTATAGTCAGATATACATATATAAAATTGTCTTTCTCAGGAGAACACATTCATAAGCTTAGCCAAATCATTGGTGGTTGTGGTTGGTGACATCTGAGATCAGATGATTTAGTCTATTGCAGACTCACTGTAAATTCAGTCACATGTGAGAAACCAAAACTTACAGGGGGAATGATCTTTTCTGATTGTGATGACTGGGCATCCACACGATGCCCTTCAGCTTCTCCCTGCGACAGAGATCAGACTATTTCAAAGATTCAGTGTGATCGAAGCAGCCATATTTCAAAGACTCGGAACATAAGAATTCACCAGAGGCACATCCCTAAATCCTAAATAGAGAGAATAATTCGAATGCACTTGGAAAAAGAAGAAGATCAAATTGATGATCTAGTTCTGCACCTAGATGGGGCAAGCAGCCGCGCCGGCGCCGGCACCGGTAGCGAAGGGGCGACAGCGGGACGGTGGGCTCGCAATCGGGCGCAGACACAGAAGTCGCGCACGGAGCAGCACGACGGAGACCGAAGCGCTGCTTGCATGTCCGCACGGCCTGGCCGGTGGCGGGCGATCTCCACCACCCCGTCCGGGTCCACGCAGCAGACCCGCGTCGTCGCGCCGCGGGCGCCAGCGCCGTGGGTCGTGTGGACTGGTCCGCGAGCGCCTTGGCCCAGCCCACGATCGATCAAGAGCGCTGCGCCGGCGATCGAACACGCGACAACGCCGCCGTTTTCCCTCGAACCTGCAGCGCCGAATGTCGCGAAGTTGGGTGTCAGATCCTAGTAGCTGATGACAGTCGAGAAACCAATCGTGAGAGATGTTTTTTTGTTTTCGACGTTCCTAGGTTTCGAACCGTGGTCGCCAGGAGGAAATCCCAAAGTGAACGTGTGAGGTGAGGCGGGGAGGTGAGGTGTAAGATGCATTGGTCAAACTTTTTGGATCTCAGCCCTCGATTTTAAGATCCATTGGTTGGAGAGCATTTGTCTAAAAATAGTATAAACTGTCATCTTATAGTAGAGATGCCTTTGATCTAAAAAAAATTGGACAAAATACATGCATTGACTCCGGTCAGGTGACACGCAACCGACGTAAAGGGCTGCATCGAAGTAGATTATTAAACTTTTTAGGAAAAAATTGCGTCCGGATTGAGGCCACTACAAGAAATGTGTTGATACATGACGGTTTCCTCGTGACAGTTTCAAAAACCGTCATCGAATTTTAAATCTATGACGGTATGAAAATTTGGTGCTTGCTCGCGTGATGATCCGGACCGTCATCACCTATATAGTTGTTCGTGTAGTGGTCCATGACGGTTAAGAAGAAACATCATAGAAATCGTAGGGTGACGTGGATCGTGAATGGTGACGTGGACGGTGGGGCTGTAGGTGAAACTGTGTAGCTTAGTTGTCTATTGTAATTTTTAAAAAGATATATCATTATTCGGGCTACTCTTAGTATTCGTCAAATCTTCACCCAACGGTAAAAAAACACTGCAAAAATAGAAAAAGATTATGCTTATATAGGAATTAAACAAAAACTAAAAAAAATTGGGAAAAAATGTGCATAAATAGGAATAGGAATTGAACTTGAGACCCGTAGAACAAAACAAAGTGGACTAACCACTAGGACAGGACAGCCAGTGGTGCCATATTGTGGTGCTCTTATTATTTTCATATTGACATGCGAGCAAAATATAAAAAATTCTTTTAAAAATAATGGTTGATTGGGTATCGAACCTGGCGCATTTGGTACAAAACCGAATGTAATGGGCATTTATGGGCCTAAACGTCAAAACTGTTCTGGCTGGGCTTAGCCCGAAACTTTTCGACCATCGATTCAAGATCAAATGGCTCACATTGCACCCCATTAAATATAAAAGAAGACTTCTCGGCTGAAACCCTAGGCAAAAATCACACTCCCTCCTGCCGCCGTTCACTCCCACACAGCTCTCTCCTCCCATCGCTTGTCTCCGTCCCGACGCGCTATCCCCTACCGCGACGCGACGGCGCGCCGACACCCCACCACCACCCTCCCGGCGCCCCTCCCCTTACTGCGGCGCGGGCTAGCGGCCCCCTCCCGGGAGGGGAGGAGTAAGAAAGCCGCGGGTGGCGGCGGCCCGGCATCGTCTCTCCTTCCCCCCCGCGGCGGACGGATCTCGCTCCCCACCCCCCCCCCCGCCGCCCACGGCGACGGATCCGCTCCGCCGGGACAGATCAGGTTCCACGGCGGTGGATCCGCCCGACGGCGCCCAACTCATCTGCCGCCTCCGCCGCATTGCAGTCCGCTGCGGCCGCGTCGACGTTGACGGTGAGGAAGGCGCAGAACCCACCAATTGGTGAATCCTCACTCATTTGCATCAGCTCAGTCTATAACATTGTTGTTTACCTAGCTAGCTTTCGATATCTAACTATAACCCGCTGCATACTTGGCTGACATTTATATCTGAATCATTAGCTGTAAGCCCCATACGATTTACAGTTAGAGCAGTACATTTTTACCTGCATCTTTAATGGTCTCTGTCTCATAATATGTGCTCATCGAATTGCCAATGGCTTTGACATCTAATACTAATGGTTAGTTCCCTGTTTTATCCTAGATTGTCTATTGGAAGCATTTTAGCTAGAATGTTGAACTAATGAGATTTCGCTCGAATGAATTTAGGTGCCCCAAAGATATCGTCTTACCAATACTGTTGTGTGCATGTAGATCACTTGCTCTCTGCAGTTTCCCATTAATTTCTCCCTATTACTTATCCCTAATTTACTTTGACTATTTATTGCATAGCTTAATTCTTCTATAACTAAATGGGACATCCTTGATTGTACAGCTTCGGGTCGGGTTTCAATAGAAAAAATGACTAACCCTTCTGTGAATTGTTATGTCTGAAGGTTAGTTTCAATAATTAATTGGGAACCTTCTGTTACTTTTTTTTTTTAAATTTGACTAAGCATTCCTCTAATGGTTGCTGATAGCCCATTCCTCTACTTCTGTGCTTAGTTCTTATACTATAAGTCACTGCAACACTCAAAAGGCGGTGGCACAGGAAGGCTGTCACGACTTGAAGGTATTTTTACTTGAACATTTTGATTTATATATGTGATCCAAACTGTTTGAATTGTGGGAAAGCATTATTAGGCTGCTGGTACCTAAGCTTTAAATTCAATCTGCTCTCGAGGAACTGAAAAGAATTATACATGACAGAAATTAACTTGCCGTAGCAAGCATGACATACATGAGGCCTTCACTTTTCCTTAGTAGATAAAACTTAAGTAGACAATATTTAAGGACATATAGAGCCTGTTGATATATGCAAACAATTTGAGAAGTTATATTCATCAAGTTATTATGAATACCAATAGTTACAGACCTTTCAAGTACATATTTTAGGCCTTATGTGAAATCTATGCATCCCTCGAATGGCTTCAGTCTTTCTACTTGTAAAAGCAGAATAACTTTTGTTATGCTAATATGTAAAAGTATTCAGACTTTATTCTTGATATATGCTCACTTGAAATCACAAGTAGAGTCTGCTAATATGTGGATGACAGCAGCAAATGCACCATTGAGATTCTAGCTTAATTAACAAATACTTTATTAGTACATGATATAGCAGAGCACATGGCCGAAATGGATCTTTGTCGAACTAGTAGTGGATTACTTAGACAACCTTCCGGTTTTATTCACTAGTATAGCAGCAGCTCATGCTTTTTCCTTCTTTTTTTTTTCACTGCAGTTCAGCAACCACAGCTGTAGGAGCAGATGGAGAGCAGCTACTCTAATGCAGGCTGTCATTTCTTATGTATTGCACTCATTGTAGTCAGTCTGTTTAATCTCAAGAACAATCCTTGTACTATGTATAATCTGCTTATGTACTATTAGCAGTCTTCTTGGTAACAGTTTTTGTTTTGTGGCATGAGTTGTATCTGAAGTTTGTAATAAAGAATTTGATTGTTGAAATGGATGAAATATGACTGATGTGTATAGGACCCTAGTAGGGTTTTTTATTTTGTTTTCCGAATTGTTATCAGTGATGTTCTATTTCGCCATCGTATCCTGTAGTCGTTGTTCTGTAAACTTGCCGAACAGCTATTCCATGACGATTGTGGTCGCCACCAATCCCAGCGTCTGCGGACGGTTTTTTGAGCAAAGAAGGTTTATGACGTAGATTCCATGACGGATTTCTGAACCCTCATGGATACTTACCTATGACAGTTTTTAGAGCGTCTATGACCAATTGATAATGTCATGTATCAACACAATCCTAGTAGTGGGCCATGTTTGCTACGGATGGAGTATATATAGTGCCCCGAAATACACGTGCAAATTTCATGTTCGAAAAAAAACCTAGTGTATATATTCTCATTATTTAGTTATTGGTTTTGAAGAATTTGGTCCAGAGAAGATCGAGATCGTGCATGTTATTGACATGCCAACATATGGCGTTCCTCGTGTGCCAACTCAACTGGACCCATCAGCTACCTGGAGAGTATGACCAGCGCCATGTGGGAAGACGCGTGACGACGATACGGCCACATGCAAGCGCATCATTGTCAGCTCCATCAAAGGATGCAAACATACAGTTCCTTGGCTTGAGAGCAACTCAACGAGTAAGAAATGATTTAAAATATAGTTACGTTTGAGCCGTGTGCTTCAAAAGACGTGTGAACGAAAGAAGTCCGTGTGTGGCCGAAAATAGCAACATGAGATCAACAAGTTTGTTTTTAAAATATTATTTTAAAATACGCGGAGCCTACGTGCCCTGTGATGCTTTGAACAAATGATGAAGTGAAGTGACAACTCAGGATGCAGATTTGACTGGGTCGACCCAATGACCCAATACCCAAAATATAGAATTTGGTGTAACTACCCACTGGTTGGCCCATTTTATTTTGGTGTTAAACGGTGCCCAGCACGGTGGGTAGCCTGAGTACCCAATCACAAGACCGATGCTACGGTGGTGGCGCCGCCGACCACCGCTGCAGGGTTTGCTCCCGCCGCCGCACGCACGCGGCTCCGCGTGAGGGAGGGAGTCGTGCTGCTCGCCCGGGACCATGGAGCCCGCCCCACGCCGCCGTGACTCCGCCGGAGCGCCGCCTGGCGACTCGCCCCCGAGCAACCAGGTGAACGGCGGCGAGAAAGTGCAGCGGCTGCTTTGTCCCGTGAAGAGAAAGATGAGAAGGACGAAACGAAATTTCGTTTCACTCTCGTGGTTCCCGATGGAAAATACGAGAGAGGAAAGTTTACTAACTGGGCTTGCTTGATTTGTGTAAAGTTTAGGGTTCCTCATGCAAACTGCTTGTTCTGGGATCTTTTCCTAACCAGTTTGGGTATTGGGTAACCCCACTCCATATATGGATCACAAGCATTGGGTTAACCCAAAACCCAAAAAATAAGCGAATTGGCTTACCAATGGTAGGACAGTCCAATGGGACGCTACCCACTAGGGTTTAAATCCTAGTGCCTCGCACCTTTTCCTGGGATTTTCTCAGGATTTACCGGCGTTATGCATTAAGTGGTAAGCGACGTCCCCGTCGACGACGAGGCGCCAATGGTGACTTCGGAAATCTCCAGATCTGCCAGGTGCTAAGTCCTTCGGAGGTGCTCATAGGGGTAGGGTTTGCGTACGTGTGTTCATAATCCCGTGCGTGTTGTGAGCGTCTACGTTGTACTGTGTAATTCTAAAAAAAAACCCAAAAAATAATTAATGGGCCATTTGGGTTAGTCAATGGTTGACCCATTGGTGACCCACTTGCACCGTGAGTGACAACTGTTGTGACACATGAAAGGAACATGGTCCTATACAAGTAGATAGCTGGAAAATGAAAGACCTCTTAATTTCATTCATCTTAATTCAGGAAGTCCAGTTAGGTACTGTTGATCGCAATCATATATATACATGCACTGTCTAGGATAGTTAGCACTTAGCACTCAGCAGCAGGCACATAAAGCTAGAGAGAAATATTGTCAAAAAAAAAAAGCTAGAGAGACTCCGTCCATGGCCTTGCCTACTCCATTTGTGTTGCCTCTGCTTCTCCTTGTGCTTGTGCTCCCACCAGCCCTCCGTGATTACCTCTCGGCAAGCTATCTATCCAAAGACGATGCCGGCGTCGGCGGCAGCGAGCTCCACCCGGTGATCTTGTTGCCCGGGATGGGCTGCAGCGACCTGGAAGCACGCCTGACGGAGGCGTACCGACCGTCGGAGCCACGCTGCGGCGCAATGAAGGGCAAGGGATGGTTCGAGCTGTGGAAGAACGCTTCAGACCTGCCAGCCCACGACTACGTGCCGTGCTTCCTGGAGCAGATGAGCCTCGTCTACGACCCTGCCATCAACGACTACCGCAACCAGCCCGGCGTCGAGACGCGACTGCCCCACTTCGGCTCCACAAGAGCCTTCCGCTTCAAGAACCCTCTCATGTCGTGAGTTGCATTGTCGCCGTCCTTGCTTGGAATTAATCTGCAGAGAGATTGAATTCAATACATTATGTTTCAGCTAAAAGAATGTACTTTTTCTCTACAGAGATTGGTGCCTTGGAAAGCTCAGAGCTGCACTCGAAAACAAGGGATACCGTGAAGGAGACACCATGTTCGGTGCCCCTTACGATTTTCGCTACGCACCGCCATCCCCCGGGCAGACATCCGAGGTGTACTCCCGCTACTTCAACGAGTTGATGAAGCTCGTCGAGACCGCGACCCAGAGGACACACAAGAAAGCCGTCATCCTCGGGCACAGCTTCGGCGGAATGGTCGCCCTCGAGTTCGTCCGGAACACACCCCCTGGCGTGGCGAAATGAGTACATCGAACACCTCATCCTGGTCGCGCCGACGCCCTCCGACGGCTTCATGGAGCCGCTGAGCAACGTCGCCGCCGGAACCAACATCCTCTTCGTGCCAACGGCAACGCCGCTGTCCATGAGAGCCATGTGGAGGAGCTTCGAGAGCGCCATCGTCAACTTCCCATCTCCGGCCGTGTTCGGGCGCACGCCACTCGTGGTCACCAGGGAGAGGAACTACTCCGCGCATGACATGGAGGATTTCCTCGCCGCCGTCGGCTTCAGGGACGGCATCCTGCCGTTCAGGAGACGAGCCGTGCCGAAGATGAACAGTGAGTTCGTGGCGCCAATGGTGCCCACGACGTGCATCAATGGAATCGGCAACAGGACGCCGATGCAGCTGGTGTTCTGGGACAACGACTTCGACGCGTCGCCGGAAGAAGGAGCGTACGGGGATGGAGATGGCAAGATCAACTTGATCAGCGTCTTGGCGTTTGAGGAACAGATGCGTCGGCAGCCAGGACAGAAGCACTTCAGATCCATCAAGATCAGTAAGGCTCAACATTCTTCGATTGTCACGGAGGATTTTGCCCTGGACAAGGTCATCCAAGTAATTATTGATCAGATTGATCAATAATCAGCAATTCCCGTTCTAAATTCATTCATATTCTTGTGGGTTTCAGACTGTTAATTAATACTGTAAACAGCCACCGGTTCCGCGAATCATATATACATGCATCCAGTAGATAGGACAAGAAGTATATAAGTATCTGGAATTTTTTTTTCTATTGGAGTACGCGACAGCATGTATGCGACAAGCTGGCAATTTTAGCACTGTCTACGACAGACAATTTAATCACTACGTAGAACATGCAACATCAGGTCACATCTTTGCCTCGTTGATATTGTCACTGTACACTCTGGCACGTGCATGTGCAAATGCCACTAAGTAGGAAATGATTCGTTAGAACATCTTTTTTTTTTTTAATAGGGGAGGCTCTATCACCAACAACCTCTATAATGGGCATCTCGAGACCCACTGTAGCAGCAGCCCCTATAAATCCATTTGTAGGGGCGATTTTTTTTTTTATTACGAGCGCCCACAAATGACGTCTATTTGTAGGGCGGCCACTACTACGTAATTGTCCATCATCTGCTGGGCTCCAACCCCCTTCACCGCGTAAAACTGAATCGACGAGAACCATAGCGGTAGTGATGTGGGGTTTGAAACACTACGGGTCAAAACACCGGCGGTGATTCGAGGAGAGTCGCCGGTTTGATATCGAACCGGCAATAAGACCGTCACCGAACACCGTCGGGTGTTCCACCGGCCCGGCGGCATTTTTATCCAAACAATGCGGGTTCGAAGTCAGCCGGCAGAGTTGGTATTGGGAACACCGTCGGGCTTTAACGAACCGGTGAAGAATCGAGCGATAACACTATCGGGTTAGATTGAGCCGGCGGTGTATCGAAGAGCTAACAATGGCGGCTTACTTTGGGCCCGTCGCTGAAGCGTTACATGAACACCGTCGGCTGATTTCAACCCGACAAGCGTTATTAGAGTGGAGACTATCGGTTGGTTAATGCAGCCAACGGTGATGTTTGTGTCGTCGATGACGGTTAGTAATTCAAACCGATAGTGTTCGGTGTAGTTACACTACCGGTTTGTATGTCATTCTTTGTCGGGCCCATGCTACCCCGGTGTTTTTGTTTAAAATTTTTGAATTTATTCGTGGAATTCAGCTCTTTTTAAATCCGAAAAATCATCATACATTAATATCGTCAAAACATTACAGGATTTACATACAACAAAATCCACCTAATGTTCTAGAAACTAAGCCTACATCAACTTCTAAAATAAAAAAGACCAATGACTATAGAGTCATAGACATAAATAAAAAAGCATGACATCTTTCCAAAACCAATTAACCAAAGCAATTTCGCAATCTTCATAAGTATGTGGAGTGGCTTCTCTTCAATCTTCACAAGTATGTGGGGTGGGCTGCTCTTCAATTAAGCAAACAATTAGCCTAGCCTTGGACTTGAGCATAGCAATCTTCCCTGGGTTAGATAGATCCCCTAAGAAGCGACCAACAAACACTACGTACCACGCCATGCTTGCCTATACATGTAACCAAAATAGAACCATAATGCTATGTTATTCATAAATGTTGTACAATAAGCAATGCACATATATTTAAAATATCCAAACCGGATTTCGAACAACACTAACTCATGAATTTCATTCGAATTCGAGCACGGGTTGCAAAGTGACCGAGGCGGGCATTTCAACGAACACCTCAAGGGCGTGGACCGACGCACTCACCAAACTTTCGTGCGCCTCGTGCGCTCCTATCTTGTCTTGGAGGATTTGAGGAGGACAAGGTCGCGGACGGTGCGGCGTCGGGCGGTGAAGAGGAAGACGGCGTGAGGCCGCGGACGGCGAGAGAGGTGTGGCGGCGGTCCTCCGTCGGCGTGGAGGAAGACCAAGCGGGCGACGAGGCTAGGACAGCGGCGGAATTAGTTCTCATTCTCATAGGTAAAAACTCGAACACCTAAAGGGATAATTAGTTCTCACCGTGGAAGGGGCCGAAGGGGCGAGGATGCCGGCGCGGCGTTGGGGACGTCGGAGTGGAGAAGCACGGCGTGGGGAGAACGCCGTCAAGCCTTGATTCCGCTAGAGCGAACGGCCGAGGGGATGCGCGAACGGACGGGGGCCGGGCGGCGGGGGGATGACGAACGGCGACGTTGGAGTTGGTGGTGCGCTCCGTCGGCAAATCGGTGCTCTTTCGGTGCTGGTCGGGAACGAGAATGGCGCAGTGTTCAGATGGCTTGCCAAAATTTCGCTCCGAGCCACTCACCTATATATATATATAGGCAAGGCTGGTTTGGGCGTGGTGGGGGAAACGAAATGGCGGGAGGTTCGAGATAGATTTGGAAAATTTTACCCCAATCCTATTCGGCCGTCGGTTATTACCCGTGAACCCGGCAGTGAAATAGAAATGCTTCCACTTCATGGATGATCATGTACCTTTGTGAAGGATGTGTAATCCTCCATGGTGGAAATGGCTTGAATTTTTTTTTCCAGTCATGTACACCCAAAATATGACCCCACACAAGTTCTTAGGTTTTCGATAAATATTTTAATTACTATGATTTTCTTCTAGCTAAATCGGCGACAAGAAGGCTAATTAAACCATGGAAACACAAGAATTTGTCTTGGACCTCCACGGTGATTTGCCTCCTAGGGCACATGAGACCCCTGTGGAAAAGTCTTGCAAAGCATTCGGCTCTTTTCGTGGGGTACGCTCGGGTTCAAACTATAATTACGAGGGTGGCGTCGCTGAGAAATTCAAATAAACGGGAAAAGTACCAAACCAACTCCGAAAAATCTCAAACTTCGTGAGTGCTTCCCCATTTGCATGTGAAAGGCTCACAAAAAGTTTGAGACCACTACAACACACCGGCAAACATATGAACCACATGGAGCACAAGAACTACCTAATCGTATAGTCCCGGGTTCGATGGTAGGGATCATGTGCCTCTCGCGGAAGGATGTGTAATCCTCTATGGTGGAAATGGCTTGAATTTTTTTTCCAGTCATGTACACCCAAAATATGACCCCACACAAGTTCTTAGGTTTTTTTCGATAAATATTTTAATTACTATGATTTTCTTCTAGCTAAGCGGCGACAAGAAGGCTAATTAAACCATGGAAACACAAGAATTTGTCTTGGACCTCCACGGTGATTTGCCTCCTAGGGCACATGAGACCACGTGGAAAAAGTCAGCAAAGATTAGGCTCTTTTTCGTGGGTACTTTCAGTTCAAACTATAATTACGTGGTGGCGTCGCGCGAAATTCAAATAAACCTGGGAAAAGTACCAAACCAACTCGAAAAATCTCAAACTTCGTGTGTGCTTCCCCATTTGCATGTGAAAGGCTCACAAAAAGTTTGAGACCACTACAACACCCGGCAAACATATGAACCACATGGAGCACAAGAACTACCTTTGTATAGTCCCGGTTCGATGGTAGGGATCATGTGCCTCTCGTGAAGGATGTGTAATCCTCCTTGGTGGAAATGGCTTGAATTTTTTTTTTTCCAGTCATGTACACCCAAAATATGACCCCACACAAGTTCTTAGGTTTTTTCGAGAAATATTTTAATTACTATGATTTTCTTCGAGCTAAACCGGCGACAAGAAGGCTAATTAAACCATGGAAACACAAGAATTTATCTTGGACCTCCACGGTGATTTGCCTCCTAGGGCACATGAGACCCTATGGAAAAGTCTAGCAGCATTCGGCTCTTTTCGTGGGTACGCCACAGTTCAAACTATAATTACGGGGTGGCGTCGCGCAGAAATTCAAATAAACCGGGAAAAGTACCAAACCAACTCCAAAAAAATCTCAAACTTCGTGGGTGCTTCCCCATTTGCATGTGAAAGGCTCGAGAAAAAGTTTGAGACGACATGGGCCACAAGAACATTACAAATTAATTAGAAACCAGTTAAACTACAACCTTACAAATAATTAACATAGTAAACACACTAATCATCATCATCGCCGTCGGGATCAATATTGGGTCCAACTTGTGATCCATGTACACGAATGTAGGATTGTAGAAATATCGGGTAATTGATGTCACGGATTAAGTATCCGCTTGAGTCGATGAAGGTCAATGCCCTTATGATTGCACTCTCTCGTCCCCGCAAGGACGTAAAAAATGCTCGACCATAGATATAACCTCTTGAACGACCGGTGTCTAAGTTAGTAAACCTTATGCGTATTGTCGCCCTTACGTAGTTTGTTGGCCGAGGTGTGCCTGAAGTCCCAATCGTACCGAAGTCGGTCCGTAGCTTGGTCGAGAACGTCCGCCAAGCCACATGCAGCATAGGTAAGATCGTGGAGCAAAATCGCAAGTGGGAGAATCAAAATGAATGAGGATGATGTGAATCTATCTAATATGCATTGCCAAAATGATAAATTTAATTTATTACCACATCATCATGGTTGTAACTCCCAACATATTCGCTATATTGTCATGGGGGATATTCTCGAGAAGACAAAGCAAATATCTTGAAGTGCGAAAAATCGGGCACAATGTAGCAAACACGTCGAAGTGCATCTAAGCACAAGGAAACGGCATGGTACTCGGCGTTTTGCACGGTCGTTCTCTCGTTTCCCCTCTCGTGGATTAGGTGGTTGTTGTGTCACGGAATCCTCGAAGGGATGTAAAAACTTATTTCACACGTATATAGTTGATGACCATGTGACGATGCTCTAGATGTCGTGGTCTCCACAAAACAAGAGATAGAGAACCGCCTAAGTCTTCGTTTCTAGCCATTGCACTTTGGGGATAAAGTCCGTGACACATATAAATGAAACAAAATGACGTTAAGTTAAACTAATTGTCTATGTATTTGTTATAGTAAAATAAGAAATAAAAATGTTAGAAAAAAAAAAAATTACATACGATGATTGGATAAGGGAATGGCCTTGTGTCCACACCGAGGGCGAATGGCTCATCGCTAGCGTGGAAACTTGGTTGTTGTGGTGGCGGCAAAGGCGGAGGACCGCTCATACCACCACCGAGCGATAAAAAGGAAAAAGGACAAAGCTCATAAATATATATAGTATATATATATATGTATTGTTTATATGCATATATATAGGAATTCTAGACAAAAAAAAATATCCTTACCAATGTAATATCCTGGAGCCATGAACAAATCTCCTAGAAAGAGTGAGAGAGTGAAAGAGCTGAGTGGATTTCGTGCAGAGTGACCGGAGCTCGTGGGTGCGTGCTTGGGTATGTGTGTGGATGCGGCCGGGCGCCTTGATTTATAGCAGTTGATCAGTGCAGGTACATCACCGTCGGGTATTAAGATATACCCGGTAGTGATAACAACATGACTACCGGTTATTTGAATGGGAGCCAAGAAGTGAATACAATATCACTACCGGTTGTTTGTATGTATCCGGCGGTGAATTCACGGTGTTGTCACTTCACTCGTTTGCATGCATGCATTGTTGCGATCTTTGTAGCATATGTACGCAGTAGATGCTTCACGCAAGCCGGGTTTTGGTTATCTGTTCTTAAGGGGATATGGATGTGAATAAAATTCATTATCTGTTCTTTATTTTTATTACATATATAACTTTATTTCATTCCCATTAGATTTGGATACCTGTTAAATTTATCTCACAATATGCAACATATTTTATTGACTTAAACCGTATTTATTATGTTCGATGAAGGGTAAAAAATGGGAACTCAAAGATATCGAAGAGACAATCAACATTCATAACAAACAGAAATACAACAGATAAGAAATTTGATTGCATATATTTTCATAACAAAGTCCTTACATTACATATATTTCCATAGCAAAGACCTTATATAGAACTAAATATACGGTAACAAAGACCAATTCACAGATAGGTCAATGCTACAATCAAAGTGTACAAACACATTAAAATTTAACCACCTCAGTAAGTCTCTTGTAGCACCTCTCTAGGATCGAAGAAGTGGGCGAGGCTGCTACGTGCACTTATTGAGGAGGTTGGAGGATGAGATTCACAGGGAGCTTCATCTTCAGCCCAAACTTGACCATTGACCGAGGATGAAATCACAAGTAACTAGGTCAAATGGTCATTGTTTTTCCATGGATACACCATATGATTCGGATACTATATGTCCATGTGCCTGGGGTATTGGCTGAACACTAGCACCCCAAAGCACAAGGACTCCAGACTCTTAATATCAGTCTAGAGTTCGATCTTGAATCATGGCACCCATAGAAGCCGCAAGCGGTGTCTCTCTTTCATCAAGAAGACTCTTCTAGCACCTTTTACGTAAACCATTTTCTTGGACTAGGCATATCTGTATGTGGAGGGCTTTCTCCCAAAGAAAGGTCATATGTATGTGAAACTGGAAAGTACTACTAGCAAAGAAGATCGAGGACGAAGAACAAGGAAAATAAGGAGAAAAAAAATTTCTAGATCCAAAACCCATGACACTAAAATTCCAAACTAACCCCTCTGTATTTTGAGGAGAGGGTTAGGAACTACTGGACGAACCAAGAATGCAAGAAAGAGAGGAGAAACCGGGTGCAAAACACGGCGTCCCCCTTGCCGTTTAAATAGGCGAGATGGCGTGGTTGAGTCGACCGCCGTTGTGCGGAGGACATGGCAAAGAAGGCGCCAAAGATTGGTGTAGTGGTCAGCCGGTCATAGTTGAGAACTGCGGCGGCCGTTGAATTTTGCGCGAAATCACCGCGGGTCTAAGTTTTCACCCGGCGGTGATGTCGAATACCACTAGCGTAAAGATCCGCACCCGGCGGTGATCTACACATCACCGCCGGTAAAACTACACCCGGCAAGTGATCTACACATCTATCGCCGGGTGTGAAACTACACCCGGTAGTGTTTTAACCGACATTGATTTAACCCGCCGACGCTGCAGCTGGTGCCATAGGCTTTTCTCATCGATTCCAGAGACACTGTCGATTTCCTAACCGGCAGTGAATACTACTAGCAACGCAGTTCTCCAAGCGAGCGGCATGCATGCAGCAAAGCCACCGTGAACACGCTAAGTGAACGTGAGCGGCTACAATATTGTGGTAAAAAAAAAAAAAAGTGATGGCTATCCGTTGGGTGTACAAAGTTTGATTCTTTAAATAGCCCGGCAGGTGTTGTGGACGTGCTACGCCTTTAGTTGAGTGTATCATTTGTTCGTGCTCCGGCCCGCCAGAAGTCTCTCGTCTCCCTCCCTCCCTCCTCGCTCCCTCACCCGTCGGTATCGAAGGTACGTGTGGTTAATCTTGTAGCAATGGTAAACAATGTAAAGCATGCATTCCTTGTTTCAAAATAACAATGGTGTATTTAGATAAGTATCTATATCTATGCTATCAAATCAATATCATTAGATTTCGTGAGCAACATCTATAGCAATGGTAATCCTAATTAAACTCGAGCATCGTTCTTGAAAAAATGGTCAAAAACTGGCTTGTTGGGGATCGAACCACGGATTTCGGGATTGGGTCTTGGGAAACGCCCGTGGTAGCCGAGGAAGCGGCCATTGGAAACGCCCGAAACGGCGTAGCCGGCCGCCCTTGGTTGCCGCCTAAGCGTGGATTGAGATCGAAACGCGTGCACGCACGCCCGCGCCGCCCTTCTCGGGGGAGAGGGGCCGATCGCGACGCCATTGGATGAGCCGGTGTCGCTGGATCGCTGTTTTCATGGCGCCGCGTCTTGGGGAATGACAATCGACTACATGCATTCCATGCTTTGTTACTATATAATTGTACACATAACGCCTCGATTTGGTACCATCTCCATCGCTAGTTAACCTCTCTCTTTCCATAAACTCCGCACGAGCTAGCTTCTTCATCGACGATGGCCGGGCGTCTACACCAACGAGGAGCTACGTTCACCGTCGCGCGCCTCGTGACGCCCTCCGTAAGCTCACCCACCTGGCCGAAAGAAGTCGGGCCGCCAATGGTGCCTTGGGCGTTGGTGGAGAAGGCCAACTTCTACGCCTTCAAGGTCGAAGCCATCGCCGACATCCTCACTAGGGGATACTTGGCGAGGTTGGCGGAGCTCCAGCGGGGGCGCGGCGGCAACGCGCCCGGCGGCGCGGCGACGGAGGCCAAGAACGAGGACGAGGCCTAGGTGGCGCGGCGGCGGGCGATGGCGGCGCCGCTTTTTTATTTTTTCATTTTGTTAATATATTATCTACTAATATATAATGACCAGATCGTTTTAATTCGTCTACTGTGTGCAATCTTCTCGCTTTTCTATCGTTTGTTTTCACCATTTCCTTCTTCATTCAACCCCGCTGAGCTATCGGTTCCTTTGCTTCCCCTCCCAAATCGCTATCGGTTCTAATTCAACCCGGTTGTGTCAATCTTCAAATCGCTGGTTCTAATTCAAACCCGCTGAGTGATCAGGTCCATCAAGACCACTACCGGGAACGATTCAACCCGGTGGTGATCCGAGTCTTCACCGCCGGAATTGGTCCAATCCGTGGAGTTTACGAAGTGTCCCGCGCCCGAACGGTTCATCATCGCCAGGCGAGGTTCAACACCGCCGGTGGATTAAATTCCGCAAAGTGATGCCGGGCGTAGTGATGAACAAATCTGTAGTAGTGTAGCTAGCACGCGGAACGTGGTGATAGTTACACGCCCAAATGCACAGGGACCAGTATGTGTGGGTTTATGGCCCTGTGTGGTTCTTTGTCTTTTTTCTTGTTTTTTTTTTTTGATCGAGATATGTGTGGTTCCTGTGGATGACTTTTGTACGGGTTTCAAGTTGGATTTGTTGTAAAACATACTGACTCCACTTGTGTGTGGACTTTTACCAAAACTCTTAGACTTTGACAGGATTATATATTTGTGGGAGGAACTTTTATGTTATTGTAATAACCAATATTCAGATGAATAAAAAAAAATTAAAAAAAATAATCTCGCAGTAGGGGCGTCTAGATATTGAACCGCCCCTGCTAACTGTAGAGGGTGGCTCGTAACACCAGCCGGCCCTACAGTGTGCACAATAGGAGCGGTTCGTCTTGTGGGGGAAAAATACCACTATAGGGGCAGCTCAAAAAAAAACCGCCCCTACTCAAAAAGTGAGGCGTTCTTGTAGTGATCTTTTGTAGTAGTGTGATAAACCTGTAGAATGACTTTGATCTAAAAAAAATATAGACCAAATACATGCATTGACTCCCGGTCAGCTGACACACCGACAGAAAGGGCAGCATCAGAAGTAGATTATTAAACTTTTTAGGAAAAATTGCGTCAGGATTGAGGCCATGTTTGCTACGGATGGAGTATATATAGTGCCCCGAAATACACGTGCAAATTTCATGTTCGAAAAAAAAAAACCTAGTGTATATATTCTCATTATTTAGTTATTGGTTTTGAAGAATTTGGTCCAGAGAAGATCAAGATCGTGCATGTTATTGACAAGCTAACTTACTTATCATGATGCATGCATTCATGCCAACATATCGTGTTCCTCGTTTGCCAACTCAACTGGACCCATCATCTACCTGGAGACCGCCATGTGGGAAGACGCGTGACGACGATACGGCCACATGCAAGCGCATTATTGCCAGCTCCATGAAAGGAACAAACATACAATTCCCTTGGCTTGAGAGCAACTCAACGAGTAAGAAATGATTTTTTTGCACGTGCCTCCTATATTTTAAATGTTATTTTAAAATATAGTTACGTTTGAGCCGTGTGCTTCAAAAGACGTGTGAACGAAAGAAGTCCGAAAGAAGTCCGCGTGTGGCCGAAAATAGCAAGCTGAGACCAACGAGTTTGTTTTAAAATATTATTTTAAAATACGCAGAGCCTCCGCGTACGTGCTCTATGATGCTCAGAACAAATGATGAAGTGACAACTCAGGATGCAAATTTGACTGGGTCAACTCAATGACCCAATACCCAAAACATAGAATTTGGTGTAACTACCCACTGGGTTGGCCCATTTTTTTGGTGTTAAACGGTGCCCATGGGTAGCCCGGGTACCCAATCACAAGACAGGTGGCGCTGCCGGACCACTGTTGCAGGGTTTGCTCCCCGCCGTCGGGCTTGCGGCTCCGCGTGAGGGAGGCTGTGCTGCTCGCCCGCGACCATGGAGCCCGCCCACGCCGCCGTGACTCCGCCGGAGCGCCAGCCTGGCGCACTCGGCCTGAGCAACCAGGTGAACGGCAGCGAGAAGTGCAGCGGCTGCTTTGTCCGGTGAAGAGAAAGAAGAGAAGGACGTAAACGAAATTTCGTTTCACTCTCAGGGTTCCTGATGGAAAAATGTGAGAGAGAAAAGTTTACTGATCTGGGCTTGCTTGATTTATGTAATGTTTAGGGTTCCTGATGCAAACTGCTTGTTCTGGGATCTTTTTCCTAACCAGTTTGGGTATTGGGTAACCCCACTCCATATATGGATCAAGCATTGGGTTAACCCAAAACCAAAAAAAATAAGCTTAATTGGCTTATAGACAATGGTAGGGCGGTCGGTGGGACGCCACCCACCGGGTTCAAATCCCTGGTGGTCGCACCTTTTCCTGGGATTTTCTCAGGATTTACCGGCGTTATGCATTAAGTGGTAAGCGACGTCCCCGTCGACGACGAGGCGCCAATGGTGACTCTCCAGATCTGCCGGGGGCTCAGTCATTCGGAGGTGCTCATAGGGGTAAGGTTTGCGTACGTGTGTTCATAGGGGTGAGTGTGCGTGTTGTGAGCGTTCACGTTGTACTCGTGTAATTCTCAAAAAAATCCCAAAAATAATTAATGGGCCATTTGGGTTAGTCAATGGTTGACCCATTTGGTGACCCACTTGCACCGTGATTGACAACTGTTGTGACACATGAAAGGAACATGGACCTATATATACATGCACTGTCTAGGATAGTTAGCAATCAGCAGGCACACAAAGCTAGCTAGAGAGACTTATTGTCAAAAAAAAATAAAGCTAGAGAGACTCCGTCCATGGCCTTGCCTACTCCTCTTGTGTTGCCTCTGCTTCTCCTTGTGCTTGTGCTCCCACCGGCGCTGCGTGATTACCTCTCAGCAGTCCACCTATCCAAAGACGATGCCGGCGTCGGCGGCGGCAGCGAGCTCCACCCGGTGATCTTGTTGCCCGGGATGGGCTGCAGCGACCTGGAGGCACGCCTGACGGAGGCGTACCGACCGTCGGAGCCACGCTGCGGCACAATGAAGGGCAAGGGATGGTTCGAGCTGTGGAAGAACGCTTCAGACCTGCCAGCCCATGACTACGTGCCGTGCTTCCTGGAGCAGATGAGCCTCGTCTACGACCCTGCCATCAACGACTACCGCAACCAGCCCGGCGTCGAGACGCGACTGCCCCACTTCGGCTCCACAAGAGCCTTCCGCTTCAAGAACCCTCTCATGTCGTGAGTTGCATTGTCGCCGTCCTTGCTTGGAGTTAATCTGCAGAGAGATTCAATTCAATACATTATGTTTCAGCTAAAAGAATGTACTTTTTCTCTACAGAGATTGGTGCCTCGGAAAGCTGAGAGCTGTACTCGAAAACAAGGGATACCGTGAAGGTGACACCATGTTCGGAGCCCCTTACGATTTTCGCTACGCACCGCCATCCCCCGGCCAGACATCCGAGGTGTACTCCCGCTACTTCAAGGAGTTGATGAAGCTCGTCGAGACCGCGAGCCAGAGGAAACACAAGAAAGCCGTCATCCTCGGGCACAGCTTCGGCGGAATGGTCGCCCTCGAGTTCGTCCGGAACACTCCCCTGGCGTGGCGAAATGAGTACATCGAGCACCTCATCCTGGTCGCGCCGACGCCCTCCGACGGCTTCATGGAGCCGCTGAGCAACGTCGCCGCCGGAACCAACATCCTCTACGTGCCAACGGCGACGCCGCTGTCCATGAGAGCCATGTGGAGGAGCTTCGAGAGCGCCATCGTCAACTTCCCCTCTCCGGCCGTGTTCGGGCGCCAGCCACTCGTGGTCACCAGGGAGAGGAACTACTCCGCGGATGACATGGAGCATTTCCTCGCCGCCGTCGGGTTCAGGGACGGCGTCGAGCCGTTCAGGAGACGAGCCGTGCCGAAGATGAACAGTGAGTTCGTGGCGCCAATGGTGCCTACGACGTGCATCAATGGAATCGGCAACAGGACGCCGATGCAGCTGGTGTTCGGGGACAACGACTTCGACGCGTCTCCGGAACAAGGAGCGTACGGGGATGGAGATGGCAAGATCAATCTGATCAGCGTCTTGGCGTTTGAGGAACAGATGCGTCGGCAGCCAGGACAGAAGCACTTCAGATCCATCAAGATCAGTAAGGCTCAACATTCTTCGATTGTCACGGAGGATTTTGCCCTGGACAGGGTCATCCAAGTAATTATTGATCAGATTGATCAATAATCAGCAATTCTCGTTGTAAATTCATTCATATATGTGGGTTTCAAAATTTTAATACTGTATACGTGCTCCTAGCACTGCCTCGGATCTTCAAACAGCCACCGGTTCCGCGAATCATATATACATGTATCCAGTAGATAGGACAAGAAGTATATAAGTATCTGGAATTATTTTTTCTATTGGAGTACGTGACAGCGACAAGCTGGCAATTTTAGCACTGTCTTCGACAGACAATTTAATCAGTACGTAGAACATGCAACATCAGGCCACTTGTGTTATCATAAGTGTGCAGACAATTTGTTGACACACTTGTTATCATGCCAGAGTATAATGTGTTAAGTCACATTGATAACACAAGGTATGTCACATCTTTGCCTCGTTGATATTGTCACTGTACACTCTGGCACGTGCATGTGCAAATGCCACTAACTAGGAAATGATTCGTTAGAACGTCTTATTTTTTTTTAATCGGGGCAGCTCTATCACCAACAACGTCACTACCGGAATCAGGGCCGGCGGTAAAACACTGGGCTTAGGCTAAGCCGAGTGTAAGGCCACCCGGCCACGTTTTCTCGGCATTGAAGGCCTAAGTCGAAAGTGCCAAATATCGAGACGAAGTATCAAGACATACGTTAGTATGCTTGCATACTTTTTAACAGGATAGTATTAGTACGTACTTCACCAATTAGAGTATTCAAGAGAAAAAATCCCGACAAGCTAGTGTATGAGCATACTCCAGTACTCAAATATACCGAGTATATGTGCATACATTCATAGTATATACATACATACGCCTACATACATGCCATTTAGATATATAGTACTAGTGCATACTCAATATATATATGGAGTATATGTGCATGCATTCACGTATGGAGATGTACGTCGGAGTATATGTACATACATTTGTGAGAAGGGAGTATGTGTATATACTATTCTTCACAAAATTAGTGTAATTCTCACACAAATCAAATCATCAGAACAAAAGCGGTGGCAGCACCCGCATTCGTGCATTTAAATTGGTGGGCGGCGGCGGCCATCTAGACACTAAACAAATAATTTCAGATCCGAAAAAAAATAGGACCAATCATATACGCGTACGGACGCCGGGTATAAACGGGTCTAATTATTTTAGCCTGTTAGCTTTGCTGCTGGCCGGCTGGCCTCTCCACGTGTGTACTAGCAGGCGGGTGTAACTACTCATAGGATGTAGGAAAAATTTACCCTATATTTATATATATATATATATATATATATATATATATATATATTATTTATATTTGGAACCCGGGGTTCAAATGAATTCAGTCCCCAGCTTCTTTTGGGCAGACCGTTCGGACCCGAGGCTCATAGGCCCGGCCCACACACCCACGAGCTCGGCTCGCATATCGCCCGAAGCTGCCACCCCCACGATTTGTTTGCGGTTTCCATTTTCCAGAAATCCCTCCGCTAGCCTTCTTGACGGCGCCGCGCGTCACCGCCGGTGGCTCCCTCCCCAGCTCGCCGCCGCGCCTGCCTCTGGTCCGATCCAACCCCCTCGCGCTGCCTCCCCGCCCTTTGCCGGCTGAGCGGCTCTGCTACAGGCCCCCCGACCAGCGGCGGACCACCCTGCCCCCCACCCTGTTTCCCGTCGACGGCAGCGGCATCCCCACCCCTCACCCGGCTGTGACGGCGGCGCCCTTCTCCGTCCCCCTCCCGACGGCGTGTGGAGGCGCTGCCACCTCCTTCACCTGCGCCAGCGGCAGATCAGGCCTCGCCGGATCCGGATGCCGCGCCGCCGAGGGCCGTCCTCACCACCGACGCTAGCGGCATCCATCATTCTATCCACTGGTGAGCTCGTAGGGTAGGCGGAGGCTCCCTCCCCTCCCCAACTGCGGCGGAGACTCTTCCTTCCCCGCTCGTCATCAGTTGGATCCCGACGGCAGCATCCTTCGACGTCCCCTCCCCGGTGGATCCTCCCCTTTCTGGCTTTTTGTGAGCGACGCGGCGGCTCCTTTCTTTCCCAGAGGCGGGCATGGCCCCGGCCTCCCCATCGAGGCATCGATCGGCGAGCTGAGCTACCGGTGCGCCGGTAAATCCGCCCGCAGCTTGCTCGGCCGCCCTGCTGCCTGCTGGCACTGGGTGCTGTCTAGGTCACCCCCGGCCTCAGCCCCCGTGGCTCTGCCACCTGCTGGCCTGATTGGTGCTAATGGTGTGCCCACGAGCTGCAGGATTCTCACGACGGTGGCCGCAAAACCTTGTCTGCTTCAAAAAAGTTTGTATACTTTGACTTTTTATGCTCCAACAATTCATCTACGTTGCCTTTCCAATTTGTTCCTGCTTGCTCCCTTTTTCAGATTGCCTCATCGCCCCCACCGGTCCACCCCACAACCCCGTACTCTTCTCACCTCATCAGGTTGCCACCGCCATGTGCCGAGGCTGAGATGTGCAGGTGATGGGCGGCAAGCTGGTTGTGAGGCCAAGGGGACTCTGTTGGCCTTGGTGTGCGGTCAGCCCCCTTCTCGCAGGTATCATATACACATGATTTGTTTTAGTTTTTGCTTAAAATCTTGGCTAGATCTATGGAAGGACAGTTGTGGTTTTCTGACATATTATAACCTGACATGAAAATGCATGGTGTCTGCAGGATCCATGGTGGGAACTGGGAGGAAATAGACATACGATTCATTGTAACGATGTGTGATGATGTCCATGCTGCGGGACAGATCAGCCCCCTCAGCTGTAATCTTGTATTGCCTCGTTTGATACATGGACAGAGCAGATTTGTTCTGATTTTTCTGAGGTAAACCATCTCACACGCTGTGACGCTCACACGCATGCATCTTGCCATTGTTAGGACCCATGCAATGGGGCAGGTCGGCATGGCAGAATTGACAAGGAATATATCAGTATTTTTTTTCATCTCGGCAGAGCTAAAATGTTTTGTTGCTAAGACCTAATCAGCTACACAATACAACAACAACAAAGCATTTTATCCCAAGCTAGTTGGGGTAGGCTGGAGAATGCAATATTCAAATGTTATATCATGAAAATTCTATATGATAATTTGTTTTCACATGAACTCTCAACTTATATAACTAATGATTGTGTGGATGTAATCTCAGATGTGAAGCTATATTGCAATATATATTATTCTTCCTACGATGATTCTTTTTAAAATATTCTTGTCAGGGTGCGGAGGCCAGGAGAAGTTGTTTCCTAATGGTAAATTTCCTCTGCTTACCATTTCCTTCTCACTGTTCTCAGCATACTTTTTAGTTTGCCCAATGGGTGTCAACCCATTTCATGTTCCTTTAAAAATGTATGCTGCATATGCATTGATAGGACAGTGTTTGCCTAGTTAATAAGATGCATGTGAATTAGGAAAAAGAACCAAATTTGTAACTGAATCCTTCACCATATGCCTCAATGGCAATGCATTTCTTGGCAACTCTAATGGCTCTGATCATTGGATTTAACCTTGTTGTTTCATTCTTCTGCCATTGATATACTAGCATTTTTCATTGACATTTTACCTTTTTGTTCTTCAGCGCTGCTATTGGTTGCTATAACTTTGTTCATAATGAGATATGTCATTATGCTTCTGCTAGTTTACTTGTTGTTAATAGACACGCAGCCTGATTCATCTGGTTTTTCAGAAGATATTTGCTTCTGCTTACTTATTCTTAATCATACATTGGTTATGTTTATGAGCTACCGCCATGCATGCTTATCGTTATGGATATTATATTTTAAAACTTTTTTTTCTTTCTCTGTTCTTTTATGCACTGATAGATATGCTGCTGCAGCTAACTCAGATCGAGCTAGATGGCGATTTGTTGAAAGATTTCAACTAGCTGCGAATGGCATTGGGTGACAAGAGCTGAGATAGCAGGTCCATGAGCAAGCAGGTCAGCCAAACAACCACAACTTCAGAATTTCCGTAATGTTAGAAGTAATAATCTGTCTATTTGGATTAAAAAGATTTTATCATATAATTTGATTGGACCAGGTAGGACTTTTTTGTTCTTTGGAAAAAAAAAAAAAAAAAGATTTGTGGTTTGCCATATGATTTGTGCATAGTAAGTCAATGAGTCAATAATCCCCTTGAGATTTGATTTGGCTACCGACACATATGTTTTTTATCTAAACCTTAGCATAGGAGGTACAAGGGAGATTGTAGATACAAAAGAGTTGGACAGTCTGTGAGACATGCTTCTGTGAATAATAACTGCTATGCTGATGCAGCAGTTAAAGCATGATTACATAAGCACATTAACAATGCAATTTTTTTGTGGTCTGTTGTCATGTTTTGGAAAATGTAGCCTCTAGCATCACACATCATGGAAGCTAGTTATCATGCTTTTTGATTGGTTAGATTTCAAAAATAAAATCGTGCTAGGACATGCACAACTGCCAATTTGAGTTATTTTTCTTTTTTTAGCTGAGTGATCACTAGTGCTCTCTTTGCTTCTCTTTTGCTTGCAGTTTTCAGCAGTTCAGAGCAGCACCATGTGAGGTCCTTTGTGTAGCGATTTCCCGGCAGATGCTCCATCGTGTTTTTTTTATTTATATGAATAATTCAGGATTCCATGTTCCTTGGGCAGCTGCGGACGTGCAAAGACAGCAGGGCGGCAACTGTGGACTGCCGGAAGTGGACTCAAGTAAGCGGAGGTGCAGGGCCGCCGCCGCTTCCAGCGCTCAAAAGTCCGCCCCGCCCATCTCTTTCCCGTCTCTCCCTCGCTCTGTGATGTTGCCCGCACATTGATCATATCTGATTCTGTTTGTTTGCTGTTCAAGTTCTTAAATAAATTATCTAGCAGACCCTAAAAGTATTTCTAGTATCTCAGATAATTAAAACTAGTAGTATTAGATTCATTTTGTCATGTTGACAATAGAAATTAATACAACCTATAGGCTATAGCTCTTTGAGATGCAAGAATCAAATGCATTAGCTAGTGCAACAGGCCTCAACATGTGCAGGGACAGTGCTGCTTCTCATATACACTTTTGATATTTACTAGTTACTTTTGTTGATTGATATGCAGTCACCTGTACAAACAAGCATGCTGAAATTACTGGGTTGCAAGTTTGAGAGGATTATTTGTAGCATGTATGACAAACATTTAAGATAACTGAAGATTTTTTGCATATAATATTATTCTCTATGAAAAGATGAGACATTCCATGGGTGACATTCATTTTTACCATACTCATTTGAAAGAAACAATTATAAATATTTGTAATTTTCAACTAGCTAATTAATCTTAAGCAAAAATATTAGGTGGATATTGCTGTACAATGTTTCTGGTTAAATAGTTTATATACACCACTATTACGGTGGTGTCTCCTTCAAGATCCAGGTGAGTTTGACCATGTACGGTCCCTTCAGATCTAGATGTCCCATTCGATTTCCTTGTGATGATGTGCGAAATTAGAGGGCTTAGAACCATTAGTATCACTACTAGTACTAGTATTTGATTTATCGCCACAATATAAGTCGAGCTGTGATCCAGAAGATCAACACAAGCTCCCTTGGATGAACGCCTTTTTGATCTGCAGCTTTACATTACAGAGACAAGTGCGCGATGTCAGTCATATTTAGCGCAACAGTCCAGCATGGTGCATATGCATGTTCTTGCCTGCGTGCCTGTGCTTGTGCTTGTGGTGACACTCTTAATGCTGCCAAAGTAGATGAGAATCATATGGTGATGATTGATGACACTAACAATTTCTAGGCTCACACAACATAAGATGATTCAGGAATATTAATTCTTAATTCTATTCTGGGAACTAGATTATTTTGCCAATTCTTATGCCACAGTCACTATGTTAGAGGGCCATCTCTTCAAGTACAATTAATTTTCATTTGAGATGTCTTGCAGCAGGATTATGTGATGCCAGTGTCTCCATACTTACATTTTCTATCTCCTTAATATTCCAAAGCTTGATATTATTTACTAATCACATGATTTTTTCTCAGCATGTATGGCAAAACTTTGCAAGTCCAGTTTGGTTCTTCCGATCATCACTATCTAATTGATAAGCTTACTCAGTTCGATAGGGAATGTATCCCTGAACATGTTGTGCCTGCATGGGGAAAAAATTGCGTGTTAATTTCTTTAATGTACTGCCCATGCCTTTTTTTTTTTTGTCAACTCTATTTATGCTTACTACATCATTTAGAATTTTACTGAAGTGATTGGATGGTAGGCTTAGCTTATTGGATATATAGTGATTGGAGGTTATAATTCAAATACCAATATTGTAGTTGACAGAATTTATCCAATTGATGGGGTTTTCCTGGAAAATTGATGCTATGAGCTTTTTTTTTTAGGGAGATGCTATGAGCTTCAGGTCTATGGAAAGATGGCTTTCTGGTTTGGTTCAGGTTTGGTTGAGCTGTTCACGGATATTGGCGAGAGCCCAAGCAAGTATCTGAAGATTTATAGTAAAGTGGAGAAAGGAGAAGCAAGCGGAAAGCACAGTTTCGAACACAATTTCATGGAGCTTCAGTCCACTAAGGGGCTGGTGAGGCCATTATCAGCCTTCAATTGGATTGTGTACAATCGTTACTATCTGATGACATCAACAATCTTAATCAAAGGTGTTATGAAATTTGTGTTTATGTTTATCCGTACTACTAGTCCTCTTTAACACTCTCTTGATACACAAAGACATTATATATTTCAAGTGACGCACATAATAATAACAAAAACATACATGGATCAACAAAAACTGCATGAACTTCATGTAATATGGAAATTGTTGGACAACGCAAAGCTCATCCTGCATACGCTGAAAGAAAGAAGTAAAAAAATCCTTGGCATACCGCATATGTCGTGTGAAAAATTGGAGAAAAAAAAAAGCGTACGTGAAAAAGTGAGAAAAAAAGGGACGGCGAAATAAAGTGAAATAAAAATAAAAAAATCGGCCACTGAGCCAACCGTGCGGTGGAGGTTCGCTGGTTCCGCAGCCTTGAAAAAAAAAAAAATCGGGAAGCCAGAGTCCGTGACTTGCGGGCTGGCGGACGGGGACCGGGGTCTGAATGGCATTTGGACCCCGGGGTCCAAATAGTGCTGCCGTGTATATATATATATATATATATATATATATATATGCGCGCGCGCGCTATATACTACACCTAGGGTGTAGAATAGGAATCTACACCCAACCAACCATCTAACCAGCCCATCCACCTAACACACCAACCCAAACCAGCCACCTCTTTATCCCCACCCCGTCCCGCACCAGCTTCCATCTCCTGACTGCCCGTCCGCGGAGGAAGCGGCCCGACCGCCCCCTGCCCTCGTCCAACCCGGCACGGGGCGGCACACCGGCCGCACCCGACCTGCCACAGCTGACGTGCGATCCCAAGCAGCAGGCGCCCCAGATCCCCTGCATAGTCGCGCTCAGCGGCGGCGCGCAGCGGCGGCTCAGCGGCTGCCCCGGCCAGGCACCCTTCCCGTCCTGCACTCTTTCAGCGAAGCGGCGGCGCGTCCCTTCCATCCCTCCCCCGGCAGCTCGTTGGTCCAGACGTGGCGGCGCCTCTTCCGCTCACTCGGCAGGCCCCTGGCAGTGGTGAGCCCCTCACCTCGACGGATGTGTGACTGCTGCTCGTGGCCCCTTGCGGACTCTCGTGGAGGCTGTGGCCGCAAGGCTCTTCCCGTCCCGTGCGTGGTGCGTCCAGCGTCGTTCCTTCCGCTCGCTGGGGCTTGGCCCTCCTTGCTGAAAAGCATTACTGAATATTAGTGAGTAGTGAATGCTAATGATGACTGAATCAGACGAATGCCAAGCATTACTGAATACTAGTGAGTGCTAATGATTACTGAATCGAACGAATGCCCCTCCTGCTGAAGGCTCGTCCGCTCCAGTACTGATTATTGAACGGTAATACTGAAGCAAACCATATACTACTAAATACTTGTTGTCAAAAAAATTATAATACTACTGAATACCGAACGATTTTGCAGTGAAGAAAGGAAAAAGAGAGGAAAATACTGAACAATTGTACTAGTAACAAATACTGAAGCAAATTAACATGTATTGAAGGTTGTGCTTAATAAGGACTGAAAATCTTTGTTTAGTAATCCATGATGTTCTCAGTAATAAATGTATGTGCTCAGTCTCAGCAATATATGCTCAATAATTATATTATGTGCTAATACATCAACATTTTTTCGGTAATATATGCTTAGTAATCGATCAAGTTTAGTAATGCATCCCAATAAATTCAGTACTATTTTTTTATTTTGGATTTAGCGGTGCACCCCATCGCCTTCGATAATTGATACTTTTTGATCTAGTACTGCATGCCAATAGCTTCACTAATTAGTACTATTGGATTTAGCGGTGCATCCCCACCCATCAGCTTTAGTAATTTGTATTTTTTTTATCTAGTACTACTTCCCAATAGCTTCGTATGGTGGTAGTTTTTGGATTCGATATTGAATCCCATCAAGCAAACGAGGACGCCGCTTTCGGATGGCGTTTGCCGAGATTATGTTATGGAGAGTTTGCTGAGATTAGAGTTCATAGCGCCTGTTGAGATTATGTTTCATGACGTTTGCCGATTAATATATGCTCGGTAATTTGAGATTAGGGTATAAAGAGTTTCCGAGATTAGGGTTTAGGGCGTCTCGCCGAGATTATGGTTCATAGCGTTTGTTGAGATTAGTTTGTATAGCATCTACCGAGATTAGGGTTCATGGCGTTTGCCGAGATTATGGTATGGAGGGTTTCTTTGAGATTAGAGTTCATGGCGTCTGGCCGAGATTAGGGTTCATGGCATCTGGCCGAGATTAGTGTATATAGCGTTATCGAGATTAGGGTTCGTAGTGTCTCTTTGAGATTATGTTTCGTGGTGTTTGCTCATTAATATATATTCAGTAATTTATGGTTAGTAATTTTCGTGATTAGGATATAGAACATTCTTTGAGATTAGGGTTCATGGAATTTGTCGAGATTATGTTATAGAGCGTCTACCGAGATTAGGGTTCATGACGTTTGCTAAGATTATGGTGTGGAGGGTTTGCTGAGATTAGGGTTCATGGCGTCTACTGAGATTAGGGTTCAGGGGGTCAGCTGAGATTAGTGTATATAGCGTTTACTGAGATTATGGTTCGTAGCATCTGCTGAGATTATGTTTCGTGGTGTTTGCTCATTAATACATACTCGGTAATTTACGGTCAATAATTTTTTGTGATTAGGTTATAGAACATTTCACTACACCACAACCCTTAATCGGCGACTTGCCATCCGTTGCTATATGGGGGTATAGCGACTTTCATCCGTAGCTAAAACTTACAAATGACGGACCCCTACGGATGCCAATGAAGCCGTGGTTAAATGTATACAAATGACGGACCCTTCTTTAGCCACGGACCATCCAACGATAAAGCTTTAGCAACGGATAGTCGGGGTCGGGGCCTCAAAGAACGGATGGTCCATTGCAATATTGAACTTATAGCAACCGACCTGTCCATTGAGCTCAATTGAATAGGTGAAAAAAAAAATAATCCACATTTAAAACTAGATCACATTCAAAACAAATACAATATTGAATAACATACACCAATGGCATTAATCATACTCTCATCCATTCATATCAAATGAGTACATGTATAATCATGTCACTAGCTTAAGCTTCTTGCCATCAAGGCAACACATACAAGCACATAGTAGCTGAATACAAAATCTAGCTAAGTCATCATGGCAACAAACAAGCATATATAGCTGAATACAAATCTAGCTAAGTCATCAAGTCGTACAACAAGTATTGTTATCCTGTTCCGCAAAAAGCAATTCATGATACGATTTGAAGCCAAAGGCTCTTATTTCTAGATGAAGGTACCTTACTATCCTTCATGAGTGTTGATGACAAACAAAAGGGAGCATGTAGCAATCCATACGAGAATAAATTTCAATTAGGCAATGTACTATTATATGTAGAGCCAATATCAATCCTAAGCAATTTCTAGAAAATTAAGCTAAGACGGTGATTTGTTCAAATAGAGAACCGTAAGATCAACCCATCGCAACCATGAATGGACTACCTTGTATTCCCCCACGCCCTCGCGATTAGTGGGTAGGAGATACGCATTGAACGTTCTCCCTGCAGTGTCCCAAAATAAGACACTTCAATAAGATGCTTAAAATATTATGTAAACCATATAAAAACAGAGGGGGAAAATAAGAATGATAGCATGGCAACTAGGAACACCAAGAAAGGGATGCCGACATCGTCAACCAGTGATCTTTCTAAAAAAAACAAGCTTAAAATAGATCTTGTAAAGGATGACTCTTCTAACTGTTGATACGTAAATCCACCAGTCATGAAATTAACTTGATGATAACTATTTCATAAGCAAATGCATCACCGTACTCCCAAAAACATGATATGTATCCTATTCTACCAGTTTAATAAATCAATAAAATATACAGAATTTGAAGCTTAAACCGACAAGCAAGTCAGCACTTCAAGTTGTGTTTGTAGTCATTGCTGATCTAAGAACTAAAAAAAACAGATTTCTAGCATATTAAAATTCATGTCGGTATTCCTCACCACACCCAGTCGTGCACCAACCGCCTGTGGTTAAGAAAACAATTTTATGCTTGTTCACTAGAAACTTGATCTAACTAGTACAAGAGGCAACGATATCGACTATTGCACATAATGACACACCACACCGATTAGTAATTTTTCAAATGTGAAAATATCTGTTCTACCAAAAATAATGGCGGGAATCTAATGCACGATAGTTTCTTAGGTGAGTATCTCTTTAGGTGTGATTCATTATTATGACCAGTTCAAGCAAGTTCATAAGTACATATGACAAAGAAAAAACAAAGTGACATGATCAAAATTGTCTCAATTTATTTATATGTGTGTCATCTTAGATATGAGAAGATGCCATATAGTTCCTAAAATTTTGTCAAACAGAATAAATAAATATGAGACTGGAGCATGATAACAAACAAAGAATCCAGCAAGTGATGTGATGCAGAAATCAAATTGACACATAAGCTAGAACTCATGAAAATTCATATAATCAATCCAAATACGATAGTTCATGGGTTGATCAAAGATGGAGATAAGGAGGGTGCTTTGGTCCTTAAACTCTAGACATCAATCTCGCCTTGAATAAAGGTACCAAATATCAAGTCATCCAACTAATCATGATTAGTTGTGACTAGTCGTTGATCGTGTCATATCTATCAGTGCATATAAAAAACAGAGAAAGAAAAATGTTTTAAAATACAATATCCATGATGATAAGCATGCATGACGGGAGCTCAAACATGACCTATGCATGATTAATTAAGAAAAAAGTAAACTAGCAGAAGCAAATACCTCTGGAAAAACGGATCTAATCGGGGATGCATGTCTATTAACAAGTAAAATAGAGAAGCATAATGACATATCTCGATTAAGAACAAAATTGTGGCGATGGTAACATTGCTGAAGAACAAAAGGTAAAATGTCAATGGAAAATGCATGCATATCAATGGTGGCACTATGAAATAAGGTTAATTCCAATTATCGGAACCATTAGAGTTGCCAAGAAATGCATTGCCAATCAAGCATATGAGAAAGGTCTCAGTTACATACATATTTGATTTTTTTTTTTTTCTCGATTCACATGCATGTTATTAATATTAACTAGGCAAACACTGCCCTATTAATGCATATATGCAACATACATTTCTTCTTGGATAAAGTGGCAACATGGGGAAAAAAACATGACAACATAAGCATAAGAACCACAAAAAGTGATGGCACCTTGTTGCAAGCGTCTAGTAGTACGGTAGTGCCACCCCGCCCACAACTGTAGGAGCAAATTCACCTCCATATCAGGGTTCAATAATAGTTCACCTTGCAGGCAAGAACATGCAATAAGAACATACAGAGGAGAAACCACATGACCCATTTATTCATCATACACCCAATTTCTCACAGCTACACAGATTATCCATAAGGACATATATATTTAATAAATCATCATTGCAATATGTGTAGACTGTATGGCACAAATGCATCTAAATGAAACAATCACACGGAGAGAAGATGCACCAATTTGCAATGATTATGCTAGACAATTTACCTAGAAATATGAAAGCATGCTTTAAGTGTCATAGCTGCACACTAATTTGGGGAAAATTAGCATCGTTGGATGCTACATCCACTTACGATTGGGGGAAAATCAAAACAAAGAAAGAGTAAAAGCAAAAATCGGAAAGGGAAATCGAGAGGGGAAAATCATTTTCGGATACCGCCAAGTATCTCCAACCCATTGGTCGGGTAGCCCGCTAGTCACTCGAGCTGGAAAAGCTTGAGCACCTGCAGCCTTCACATTTGACAAAGAACTATTGCTCCTTCCGGTTGCCTAATCAATCCAATCTTGCACGAGGATGTTGCGTATTCAATCCAAACTTGCATGAGGAAGCGGTGATCAAGGAAGGCACCGAGCGGCCATGGCTCTGGATCTTGACGAGAGATGAAAGAGCATAAATTTTAAAATCTGTTGGTTCTCGACTGGGATAGGGAGGAGGACAGGATGGATGCACCTTGTCGATCTACTCACTCGTCATCCCGCTCGAAGCCGGTGCGGAGGGAGGGGGGCTCTCCCAGCCAGGACGGCCCGGCCCGGCCCGACGCCAAAGGGGCGACGACGCCAGTGGGGCCGCGTCGGCGGGTGAGAGCGGTTGCGCAGGATCCGCCCCGGATGGATGCACCTTGTCGATCTACTCACTCGTCATCCCGCCGAAGCCGGTGCGCAGGAGGGCTCGCCAGCCCGGGACGGCCGACCCGGCCGGCGCGGGGGCGGCGACAAGATGGTGGGGGGCCGCGGCGGTGTGAGAGCTGGTTGCGCAGGGATCCGCCCCGGTGGGCTCGAGCACTAGCCGCGCCGGAGGTTGAGGGCGTGGACCGGGCGGTGTCGCCGGTTCGACGGCCGCCGACGAGAGCCTCGAGGTGCCGAAATCGCCGATGTGAGGGCCTGGGCGGCGGTCTCGCCTGGATCAATTGGGGCGCACGGAGATGCGAGGGAAAAGAAACCGCAGAAATCGTGGGAGCCTCGGAGCGGCAAAGAAGCTGCAGCTTCGGGGAACCGCCGAGGTGGAATTGACCGGGCGTGGTGGGCGTGGACCGCGTGGTGTCCGGGTGATTCAGCACGAATGAATCGGGGAGTACGGGTTGAGTCGGACTCCATGGTCAGGCTCGGGTAGTGATTATTATTCACTACCCAGGGTAATATATATAATATCTATATATATATATATATATATATATATATATGCGCGCGCTATATACTACACCTAGGGTGTAGAATAGGAATCTACACCCAACCAACCATCTAACCAGCCCATCCACCTAACACACCAACCCAAACCAGCCACCTCTTTATCCCCACCCCGTCCCGCACCAGCTTCCATCTCCTGACTGCCCGTCCGCGGAGGAAGCGGCCCGACCGCCCCTGCCCTCGTCCAACCCGGCACGGGGCGGCACACCGGCCGCACCCGACCTGCCACAGCTGACGTGCGATCCCAAGCAGCAGGCGCCCCAGATCCCCTGCATAGTCGCGCTCAGCGGCGGCGCGCAGCGGCGGCTCAGCGGCTGCCCCCGGCCAGGCACCCTTCCCGTCCTGCACTCTTTCAGCGAAGCGGCGGCGCGTCCCTTCCATCCCTCCCCGGCAGCTCGTTGGTCCAGACGTGGCGGCGCCTCTTCCGCTCACTCGGCAGGCCCCTGGCAGTGGTGAGCCCCTCACCTCGACGGATGTGTGACTGCTGCTCGTGGCCCCTTGCGGACTCTCGTGGAGGCTGTGGCCGCAAGGCTCTTCCCGTCCCGTGCGTGGTGCGTCCAGCGTCGTTCCTTCCGCTCGCTGGGGCTTGGCCCCCTCCTTGCTGAAAAGCATTACTGAATATTAGTGAGTAGTGAATGCTAATGATGACTGAATCAGACGAATGCCAAGCATTACTGAATACTAGTGAGTGCTAATGATTACTGAATCGAACGAATGCCCCTCCTGCTGAAGGCTCGTCCGCTCCAGTACTGATTATTGAACGGTAATACTGAAGCAAACCATATACTACTAAATACTTGTTGTCAAAAAATTATAATACTACTGAATACCGAACGATTTTGCAGTGTGAAGAAAGGAAAAGAGAGGAAAATACTGAACAATTGTACTAGTAACAAATACTGAAGCAAATTAACATGTATTGAAGGTTGTGCTTAATAAGGACTGAAAATCTTTGTTTAGTAATCCATGATGTTCTCAGTAATAAATGTATGTGCTCAGTCTCAGCAATATATGCTCAATAATTATATTATGTGCTAATACATCAACATTTTTTCGGTAATATATGCTTAGTAATCGATCAAGTTTAGTAATGCATCCCAATAAATTCAGTACTATTTTTTTATTTTGGATTTAGCGGTGCACCCCATCAGCTTGATAATTGATACTTTTTTGATCTAGTATTGCATGCCAATAGCTTCACTAATTAGTACTATTGGATTTAGCGGTGCATCCCCACCCATCAGCTTTAGTAATTTGTATTTTTTTTTATCTAGTACTACTTCCCAATAGCTTCAGTAATTGGTAGTTTTTTGGATTCAGTATTGAATCCCATCAGCAAACGAGGACGCCTGCTTTCGGATGGCGTTTGCCGAGATTATGTTATGGAGAGTTTGCTGAGATTAGAGTTCATAGCGTCTGTTGAGATTATGTTTCATGACGTTTGCTCGATTAATATATGCTCGTAATTTGAGATTAGGGTATAAAGAGTTTGCCGAGATTAGGGTTTAGGGCCGTCGCCGAGATTATGGTTCATAGCGTTTGTTGAGATTAGTTTGTATAGCATCTACTGAGATTAGGGTTCATGGCGTTTGCCGAGATTATGGTATGGAGGGTTTGTTGAGATTAGAGTTCATGGCGCCCGGCCGAGATTAGGGTTCATGGCATCTGCTGAGATTAGTGTATATAGCGTTTACTGAGATTAGGGTTCGTAGTGTCTGCTGAGATTATGTTTCGTGGTGTTTGCTCATTAATATATATTCAGTAATTTATGGTTAGTAATTTCTGTGATTAGGATATAGAACATTTGCTGAGATTAGGGGTTTTTTTTTTTTTGGTTTGTTAAATTTGGTTTAGTTTTTCTTGAATGGCCTTGTTGCCACTTTCTTGTTTGTGATTTTTTCTTCACAAGAGATGCAGCATAGTTTATTCGTCTCTTGTTATGTTTTCTTTCGGTCCATCACAATATGGAAACAACGTTTTTTATGTTATTAACATTAACATAGCGTTTGCCAAATATACAAACAAATTAGGAGTTGTCAGCCGACTAAATATATTATATGTGCATGAAGAGTATAATTACACAATAATCTTACATGCAAACAGCAAATGAATATGTTTTTTGTCCAGAAATCATGCAAATGTCAGGCTAATCCAAGCTTGCTCCCAGGGAAGAGTCGCACTGTGGGTTCTCCATAAGCAATTCAACTTCCCTGTTTTTCAAAAAAAAAAAAAAAAAAGCGTAAGGCTAATTTATTTGCTGGTGGCTTTTGTTTGAAGGTGTCAGCTCGGGGAAGTCACACTGCGGAAGTCAAATTTGCGTGCATTCTGTCAAGACCTGAATTTTGTAATGAGTGTTTATTTGAAAACTGAAAGTGGCCTGTCAACTTTGATTCTGCAAGTGTGCAAAGGCATAATCAGTGACACTAATTGAAAAACACATGTTCGAAAGGATATACATTTCATTTGACTTCCGCAGTGCACTTGGTCTTCCTGAGTAGTTCTCTGCTTGCACATTTCCTGCCATGCCGAATGAAAGTATTAGAAGTTGATCATAAGAAAATTTTAAGGTGTCAGCTCCCGGGAGAGTCACACTGCGGAAGTCAAATTTGCGTGCATTCTGTCAAGACCTGAATTTTGTAATGAGTGTTTATTTGAAAACTGAAAGTGGCCTGTCAACTTTGATTCTGCAAGTGTGCAAAGGCATAATCAGTGACACTAATTGAAAAACACATGTTCGAAAGGATATACGTTGCATTTGACTTCCGCAGTGCACTTGGTCTTCCTGAGTAGTTCTCTGCTTGCACATTTCCTGCCATGCCGAATGAAAGTATTAGAAGTTGATCATAAGAAAATTTTAGAAGCACAAAAAATAACCTTTGCACACACACATGTGCTGAGGCTACCATCTCTGTCCCACCAGGGATATGTTGGGGGTTGACTCTGGAGCAGCTGCAACAGTAGGGGAGCCACATCAATACAGTAGGGGATAACCAAAAGTTGATCAATCATTAAAGTTTGTTGAATTAGGCTTACTGATAGCAAATAATAACACTTAGTATCACAAAAAAATGCATACAAAACAGTGTGAATTTGGAGCCATAAAACATAAAAAGTTGCTAATGATATACAACTGAACATCTAACTGTTTTCAGAGATTTTACATCACTCACATAATTTTGCATGAAGTGTCGCCTTGATCCTAAACGAGTCTACATGAGTACCTAGAAAAACATGCTATAATCTCATAAGAATCCAGCTTAGCTTGATAAAGAAACACCAAAGTACATGCAAACCAGCCCGAAAATCACAATCTACAAGATAAGCCTGACACTAGCCTAGTCCGAATCCAAAAAACGATAAGAAGGATTGTGCGTGCCTCATCGGGAGGTTCATGCCAAAATACTGTATAGGGAGGCAGGTTACATGTGGAAAAGAAATGATTTGTTTTTTGCAATAATAAATATCAAACCCATTAACCCTATGTCAAATACTACATACACTTGCTTTGGGCATTTCATCTTAACAACAATCCTTTTAGCACTTGTGAGATGAAAAAATAAATGTCTTGCCATACTGGTATTCTTTTTTCTTATGCTAAATTCAGTTCAGTTTCAGGGTTAAGAAAATAATTTATGCTTATTCATCAAAAAGTTGCAGGAACTTGATCTAATTAGCGCCAGCAGCAATACGTATTGGCTGTTTAGTTCACAATAAGGGACATTTAAGATGGTTAAGCAAAAAAAAATGACCTGTACAGTAGGTCCTAGGATTCATTCCATTTGTGTCCTGATTCTTCAAACATGTGGGGTCATTTGTAGTGCTTACAATAATTTTTCAGTAAATCTGGACCAAAAGGAAAACGGGATTAGCATGCAGTGAAGAATGTCCAGTAAAATTAACAGAAACACAATTGTTATGCCATGGTTGCCAATTAGTAAAATGACCATTTTCACATGTCCATTAGTCTTCCAAAAAAATATATCAAGGTTTAAATTGATGTAGCAGGTCAAAAGCTTTTAAGTGATATACAATTTTAGTTTATTCATACGACCAGTAACTTTCGATAGGATGCGTATTATGAAAAGAAAAGTAGTATGTTAACTAACTAAAATATCATACAATTGAATATTAAGATACTAGATCAATGTAATCCAGGGATAGATTGGATAATGTTAAATTAGCGTCAACCAGATATTTGACGTATCAAACAATATCTGGGAGGTTCATGCCAAATGCATTCAGCTGCACAAATGGTATTGGCACAGCAATGCGATCAAATAGTCATTCGTAGAGCTGTAGTGACAATTAGTCATTCCCAGCATATGTGCAGCCATTTTCTTCTGCAATTCGCAGCCAAGATGGGGACCATGACAACTCGTACATATCCTGACCAAATACAAATAACAGAATCTAAATGCTATGAATATGATCCGGGCAACCTGGAATATGATCCTTATTGTTGATCTAATAAGCAAATTTTTGCCAAAATACGGTCCTATTTTTCAATGTGGCCTATACATGTCAAACGAAATAAAGAAACACATGGCTGAAGCATGATAACAAAGAAAGAATCCAGGAGCAAACCTCTAAGCTGCTCGCTTCTTGCACTCTAGCATGTGTGGACTAATTAAGAGAACCTTCAAATCAATTGTGCATGTTCACGGTTTGCATTGTCGAGTATGCATGCACTCCTGGCCTCCTGCATGGGTCCAAACAAATGGCAAGCTGCATGAGTGTGAGATGTTTTTACCTTAGAAAAAACAGAACAAATCTGCCATCTATGAAATGAAACTTCGGAAAGAAATCATGTGAGGCAATACAGGATTACAGCTAAGGGGGCTGATCTGTCCCACAGCATGCACACAATCATACATCATTACAATGAATTGCATGTCTATTGCCTCCCTCTTCAGGCGCCACAAAAATTTCATGTCAGGTTATTAATATGTGAGAAAATCACAACTCTGCCTCCACAGATTTAAGCAAGATTTAAGAAAAAAAAAACATGTGGATATGATACCTGTGAAGGGTATGATGATGGTGACATAAAAGCAGCTTACATAGATGTACAGTCACAAAATGAAATAAAATCCATCAACAAGCAACCTGCAAAAGGATAATTGGACATTATTCTATCGGATATGTGTGTAGTTCTCATCATAATCCATATATACTTCAAGTTCAACTATGTAACCAATAATCACCCACATTAGAGCACTTTGTGCATTATGCATTGACAGACCAAAAACATGGCTAAATTTGTTGAAGATGCGTCAGACTCCAAAGACTACTATTATGGCGAAGCAGGCAAACTCAGTTTTTTGGTAATATAAAAATGTTCGGTGAAGACGAACCGAAATACACAAGCATGCCATACAAAGCTCTAGAAAAACAGAGGCATTTGTATGCATATAAATATTGGAAGATTTAAAAATGATGTGATAAAAATGACCTCAAATATAGCCTCAGTGCTAGTAAAGTTCCAAATCTACAGCTCTAAAGATTTGCTATTGAAATATAATCAGGCATGAAAAAACCTGCAGTTACTAGAAGTTGCAGAGAGATTCAGAGGTTCAGCGCGGACTAGGTCTGAAAACCACAAAGAAATCATGGGTGTGTGGGGAGCTCAGGAGCTGCCGCTCAACATCATGGGTGGGTGGGCCAGGCCTGTATTTTTTTTAATCCTATTGCAATTTGTGCTATGAACAGGTTCATAGCGATGGGGAAATAAGTATTTAACCTAAAAAATGACAACCTCACTCCTACAAGTAGAGCACTACTGCTAGCAGCTTTGCTCCCAGCTCCCACTGCCCTACATTGATCTTGCACCAAGCCTCCTCTTGCCGTTCATTTTAAGGGGCAGAATTTGCATGCAACATAATGTATAGGCCTTGTCTCTAGAAAAACAATAAATTATAAATTGGCAGATTAAAAAAACGAAGAGCTCAATAGACATTACCTTGGCTTGATGAGGATCTGCCTCAGTTATTCACCTCGGAATCAAACATGCCTGTGTCTGCCTCCGGATCCAGATGGGGCAGAGGAAACTGCAATTCCTGAGATTTTAGATTCAAGATCCAACCCATTCTGAAATTCAGGGAAGAGGACGGGCGAGCTGGTGCAGAGAGATCCAACCAAATCAATTCATATATGCAAATAAAAAATGGGCTACATAGACTTAAATAATTTTAGAGGCATTTCTTCATCGAGCATCATGCAAGAAAGAAATATCATCCGAGCAGGAGGAGCACCTGGAAGACAAGGCTACGTTGAGGGAGTGGAAGGCCGTGCAGCAGGCTTGATGTTGATTCTCGATGAAGGGCAGAGAGGCGTCGTGCAGGTCAACGAATGTGAGGTCGCCGGCGTCCTGGTACCACGCCCGCTCAGATCTCACCGCTGCTGACCGCAGGAAGATGAGCGGTTCCCAGGGGCGCGCTTCACCATCTCTTGTCGCTCGACGGAGAACGGACGGCGGTGGGGAGGTGGAAGGGAGTGAACCGGCGGGGTCACACACCAGTGGTGTTAGGCCGGAGCCGATGGGGCTGGGGTGAGGTGCGGTGGCGGCGGCGGCGGCGGCGGCGCCACCCGAGGGTAGGTCGGGTAGGTCGAGGAGAGTCGGAGACAGAGCGACGGGTGGAGGAAATAGGAACCGCAAAAAAAAAAAGACGTGGATGGGTGGGGGAGCTTCGGGAGCCCCAATGTCAGCTCGGGTCATGGAGTGGGCGAACCGCCCCTGGGAGCGTCCGGCTCGGACCGGGACGCAGACGCAGCCCCCGTCGCTCGGGCTCGGTGATTTGGGCTCGGTGACTGATTATTAACTAGTGATTTATAGCGCCCACGCAGCAAGACCGATCGCATGGTTATACTTTGTTAAATGGAATAACGTTGATTGAGGAACAACGTGGTAAAATGAAACAACCGCGAGGCGTTCAAACACCGCATTTATATTCGAGACGGCATAGGTGCTACCTAGATCTTACACTAAACGGTTGAACGCCGGGGATGTTAGATGTCCAAATCATACATCACACGTGAGTTTACATAAAATAGTTTTTGCGATAGAGCACCAAGGAGCCATAGTCTCTATTATAAAAGCAGTCTTGTTCGAACGAAATATACATAGATAGCTAGGTCCATCCAAAATCATCTCAACATCTTCATGTCTCAGTATACGTATGGCGGCATTTTCGAAACATAACAGAGTATTCGGTTGTGATTGTGTTAGGAATCAACCCGTTCCAAAGTTTGATAGAGTACATAAAGAAACAATGCAAGTGTAATAGCTTCCTCTTTCCGGCTATCCAACAATGGAATAATAGGCGCAATTGTAATGAATCACATCTCCACCAATTTGAGCTGAACTCCTCGATGTTGACATCTTCTTAATAAAATGAACTGTTCCGAGACACGGGTAAGCTCACAAAATAAGAAACAATGCTATCTAAGTTCTTTACATGACCTCGAAGGCCATCAACATAAGATCTCGCTCATTGAATGCCAACACGAAGAAGCCACTTAATCGCACCTCGCATTGGAAAATTAGCGAGATTTACACCACTATAGATGCGACCTTCATTATGCACAAATATCTCAAATGTTAGAAAAAGAACGTTCGAGATAACATGAAAAATATCATGAAGAAAAACAAAACCGAAGGCACCTTTTTCTTGATATAATGAATAAGTGAGCCATGGCCTTAGAGTTTAATTGATCCTCCATGTAGATCGATTGTTCGAGAAATCACAATGGCTTCATCTCGCATTGCCCTTGCACTATAAAGGAAGGACCAACCTTCAACAAAACTCCAAATATATGGTTA
The DNA here is from genome assembly GCA_015847255.1 of Hyparrhenia diplandra. NCBI lineage: Eukaryota > Viridiplantae > Streptophyta > Magnoliopsida > Poales > Poaceae > Hyparrhenia > Hyparrhenia diplandra. Next base: position 513,725 of record JADLZK010011466.1, read on the forward strand.
CACTTAACCATTACAAATATTCAAATAGTAGTAAAACAATCCATTGTTGGGCTGCATTTAAAATAATATCATATACATAAATATTTGAGCTGTCTCAAATAGGGAAATACTAACAATTTTTCAATGCAGGTGCAGTGCTGGCCAAAAAAATCACCAAGAAAAAACAACACTTGCAAAGCCGTTCGCTTGGTGGTCTAACACAAAGAAAAAGGACTAATAGAGATATAAAGATGTCTCCAAATTTAGTCTCCTACCTAATTTTTTTCATTGTGTTGGCTTCATTTGATTATGAATTAAAAGTTCTGCCTTTGTGACAATGTATTGTATTGGAGCAGTTGTGTTATGCAAGCCAAAAATTGTTCCATTTGCAAAAAAACAGGTTTGGTCAGTTTCTATTAGATTTTTTCTTGGTCGTTTGTATTAGTAATGAACATATGTATTGGTAATGGACAAGCATTATGCAAGATTCCAAGAAAAATAGTGGATGCAAAGATTATGAACATATGCCTTTGCTCGCCGATCTAGGAGCAAGACACGGCGATTTTTGGGGATGCTTGAGAAAACAAAAAATAGGGCAAAAAAATTACAACAGTATGCATGGAAGTCAGTAATGGCTATCACTGATGTGGATGTCTTATTGCAGATAAAAATGTTTCCAAGATACCAGTTGCGCTGCCTTGATTCAATATCCATTTTATTTCACCAATATTAAGAGTGATGTACAGCCACTTCAGTTTTCAAGCATTGTTTGTGGGAGCCGCATAATCCTACCAAAAGCATTAATGAGGGGAGAAAAGCGTGAGTCAAAACTAAAAAAAGAACAGATTCCCCATTTGATGCCTGTGAAACAAGGTATTGTTGAACCCTATTTAGATGGCTTCAGCTTATATTGATCATTGGAGCCAGGATAAGAAAACAGACTTGGTAGCATACTTTAAGTCAGCCTACGCCAATTTCGAGTGGCATTTGAAGGAGTGATGCGACATACTTCAAAACACGGAAAATAAGGGACCCCCCCAGGTTTGTTAGAAGCATCTTCTCATCCCATTCTTTTGCTAATGTCAAATAAACATGCCCTTTTAATACATGGAAAGCTCAATGCTTGAAATTGGCACATGATTGCTTCGGCAATTCAAACAAAAGGACTTAAATATTATTAATATATAATTACGCTTTTAAAATTGCATAGGAAGGAAACGCAATCATATTTTGTTGTATATTTTCTTTGGGTTCTTGCTTTTAACCTACTTTTTGTTGAAAAGCAGATGAACATATGAAACCAAAGAAGTCGGGAAAAAGCTTCTCGGAAAGAAATTTTGAACAAGATCATCCATGGAAAAAGAACTTACAATATGGATATTTTCGGATGGTTGAAGGACTCATTTGTTGCATTAGCTTGACTGTGACTCTCAATCTATGTGACGTTTTTCACTATCTCAGATTCGAGCGTGAATGGGGACTGGTGACACGAGGAAGGCGTCAAGTGCATCTCGCCTCCAAACGAATTTTATCCAAGGGTATCTAAGGAAAAAAAAAAATGTTCTTGGTAAACCCTTCCGGGATGAAATATCATTAGTGTACAATCAGCCTACTTACTGATTTCAGCATTTGCTTAGCTTTAGTGGATTTCATGCCTATGAAGAAGCCAGATAGTGAAAAGTAAAAGCCTAAATCTGCAAGCCGAGGCAATGTTTGGAATCCAATAGAAAATGACCTAGACAAGCCTCGAATTGTTTCACCGGTACTAAACTTGTTACTATCGGTTGTTCAAAGTCCCAAAATTTTAGCCATCAATTATTGCTATATGAGATCGTAGGCAACCGATATCTCTGGCGGCTTCGAAGCCACATAATGGTTTTCAAAGAGGGTGGCTGTTTTTAGCAAATTGTAAACAAGTGGCTGCAAATCGATAGATTATTCTTACCCTTTTTTAAAAAAATTAGAAGCGGTGAAAACCTTGGAACAAAGAATGTCTACCCGGGAGGAAATAAACAATAGTAGTTCATATATAGTGGAGAATATTTGTTGGGGTTTGTTTTTAGGGTATGTAGAATCCTGAACTTCCTCCCCGTGATCCGAGCTCCGAACTATTATTTCGGAGACATCATGCATACATTTCGGGGGTTGCAAACTTTAGGGTGGACTGCGGTGAAGGCCCCTTTGGGCTCTTGGCATTCTTCGGTTTAACTCCTTTGGCATATAGTTGATCCGGGTAGGAAAGATGCATAGCACTCGTAGCATTGACTGTTTCAAAAGAGAGAAAAAAAGCATTTTTTTGCATGTAGACTCCGGGTTCTTTTATATTGTTAAGTCAATAATCAATAATAATTTATATGGTTATGTGATTGATGGTAATGCTATTTGTCGGCTTTGGCAATTCGAGAGATAAGTCAATAATACTTCTTCTCCCCTACAGAGGTTTGTTGATGATCATGTAAAATGTCTTATTTTAGACATACATTGAACTTTGATTACTTGAGGGAATATTGAAGCATACTTGCTTACGTGCAGGTGGTGATAACTACTTTGAGATCGACATTGACATGCACAGGTCTAGCTACATCTCAAGGAAAGGTTTTGAAACGTTTTCTTTTACTATAGAAGATTGTATTTTCCCGAGAAAATCGTTGGAGAAAAAAGTAGGTCGGATCACTTACTGTGCTCACTTCTAACTGCAGGGAAACAAAGGCTGAAGAGCTCCCCGAGCAAATCTTATCTTTGTGTTAGTTTGAATGGAGCAGACATTACACCAAATATCGCCCCTTTTGACTCACGGTGCCACGAAATCAACGCTTGCAAGAACCGCCTAAGCGTCATTTGATGCCGAGAGGTAACCATACGAGGACGGGACCCCTCGAGATTTCACACCAGAGCCTTTTGTCAATAGGTGGATGACATGAAGCAATTTACGTGAGAAACTTACAAAGTTTAAAGATTAAACCATATGTTTGACTCATGTTTACATAGCACGGCCATCCATGCCGGAAGGGCTAATTCAAATTAATATATTAGGCAGGTGTGCCGGTATAATATAAAGTGAGCTAAAGATTAGTCATAACCCATCCAATCCTTCCAAACATTAGATAGAGGACGAGAGAGAGAGAGAGGATTGGGGATGTACCTATAGCGATAGCATGGTTACGATCTTTACGCATAGATGAACACAAGCGAAACGCCATAAGAACGACTCTAACAAAAAGCGAGTCATTGGAAGCACTTCACCATGAACCTAAGCTTAATACCCGAAGTAACACCAACCGAACTGGATTTCCTTCTTGGATTTACGAAATATAAGATCCAAATCGACTGGAAGATGAATTAAATTATATAAGTGACGAAGGATGGAAATATGATAAATAGTGCAGCTACCAATGAATTATTTGGTTATCTTAGTGACATCAAAATCTACATTCTGCATCTATATTTTTTTAGAAAGGCGTAAGAGAAGTCTAATGTTAAACTTAATTAACAGTAAAAATTTGCCTGGTGGCACCATGTCCGAAAGCACCAAACCTCGTTAAGGTTGTATTAGAAGAGCATGATGCAATGTCTATAATAAACTACGAAAAGGGCAACACTACAGTCAAATTAGGTAGCAACTAAGAAGTTGGATAGTTAGTCCTCCAGAGTTTTTTGTTTCTTTTTCATAGGACATCGACCTCACTGGAGCAGCAAGCTAAGTGTTGGGCGACCCCTGTGAGCCCCTGGACCTATCTAGTACTGACCTGTGTACGTTGGAATATCAAGGTGTCTTTTTTCTGTTGCAAGGATGATTGGATCTGTAAGCTATAAAATGATATTTTAAGTTCTATCTATCCAATCATTTTAGCAAAAAGTTATATAAATGCAAACTTGTATATCTAGAAATGGTAGCCGCGAAAAAAAACATCGAAAATAGCATCAGCACACAAACATGTCCTCTGAATTTCATTGTCAGAACAGGAAGTTCTCGATTGCTACTGCAACGTCACGACATGTTCAGGCAAATTCAGGATGCAGGTATGAAATGAAATTTTGAGAAAGAAATGTTACCACATACGGATCTAATGAGATTTGGAAGAAAGTGTAGAGATGGATAGGTATTACGGCATTAACCTGTGCAAGAGAGAAGGGAATCTAGGAATTATTAGCAAACAATAGTTGCGCTCAAATCAACTTTACTCTGCGACCCATGGAACCTGATGATTCAACTTGAAACAACTTATCTGTAGCCCACAAATGTAAAAAGATGACGAGGGGAGGGAGACAGATGCCTTACCAACAAGCACCAAAGAAAGGAACTCTGAGGCGGAGAGTGTGAACGGAGGAGAGTGTCATCTCGCAAAGACCGGGGCCGATTCGATGGGGGAGGAGGGACGGATCCGACCATGGCTGCCTCTTCCCTCGCCAGACCGCCCAGAGGGCCTCCTCACGGGTAAGGAAGACCGATGCCTCCTCCCCGCCAGAGCAGCGAGAGAGAGGAGGGAGATGGGAGAGGAGTACCGCTGCCGCCGCCGGAGCATGCACGCACCGGTGGTCGGCGAGGAAGAGGCGAAACCCTAGGTCGAGGTGCCACGGGGCCGTGGAGCCGCTGCCGGCCGGCTATACCGAGGAGGAAGAGAAGGAGAGAAAGGAAGCACAGAGGGGAGGCGGAGGAGGGAGTGGGTGCGGGGAGCGGTGAGGTGGAGGCGCCGGCGCTGGCGGCGCCCTCCCCGACGCCGCCGCATCGGGAGAAGACGAGGAGAGAGAGAGTTTTTTTTTTTTTTTTTTTTTTTTTTTTTTTTTTTTACCGTGAGGAGGGGCCCAAATATATACTTGTCGCTACAGGGATGAGTTAGATCCCGGCCGTCGAAAAACCAAGATCAAACGGTCGGAAATAATTTTGCTACCGTGGGACGCGATAGCCGACGAGATTCTCCACACACAATATTACTTTTAAATAAGTCTCCGTGGTAATACATATCATACTTCTATATATATATATATATAGGGTAAATTTTTCCTACACCCAGGGGTGTAGTTACTCCCTTTACGCATACTAATACATAGAACCGGCTGCCGTACTGGATATCGGGAGGATTCCGTTCACGGAGAGGTGCATGCATTCACGGAGAGGTGCATGCAACTAACCGATTGATTTAGTTAATAAACCAAGAATAAAATAATATAATATAATCGCTGGTTTCTAGGATCAAGGAAAGCAATGTACGGCTGTGCATATATCTTGTTTTCACGTGTATACACGCACATATGCTAAGAGTATGTACACATCAATTCCCGAATATCAGGCACATACAAACATAAACGTATATCAGTGGAGTATGAGCATATACCTGTTACTTATATAACATTGTGTGTTGTATGTGTTCGTACTCTAGTTTGAACAAGGACGTACATACGACCATATTTGAAGTATACATATATTATCTTTCTAAAAAGTATGGGCAAATACTCCATATAAAAAGTATGTATACATACTTGTTTTAAAAAAGTATGAATAAATACTTCTTATATAAAAATATGCATACCTACTCTTTTTTTTGAAAAGTATGAATAAATACTCCATTCGTAAAAGCATACATATATACTCCTTCAAAAAGTCGCTATGAATGCATATGGGTGCGTACTATTTTTTTGAGATGTACTCCGTCTATATATATAAAAAGAAATATGTGTCACGTATATACACTTTGGTCCATTGGTATATGGACATACATACACTAATCCAATTAAAAAGTATGACCGCATACTACTGTGCATGCAATTTTAAAAATGTACAACGCATGCGGCATGCAGTTTTTGAAAAGGTGTATGTACGTGCACATACTTCCTAATAAAAACAATAGTATATGGATATACTCCCTAATAAATTCAACTGTGTACAAGTAAACGTATTGTATATTTATTTAAATATAAGTGTGTGCACAATACTATTGGTATATTGTTTTTAAAGAAAAGCACTAGTATGCATGCGCAATTGCTGGCCTCTCCAACCGCCCAACCGAATGCATGCACCGTGCGGACCGTGCGGGAGGCAAATTTAAATAACGTGGCGCCTTTGACGGAACTAGCTGGCTGCGGTACCTCTTCATATTGCTGGTGGGTGTAGTTACTACGGGTGTATAGAAAGTGCACCCTATATATATATACATATATATATACATATATATATATATATACATACATATATATATACATATATATATATATATATATAGGGCAGCGCTTCTACACCCTCAGGAACCATCGATCCCGCGGACGTCCAGATCGAATTGACCCAACCAGCCACATCGGACCGAATCATCCATCCCGCGCGCCCTGACTGACCCAACCAACGCCACACACGACCCCTCCCGGGCGCCTGATTGCAACGGCCCCCCCACGCGGTACCCGCACAGGCGGTGCAGGCCGTTCATTTTTCCACGCTCGAGCTACTCACACGCTGCTGCTTGCTAAATGTATGCACTGCATGCATGCATGCATATTAATTTACACCATATTAACTAGGAACATGTATGGACATTATTCACCACTTTCGTGACAACCATAGTAGCTAATTATTTTTTGGTATTTGACTATTGGACTATTTATTTCCTTAAAGAGTATTTTGGACACCGCCATATAGCATTACTGAAAAGTATTGATTACTAAATCTATTGGCATAGAGTACTGGCTAGATCCAAAGTATCAATTACTAAAGCTGATAGGATGCACGGCTAAATCCAAACAAATGCTGATTACTGAATCTATTAGGATCCATTACTGAACTTGATCGAGTACTAAGCATATGTTGATGTATTACTGAGCATATATTGATATATTACTCAACACAAAAATAAAATTGCTGGTAAAGGCGGAATTCTTTTTTAAATGACACTTGCCCCAAACCCAATTGCCTAGTAGGGGCATGTTTTGAAAAGACACTTGCCCCAAAACCCATTGCCCGATAGGGGCATGCATTTAAAAGGACACTTACTCCAAACCCCTAAATTTAACAATTACGATAACTAATGAAAATAAACAAATCCTAAACTAAGCAAAAGCCATGAACCCTAATCTCAGTAAACGCTACATACACTAATCTCAGTAAACGCCATGAACCCTAATATCAGCAGACGCCCTGCACCCTAATCTCGCAAAGACTCTGTACACTAATCTCAACAGACGCTCTGAACCCTAATCTCAGTAGACGCTCTACACCATAATCCCGCCAAATTCCATGAACCCTAATCTCAGCAGACGCCCTGAACCCTAATCTCAGCAAATGTTGTATACCCTAATCATAGAAATTACTGACCATAAATTACTGAGTATGTATTAATGAGCAAACACTAAGAAACATAATCTCAGCAGACGCTACGAACCCCAATCTCAGTAAACTCCATATACACTAATCTCAGCAGACGCCATGAACCCTAATCTCAGCAGACACCATGAACCCTAATCTCAGCAGACGCTATGAACCCTAATCTCAGCAAACGCCCTGAACCCTAATCTCAGCAAACACTCTATACACTAATCTTAACAGACGCCCTGAAACCTAATCTTAGTAGACGCTCTATACCATAATCTCGGCAAATGCCATGAACCCTAATCTCAGCAGACGCCCCAAACCCTAATCTCAATAAACACTACACCACAACACTTAATCAGCAACGGAGGTCGGTTGCTAAATCTAATAATTAGCGTTGGAGGGTCGGTTGCTAAAGATTCGTGAAGGACTGTCGGTTGCTAAAATTGAATATGACGATGGATGATCCGTTGCTATAAATATTTCGCTTTGGCATCAAGCGGTCCGTTGCTATATATCATTAATAGAGATGGAGCGTCCGTTGCTAAACAAATTATGCACTGCCACGTTGTTTTTGGGCCCAAAATGAGATATAGGCCCAATACCTCCCATAGACCCAGCTGTAACTCTGGTTGATATCAACCGTATCAACCGTCCATCCCACGATCCCATGACTGAGAACCATTGTTTGCCCAAACCCTACTTCCGCTCTCTCAGTTTTGCTTTCACGGACTCCCCACACCTTTGCGTCCCCCCTTTCTTCTTCTTCTTCTATCGATGACTCTCGCCAGGCACGCCGACGGCAGCGGCGGCCAGATCCTGGCGCCCAATCCTAGCTGACTCCTCTCTCTCCCTCTCCTCTGCTCGACTCTAGCTCTCTCGGCATCACATCGCGGGTAGCGCTGGGGATCCCGGCGCGGACGCTGGTGGCGGCAGGATCCCAGCCCGGTCGACGGCGATGGCGAGATCCCGACACAGGAGCGACGCCGGCGGCGGGATCCAGGTGCGTGGCCTATAACCTAGACATCTAAAGTCTCCCCTCCACGTGCTCTTGGATAATCCTAGCCACGCCTGTGATGCCCCTAACCCTTGCTGCAATATCAAGGGCCCCAAACCAGCAGACCGGCGGCCAGGAGCGCCCACGCCTGGCGGCCAGGAGCAGTGCCCAGGCGCCCACACCAACCACCTACGCCCGCTCGCTGCAGGAGCGCGCAGACCAAGACGCCCGACCGGAAATCTGACGACAACACTCAGGCCAGGTGCTCATCTTCCTCACCCCTGCTCATGTCGAAAGATTTATTGAATCGATGGATGCTTCAAATCCTGAATTGCTCTGTGGAAGTTTTAATCAATTGATGGATGCTTGAATTGATCTGCCGAACGAGTAGGTTTTGCATCAAACATTTGACGTGGGCTGTCATGCCTGTGAGCGTTGATTTGATATTGGCACGTGTGCTGACATTTATTTAAGTGTGTATCTAAAAATTCACTCTGAAATATTAGTAGTTCAAATCAGCGCCCAATTGAAAATCTCCGGTTGTGTCAGTCTGCATACCTGCTTACATCGATGTGATTACACTACCAAGTAATAAATTGTACTAACTGAAACCATATATCATTGCCTCTTGCTCAAAATAAAAACTGCGTTCTATAGACCGAAAATACAGATCTGCTTTTGCCAAACTTCATTTAGGCAAAATATGTATTTTTTTAATTAAGCACTAAAAATAGCTGCATCACCACATTAGTCACACATGCTATGGAATAAATGTTATATTTCAATCTATGTTGCCACCCACGTGAAGTGTGGGGATACCTGCTAGTATTGAAATAAGTTTGTAGTACTTATAGGAATTTAGCTCTGCAATGCTGTTTGTTCAACAAGGGATTGCTGCAAGGATGCTGGCCACTCTCCTGTCAAAGTACGCTGCAGAAATATGCTGCAGACTTGTATGTAATCTGTTATGCTATCATAGGTTTTGCTGAATATATGCCTTTGATTGTTTGTTTCACATGTTATACAGGTAAACATTCCCAAGACCAAGAAGACCTCCTGCAAAAACAAGGAGTGCTGGAAGCACACTCTGCACAAGGTGATTCGTACAAGAAGGGTGACCATAGCTAAGAATTTATCATTTTTGTTTAAGACATAGGTGAAATGAGGCTCATGCAGGTCAATTGATCTATATTTAGCATATCAAATAATGCAGGACACACAGTTAATTAATCGATACTATGGTTTGTCTGTCTTGTGAACAGATGCGTGTATAACATTGGCACGAATGATCATACACTTGGTGTTGAGGCATGGATGAGGCTCTTTTTAGAGCATCAGGTCAACACACAACGGCAATGGTAGATGCGATGTGGCAAACCACAAAGAAGAAAAAAAAAGAGTGTCCGTGTACTGCTCTATACGAAAAGAGAGGTATTTTTCAGTTGTAAATTGCATAGTGTAGACAACAGGATGCTGTGTTAAAAAAAGGATGATAGTTACAGAACAAAGCGCTAATGGTTCTCAGAGCACTAAGTTCTACATTATTGTTTTATCTCGGTTAATTGGTAAAGTAGCATTATTCACTGCCCATTTTTATTTGTCTTTGCTGAAAGGTGACATGAAGTTCTAGCATGATTTGAAATATGTGCTAGATTAAGTTATCTAAATATATTAGTTGTGCTCAATACTAACAAACAGGGGGTGTCTCTTCTGAACATTGCAGGTTGCCAGTTCAGATATGTTGTCATAATTGAATGCCTTTAGTTATTATTTGACAGGTCCCTAATCTCTTTAAATGTTTTGTTTAAGCTAAATATAACTAAATTTGTTATAGGTTGTAAGTGATTGGTGTTAAATTAAAGTGAACAATTCTCATATCTTATGTTCGACAGTTGCCTCGACACCCCTACACACACTCACATAGAGATAGTTGCCTCGACACCCCTACATACACTCACATAGAGATACAGGCAACCAATTTTTCTTTTTGGAAACTGAGATATACCAAATCGAACAACACTTGACACTGAACCATCATGTTCCTGTATACGTAGACTGCAGTTATTATTTTTGTAGTATCTTGCTACTGGCGTTCTAAATTTTAAAAGAAGCTACATGGCCAGAGTTCTTCTAAATGAGCTAAGAGTGTCATAATTGAATGCCTTTAGTTGTTTTATGTCGCCGGCTTCCACCTTGTGGCAAGAGGCAACTATCTTTGCCACAACTTCGGTTGTTCCTTGTATAGAGCTTACATGTACATGGGTTTCTTAATATATACCATGGACATGCTCTGTCATGTATTTTCTGAAATAACATGTACATGGGTTTCATGTCGTTTGCTTGGCCATTTAATTGAGTAACATCCACTTGATTCTATTCTTGTTTTTTTATATGTGGTCTATAGTTTTTAACTATGATACTTGTGACAGCTGAAGGTCTGCAGTCAGCAACCAAGAGGATAACAATGCTTTTTGGATGATGACTTTTTGCAGAACAGGATAACAATACTTGTTGTACGACTTGATGACTTAGCTAGATTTGTATTCAGCTATATATGCTTTGTTTGTTGCCATGATGACTTAGCTAGATTTTGTATTCAGCTACTATGTGCTTGTATGTGTTGCCTTGATGGCAAGAAGCTTAAGCTAGTGACATGATTATACATGTACTCATTTGATATGAATGGATGAGAGTATGATTAATGCCATTGGTGTATGTTATTCAATATTGTATTTGTTTTGAATGTGATCTAGTTTTAAATGTGGATTATTTTTTTTTCACCTATTCAATTGAGCTCAATGGACAGTCAGTTGCTATAAGTTCAATATTGCAATGGACCATCCGTTGCTGAAGGCCCTGACTGACTATCCGTTGCTAAAGCTTTATCGTTGGATGGTCCGTGGCTAAAGAAGGGTCCGTCGCTGTATACATTTAACCACGGCTTCATTGGCATCTGTAGGGGTCCGTCGCTGTAAGTTTTAGCTACGGACTGAAAGTCGCTATACCCCCATATAGCAACGGATGGCAAGTCGCTGATTAAGGGTTGTGGTGTAGTGAAATGTTCTATAACCTAATCACAAAAATTACTGACCGTAAATTATCGAGTATGTATTAATGAGCAAACACCACGAAACATAATCTCAGCAGATGCTACGAACCATAATCTCAAGAACGCTATATACACTAATCTCACCGACCCCCTAAACCCTAATCTCGGTAGAGACGCCATGAACCCTAATCTCGGCAAACCCTCCACACCATAATCTTAGCAAACGTCATGAACCCTAATCTCGTAGACGCTCTATAACATAATCTCGACAAATTCCATGAACCCTAATCTCAAGAAATGTTCTATATCCTAATCACGTAAATTACTAACCATAAATTACTGAATATATATTAATGAGCAAACACCACGAAACATAATCTCGCAGACACTACGAACCCTAATCTCGAAGAACGCTATATACACTAATCTCGGCCAGATGCCATGAACCCTAATCTCGCCAGACGCCATGAACTCTAATCTCAAAGCAAACCCTCCATACCATAATCTCAAGAAACGCCATGAACCCTAATCTCGGTAGATGCTATACAAACTAATCTCAACAAACGCTATGAACCATAATCTCAGCAGACGCCCTAAACCCTAATCTCAAAGCAAACTCTTTATACCCTAATCTCAAATTGCGAGCATATATTAATCGGCAAACGTCATGAAACATAATCTCAACAGACGCTATGAACTCTAATCTCAAGAAACTCTCCATAACATAATCTCGGCAAACGCCATCCGAAAAGCGGCGCCCCTCGTTTTCTTGATGGGATTCAATATGAATCCAAAAAACTACCAATTACTGAAGCTATTGGGAAGTAGTACTAGATAAAAAAAAATACAAATTACTAAAAGCTGATGGGTGGGGATGCACCGCTAAATCCAATAGTACTAATTAGTGAAGCTATTGGCATGCAGTACTAGATCAAAAAGTATCAATTACTGAAGCTGATGGGGTGCACCGCTAAATCCAAAATAAAAAAATAGTACTGAATTTATTGGGATGCATTACTAAACTTGATCGATTACTAAGCATATATTACCGAAAAAAATGTTGATGTATTAGCACATAATATAATTATTGAGCATATATTGCTGAGACTGAGCACATACATTTATTACTGAGAACATCATGGATTACTAAACAAAGATTTTCAGTCCTTATTAAGCACAACCTTCAATACATGTTAATTTGCTTCAGTATTTGTTACTAGTACAATTGTTCAGTATTTTCCTCTCTTTTCCTTTCTTCACTGCAAAATCGTTCGGTATTCAGTAGTATTATAATTTTTTGACAACAAGTATTTAGTAGTATATGGTTTGCTTCAGTATTACCGTTCAATAATCAGTACTGGAGCGGACGAGCCTTCAGCAGGAGGGGCATTCGTTCGATTCAGTAATCATTAGCACTCACTAGTATTCAGTAATGCTTGGCATTCGTCTGATTCAGTCATCATTAGCATTCACTACTCACTAATATTCAGTAATGCTTTTCAGCAAGGAGGGCCAAGCCCCAGCGAGCGGAAGGAACGACGCTGGACGCACCACGCACGGGACGGGAAGAGCCTTGCGGCCACAGCCTCCACGAGAGTCCGCAAGGGGCCACGAGCAGCAGTCACACATCCGTCGAGGTGAGGGGCTCACCACTGCCAGGGGCCTGCCGAGTGAGCGGAAGAGGCGCCGCCACGTCTGGACCAACGAGCTGCCGGGGAGGGATGGAAGGGACGCGCCGCCGCTTCGCTGAAAGAGTGCAGGACGGGGAAGGGTGCCTGGCCGGGGGCAGCCGCTGAGCCGCCGCTGCGCGCCGCCGCTGAGCGCGACTATGCAGGGGATCTGGGGCGCCTGCTGCTTGGGATCGCACGTCAGCTGTGGCAGGTCGGGTGCGGCCGGTGTGCCGCCCCATGCCGGGTTGGACGAGGGCAGGGGCGGTCGGGCCGCTCCTCCGCGGACGGGCAGTCAGGAGATGGAAGCTGGTGCGGGACGGGGTGGGGATAAAGAGGTGGCTGGTTTGGGTTGGTGTGTTAGGTGGATGGGCTGGTTAGATGGTTGGTTGGGTGTAGATTCTATTCTACACCCTAGGTGTAGTATAGCGCGCGCGCATATATATATATATATATATATATATATATATATATATATATATATATATATATATATATATATATATATATACACGGCAGCACTATTTGGACCCCGGGGTCCAAATGCCATTCAGACCCCGGTCCCCGTCCGCCAGCCCGCAAGTCACGGACTCTGGCTTCCCGATTTTTTTTTTTCAAAGGCTGCGGAACCAGCGAACCTCCACCGCACGGTTGGCTCAGTGGCCGATTTTTTTATTTTTATTTCACTTTATTTCGCCGTCCTTTTTTTTTTCTCACTTTTCACGTACGCTTTTTCTCCAATTTTTCACACGACATATGCGGTATGCCAAGGATTTTTTACTTCTTTCTTTCAGCGTATGCAGGATGAGCTTTGCGTTGTCCAACAATTTCCATATTACATGAAGTTCATGCAGTTTTTGTTGATCCATGTATGTTTTTGTTATTATTATGTGCGTCACTTGAAATATATAATGTCTTTGTGTATCAAGAGAGTGTTAAAGAGGACTAGTAGTACGGATAAACATAAACACAAATTTCATAACACCTTTGATTAAGATTGTTGATGTCATCAGATAGTAACGATTGTACACAATCCAATTGAAGGCTGATAATGGCCTCACCAGCCCCTTAGTGGACTGAAGCTCCATGAAATTGTGTTCGAAACTGTGCTTTCCGCTTGCTTCTCCTTTCTCCACTTTACTATAAATCTTCAGATACTTGCTTGGGCTCTCGCCAATATCCGTGAACAGCTCAACCAAACCTGAACCAAACCAGAAAGCCATCTTTCCATAGACCTGAAGCTCATAGCATCTCCCTAAAAAAAAAGAAGCTCATAGCATCAATTTTCCAGGAAAACCCCATCAATTGGATAAATTCTGTCAACTACAATATTGGTATTTGAATTATAACCTCCAATCACTATATATCCAATAAGCTAAGCCTACCATCCAATCACTTCAGTAAAATTCTAAATGATGTAGTAAGCATAAATAGAGTTGACAAAAAAAAAGGCATGGGCGGTACATTAAAGAAATTAACACGCAATTTTTTCCCCATGCAGGCACAACATGTTCAGGGATACATTCCTATCGAACTGAGTAAGCTTATCAATTAGATAGTGATGATCAGAAGAACCAAACTGGACTTGCAAAGTTTTGCCATACATGCTGAAAAAAAAAAATCATGTGATTAGTAAATAATATCAAGCTTTGGAATATTAAGGAGATAGAAAATGTAAGTATGGAGACACTGGCATCACATAATCCTGCTGCAAGACATCTCAAATGAAAATTAATTGTACTTGAAGAGATGGCCCTCTAACATAGTGACTGTGGCATAAGAATTGGCAAAATAATCTAGTTCCCAGAATAGAATTAAAATTAATATTCCTGAATCATCTTATGTTGTGTGAGCCTAGAAATTGTTAGTGTCATCAATCATCACCATATGATTCTCATCTACTTTGGCAGCATTAAGAGTGTCACCACAAGCACAAGCACAGGCACGCAGGCAAGAACATGCATATGCACCATGCTGGACTGTTGCGCTAAATATGACTGACATCGCGCACTTGTCTCTGTAATGTAAAGCTGCAGATCAAAAAAGGCGTTCATCCAAGGGAGCTTGTGTTGATCTTCTGGATCACAGCTCGACTTATATTGTGGCGATAAATCAAATACTAGTACTAGTAGTGATACTAATGGTTCTAAGCCCTCTAATTTCGCACATCATCACAAGGAAATCGAATGGGACATCTAGATCTGAAGGGACCGTACATGGTCAAACTCACCTGGATCTTGAAGGAGACACCACCGTAATAGTGGTGTATATAAACTATTTAACCAGAAACATTGTACAGCAATATCCACCTAATATTTTTGCTTAAGATTAATTAGCTAGTTGAAAATTACAAATATTTATAATTGTTTCTTTCAAATGAGTATGGTAAAAATGAATGTCACCCATGGAATGTCTCATCTTTTCATAGAGAATAATATTATATGCAAAAAATCTTCAGTTATCTTAAATGTTTGTCATACATGCTACAAATAATCCTCTCAAACTTGCAACCCAGTAATTTCAGCATGCTTGTTTGTACAGGTGACTGCATATCAATCAACAAAAGTAACTAGTAAATATCAAAAGTGTATATGAGAAGCAGCACTGTCCCTGCACATGTTGAGGCCTGTTGCACTAGCTAATGCATTTGATTCTTGCATCTCAAAGAGCTATAGCCTATAGGTTGTATTAATTTCTATTGTCAACATGACAAAATGAATCTAATACTACTAGTTTTAATTATCTGAGATACTAGAAATACTTTTTAGGGTCTGCTAGATAATTTATTTAAGAACTTGAACAGCAAACAAACAGAATCAGATATGATCAATGCGCGGGCAACATCACAGAGCGAGGGAGAGACGGGGAAAAGAGATGGGCGGGCGGACTTTTGAGCGCTGGAAGCGGCGGCGGCCCTGCACCTCCGCTTACTTGAGTCCACTTCCGGCAGTCCACAGTTGCCTCCCTGCTGTCTTTGCACGTCCGCAGCTGCCCAAGGAACATGGAATCCTGAATTATTCATATAAATAAAAAAAAACATGATGGAGCATCTGCGGAAATCGCTACACAAAGGACCTCACATGGTGCTGCTCTGAACTGCTGAAAACTGCAAGCAAAAGAGAAGCAAAGAGAGCACTAGTGATCACTCAGCTAAAAAAAAGAACAAATAACTCAAATTGGCAGTTGTGCATGTCCTAGCACGATTTTATTTTTGAAATCTAACCAATCAAAAAGCATGATAACTAGCTTCCATGATGTGTGATGCTAGAGGCTACATTTTCCAAAACATGACAACAGACCACAAAAATTGCATTGTTAATGTGCTTATGTAATCATGCTTTAACTGCTGCATCAGCATAGCAGTTATTATTCACAGAAGCATGTCTCACAGACTGTCCAACTCTTTTGTATCTACAATCTCCCTTGTACCTCCTATGCTAAGGTTTAGATAAAAAACAATATGTGTCGGTAGCCAAATCAAATCTCAAGGGGATTATTGACTCATTGACTTACTATGCACAAATCATATGGCAAACCACAAATCTTTTTTTTTTTTCCAAAGAACAAAAAGTCCTACCTGGTCCAATCAAATTATATGATAAAAATTTTTTAATCCAAATAGACAGATTATTACTTCTAACATTACGGGAAATTCTGAAGTTGTGGTTGTTTGGCTGACCTGCTTGCTCATGGACCTGCTATCTCAGCTCTTGTCACCCAATGCCATTCGCAGCTAGTTGAAATCTTTCAACAAATCGCCATCTAGCTCGATCTGAGTTAGCTGCAGCAGCATATCTATCAGTGCATAAAAAGAACAGAGAAAGAAAAAGGTTTTAAAATATAATATCCATAACGATAAGCATGCATGGCGGTAGCTCATAAACATAACCAATGTATGATTAAGAATAAGTAAGCAGAAGCAAATATCTTCTGAAAACCAGATGAATCAGGCTGCGTGTCTATTAACAACAAGTAAACTAGCAGAAGCATAATGACATATCTCATTATGAACAAAGTTATAGCAACCAATAGCAGCGCTGAAGAACAAAAGGTAAAATGTCAATGAAAAATGCTAGTATATCAATGGCAGAAGAATGAAACAACAAGGTTAAATCCAATGATCAGAGCCATTAGAGTTGCCAAGAAATGCATTGCCATTGAGGCATATGGTGAAGGATTCAGTTACAAATTTGGTTCTTTTTCCTAATTCACATGCATCTTATTAACTAGGCAAACACTGTCCTATCAATGCATATGCAGCATACATTTTTTAAAGGAACATGAAATGGGTTGACACCCATTGGGCAAACTAAAAAGTATGCTGAGAACAGTGAGAAGGAAATGGTAAGCAGAGGAAATTTACCATTAGGAAACAACTTCTCCTGGCCTCCGCACCCTGACAAGAATATTTTAAAAAGAATCATCGTAGGAAGAATAATATATATTGCAATATAGCTTCACATCTGAGATTACATCCACACAATCATTAGTTATATAAGTTGAGAGTTCATGTGAAAACAAATTATCATATAGAATTTTCATGATATAACATTTGAATATTGCATTCTCCAGCCTACCCCAACTAGCTTGGGATAAAATGCTTTGTTGTTGTTGTATTGTGTAGCTGATTAGGTCTTAGCAACAAAACATTTTAGCTCTGCCGAGATGAAAAAAATACTGATATATTCCTTGTCAATTCTGCCATGCCGACCTGCCCCATTGCATGGGTCCTAACAATGGCAAGATGCATGCGTGTGAGCGTCACAGCGTGTGAGATGGTTTACCTCAGAAAAATCAGAACAAATCTGCTCTGTCCATGTATCAAACGAGGCAATACAAGATTACAGCTGAGGGGGCTGATCTGTCCCGCAGCATGGACATCATCACACATCGTTACAATGAATCGTATGTCTATTTCCTCCCAGTTCCCACCATGGATCCTGCAGACACCATGCATTTTCATGTCAGGTTATAATATGTCAGAAAACCACAACTGTCCTTCCATAGATCTAGCCAAGATTTTAAGCAAAAACTAAAACAAATCATGTGTATATGATACCTGCGAGAAGGGGGCTGACCGCACACCAAGGCCAACAGAGTCCCCCTTGGCCTCACAACCAGCTTGCCGCCCATCACCTGCACATCTCAGCCTCGGCACATGGCGGTGGCAACCTGATGAGGTGAGAAGAGTACGGGGTTGTGGGGTGGACCGGTGGGGGCGATGAGGCAATCTGAAAAAGGGAGCAAGCAGGAACAAATTGGAAAGGCAACGTAGATGAATTGTTGGAGCATAAAAAGTCAAAGTATACAAACTTTTTGAAGCAGACAAGGTTTTGCGGCCACCGTCGTGAGAATCCTGCAGCTCGTGGGCACACCATTAGCACCAATCAGGCCAGCAGGTGGCAGAGCCACGGGGGCTGAGGCCGGGGGTGACCTAGACAGCACCCAGTGCCAGCAGGCAGCAGGGCGGCCGAGCAAGCTGCGGGCGGATTTACCGGCGCACCGGTAGCTCAGCTCGCCGATCGATGCCTCGATGGGGAGGCCGGGGCCATGCCCGCCTCTGGGAAAGAAAGGAGCCGCCGCGTCGCTCACAAAAAAGCCAGAAAGGGGAGGATCCACCGGGGAGGGGACGTCGAAGGATGCTGCCGTCGGGATCCAACTGATGACGAGCGGGGAAGGAAGAGTCTCCGCCGCAGTTGGGGGAGGGAGGGAGCCTCCGCCTACCCTACGAGCTCACCAGTGGATAGAATGATGGATGCCGCTAGCGTCGGTGGTGAGGACGGCCCTCGGCGGCGCGGCATCCGGATCCGGCGAGGCCTGATCTGCCGCTGGCGCAGGTGAAGGAGGTGGCAGCGCCTCCACACGCCGTCGGGAGGGGGACGGAGAAGGGCGCCGCCGTCACAGCCGGGTGAGGGGTGGGGGATGCCGCTGCCGTCGACGGGAAACAGGGTGGGGGCAGGGTGGTCCGCCGCTGGTCGGGGGGGCCTGTAGCAGAGCCGCTCAGCCGGCAAAGGGCGGGGAGGCAGCGCGAGGGGTTGGATCGGACCAGAGGCAGGCGCGGCGGCGAGCTAGGGAGGGAGCCACCGGCGGTGACGCGCGCGGCGCCGTCAAGAAGGCTAGCGGAGGGATTTCTGGAAAATGGAAACCGCAAACAAATCGTGGGGGTGGCAGCTTCGGGCGATATGCGAGCCGAGCTCGTGGGTGTGTGGGCCGGGCCTATGAGCCTCGGGTCCGAACGGTCTGCCCAAAAGAAGCTGGGGACTGAATTCATTTGAACCCGGGTTCCAAATATAAATATATATATATATATATATATAATATAGGGTAAATTTTTCCTACATCCTATGAGTAGTTACACCCGCCTGCTAGTACACACGTGGAGAGGCCAGCCGGCCAGCAGCAAAGCTAACAGGCTAAAATAATTAGACCCGTTTATACCCGGCGTCCGTACGCGTATATGATTGGTCCTATTTTTTCGGATCTGAAATTATTTGTTTAGTGTCTAGATGGCCGCCGCCGCCCACCAATTTAAATGCACGAATGCGGGTGCTGCCACCGCTTTTGTTCTGATGATTTGATTTGTGTGAGAATTACACTAATTTTGTGAAGAATAGTATATACACATACTCCCTTCTCACAAATGTATGTACATATACTCCGACGTACATCTCCATACGTGAATGCATGCACATATACTCCATATATATATTGAGTATGCACTAGTACTATATATCTAAATGGCATGTATGTAGGCGTATGTATGTATATACTATGAATGTATGCACATATACTCGGTATATTTGAGTACTGGAGTATGCTCATACACTAGCTTGTCGGGATTTTTTTTTTCTCTTGAATACTCTAATTGGTGAAGTACGTACTAATACTATCCTGTTAAAAAAGTATGCAAGCATACTAACGTATGTACTGATACTCGTGTCAAAAAAATATATCCACATACTAGCAAATTATTTTTTCTCTCCTAAAAACTGCTGCATGCGTATACGGATTTACTCCCAAATATAAGTATGTGTCAATACTATATTCACGGAGAGCACATACTGCATCCGTATAGATTAATATATCCAATTTGAAAAAAAATCTGCAAACTATCGCCACAAAACAAGGAGGTGAACACGTCCGTTCTCTCCCTCAAGTGCCTAAACGCACGGGTTGGAGTATCAGCCCGTTAACCAAAGCCTAACTTACCGGACACAAGGATGGTAGTATATTCTTGGTGGGTGTAACTACTCCCAGGGTGTATAGAAAGTCTTGCATATATATATATATATATATATATATATTTGTGATAAATGTGGATTTGTATATATATATATATATATGGTTATAAATTGCTATATATGCGCTCTGGAAATTAAAAAAAAAAAATCTAAGCCGAGTGCAATGACCATACCACTCGGCATAGGATGCACTCTATGCCGAGTGATATGGTCATGACACTCGGCTTAGATGGTTTTAAAAAAATTTGGAAAATTCTAAAGAGTGCCTTGCATTGGGCTTTCGGCTTAGAATGGCTCTAAGCCGGGGTGCCCCATGCAAGGCACTCGGCTTAGAAATTACAGGAAAAAAATTTGAAAATTTCTTTGACGTCACGCGGCATAGTTTTTTTTTAAAAAAAATAAAAATTTCTAAGCCGAGTGTCAGTCAAGCACTCGGCTTAGACCTCCGTCAAAAAGTGCCAACGTTATCTCCTTTTGTAAGCCGAGTGCGCCGTTGACACTCGCCTTAGATTAGAAAAACACCGGCTTAGGCTAAGCCGAGTGTCCGATATTTGACACTCGGCTTAGGCCTTCAAAGGCGAAAACGTGGCCGGGTGGACACTCGGCTTAGCCTAAGCCGAGTGTTTTTCGGCCTAAGCCGTGTGCCTCGAGGCACAAGGCTTAGGCCCCTGATTCCGGTAGTGATGGCCTCTTCAAAAGTTCCTTTTTATTATTTGACATGGCGCAAATTAGTAGTGTTACAAATATTGGTATGAGATATCATTATCATTGTAGGAATTCATATCACAATTAAGCATGACCATTCTAAATGAGATTCTATCCTTCCACTCTCGGCAGGGAATGGCTGGCAGTATACAGTAAACCATGTAGTGTCTCCAATCAAGAATGAAGTCTGTCTAAAAATATGGAGGACTTGTCGCATACTCCATACACAAAATAAGTAAACAACTGCAGCAGGCAAGGCCAGGCTTTCTGCCGAGCAGGCCACCATCACAAGCAACTGTGTTTGAAACCCAGGCAACAACAAAACAAATGCCCATGCCCGTGGTTTCTACTGTAATTTCTAACTGAATCAGCAGCTTCTGTATCCTTGGATGAAGGCACATGCATATATCATACCAGGGTTGATGCCGTCAGTGTTGGGTGAGTTTGTCGGCGCCAGGATGGTGATGCCTTGCACCACGATGTTTGCATTTACAGGAGTGAGCAAGCATGGATTTCAGCACATAACTAAGCATTCTGTGAAAATTATTGCTGATTTCAGGTGCTTGTGCAGAGTTGAGCATCGTCAGGTTGGAGATGTAGATGGTGTCATAGTGCATCAGCTCGATCAGGTGCTCACACGTGTACTTGAGCTGGTTCTTGTGCAATTTGGACCACCCTGTCCATCGATTGTCCCGTTGTTACCTGAACCATGAAATTGCATCGTTGGACATGACAGTCCAAGTCAGATTGTGTATTGAAATGAAGAAAAAAAGAGAACTCATTTTGTAGCATGCAGGATCAGGAAAGCATTTCCATATATGTGCAGTTTTAGTTATCCAGTGGGTCAGCCTCTAAACATTTCTTTCTTCAAATAGACTGAATATGAACATCTTTCAACACTGAAAATAATTCAGGATCTAGTTTAGATGTTAGTATCTGTCGTCTGGTGATAACTTTGTCAACATTTTTTGGCATTCGAGATCAGGAAAGCATGCATGTGCAGGTTTAACTATTAAAGTATTATTAATTGCTCTTGTTAGGATCTGAATTTCTCATTAAGTAGAAGAGAAAAGTAAAGATATGAACAACATCTTTCGGTCTGAGCACTGAACATTTCTGACCGTGCTCATTAAGTAGAAGAGAAAAGTAAAAATAAGAAAGCTTTGTTATTAACTATAACATGCAACCTGAAAAATGGGACTTAAAGAAATGCATAGCTATGTTCTCCCAAGAGGAGGAGAGGATAAAGGTTTTACAGGGTGGTTCACTCAACCATGTCAAACAACATGGCAAGAAAAAGAATTTTAATGCCAACTCTCCCTCAAAGCCACATCGAATATACTAGATACATCTAGTATCATAGATTTACTGTATGTTTCAGTTGCATTACAAAGATTTCATGGTGTTGCTGATGGCGTTGCTGATGGCATGGTCGACGGCTGCGCCAGAAGCCATGGCTACCGCTGCTTTGCACTACAAAATGAAAATTTGTGGAAGTAGGTTCTTGGCTCAGTTAGGACGAGAAGAGACGACCATATTACAAGGCTACGAGGAGATCGAGTGGTCGTTGTCTCGTGCTTTGCATGGTGATAAATTAATAATATAAGTCGTTGTCAGGTGCTTTGCAATGTCATAAGCTAATCTCTACTATAGGCACAGTTTTTACTATTTTTTTTTAGCTCAAGCAACACCGACCAACGGATGTCACAACCGAGGGCTGAGATCCAAAGTTTGACCAATACATCTTACACCCTCACCATGGGACTACCTCACCACGTGCTCAGCCTAACGCTCGCACGGATTGACCACGGTTTGAATCATGACACCGGTTCGTATTTTTTTTAATTACGGGAGCAGGTTGGTTATCAAACTAATCTCATGTTCTCCAAGACAGAGTGGCAGACGTACGGGAGGCGGCTGATTCAAAAATTGATCTCACGTTCTCCCAGGCATCTCCTAGGGCAGCGGAAGTGATCGTCGGGCCCGGTGCTTTTCGTGCAGTGGGGGAACAGTGACGCCGGTGCAGCGCTCGCTTATATCTCACGATCTTGCGGCGGCGGACGTGATCGCGTCGGCCCGGCGCTTTTGGCGCGATTCGAGGGGGAACCAGTCAGCTCTGCGTGGCCGGAGGCCGACGACAATGCTCCACACAATTGGCTCCTGTGATTGCGGCCCTTCAGCTCTGCGTTCTTCGGCGACAGCCGGAGCCCGGAAGGTACAACGTCGTCGGTTCAGACTGACAGCCGGAGCCCGGAAGAAATGTATCTGCTGCAATAGAACCGTCAATGCCGAGATCAGGATGATAGAGCTGTACTTGAAGCACAACCACAGAATCATGAAAGTGGAGACCAACTGCGCCGACTGTGCTAAGGATATTAAATTTTTGCAGAATTTTGTGGGCGATCAGGATGCAAAGATGGTTAGGAGGGTGCAATCTGTTGAGTGCCAGCTGCAGTATGCACAGCTTGCTCAGAAAGAGCTGCAGGAAGCATTGAAGCAGACAAATGAACTTGTTGAAAAGTATGCCATCAAAGCCTCCTTAGCTGAAATTAGTTTCAAGGAGAAGGAGAAGGTCATCTCAGATTTGAAGGAGCAGCTGGCGGAAGTGAAGGAGCAGCTGGAGGAAGTGAAGAAGAAGCTGAACTAGGGGCCAGCACCACTGCTTGATTCAGTTCCTATCTATAGATATATGTATATAGGAGTTATAAATGTAGTTGAGAACAATTAGCACTAAAGTTTGGTATGGTGGCATCTGGATAACATAGAGATGCCACATGGAGATCTTTTGATACTCTCTGCCCTGGGTTGTGATCGCAGGAGCTTAATAAGTAATATATTAGTTACATATTATATGGTGCCAATCTGTGTTTTTTACTTCTATTTTGAATCTGTCACTTCTATTTTGAATCTGTGATATTACTTGCTGTGATAGTTGAATCTGTGACTTATATTTTGAATCTTTGATATTACTTGCTATGATAATTGAATCTGTCACTTCTATTTTGGCGCCATTTGTAAACAAAAATGTAGACCTATAGCCCACTTTGTAAATAATAGACAGGTTATGTATTGACGATTACCAAAACTATCTGTGACGAAGTTGTTTGGTCACTAGGTGTGCCAAACGAGTGGACATAGCAATACATAATCTATGACAACCTCCTTTAAGTATTACAGTGACCTTACCGTGAGCATCGTCACTAATAAGCAAGTCAAAACTTCGTCAACACAGAGCAATGACGAAATTGGATCTTTCATCATAGAAGACATATCCTTACGTGACGAAAGTTGGCGGCGTCCGCGAGGAAAAACGTCATTAATGATCACATTTCCAGTAGTGTTAATTGAAGATCCGCTGGAGCTCTAAATGAATTTATTTGAATTTCTTGCACAGCTCCATCGATCACCACCACGTCGGCATCGGCTACCGAGGCCGCGTCAGTTCGATCTACGCAATAAGCCCGTATAAGTGATTTCGGTTCATCGATATTCGGTTATAGGGCCCGGTCGTGTTTGTTTGATCTCAACCGGCGACAAACGGTTTTATTCAAATAGGTCACCCGGTTATTTAATTATTTTATTCATCTAGCCATAGGGACATGTCGTGGCTTCTACTTTATTCACCACTGATTTGTTCGGTTTTGTTCAATTTCTTTCACTTTATCTTGCATCTAAAATAGTAGCTGCCTCTCAAGTTTAATTGAATTTTGGTTAGATACATTTTATCAAGTCTATAACCTCGGCTTGACGTGAGACACGTTAGGAATAGAAAAGGATTTTCTTTTTTTGTTTTGAAAGCTCTTAGTTCAGTTTGGTAGAAGCAGCGGGTCTCCAAAACCCGATGTCGTAGGTTCAAATCCCTACAGGCGTGATTCCATATATCTTATCTTATGTCGAAACTAAAATAACTTAAAAAAACAAAAAAGTAGAATTGCAACTCCAATTTGACCTCCTCGGACCGAGAGAGGAGGTCAATCAAAAAAAATATTACTCAATCAAAGATCCAGCGCTGTCATTTCTTTTTTTTTTTTATCTCTTAATCACGTAAGCTTTTAGCGTGCTCATCTCTACTATAATGGAATATAGTGCCTTTTGGCAGGTTGATTTTAACAGAAGCTTAGGTAACTGGATTTCCTTTTCCTATTAGAGTTGTTATTGAAGTGGTCATTTTAATCTTTGTATTTTAAGGTTTCTAATGATAACTTGTTGCAAATACCATAATTTATTGCTGTTGGTGTTTTTCTCCACTGTTCAGTAGCCAAAGAGATCAAAGGATCAAAGGTTGTTTAATTTGTGTTTTTGTAAATGTCACCCTAGCGTTATCGGGGGCAATATACTAGTAATAATATAAGTCGTTGTCTCATGCCTTGCATTGTGATAAACTAATAATATAATTGTTACAGTAGATATATATGATGCACTGTGTGATGAGTGGTGCTCCTATCGACGATAATGAGCTGGTTATTTTAATGGGCGTTGCTCGGTACTCCAATTACCCATTAGGAGGTAAGATCTCCATTGAATACGGACCGTTGATTTTTTTAATTTAACAAATTACTATATGAATTAACAATTATAATAAAACAAAAAATAAACCCCTCGCTCCCCCTTTTCACGGGATAATTCCGCATGCAGAACCGCGTTGAAGATGGCTCCTCTCCGCCGCCGCCGCCGCAGTTCACGGGATTTTTGCCACTCCACGGGAGATTGGATAGGGTGTTTTTGGATCGGGGATTCAGATAGCAGCGCTGGAACACGAAACACACAAGCTGACAGCTAATGGGCCGTTTTTCCTTAATTTGGGCCTTCTTAGTGAAAAAATAACATGCTAACGCAGGTCCAATGCAAGCATGAAATTTGTATTTCACTCAAAAACATAAAATTTGTATGAATTCAAATTAAACACGATAAATAGTAGTATCCAAATTTGAATCCAGACATATTAATTCTATCCATACTATGTCTTACAAATTTTCAAAATTTCTATGATAATATCTTTTGTAAGATTCAAATTTTAAATTTTAAAAATTCAATGTACTATTGCATGACAAGATGGTTTCAAATAAAAAAATTCAACTACTCAATTCTTCTCAGGGTCAATGTTTATTTTAGTTGTTTCTCTATCCTAGGTCTTTTAAAAAAATTCAAAATTTGAATGTTCAAAATTCAGATTTATTGCATGACAAGATGATTTCAAATAAAAAACCTGTCAACTATAAAGTTTCATATCTTCTCGAGAATTTACATTGTTTATTTTAGTCATTTGTTGATCGACACGGTGTTAGTAACATTGTCCCGTCGGGGGGTTGTCGGCGGCGTGCGCGGCTATGGGCGCCGTAGCTTAGCTACGGTACTTTCGTGCCCTGTAGCTCCGGGCACTGCGGGTGGATTCCTGATCTCAAGCTGAAGAGGCGGGGCGTAGCCGTAATGATAAGCCGATTGGGTAGCCCGACTTCGCGTCGCTTCGAGCTCCAACTCGTGCGAGTCGGAGGAAGTCGTTCGACCCCTCGGGCTGTAGAGGCTGTGCGGTGGGCCTAGAGCTCACTCCCGGAGGTCTCGACGTCGTCCTCGGGTGGGCGCACGAGCTCGGACGATCTCGGGCTGGCTTGGCCCCACATGATCGGCTTCAAGCTCGTTCGGTAGGAAACTTCGCCAAGAGCTAAGAGCTCGTTTGAGTCGGAGTTTGTTCGCCTGCCCTAGAGCTCGCTAGGGGCGGAGGCCATGCTTTCCGGCAATCTTTGTCTTGACCCAACTTCGATCGTGGACCAAGCTAGCTTTTCGTCGAGCTTAAGTGCTAGATTATCGCCTAAGTTTGGGGATCCTTGATTTTTGGCCCCGACACTTTTTATTTTGGTCATTTCTCCATCCATCATAGTAGTAATAACATTGTTCACAAATATTACATATCTCTCTTCTAGTTTCATAAACTACAAGAGAGATATCAAAATGTTCGAAAAGTGTTAATATGGTTTTGTCGTTTCAAAAAATGACCAAAACAAAAAGCGTACATCTTGATGAGTTCTACAACATTTATGTTCATGCGTACTTCAACCGGAATCATATGGTGTTTCAAATTGTTGTTTCAAGTTGTTATTTTTTAAATTCAAATTTAGAAATATTCACGACAGTTAATGAGTAAAAATAATATTCATAAGATCACAATACCTTGATAGAGCATAATTTTAGAAAAATTAGGAAAAAAACCCATCATATTTGGAGTTCGTGCAGTGAGAAAGGCTAGTTACAAATTTTAGCTACAAATTAAAAAGAGAAATAAATGTTCTTCAACAATTAAATGTTACATGATTTTTTTTCCTCTGACCACCCGCACGTACGCTAACAGCACAGAATTCAGTCACGTATATAAATGCCCAACCATGTATGATACACTTTTTTTTTAGGACATGCACAAAATTAAGTCGCCTAAAATAATGCCCAACCACGTACATGCATCAATTACAAAAAGAAAAAAAACATAGAGTATCACTTAAAGATTACGCATGCGCGCATGCATCAAAAAATCTACATATAAGATTTTTTTATTTAAAACTATCATTATTTACCCTATTTGATAAAATAAAAATTAAATAAATACTATTACCTCTAAGGAGGTAATAGTTGATAAATGTTTCGTTTGATCGGAACAAATGGACGGTCCACAATCATTTTCGAGATACCGTAGCAATTGCCTATTTTAATTGGATAATGTGGGCTGCAGACATGGAAATGTGGGCATCTGTCCTGAGGGGGGTTAGGCTATTCTTATTGACTCAAGCGACAAGCATAACCACGTACACCATGAGCTTTTACTTGTTGTATGAGGCCATTCACCAAAGGTTTTATTCCACCCAGAGCAAATTCTTCTGGGAGGGGTTGGTAACACAATGAAATTTCACATGATTAGATGGGATCCCTTGGACAAGCCCAAAGATTAGGGGGTCTAAGTTTTCTTAAGGGGCCCGGCATAGCGTGCGGGAGCTTAGAACCAATTGAGAGGATTAGAGGCTTTAATAGCAGCTGATTTTCCTTTAACCGAAGAGCTTAATTGCGGTGCCTTAATCACGTGCACAGGGCACAAGGCCGCGACATGTCGAGGCAAAGCATGCGTGGCACTTGATTGGCTGCCCGCAAGAACGCCTAGAGTGGCTCGGGGAGGCACCGGGAACAGGAACGATCGTCCACCACAACCGCCATTGAAGAAGCCCGCCCCGGGCGCAAAGACGAGGAGTGAGCGGGAGGGTGGGGAGCCAAGCGCTGGAAAACAGAGGGGCGACCGCGCAGCGAGGCTGCGCGAGGGCCCAAGAAGGAACCAAGTTAGCACCTGAAGAGGGCAGCACACCGGAGCATAAACAACATCGACAAGCGATGGCTTGACACCAGAAGAACCAGCCGACCGCCAAGAGGATGATTCCTCACCTACAATCAGAATATTCCTGGTACCAGTTAGGGCCACCTCCACCCCAAAGATGAAACGAGCTTGAAGAGATCACATTCATAAGAACGCAATTGCCCCTAACGGCCAAGGCCAACATCTTTTGAGGAACAGAAAACTTGAAAACACGGCCATGCTCACCAAGAGCGGAAACCTTGAAGCAGGAGGGGTTGCCACCGATGGTTGCTTGGAGCAACAGACCAATCGAAATAGGATCTAGACGAAAGAAGGCATCTGCCGAGAGGCGAAGCCACCAACAAGAAGGAAGAATCAGCGGGGGAAGAGGAAATAGGGAGACCGAGAGAAGCACGGATGTCATCTTGAAACCGCATAAGCCCGGTGCAAAGGAGAGGGGAAAAGCTATGGGGGATGCTTACAGGGAGGAGAGAGCCACCTCAAGGGAGAGGCATAAGGGAAGGCCGAGGAGCGACGAGGCGCCGTGTGCGCATGGCACCGAGGAGCGATGGGCGTCGTGGGCGCCGAGGGGCGATTCACCGCTCATACCAGGATTTGTTGTGCGAACATGGGTGTGGAGATGGAGGGGCTACTACAGCGTGCCAAGCGATGTGTAGGAGGCGGCGCGGCATCAGAGCCGGAGATGGTGATGGGAACCCTCCAAACAGCACCGCTCAGCCACTCAATAAAAAAAATACATGTGGCCTTGTGGGTACTCCTTTTGTATACGAGGGAGTACAGTCACAAAGATTACTGGTCGTTCTTTGGGACTGGTTCCAAGTTTAGTTCTGCCAAGCCCTATAAAGCCCTAAAAGGGCATCAAGAAATTCACCCGTCCTTCAAATGGATGTGGAAATCTCCTTGTTAGCCAAAGCATAGAGTTTTCTTTTGGCTTTTGCTTAAAGATCGACTTAGCACGAGAAATATTCCTAGAAGAAAGCAGATGGTCTTACCCTCCTTTCTCCGTGAATTTTGTCTTATGAATGTTGAAGAGACTGTGGATCACCTCTTTTGGCCGTGTCCTTACGCTCAGGACTGTTGGGGGATCTTAAACTTGGAAACTTTGCATGATCGGGATTCCTTTGGCAACATATTGTGTCTCAGGGATCAATTTAACAGCCAGTTCTTCATGATTACTATTGTCATTATGTGCTAGACCATTTGGAAAGCTCGGAATGAGCTCATCTTTAAACATAATCAGTTTGGCTTAAATCATTGCATAGATCTCTTACTCAAGGAAATGATGCTTGTTTCCCTGAGGGTCAAGCCTAGCCTGAAGCCTTTATTTGATCAATGGATCCAGTAGTTGTAATAGATTTAATAGTCCTTTTGATTTTCTTTATTTCCTTTTTTGTTTCTTGAACTTTCTTGTAACATTGGTCCCTAAATTTAAATTAAGTGCCCTGCAGGGGCCTCGGTCCCTCCAATTTCTTCAAAAAAAAAAAAAGACAAACGCACACATCACTGTCGGAATTGACACCACCGGCAGTGATAACTAGTTCAGGCGTGGGAAAATCAGAAATCCATGGACTCATCTAAAATCGACAATGAAAATTAACATCAATACCAGGTTGTAAATGTACCAAACAGTGATCTGATGGTCACAAATCTCTACCAGGTTTAGAGAAGAACCGATAGCGAATTGAAGAACAAGAAACACTAATACAAAGAGATAGAAGAAGAAGATTGACACACGTCAGATTAACATACAACTGGTTCAATCGAAGATAATTTAAAATATCTTGCAAATACATAAAGATACAGATAATTGATAAAGATAAAAAACAAAACGGCCTAGGGCGCCTTCTTGACCACGTTGGTGGCCTCCATCATCATCTCCTCCAGCCTGGTCGGGTATCACCTCAACGAGGATATCGGCGGGGAGTCAATCTTGAATGCATAGAAGTTGGCCTTCTCCTCCAAGGACATACTCACCCTTGGAAGACCAACTTCGTTGGTCGGACCGTTGAGCTTCCGAGGGCGACATTGAGGCACTACAAGGCGAAGTTGGTCTCCTCGAAGGTATGGTTGGCAGCCATGTCGATCGACATCGGCGACATCCGTGATCCTTTCTGAGGCTGCCTGTGAACAGGGTTATGGATGAAAAGAGGTTATTAGCGACTGAGAGTGCCATTAGAGGGTGTATAGATTAACAAAAACCAGCCGCGACATTCCAAATCGGTTGCGTTTGCGTTTGCAATGGCCGCTTCTTTAGGCTGCCCTTGCGTTTCCCAAGGGACTCAATCGAGCCACGGGATCGATGCCTCACTGAGCGATTATAATGGTTCATTTTTTTACCAATATTTCAATGAGCGGTGTTCAAGTTTAGAATTCCAAATCAACTTTAAATGATATTTATTTTAACTACCATAGATATTTAGTTGATACCATATAGATAGTGAATTGTGCTCACTATGTGGACAAAATCTAATTTTTTTTAGATAAAGGATGAATCATCCGGACTCTACGTCGGGAGGCATTACACAACCTAGTTATTCTGAGTTTTTTAAAGTAGAGTGACAATTGCTCAAAGATAGGAGCAAACAACGCTCAAGAATGTAAACAAAACCAGTACAGATCTATAAAGGTGCTTCCAACCACCGTTCGCTTTGTTGAAGCGAGAGACCATCTCAATTTTGGTGCTCAACGATGATAGTAAATTCTTGTTTAAATCATCGCATTTGCGGTTGTGACGTAAACGCGTAGCCAATGTGTGCCCTTGAAAATAACTTTGCGAGAATAGAGTTATATTTAATTCTATTAAAACAAATATCATTGCGGGTACTCGGATGGCCCAACAAAAAAGCGGCGACCCCAACCCAAATCAGATTTCTAATCTTAGAATTTTGATTAGAAAGCCAAGAACCAAATAGATGTCTAATAGATGCGGGTTGAGTTAGGCACGTAGCAAGGTACACCATCCTCCAAACCATTTTAGCATAATGACAATCCAGGAAAAGATGTTGAATTGATTCATTGGGAGTTCTGACCAACACATTTCATTTGCCAATCCAATTTTTCCTAGCAAGATTATCTTTAGTTAAGATCACCTCTCCTTGTAAAAACCGGAGGAAGATCTTAATTTTTAGAGGAATCTTAATCTTCAGATTTTCTTATGTGCGAAAGATTGATGTGAATTTATCGGTTGTAGATACATTGAAGCGAACCGTAAACAATCCCGATTTGGTTAGGTTCCACATGAATGAATCGACCCATCAACTAAGTTAAAAGGTGTTATACGTGCTACAAGATTAGACCGGTCTCTCAATCTAGGTCCAAGCAACGCTCTCCTAAATGAAATATTTAGAGGTTGTGACGTTAGAACTTTGGCCATTGTTGCATGTGGATCTCTCACTATATTATATAGAGACGGATACCTATCTTTGAAAGACATGTCTTCCACCCAAGTGTCCTCCCAAAAACGCGTGGCACATCCATCTTTGATAGAAAAAGTGCCATTAGTTAAGACTTCATCTTTAATTTTCATAAGACCCCTCCAAAAGTGGGAATCATATGGTTTAGCCTTAACCTGCGATAAGGACTTAGACCTCAAGTACTTGTTTCTTAGCAAATCTTGCCACATACCATCAGTATTAAGCAAGTTAACAATCCATTTTGCTAGAAGACATTTATTTTGTAGTTGAAGGTCTAGAATGCCTAACCCACCTTGATCCTTAGGTCGGCATAGGATGTCCCATTTAGCAAGCCGATATTTATGTTTTTCGAATGATCCTTGCCAAAAGAATCTTGATCTGAAATGGTCAAGATTTTTCAGAACTCCTTTCGGAATTTCAAAAAAGGACATCATAAACATGGGTAGGCTGCTAAGTACTGAATTGAGGAGGACTAAACGGCCTCTATAAGACAGGTACCTAGCTTTCCAACAAGAAAGTTTCTTCTCAAATCTTTCTTCTACCTTATGCCACTCCGAATTGAGTAGCTTTTACGTGGTGCATGGGTATACCCGGATATCGAAAGGGGTATATTAAAGCATCGCATCCAAAGAGAGTGGTATATTCATTCTCCACCTCTTTGGCTGCACCATAGCGAAGATTTCACTCTTGTGAAAATTTATTTTTAAGCGACAATTGCTCAAAAGCACATAGCAAAAGTTTTATATTTTTTTGCCTGTTCGAGATCATGATCAAGAAAGATGATGGTGTCATCTGCGTATTGAAGGATAGATAATCCATCATCAACTAAATGAGGAATAACACCGCTTATTTGTTCATCAGACTTTGCTCTTTTAATAATGAGAGCTAGCATATCAGCCATGATGTTAAATAAGATTGGAGACATAGGATCTCCTTGGCGTAGTCCTCTTTTAGTTTGAAAGTAGGGACTAATGTCGTCATTAATTTTAATCCCTACACTACCTCCTGTGACCATTTGTTCAACCCATCTACACCATGTTGGAGAAAATCCCTTCATGCGTAGAGTTTGTTGAAGAAAAGACCATTTAACTTTGTCATAGGCCTTTTCGAAGTCAATTTTGAAAACCACCCCGTCTCTTTTTTTGGTATGAAGTTCGTGGATGGTCTCATGGAGGATGACAACGCCTTCCATTATATTTCGACCTTGCATGAAGGCCGTTTGGGTCGGACTGACCACGGTCCCGAGCTACTTTATTAAGCCTATTTGTGCCAACTTTAGTGAAGATTTTAAAGCTGACATTAAGAGCATAAATAGGTCTATAATGTTGTATTTTTTGTAGCTTGGCGCTTTTTGGGATGAGGGTTATTATCCCAAAGTTTAGGCTATAAAGATTTAAATTCTCTCTATGGAAGTCCGAAAAAAAAGAGCCATTAGGTCATCTTTAATTATTGACCGAGAAGACTTGGTAAAATTCAGTAGGAAAACCATCCGGTCTAGGAGCTTTATTATGTTCCATTTGGAAAAACTGCTTCCCACGACCTCGGCCCGGTAAATTCAGCAACAAGCACATCATTTTCCTCCCTGTGACACCCGAGGAATATCATGGGTTAAATTTTCCATGAGAGAAATGTGTGATTCCTCCGGTGATCCGAAAAAGACCCTTATAATATTGGGTGATGTGCATTTTTAATTGGTCATCTCCAACTAGAACGCCATTTTCATTCTCTAGTTGGTAGATGTGTTGCTTCCTATGTTTACCGTTGGCTTCCATATGGAAGAATTTAGTATTATCATCTCCCTCTAGTAGAGTCTTAATTTTGGCTCTTTCATACCATTCTAGTTCCTCTTCTCGTAAGAGAAGAACTAACCTCTCTTTTAGGAATTGTTTTAAATTAATCTCCTAATCGAGAGAGGGGTAGATTTTACGCTTTTTATCCGGGCTATCTAAAAGAGACAACAACTTCTTTTTTTTCTTTTGGTAAGTTCCCGAGATATGTTGGGCCCACCCTCGAAGATCTTTGTCTTAGCCTACGGATTTTATTACGCCATCTCTCTAGAGGGCTACCCCGAGAGGTTTCATTTTGCCAAATATTTGCAACCATTTTTAGAAACCGTCATTTAATAAGCCAACCCCTTTCAAATTTGAAGGGTCTGGTTATTCTAATGGGTGGAGGAGCCCGTACTAAGGACAAGGGGAGTATGATCCGAAATATTCCTATCTCTAGCCTCAACTGTCGATAGGAGAAATCTGTCTTCCCATTCCATAGTAACTAGAACTCTATCGAGCTTCTCAAAGAGAGGGTCATTGCCCGGACCAGCCCAAGTATATTTCATACCAAAGATAGATCGATATACCACACATATATACTACATCATTCTTATTTATTTGATACTATGGATACATTTCGTCCTAAAATAATACAACTACATACATATTTATTTGATAGCATAGATACATATTAAATACACCATTCTTATTGTGAAATAAGGAATGTTTTACATTATTTACCATTGCAACAAGAACCACACGTACCTATACGAGGATGCCAGAGAGTGCGCCCGCAACCAAGGATGCCCCGTGAGAGCTTGAAGCGGCACTTCGTTTAGCATTGTGCAGACTACTGTTGTAGATGAGGAGGAGGGCACCGGACTAGCCTCGACGGTATACAAGGGAAGGTACTGGAATTGACTGACCATGTGTGTCCAGGAGTGAGCGTTTTGATATAGTTTGGACTCGAATGACATAGCGAAATTAATCTGATTATGATAAAACTATAGTGAGACCAGAACATTGTTTAGGTCTCTGGACAAACATTTTGTGAGACCGGGACAATATAGCAGTATAAGTTCTGGGAACTTTATATATTTGATATAATAACAAGCAGAGGTAACCCCGCCTCTTGTTTCTAGAAAACACTATATATGTATTATTATATTAGAGCTAGAAAGAGATAATTTATTTTATTTAATAAACGTTAGACTGGGATCAATGCATCATGGTTGGATCGCTAGCAACAACAACAATATCAGAAACGCATGGGGCATAGCAGTAGCATTCCGAGTTGACACAAGCACCGGAAGTGTTGTCGACACTTTCTTCTTTACATATAACATCACAACTCTGGCTGGTAACACACGGTCCCTTATAATTGCCGCTGAGGTGCCCACATTCACTCCGTGCAGACAATGAATACACTAGCACATGCAAGAACGTTGGTTAATTAATTACCCGAAATAAAGGGATTTGCTAAATTTCTGAATTTTTGTTTTATTTCAGGCGCCTGTTACTACATATATTTTATACTAAAATTGTAGGTTTAGTTCGTTGCAATTTTCGTGAGACACAATCTGCAATTTTCGGTTCCAATAATAAAAACTAGTTAAAGAAACTACAAACCTTACAAAATTTTATATGTGTTGCTACAAGGACAATTTAAAAATTAACAATTATTTTCTATAGGTAGACAAGGACAAATTTTATATGTGTTGCCACAAGGACAATTTAAAAAATTAATAATTATTTTCTATAGTTAGACAAGGAAAAATAATAATTTGTTACTATGACAAAAAGTGTTGCCTGAAATCTTCTTAAATTTCAGGCACCTGAAATATAGGAAAAGTGCCGAAATAATAATCAAAACAACATACTAGCCAACAATTCAATGCCAAAACTTAAGCTGTTAGGAGAGAAACGAACAATTATTAATTCACTTATATTTCTAACTTTTTGTAGATATGTAGAGACATACCGGCGACCACTATAACAATTAGGAACACGGCTACAGAGAGATTCTTTCCGTAGGAGCCATTGGTTGTTTTTGAAGTTTGTGTATGTTGAAGAAAAGAGTAAGCAAGGGTGTTGGTGGACGATCGACTGAGGAGAAGTCCGACAATGTATATATATAAATCACATGCCTAGTGTGTTCCACCAAAGAAGCATAAATCTACAGGATTCTCCGATAAAATGAATATATATATGTAAATCACATGCCTAGTGTTATATACCACGTCACATGTGACACAAAAAAGAAGATAAAACACAAATACCATACACATGTAACATACAGCTTGTGGAAGATTTTAACGTTTGTTATCTTCCACTGTTAGAAAAAAGCAAAATGCAAACCAACAAGAAAAAAAAAAAAAAAATGACAGCTCATGTACAGCACAGTACGCCTTTGTCACCATGAGTGAACATGCTTGTCCAACCTTTTCGGCAATTCGTCCATTCCCAATACATACAATTGATGCTACCCAACATTCCAAGGACAGCATGAGCCTCGATTACTTGTAAGATTTTCTCCAATTTCATTAGTTGTTGGAGGATGTAAATAATGTTCACAGGAATATCCAATCACTTCTTCAGCAAATTTTCCCAAATTCTCCAAACTAGTGCTTGGAACAAGAATTTTGTGAAGGATTTGGAGAGGTCATATGCTCATGAGTTTAAAGTATCTATGATTGGAGAGCTAGGTAACTTCCTTGGACTTCAGATCAAGCAAATGAACTCATATAGGTTATGTGTTCTCAGCACTGATTTTATGCTCCTTGAACCTTTAATTGCATGCCTCAATCTCTAAGCCCATTATTATTCCACAATGCACGCTTGCATTTGTTCGAATTAAAAAGCTTACAACAGAAGCAAAATGCTACCAAGTGTCTTGAATAAACAAACCATTTTCTATATCATGTACCTCTCCATTTCTCATTTTTTCAATAGTAAATAGGTCTCTAGTTGGCATGCATCCACACGGCATTCATGATTATCTTCTCTTATAGACCCCTGCATAACTATTGTATCCCGTGTCATGTTATCAAGTTTATCCCAATTTATTGTATCAATAGAAATCGGAACCTCATGAAGAATAGTAAATTTTGTTCCAATTGAATTAAATGTGTGCTCAAATCGCTCACATTGTGTTTATCCATGATGTCAATGTCAACATTGTCTTTCATAAGATTAGTAATAGCCGGTTCCTCCATAGAAACTATCACCAATACATCTAGATCTTTTGATGTGCTTGTATTAGACTTAAGAAATTTATGAAGAGCCCCTCTATGTGATTGTGTCAATCATCTATTCAACTTTTTATATTATTGCGAGAAGAATACTCTCTTGGATGACGTGGTCCTGTTAAAATTGAGAGAAACAATTATTAACTGCCTGATTCATACATGATTAGGGAATAACCGGCCGGTCGCAAAGCTGGGCCTACACTGGCCATGGTGCCATGCGATAGCTGGCCCGCCACCAAAGCGCCCAAGGTTGCAGCTGGAGACAAATTTGAATGTCCTTCGGTGAGCCATGGAACAGGAAAGCCGGCCATAAGCAAGCTGAGTTTTTCTGAGCTGGACTGTGAGGATGCCATGCTGCAAGAGGCCTAGGTGCGGTGCGGAGCGTCGTCAGTGGGAACTGGGAACGTGCGGGGGTGGGTGCGTCCATTGGGACTGCCCTAAGAGTAGGGTCAGATTCAGAGAGGGATGGGAGAGACTTGGTGAGAGAAGAAAGGTGTAGATGAATGAATCCCTCTCAGGGAATCCACGATGCGGCCCTACCCAAAACGCAATCCAATCCAATCCGGTCAGCGGCGGCCAAGATATTTTCGGAGCCTCCCAGTAGCTGATAATAATAACATCCGTGAGCCCTGTTCACTTGGACTACCGGCACTTATCGCCCGGACATTCGCGTACTTTCTCTCACAAAGATCGGCCGGCCAAGCGATACCGTTCTCTCGGAACAAATCAGCACCGAGCCACCAAGCACCGACCAAGCGAATAGGGCATAGGGAGGGAGGAGTGGGTAGCTGTGTCATCAAAACGCTGGCATCTGAGGGGGGGAGGGGTCGCACGTCACGCACGCTCGTCATCGTCCACTCGCCCCTCCGTGCTCCTGCTCCATCTGTTCGCGTTCCGATCCACTTCCAAGAGGTTCCATCC
This sequence comes from Hyparrhenia diplandra, assembly GCA_015847255.1. Classification (NCBI taxonomy): domain Eukaryota; kingdom Viridiplantae; phylum Streptophyta; class Magnoliopsida; order Poales; family Poaceae; genus Hyparrhenia; species Hyparrhenia diplandra. The sequence continues at coordinate 551,353 of JADLZK010011466.1, forward strand.
GGTGGTTCTCCTCCTCCCAACTTCCCGAGCCGATGAGTCACCGGGACGACGACGCCTATTTTGTTTACACGCACTCGTGACGCTGAGGACGACGCCGTTGGGCCCCGTCCCTGTCTACCCCTTGGCCAGCCATCAGCCCCATGCTTTCTAACACAAGCTTGGGATTAATCTAACTTGTGCACCTGCCAACACAGTGAGCTGGTCAAGCCAAGTGAGTAGGAAGCGGGAAAGTGAAGATTCAAACTCAGTAGAAGTTGCTGCGCATTGAGTGCGCCCACGACGTCACGGGCAGCGGCAGTTGTTGCATGGAGTGCAACTTGAGTGGTGTTGCCTAAGTGTTTCGTGGCTAAAGGGGAAAAACCACGTAGTGCTTGTAGTCAATTGTTCGGCTTATATATCGGCCTATCACACTGGCACTACTGCTAGGAATTTCTCGAAGTTGCACCTGATGTTCTTGAACATGAACCTCGGCCTTGCCTAGGGATCAGTGCTGAGCGACAGCATTAGGGGTGCATCGTCCGAGCAGTTTGTTGAAGGGCACCATAGCAATTGATTCGGGTGCTCTTCTATCCAATGGACTGACATGAATGCGCGTTCAATTCGCTCGCTGATTGTTAGCCTTCTCCTCTCATTACTCCAGGAAATACAGCCTTTCTAAAAGATGTAGCTCAACCATCTGCAAATCACCCAGTGCTCCGTGGAACCAACGCATGGTCATGAGCCCTCAGTGCAACGGGCTGTTGCTCTTGTCCTGTGCTTAATAAATTATGTTGGAATCCCGACATATATACTAACCAAGAATCCTGGCAGGTATAGCACTGGTCGTGGACTGCTCCTGAAGGAGAGCGTCCTTGTGTCACAAGTCACAACAATGTCGGACCATAAACTGACATCAGCCTTCCTTAACCTCTGCACATATGTGGCGGTGTCATCTGTTGTTTCGACCGGTAAACTTTGACCCCACTTCTTCAGCAACACCTTTGTAGCTTGCTTTTCCGTGATATCATTTTTTGGCCATCAACAAGTACGCGACACCACAATATATTGTTGGCCACTAGCAGCATCGGATCCTCAAGATCCAGTTCAGAACGACTTAATTAGCTTTGCTAACGGCCGGCTTCCAGCTCCATGGCTCGCCTAGCAGTATTCAAATTTGTCTCCAGCTACACCCTTTGGCGCGTTGGTGGCGGGCCACGCCTGGCACCATGGCCAGTGCATACCGACCTTCGAGCGGTACTGACGACGGCGGCGGCGGACTGGACAAGGTAAAGACCGCCGGTGAGCAAAATTTGCCAGATTACGGAGACAAAAAACGAAATTGACGGCACCTACTGTCGATTCACGTCGCGACGAAGCTCCTGGGACCCTTTGCGACGGCAACCGAGCTTTGGAACGGCGATTTGACAGCGGCAGAGAGGAACTTGGCAATGGCGAGTGAAAGGAGAAGAATGGGGCACCGCGTCGGGTTTTGTAGGCGAGCGACGGCAGGGCAAACGGCACGGCGAGGTCGACCGACGCCAATGCGAGGCTTCAAGGCGCCCCAACGTGTCCCCATCAACGACTTGAAACTGACGAGTTGATGACGACGATAATGGCCGCGTGCGGCATCTCTGGCGCACAGAGAAGATGAACAGCAGCGGCTGCTATCCTCCCGGCGGTCTCCCGTCTCGCGGATTGGGCCAGGACGAGGCCCAACTGGGCTGTGCGTGAGCAGGAAAATAAAATGGCAAGGGCAAAGCTGGGCTGTGCTGCCAACGGCCCAAGGCCAGTTGTTGGTGCGGGAAAACAAAAAGGCAGGCCTGGGCTGGTTTCCACCATGGCTAGAAAAGGATAAAAAGAGAGGTTTCCAAAATAAAAGCCTTTTACAAATTTAAAACAAGAATTCCAAGTCAAATTCAAGAGGAATTTAAATTTAACTCCACCAAACCTCACCCACTCAAACAAAAAAAAATAATATCTCCAGCATGAATGCAACATACAAGTTTCTAAACCTTGTATTAAATTTTAATTTCATAAAAATTGTATTTTTCCTAGATTCAAATGCTCACAAAAATTCATAAATAAATCAATTTTAACTATTGCCAAAAATTGCAAAATTTGGGGTGTTACAACATAATCATTCAAAATTATGTTTCTCTTTGTTCGTGATATATGCTCTGGTTTGAGTGTTGTCACATCGGCCGATGTGGCGCATTCATAGGCTTTTTAAATTAACCATGGTGCTTAGGCTAAAGCAGACCTTCTTTAATTAAAATTTGCATTGTTGTTGAATCTTGGTTAATGAACCTTGAGTATTAATTTACATAAGCAATGAGAAATAATCAATGCTGGAGATAAATCAAGACTAGGTTTATGTTGCAAACTTTACCTTGGTGTTGCTTGATTTTGAATGAAAGTTGGATAAACATGTTTGATAATAACAAAATAAATAAATAAATAAATTTGTTTTGTATAATAAATTTGTTTTATCTTGGTCTTGCTTTTTCTAATAAACTTCTATCTCTCTCTCTATATAAAAATATATAATAAATGAATATATATATATATCCCTATAAAATAAAAACATGGTGCTACTCTTCTGTATTCTCTATCACTAACATTTACGTAAAACAAAGGGTGAACATGATCGAAGAACAAAAAGAACCAATCCACATCATGAACTCATGGAAGAGCATGTATACAACTCGGTTTGATCATTATCTCCCCATCTATTCATATATGCATGCTCCCGGTTCTCGCATTTGTTGAAAATTTAAAAAGAACCATGTTCCACACTTGGATTTAAAAGTTGAAAGTAAATATGAATATAGCTCTTTGAAGTATGACCTGCATAAGTTTTGTCCCTTACATATCCTTAATCCTTGTGGGAAATATATTAGGAAAATATATTGCCTAAGTTGTTGTGAAGTGAGATATGACTTTGGCATGGAAATCCAACCCTTTCTATTCAAGTACTTGGAGATTTTTTTTTTTTTTTTTTTGATAAAATGCTAAAATCCATAGTCTCACATACTCCTCAATGGTGAGAAATTCCTACCAAGGCTAAATATATCATGTTACATTTTGAAAATCTTCTACATATGCTACTTGTTATTACACTAAGCTCTGTCAAACTTTGTTGACCCTTACTGAGAAATTTGTCATCTTTTTAAATCGGGATCATGTACATGTCACTAAATAAATGCACTACTTCTACACTGGGAGTAGGCGCAAAACATGCCTTCTATTTAGTTCCACCAGAAAAATGTTCTACTCCTACACTAGGAGTGAACACAAATATCTTAGTTAGGTTTCTTTCATAATAAATGCTCCAAATATTTGTTCAACTCTCTCTCTCAAAAGTGCGCGAAAAGAGACATGAGGCTATCAGAAAAAAAAAATAAAGAGAAAAGAGAAAGAGAAATCTGGAAAAAGGAAGAAGAAGAAAAGAAAAAAGGAAAGAAGGATGAGAATAAAAGATAGCCCATGTTCTCACAAATATTTTGTAAAGTCTCAATAAAGAGAGATATTTCAAGGATGGGATGCTCCATGTACAGCATTACTGTTACTGTTAAGGTACTTGCATTGTATAAATCCAGCATGTTAGTTAACGTACGCTTGAGTTCATAGAACATTCATTATTTGCAAATGGAGCTTCTCATCACCTTGTGTGCCCTTTCCCTCGCCACAGTCGTAGTCTTCATTTGGTTTCACAAGGCCGGAATCCAGAGAGCCGGTGACAAGAGCAAGCACGAGAAGCGGCGACGACTGCCGCCGGGGCCATGGACCCTTCCGATCATCGGCAGCATCCACCACGTGGTGCGGGGCCTCGGACACCGCACGATGATGGAGCTGTCGCGCCGGCATGGCCCGCTCATGTTCCTCAGGCTTGGCGAGGTCCCGACACTGGTGGTGTCCAGCGCCGAGGCAGCGGAGCTGGTGATGAAGACCCACGACCTCGCCTTCTGCTCCCGGCCGACGACCAGCGTCACCATCGACATCGTCGGCTGCAAAGGCATGGGGCTCGGCTTCACCCCCTACGGCGACCGCTTGATCCAGATGAAGAAGATCGTCGTCGTGGAGCTGCTGAGCGCCGCGCAGGTGAAGCGCATCGAGTCCATCAGGGCCGACGAGGTGGGCCGCCTCCTCCGATCCATCGCCGCCACTGTCGGTGGCGGCGTCGTCAACGTCAGCGACGAGGTGAAGGCGCTCGCGCCGGACCTCGTCGCGAGGGCCATGTTCGGTGGCAGCTGTGCTGAGAAGTCGGAGTTCATCCGCCGGTACGACGAGGTCAGCGAGCTCGTGTCGGGGTTCTTCTTGGTTGACTTGTTCCCGTCGTCGAGGCTGGTGCGGTGGCTCAGCGTCGGCGAGCGCCGTCTGCTGAGGAGCTACGGCGGCATCCAGCGCGTCATTGCGACCATCATCGAGACTGCAAAGCTGCCAGCACCAGCAATAATGGCACGGCCAGCTTCAGCCTGGATCAAGAGGATCTGCTGGGCGTGCTGCTCAGGCTGCAGAGGGAAGGCTCACTTGCTTTCCCTCTTACCTCGGAGATCATAGGCGCCATCATGTTTGTAAGCGTCAATACTTGTTTTTAACTCTCTGCACTTATTTAATTTTGCAATTCATACTAAATACAAATACTCCCTCCGTATCAAATTACCAAATTAAAGATACAAATTTAGTATAGTGACAAATCAAATAGTTTAATGTTAATATACCATTTCCATGTGTATATATATCTTTACAGAGTATATGTAATAACAGGCAAATTATTATTACTTTTTCAGGACATATTTGGAGGTGCCACGACAACCCTAGGATCCACCTTGGAGTGGGCAATGTCGGAGCTGATGAAGAAACCGGAGACAATGAAGAAGGCACAAGAGGAGGTTCGCAGCGTGCTAGGTGGATCAGCACGAGGTGTCATCACAAACACTGACCTTGTTGGGCTCACCTACCTACCAATGGTCATCAAGGAGGTTCTGAGGCTGCATCCTCCAAACCCTCTGCTCGTCCCCCGTGAGTCGAGAGAGGATTGTGAAGTCATGGGCTATCACATTCCCAGAGGCACCAAGGTGCTCGTGAACGCGTTTGCGATCTCCAGGGATGCCAGGTACTGGAAAGACCCTCAAGATTTTAGCCTGGAGAGGTTTGAGAACAGCCATGTCGACTACAAAGGGACAGACTTCGAGTTCACGCCATTCGGCGCTGGCCGTCGGCGCTGCCCGGCGATCAAGTTTGCCACGTCCACTCTGGAGATTGCATTGGCAAACCTCCTGTACCACTTTGACTGGGCTCTTCCTGACGGTGTGAGCCCAGAGATGGTGGACATGTCTGAGCAATATGGGATGGGGGTGACCAAAAAGTTGAACCTGCATTTGAGAGCCATCCCATATGTACCATCATCCATTGCATAGGTATGGGTGTGGCTAGCTTGTTGCACCTTGACGTCGTCCTCTGCTGGTCCATGGTTTTATCTTTCGTTTCATAATAAAAATGAGGGTGAACATGACAATCACCTATGTACGTAGTTGGTTTGTTTTACTTGGAGAAATTTCTAGACTTCATATATGATCTCTCCCAATTTGTTTTTTTTTTTACAAAAAGGAAAACAAACATCCATGAGTTCGGTAAAACAAATCAGTGCTCAATTTAAGAAGTCGGTATATCTCACCTCAATCTCCTAACACTTTCCGCAGTCGATATCAAGTCTGTATCTACCCATCGCCGGGTTTTCCCGGTCGATCGTGCTCACAACCCCCTTTGTGCACTTATTTTTTCACACAAGTCCGACATCCCAACTCCTGCCCCCACTACCTTGAAGTTATACGCATGGCATAGGCACGCCTTAGCTTTTTACTTACCTTGTTCACTTGCTAAATTAATCGATTTAGCAAGAAAACACTTAGAGATGCTTTGTCTTGACAATTATGTGAATATTGTAATAATTATATATTGACACCATGAAAACTAAAATCCATTTCTACCTACAGTTAAAAGCAAATTCTAAGGTCAAAGACAGGAAAAGAAAAAAAAAAAAAAAAGATTTTTAGTCCCAATTAATAACACGAACCATAAAAAATGTGTGCTGGGCTGGAGGCCCACTTAGTCCTGATTGGTATTATCAACAGGAATTAAAAGTCCCCTTCAATCCCAGTTGAGTGACCTGAGACTAAAGGACTACCTTTAGTCACATATACAGAACCCTGGGTAGGAAACCGGGATTGAAGGAGTTTTCCTAGCTGGGACTATATATAAGCCCTTTCTTCGCTAGTGATTCTAGGACAAAACTTAGAAAAATCTAGCCAAGCCAGTTTCTGAAACCAACTAGGCTCGAGATCAGTGATCTATGCATTCTAGAACTTTGGGTGTCGAACTCGATTTGCGTCAATAGCAATTTGCATTGTCTCTGTAGATAATTACTGCTTGTTAGACACTAGCCATACGAAACTCATGTAGCCAATAATAAACTCAACAATGCAAATTTCCGTAGGCTTCAAGACACACAGTTGAAAAGGATATCACCCGATTTTCTCTTGCATGTAAGTATACGACAAACTTAGTTGAGTTGGGTTGGCACGATGGAGAAACATATGTTGCCATGCATCATGATGATAAGGAAGTGGTCTCACACTGTAAAGATTCCCTGAAGTGCATTATGGCTAACGTACGTGTGGGGTCGAAAAGTCCCCACCTGATCCATTGCCACAGATGCCGGGGGTTAGCCCGGGGAGTGAACGGGAGCACAGGCCCCAAAGAGTGTTTACATGGCCGTAGCCGGAATTACATCAGAGGGGGGAAGAAGCAGGGATTATTACAACCAATCACAACCCATTAGAGTAATCGTAGGGTACTCCAGAACGTGAGAAGAGAAGGTGACTTCTTTGGCACACGACACTTCCACAGCTCCACAGAGTTTTTGCACGCTGCCATTAACCGCCCTTGGCATGGTGGGAGGTGTCTGAAAACGACGTCGTTCCGATGCTTCCACAACTCCCAGCAAAGCAGAAGGATGAGGGTATGCATGTAGATCGGTGCCAATGTAGCACGGTTCTGGTTCTTCAACAACAAGTGTTTCTTCTAATACTTGTTGTTGTTGAAGAAACACAGGTTCTTTCTAGTACTTGTTATTGTGCTTGTGCAAAAGGTTGGGTTTGAGACACTACTTGTATAATTGGCGTAACAGCAGAAAAAAAAAAATTCAATGTTCTGTTGCTCTTCATTGTGCAACTCTAGCACAAGATTTGACATAATCAATTCATCATTCAATGAATTTCTAGATCAGAAAGAGTTCAACATTAGAATTGAAATAGAAATTAGATTCAAGAATAAGGATTAGGGCCTTGTTTAGATGTCAAAAATTTGCAAAGAACACTGTTGAACTCCTGCAGAAGACACTGTAGCATGTTTCGTTTATTTGTGCTAAATATTATCCTACCATGGGGTAACTAGGCTCAAAAAAGAATCGATGCCATGAATGTACATTTAAACTATATAATTAGTTATTTTTTTGACCTACATTTTATACTCCGAACATATGTCTTTTGGTGTATTTAATGTGATGTGATGTAGAGAGATTGGAAAAACTTAGAAGTTGGATTAGAAATTTTAGCCCTAAACACGGCCTAGATTACCAACACTCAATTAATAGACAGCAGGTCCTTTGCCAACGACGACTGCCGTGGTGCTGCCTCTGCAGGACCCGCAGCCAGAGTCTGCCCTGCGTCTGCCTAGCTACCAGTCTACCACTGCCTGTTGTCTGATCACGATGAGTTGTGAAGATAATATATTTTAATACTATATTTATCTCAGTACACAAGCTGCATGTGATTTAGTATCAAGCCTCTACTCCCTCCGTATCAAAATATATGTCATTCTCGCTTCTCGAAGTCAACGTTTTTAAAATGCTGTCAATTATATATTAAAATATATAAATATTTATGCTAAATAATTAGTATCATTGAAAAGATGTTTAAGTCTAGTTTTTTAACAAATTTATTTAGAGATTTAAATGGTGCACGTAATTTCTACAAACCTAGTTAAAGTTGAATAAGTTTGACCGGCATATTTTCTATAGTGACATCTATTTTGAGACGGAGGGAGTATTGTATATAAGTAAATAGTATTTTCTGACACATGACATACATATTTGCTCCAAGCAATCAGTAGTATAAATTCATTGAAGTTTCTCTTTTACCCTAGTGTAAATACTATATGTATGATGTAATTAGAAAATGGATAGAGTACACTATCATCTTTCCCTCCGCAATTTTTACGTACTTTTATAGAAGGAATAGAACAATTTGATTCCCCACCAACACCTAATCTCTACAAGTAGGGGCGTGCCCTCCTGTTCTTTTGTCAAAACAAACATCTAGTCTCTAAAATATTGGTGATATACTTATTTAGTACAAGCATGAGAAATTAAGTTATTTTAGTACCCATTTGTACAAAATAAACTCAAAATGCTTCACCATATATCTTCGATGAGATGCTTTAATTCTTAACACTACCGAAGAAACGGTCTTTAGTCCCGGTTCCCATCTTCCATCTTCCTTTAGTGCTAGTTCGGTTTTGTGAACCAGTGCTATGCAATATGGAATATAAAGGTCACGGTTTTTAGTCCTGGTTCTTAGACCCAACAAGCCCACGCGCGTCCATCTATCCTACTCCTGTGTGGTTCACGTGCATATATATAATATAATATTTGCAGTGGAATCTTATCAGCTATCACTTGTGTGTCTATCATCCAAAATTGACCGGTATTTATTTCGTTTTTCATCCTGTTTTTAATCTTCATAAGATATTTCTAAAAATTTATATGTTCATAAACACAATAATCACTGATTATGTATGTTAACATGTTAACACATGGCAATATTGGACTAATAATTTTGTACATGTATACTTGAGAATATTTGATCGCGTTATTCTTTACGGCTCAACATCCGTATTGGTTCGTTTCCATACTTCCGTGTATTCCGATTCCGTTTCCGTCCCTGCATTTTCTGAACCCGTTCCTGTTTCCGCCAAAAAAAAAAAAAATATAGAAACGAAAGTATAAATGAGGTTTCTTACACAACTACCTAACGTCATACCTAACGTCAATTATGGAATCTTAATTTCCTAGCCACGTCGTCGCTGCATGCACCATCCAGCAGACCATGCATTTCTTACACAACTACCACCTTAGTAGGTTGGTTGGCCTATAAATAGGGATCCATATATACCACCGCAGCCACATCACTAAAGCACCCATTGTTACAACCACCTCAAGAGTCATATTGCAAGTTGTAACTGCATCACCATTAACATGGCCTCGAGCAAGGTTGCGCTGCTGTTATAAACGACTAGCAGCGCGCAGATGATCATCATGGCTCAGAGCAGCACACTGGTCCCCGCCATTGGAGCCGACACCGGCGATGGGGACTTTGCACCCTCTGTATGGGGTGATTTCTTCGTCACCTATGTTCCTCCCATCTCACAGGTATGCTGCATACACTAATAATAAGAACATTTGTGAATTTGCTATGTTTGCATAATTTATCGGCATCTCCATTCATGCAGGAATCAGAGCAGTGGATGAGGGAGAGAGCAGAGCTTCTTAAGGGGCAAGTACGTCACCTGTTCAACGAAAGCTTGGATGCCTTAGATGTAGCTGATTTGGTGACATATGTGGACACACTTGAACGTCTAGGCTTAGATAACCACTTCCACGAGGTGATCGGAGCTGCATTAAATCGAATCCGAGCAGAAGAGCCCGAGTCTGGAGGCCTGCACATCATCGCACTTCGGTTTCGCATACTTCGGCAGCATGGGATATGGGTATCTGCAGGTGATTAAGGGCACAACGCTAATTAATTAGATCAAGTTTATATCACATTGAACTATATGGAAGTAAAGCAAAATTACAATCAATACTGTGCAATCTTAAGAACTTTTATTTTTCTTCATTCATTTTGGTAGATCCTTGCTACAAATTAATGGGCTTGGTTATTGCATATTGTTGCTTATGATTTGGTAGGGATTCACTAAACTGAAATGTTAAAACTGATGCACTCTAGTTGTCAAGTAATTATTTGCTATAGTTTTATACTTTTAGAGAGAACACTGTTGTAGTTGTCGCCATTTGGTTCTTATTGGATGAATAATAATTGAGATTCAAACATGGGAGGAGGGGTGTATATCACTACTACATAAACGATTAACCGTGGCGGACAAAAAACATTTTCGTGGTGGGCATTTTGTCCGCCACGGACGGAGGGTCACGGAAAATGGGCGATTTTCCGTGGCGAACAAAATGCCCACCACGTTAATGAATAAAAAAAATAAAAGAAAAGAAAAATCGAATACGAAACCCTAGCGGGCCGGCGGCCCAGTCACGGGCCCTAGGGCCAGATTCGCCGCCGGCCCGCTAGGGTTTCCGGCGCGCCCCGCGACTCCCACGCCGGATCCACCCGCACACCACCGCGAACTCCACGCCGGAGGGAGCCGGGAGGAGTGGGGAGAAGCAGCGAGCTTGTGCGCCGAGCGCCGCCGGGAGCTCCGCCCGTCACCACCGCCGCGCATGCATACGCCTCGCGGCGTGGCCGCCATGGACATCGGCGTCGCGCCGCCGGGAGGGCGTCGCCGCTCGGCGCGTGGCGCCCTCAGCGCCGCCATGGATCACGAGCGAGCCAGCGCCGCCAGCCGGATCCGTCGAGCCCAGTAGCGCCGCCGGGCCGGATCCGCCCGAGCGGTAGCGGCGCCGGATTCGCCACGCCCGGCGCCGTCGTGGGAGAGATGGGAGGGAGGGAGACGCCGCGAGGACGCCGCATCCGCCACCGCCGCGCTGAGGACGCACTTCGCGGTGCTCGTGGACGCCGGGCCGAAGCCACGCCGAGGCCGCCGCCCCCGCGCTCCAGCCCGCCGAGCCACCGCGGAGTAGGGCCGCCTCGAGGCCGGGTAGGGCCGCACCCCTCGCCGCCCGCGCCTCCAGGGCTCCACGCGCCGCCGCCGGCTGCATGGGGAGGGGGGGCCGTCGTCGTTGGGGCTGAGAGAGGAGGGAGAGGAGTGAGTGGATACGGGAGGAGGGAGGGAGGGAGAGGAGACGCAGTGAGAGGAGAGAGAGGTGGGCTGCTGAGAGAGAGAGAGAGGTGAGAGTGTTTGGAACCCTAGCTCCGATATATATATTTGTGGGCATCGAACCGGGCTATTGGGCTAATGGGCTGGGCTTTATTTTGCGTGGCGGGCTAATTACAAAAAACCGCCACGGTTAATCGACAACCGTGGCGGTTTTTTCCCCGGGCCGGAGGGGGGTGCCAGGCCACCTATTTTTCGTGACGGTTTCTCAAATGCTTGCCACGAAAAAATAAAATCGAACACCACGTAAAAATCAATTTTGTAGTAGTGTATGTTCTTTAATTAACAATTACATGTATGTGCAGATGTGTTCGACAAGTTTAGAGACGACACAGGAAGTTTCAGCTCGAGCCTTTGCAATGACCCTAGGGGCTTGTTGAGCTTGTACAATGCAGCTCACATGGCAATTCCAGGTGAGGGGGTTCTCGATGATGCCATCACCTTTGCAAGGGGCCACCTCGAGGACATCAAAAGCAAGGTCAAGTCACCAATATCAGATCAGATCTCCCGCGCCCTCGACATCGCCCTCCCACGATTCACAAGACGTCGGCTTGAAACCATGCATTATATTACAGAGTATGAGCTTGAAGAGGCACACAACAGCCTGTTACTTGAGCTTGCTAGGCTCAACTTTATCCTTGTAAGAGCGCTTCACCTCAGGGAGTTGAAGGACCTGTCAATGTAAGTCTTCCTACAACTAAAGTCTCTATATGTGCTGAACATTTTTGCCCTTGACGTTTATCAATGTATATGTGTGAAAATGAACACATACACAAGGGCTAGCTCGTAGGCACTGTGTTGTCCGCATGTTTACATGGTCGATGTGGTTTTAGGGCATGAACCAATCAAGCCACTTTCCACATTGCTTTAACCACGTCAAGTACGTCATGTTGAAATTGTCATTTGAGGTGATATAGAAGTTGGACATGAATGCTCAAGTATAAAAGAATATGCCCCCAAAAAGTTATAAAACAATGCCATTTTAGACCTAGAGTTTTCTAAGGCCCTATTCGTTTCTATCGGAATGAAGGGCAGGAACAGTTCCGGCCGGAATCAGTACTATAATTTATATAAGCTCCATTGGCTGGATTGATTCCTGGTGTCAAAACGACGTAACCGAACAAGCCCTAAAAGATGGTTTGCTAGAAAGTTTTGCAGAGATTGGATTGCAGAAAACAGTTATTTTTCTGTAAGACACTACCCTATTTAGTGGTCTATTTTTTGTATAGCCGAAAATCAAGACTATCCAAGCACTAGATAGAGGCACTTCATGACACAAAGATGCTCAGTGCCAAACATGCATGTTGATATTCATTGCAATTCAAATTATTTCCCTCTTACAGTTTTAACCTAAAAAACTTCTTTAAAGAACTCTAAAAAATCATGTAAAATGGGTCATTGTTGTGTGTCACAGACTCACAGTAGAATCATATCAGCATCCTAGAATCTAGAATTATTTTTCTATTGAAGTACGTGGCAGCATGAGCAATCACAAACAAGTATGTATATATATAAATTCACATCACATATTTAATCATTTAATGTGATCTCTCCTAATGTACGACATGCTGGCAATCATATCATTGTCTACAACAGACAATTCTATCCACAGCAGAGAACATGCAACAATTAATGTATTAGCAACAGTATGTTGGTGCAAGTTGCAAAGCAGATCATACTATAAATGTTATGCCTAAAATCATCGACAAAATTAATTATTACAGCTTTGGAATGCAGATGGTGGAGGGACCTTTACGACACTGTGAAGCTTCCGTATGCTCGGGACCGTATGGTGGAGATCTACTTTTGGACCTGTGGCATGCTACATGAGGAGGAGTACTCCCTTGCACGGATCCTTTTTGCCAAGACATTTGGGATGGTGTCACTGATGGATGATACCTTTGATGTTCATGCCACTTTAGAGGAGTGTCACAAGCTCAAAGAAGCTATGCAGAGGTAGGCTATATATATAACGATCCATAGTTTATTTGTCGACCACATTTATAGCTCTAACTCCGCCTTCTTCTTGAGATATGTTTTGTTAAACATCGATCATACTTAAGGTACATATTTACTGTCTTCATGCAGATGGGATGAAAGTGAGGTCTCTATTCTACCCAAATATCTGCGCATGTTGTATATCAAAACCCTTAGAAACTTCAAAGAGTTTGAGGATATTTTGGAACCAAGCAAGAAGTACCGCATGGCTTACGCAATAGAGGCGGTATGTGGACAACACTTAATTATTAGATGCATAAACTATATTTTTTTTTTTCTATAAAAGCTACATATATAATATGTAGCATTGTTTCAATTATTGTGCAGTACAAGTTGTGCTCCCAAAATTACCTCCAAGAAACCATCTGGTCCAGCCAGAAGTACCAGCCAAGCTTCAGGGAACATGAGGAGTTATCAATCAAGACATCAGGTCTGCCGATGCTTACCATCTTGACATTAATGGGTTATGGTGATGAAGCAACCCAGGAGGCATTCGAGTGGGTAAGTAGTGTTCCTGAAATGGTTCGCGCTGGTTCACAGGTCACTCGCTTCCTCAACGATTTATCATCTTACAAGGTATATACTCACTGTCATGCTCATGATTCAGTAAGCATTTCCATGTATAGTCACTATACATTTTCAACAAGCATTTGCATGTATACTCACTGTATATAAAATCATACATATATATGCAGTTGGGAAAGAACAAAAAGGATATGCCTAGCTCTGTGGAGACCTACATGGTAGAGAACGGCTTAACTGGGGAAGAGGCTGCGGCGGCAATCAAAGCACTTCTAGAGAATAGGTGGAGAATATTAAACCAAACAGGCATGGATATAGATCACAAACTGTTGCCAGCGGCACAGGTGGTGGTCAACATGGCGAGGGCAAATGAGATCATTTACCTCCACGGCAGGGATGCCTACACCTTCGGTGCTGACCTTGAGGACCTTGTCACTACACTATTCCTCAAGGAAGTGCCTCTCTAAATAATATTTTAATATTTTAATCATAGGACCAGATGGTTAGGACAGTTGTCCTGTTGTATTAAGCTTCATGTTTCACTATATGCAAGTGATAAATATTACCCTATCTATAATGGTAATATAATTGTCTAGATGGATAAATTAACTTACAGTGCTCAATGTATCCATGACGACATACATATCTTCATCTTAGGAGACCTCCAACAGAACTTTCATATTAATTCTCACCATATGCGTAAAGAAAAAGGATAAATCTAAAAAAAATTGACAATAATCAAAAGCTAGCACATATTGCCTTTAACTTGGGAAAGTCTAATTATCAGCATAATAATAGTCATTGGAATACTCTATCTTCATTAAAAAGAAATAATATGGCTGAAAACCTAGCACCGATTGGTTGGTACACCAGATGCGGACCCGTTACGTATGGCTGAAAAGGCACTAGCGCCTAGCTGGTTGCATGCAAGAAGCCTTGTTGAGCCTGGCTTGAGGGAAACAAATCCCGTTTCCGTTTTTTCATCAACCTGTCTCACGCGACGTGTGCCTCGTGGTTCAATCTGACTGCAAGAGAAGGAGCGGGAGCGAGGGACATAGAGATGTGCATGTGAGCAGACAACCAAACGAACAGTTGCGTATGGCCAGTCAGGTTGTACTCAACCAAGCATCCAAACAAGCTGCACATGTATCACCATAATCTGATTGATAGGAGCTAGGAAAAGCACCCCAAATGTGACCTATATGTAACATCCCTTATCAATCAGCGTACTCCCTCCGTTCACAATACTTGCAATTCTTTGACTCATATAAACTGTGTTTGACCTCTCTCGTCTTATTCAACTTTTTTAATAAATATTACTATTTTTTGTTATGACTTATTACATCACTAAAGATATTATAATAACGTTTTGTTTGTTTTATAATTTACATAAAAAATTTGAATAAGACGAAAGCAATCAAACACAGTTTATATGAGTCAAAAGAATTGTAAAGTATTGTGGAACGGAGGGAGTACCTCTTCTTTCATAACTAAATTGTAGAAATTAAGTGAATGTGGCAAGAAAGGTGAAAGGGAAGGTACAACAAAAGATATATAGATGAATCCCCAATTCCCAATGTGCCATGATAGTTTGGGACTTGTCCTCTTCCTCGCAATTTGATTTACAAGTTTCTTGCACATTCACTTAGCCCCCGCATATCCTGCACATGCAACATTTTAGACATGTTAGTCGATAACTCATGCATCTGTTGAAGTGAAGACTAGATTTGAACGAGCATGCAGGCCTAGGGTTAAAATGAGACAATATTATTAATTTATTTTTGTGTTTTTCTAGTATAGGGTACCAATGATCAAGGTTTTCCCCAGGTGGATGGCTGCTCACTCCATCCACCATGTGGAGGGCATATTCCATCGACATTGCAGTCCAACCAAACATCATAAAACCAGGGATGGCCATCCATCCATCCATCCAAACACACCATAATCTACCAAACTAACCATTCAATCACTGTAAGTGATGAAACAGAGCCCACATATTCTACCATATCCATAGCCATTCAATCAAAGTTAGTGATGGAACATAGACCACATATTTTACCACATCCATAGCCATTCAATTACAGTATGTGATGAAACATAGCCCACATATTCTACCACATCCATAGCCATTCAATTACAGTATGTGATGAAATAAAGCCCACATATTTCTACCACATCGATACTTCTAAAGCTTAGTATAAAAAATGAATGTATGATGGTCCTTTATGAGCATCTATGTCTCAAAATAATGCTCACCTAAATTCCATCAACTTTACTGTATGTCCATATTTACAGTAGGGTGCCTCATGCAGCCTACCAAGAATTAGGACAAGGTAATATGGCATATTAATATTATAGATCTCGTTATAACAGCACATCATTTTAATCAGAAGATCGTGTTTAATTTTTTACAAGTCATGTAAAAGCTTCTTCATTCTAACTTGATGGACAGAAAGAGCAGTGTTAGTAACTTGGCCTGCAATAATGATCAAAACAAGGGTAACAACACATATAGATTCCATGAGTTTGCTTTCTGTCCATATGTGCATCGACGAACATGCAATTCATACAGTTCACCAAGAACAATGGCAAGAGTTTTTGAAAAAAAAAAAAAAGATGTGACCTAGCCATTGTAGATGATGAATCACACAACCCTTACCTACATGCTTATCATATCCATCTAGTACCTATGTATGTATGAAGTACCTATGTATGTGTGATGGTCCTTTATGAGCACCTATGACTAACATAGTGCTCACCTAAATTTCATCAACTCTAATTTCTGTCCATATTTACAGCAGGAACACAACTGATGTGACCTACTAAGAATTAGGACATTATAATTTAAATCTGAATAGTACAATATGAAAGTCAATACTTTGCAGATTATATTTCTTTCTACCATACCAGTACCATGAGGTTACAACTTACAAGTTTGGAAGTGATATAAAACTGATAAAGCTGATAGTCAAGAATAAAGAAATGAATCCTGCTAGGTTCTTACCAATTTCCCTTGACTGACTCAGTGAGTGTGTGGTGGCCCCTTAATCAGCACTTATGACTGAATACTCATGAAAACACCATCAGTAGTATTCTTTGTCCATATTTACAAAAGAAAACTCAGCTCATGAGGCCTACAAAGAGTTAGGAGATTGCAAATTAAGAACACAAAGAGGTGCACATAGAATTTACACTTTACAGGCTATAATTGCAGAGTTTTTTTTCCTCAAACACACATGAGAACCGCAAATCAAAGAACTAAACCGGGCAACTTTGCATTAAGAAGAAACTTCTGCACGCAGACCGAGAAACACCCCAAGCCTTACCGAACACATACACCACAAAGACCTAGCGACCTAGATGAGGAAAATATGAAGCATAGCACCTTTCTACAAAAAAGAACTTGAACGTGACCAAACCTCAAGCCTACAGCTGGCATAGAGGCTGTGAGGTAAGAAACCCAAGGAGCCCCAGCCAACCCCATTGATGAAGCTCATCACTAGCAAATAACTGAGCTAGCAATGCTCACTAGCAATGATCATATCTATAATTATCAGACTCGAAACATTTTTTCTGACCAAGAGAAGAACCACATTTTTTACTCACTACAATGGTCCTACCATAACAGTGTACTGTTACTCACTAAGTGCCTTCAGAACATTGTTTCCAGCAGCCAAAGTGGATATAGAATTTCTGAAATCCTCCCCAGTTATTCTCTGTTAGTTCTGGTTTGAACAGACAAGGGAATGATATTAGTAGTTAGTACCAACACCAATACACAGAGAATGCATCCCTTATCAATTTTTTCATATGCATTTTCCACCAAGTTAAAATCGTCCACGACAAATAATGGATTTAGCAAAAGGGAGAGTAATAATCCATAGCAGCACAATGTTACTTGAGAAGGAAAGCAAAGCACAGTTTGACCGATGTCATCAAATATATAACTCTACCCTTTGGGGAAAAAAAAAACTGTAGACCATGCTGCAAAAAATATTAATTCAATTGATGTAACTGTAAAGCCAATTTAGGTGATCAAAACAACCCCACTTAAGACTCTTGGTAAATAGACTGTTTCATTGTAGAAGCATATGCTGCTTCAATGCCCGAAGGTCAAATAAAACATGATGAAAGCAACAATCAAATCAAATGACGAAAAACAACATGGACATGTAGTGAGCATACAATAGAATAGAATAGATGGACAACTTCTGGTCAAGTGGATAATGTGGGTCTAATTTCCAAAAGGCACTAAATCAGTAAAAATAGGCTCAGGATGGGTAGGTAGGTGTGACTGATCAAGAAAATCAGAATGAAGAAATTCCCATTATAAATAGATTATATAAAACCAAAACGGAGAAATTTAATTTCACAAATCATGGGAGTACAATGATGGCAGAAACAAACAAACTCTGTTAGGACACGAACCCAAAATGAAAATAGGAACAATAACCCTCAAAGAGAAGAGTGAGTTTGCACTGTCATACTAGAATTTCACAACAAAAATTACTACCTCTGTCCCACAAAGAGTGACATCCTAGGTGTCCTAAGTCAAATTATCTTATGTTTGACCAATTATTAGCATTTATGACAGTAAATAGATATAGTATGAAAAAATATTTAGTCTTTGAGGGTGAGGGATAGTAAGTAATAGAAGACTAGAGAATGCACCCGAGAGCAAGTCTGTCCCATTATCTAAAAAGATACGAGGCGCATCAAGTATTACAGAACCATGTTCAACTTCTATCAACAAACTTAGCGCCAAAACTAATAATTAGACAAGAGGCATTGACCCTGCTTTGTATTGAAAGCATAGAGTACTGGGGATACCAGTTTACAAGAAAGACCATACAAGTTCACCAAAACTAACATGGCGATGCTTAATCCAACACAAATGCCGCATGACTAGACTCTTCGCTCTAAAAAGGTTTTATTTAAGCCAAGGACTACAGATCTAAATGATGGGACAATCAATGGTAGCGCAATGCATCTACAAGCCAAAAAAATGTCACAGTTCTACCACTACAAGAAGCTGAATCGCACTACATGAACAATCAAGGCGAGTACCACAAAACTCTCCTTTACCTGCAAGCTTCAGCAACTCCAGCTCTTTTGTCCCCAAGTTCTCCTTCCCGCAGATCTGGATGGAAATTTAGAAAATATATACAGAAGTAAATATTAGCCAGCATCAGTGGCGACCGAGAACCAGCCTTCACCTAATCCTATCCCCAGAAGGAGAACCTCGAGAAAGAGACATCTTACCCCTGGATTTGGTCCTTGCGCTCACAATGGCTTCTTCACTGCAGTTCCAGCATGATGCGCGCGCGAATGCCAGAGCCCTGGATTTCGAATCATCTCCAAGACGCGGTCGTATGCGTGGCGTCGCTCGGGCAGGTAGACTATCTCTGACACGCAGTGGCCGCCATGGATTCGAATGGGAGCAGGCGGAGAGACGGAGCTTTTGGGGTTTTGGGTTTGTCACTCCTCTTCTTCTTGGTGAGAGTTGTGCGCGCTTTCCCTTCTCTCTTCCTCCAGAGAACTCCGCTGCCGCCGCCTCACCCGCTCGGGCCGCCGCCGCCGCCACCCGTCGCCCTCGACCGAACTATCGAAGGCCGCCTTAACCCTAGCGTCCCTTTTAAATCTAGCGCCGACTAACATTTTTTTTCTTGAGTCAACTAAATTTTGTAGATCTGATTTGAAATTCAAGATCCAAAACGGAGTCAAAATCATTGGAAATTAGTTACTAAAAAGTCATTTGAAATCAAATTCTTTTCAATTAATTTTTAAAAATAAAAATAGGTTAATTGGAGCAATTTTGAGGAGCCACCAAACAACTATATGAGATTTTTGTTTAGACTTATCTGGCTATCTTATAAGCTCTGGCGGCCACCCGTTAAGAAAAGAGATCCATATTTTCTATATTTATTTTTGCATACAAGGGATTGAGATGAAAAAAAAATACGGCTTTAACAAAGTTTTCTCAGTACCCAAAAATCTCACCTCAATCTCTCAAATATAAGGGAGACTTGTTACCATTTTTATCGATCCTATTTCTTTCTTTCCCATTAAAGTCATAGGCCCACACAGCCAAGCTACAAGCGGCGCGCGCCAGACAGGCCACCACCCAAGGATGCGCAGACAAGTCACACCGAGGTTGTTGTCTACATCGTCGTCGAGGGCCGCACCGAACACCGCCTTGTTGCGGCACCTGTACATGCCAAGAGGAGAACATGAGACTTAGCGAGTGAGTTGAGCAAGTTCTGTCCCCAGCGGAGCCACCACGGCTAGTGAGCCGACCACCACGTCGATTCTACTTCACTAGGGTTGTCGAAGGCCAATGGGTCAAAGACGGTGCCACCCTTGCTACCATGGTCAAATAGGAGGATAGCGAGGGGCATGCAGAGAGAGAGAGAGGAGGAAAGGAATGAGAGAAAATAAAAGGGGATGAATTTTCCCAAACAACCCCTTAAAAAAACAAATCATGTTTTATCAATCACCTCTAGAAATTTGAAGGAAAATGGGAAAGGGGATCTGGTGGTGGTGTTCTTAATCCCGATCAGTCTTCTTCTGACTTTGGCTCACACTGAAAGCATTGGCCCCTAATTCGGTTTTTGCAATTAATGACGACACAAGCTTGAAAAGAAGAGGAAAGTAGACTATGGGTCAACACGCGAGATGCCAAAAATGTGAAAGGCTAAGGATACATCGGGTGGCAATGATTCATTAGTTGAAGATTTGACCACACTTATATTATTATATAAAGTTCCCACACAGTCTCTATGCATTCATATATATGTTCGTCATCTTCTTCTTTGGTGACCATGGTTTTAATTATCTATCTACTTATATTAGAGTTTTAGAGTATGACTATATGAGGTTTGATTTGGTGGCTAGGGCATGCTCCAAAGGAAGAGGGAAGTGGTTGTGGTCGGTGGCAAGAAGTTACCAAAGATGTGAAAGGCCAAGGGTATATTAGGGGTGATGTTGATTCACCCTAAAAGAGCGGTTTAACAAAATCGGCTACCACTGTAACCGAGCCAGCCGAAACCATCGTTCACACTTACAATACGACATGGTCTAGAGCCCACCTACCCAAAATGACATTGAGAGCCTTCTACCCGGTTACGGTTAGAACCTATCGAAACCGAGAGAAAAGAGATGTGAGGGCCTAGCGGTGGGCGCATGATCGAGCATAGCACCAGCGACGGGCGTGAGACTGGCAACCGTGTAAGCGTGTGCCGGACCGGACCAAGCCAATTTAGGTATGACGTTGAATCCGTTTGGTAACCGCTTAAACCAACCCAACCCATTCTATGCACCGGTTGGGTTGTGAATCCTCTCGGCCGCAAAAACCCAAACCATGTACAAGGTGAGCAAAGGATTAGTGTATGTAGCAAAAAAAAGTTGAGGCTCATGAACTACTAGTGTACGGCTCATGAACTACTAGTGTACAATTCATCTTAGGGTTGATTCAAGATCAACTCGAATTCTAAATGATCCAAACCCAAGATTGATCTAAAGCTCCCAAGCTTATCGAGAGTTTGAGTTAGCTTGTGCATTCAAGAGCGCCTAAGGTGCATAAATATGCTATTTCAATTATTTTTTACCAATTGCATCGTCCAAATCCAACAAGTCTTCGTACATATAATAAGATGGTGATTCAAGTCTAAACACCATAATAACAGCAATTAGCGAAGCTTAAGTTAGGTAAAAAGTCAAATGCTAATGAATTGCTCATACTTTGCTTGTGTTAAGCTCAGCTCAAGATGGTCGATGGCTCAAATGATTAACCGGCCAAGTTTGAGCCTAACTCTAGCTCAATCCTCTACCAAGCTCAAACTTGAGAAGATGAAGTTGCTCGAGTTTGGTTCATTATTTGCAGCTTTAACCAACCGTTTCACTTAAATTCACTCTATAAATCATCATTTGAAGTCATATCCTTTGCACTCTCTAACATCTTTTGCTATATCTTGTACGCATTCTATATATCCTCGCTCTATGTTTTTGGCTAGCGAGAAGTTTAGAATAACACATGACTATAGTTGAAAACCTAGTTAAAGGAGTTATTGGAGAGTTCTTTTAAACAAAATATTTACTCTAATCTAATAGCTTAGGAGAGGATAAAAAAGTCTCTTGGAGTGTTCTAGGGATGGAAAAAAATGTACCTATCAATTTATTGTTTTGTAAAAAAATAGTCCATTATGGGAAGTCGCCTGTAAGTCATTATAATTTCACTATAAAAATTAGTAAAAAAATACTCCCACAGGAGTGCTTTTCAGTAAAAATTGAGTCTCCATTGTGGGTTGTACTGCAAAATTCCCGTTACCTACATAAAAGGGTTAATTTGAACTGTGCCATTGCAATTCTACAAGTTTGGAAAACTAACATTACTATTCGTGATATTGGAAGCATACCATTACAATTTTACCAGTCTTTGAAATATACCACTACTTACCCCTTTGACTAATTATTAGTGATACCTAACTTGAATCTAAACAAAGCCTTATTCATCTTACATTCTTTCTTTATCTCAATCCAACCCAACCATTTTCTACGTAACCCAAACATAACCAATTGGTTGTTCCTTTTTAATTAATAATACAAAATATCGCAAACAAAACATTTCATGTTCTACCACTTTTTAATTCCGACATAGATTTTCCCTTTTCTTTTCGACACATCTCTCCATTCAAAGCTCGATCTTAAATTCCTACCGCCTACCTCGCAATGCGCGGGGTTTCCGACTAGTTAACTTTTATACGTACGTTACGTGAGCAGCACGGTACGGTCTTCTACGAACAATACGGGCACGAAGTATAGATAACATTGAAAGATGACCCGTTCAAGAAAATACCAGCCGATTTGCCATACCTGATACTCTTGGATCTGGTAACGGACGCCAATGCGTCAGATCCGGACTCCCCACGTCGCTGGACACGTCCATTTATATAATTCCAATCACGCGCCGCAATAATCTCGTTCCTTGTGCAATCGATCGATCGATCTGCAACCATGGATACCGTTCTACCTGATGACGTGCTCGCCGGAGTTCTCCGCCGCCTCCCACCGCGCAGCCTCGCGGCGTCGCTGTGCGTGTGCAAGGCATGGCGCGCCGTCATCGACGAGCAGCGGCTTCTCCTCCCGCACTCGGTGAGCGGCATCTTCATCAACTTCATCGACCATGACAGGCCACACTTGTTCGCCAGGCCAACGTCGACGCCCCTGCCCGGCCCGAGGCTCAACGGCAAGTTCAGCTTCGTCGAGCGCGAGAAACCTTGGGAGTGGTACAGAGTTCAAGACCACTGCAACGGCCTCGTCCTCCGCAGCGCCGACGACTTCACCGGCGACAACATGTTGGTGATTAACCCCGCGACGCGGCGGTGGGCTCACCTGCCGCAGTGCGCTAGTGATGACCGGAATCGCCGTGCCTTCATCGTGTTCGATCCTGCCGTGTCGCCACACTACGAGGTCCTGCTGGCGCCATTGGAGGAGCAAGTCATGCAGCCGTCGTCATGGACATGGCATGTGCTTTCATCGACCACCAAGACATGGCAGGAGAGAGTTTTTGTCCGGGAAGGTGCGGCTCCGCCCGCTGGATTACCACATCCACCGGAATACCGCAGCAGGTATGACACCCAATGGCGCTTTGCCGCATATTGGCAGGGAGCACTGTATGTGCATTGCCGTGGTGAATTTATCTCAAGGTAAATGATTTCACATGATTTCATGATTTCACATGCATATATATATCGAGGTTTCAATTTTGTATCAGAATGTTGCTTATTTTGCAGGTTGTCTTTGTTAAATGATACATACACAGTTATTGAATCTCCAATAGATTTAGCCGCGTGCAATGCAGGTGCACGTTCATTCATAGGGAAATCAAGAGATGGGGTATACTTTGCAACTATTGATAAGAAGGCGCATCTTCGTGTTTGGGTCCTCAGTGAAACTTTCTCTCTTGACAAGAGGATAACAAAGTGGTTGTTGAAGCATCACAGTGCCCTTAATACACATGCATGGTGGACGGCCACCAGGATCATAGGTGACCCTTGCCGGAGGGCAAGTCCTGGCCCCTGGATCATGGATCTTTACCACGACGGATGGAGAAACAATGATACTGATGATGAGTGCAAACAACAAGACTGGGACTCAGATGATGATTACGTTCTCGATATACCAAAAGAAGAAGAAGAAGAAGAAGAAGAAGACGACGAAGACGATTGGAACCGGGGTGCTGAGATTGATTTCCTTGGATTTCATCCTTACAAGGAGGTTATCTTCTTGGGCTCAGGTACAACGGTAGCCTACCATTTGGACAACGGAAAGATTCAGTATTTAGGACAAACATTCATAGATACATACAATCGTGGCTTCTTTGAATCGTTTGTGTATACTCCGTGCTTCATTGGAGATTAGAGAGAGTATATGGAGATGCAAGAAAAACAACAGAATTAAATATGTGGTGTTTTTTTATTATCCTAATTTTGTGTGTTATTCCGATTTGTCTAAATTTTGAATGGAGTACGGTATATAACGACAGAAAAACAACTTGAGAGCTCGGCGTTCCATCATGGTGGCATCGTCGGAGTCTTTTTGCATAGCCTAGTTGGCTAGGATGTGTCTTTTAAGTTGTAACCTTCTGGTGTTGTCCAGCGTGCTCCTCTCCGGGCACTACTTTCGGTAGATTGGTCGTCCTGGGCTTGGCACCCCTGCGTGTGCATAGTCCTGGATGTGTGTCTTGCTTTGTAAGGTCATGTTCAGCGGGAGATACTCTAACAACGTTGTAATTTCGTTGCTTCGGTAATGAAATTCGGTTTCACCGTGGTGGAAAAAATTGACAAGCTCAAACTTGAGAAGATGAAGTTGCTCGAGCTTAATTGGTTCATTATTTGCACAAGAACGTGAACACACCGACGAGGATTGAACTTGTAACATAATATATAGTTGACAAGAGTTTCACTTGAATTCACTCTGTAAACCATCATTTGGAAGAGCCATATAAATAGAAAATTATTTTCTATATCTTGTATGCATTCAACATATCTTTGCTCTATATTTTTTGCTAGCGAGAGTTTAGAATTCCGCATGACTATATTTGAAAACCTAATTAAAGAAATTATTGGAGAGTTTTTAACCAAAATCTCTACTCTAATAGTTTAGGAAGATACAAAAAAGTCTCTTGGAGTGTTCTAGGGACAGAAAAAAGTGTACAATCAATTTATTATTATCAATGTAACTCTAATTTTGTAAAAAAAAAAAGTCCATTATGGATTGTAGTTGTAGCTAAGTCAATATAATTTCATCAGTAGAAAAACAGTAAAATACTCCAACAAGAGTATAGCTTTTCAGTAAAATCGAGTCTCCATTGTGGGTTATATTCACAAAAGTTCCCGATACATAAAACCCTCGTTGTTACCATCGAAACCGAGAGAAAAGAACGATGTGAGGGCCTGGCGGCGACGGGCGCATGATCGAGCACAGCACCAGCAGCAGGCGTGAGACCGGCAACCGTGTAAGCATGTGTGCCAGACCAGACCAAGCCAATCTGGGTATGACGTCGGCCGTTCGGTAACCGCTTAAACCAAACCAACCCACTCCCTACACTAAAATCCTCTTAAAGCCGCAAAACCAAAACCATGTACAAGGTGAGCAGTGATTGTGTATGTAGCAAAAAATAGCTGAGGCTCATGAACTACTAGTGTACGATTCATCTTAGGCTTCATTCAAGATCAACTCGAATTCTAAATGATCCAAGCCCAAGATTGATCTAAAGCTCCCAAGCTTCGAGAGTTCGAGTTAGCTTTGTGCATTCAAGATCGTTTAAGGTGCATACATATGCTTTTTCAATTATTTTTACCAATTGCATCGTCCAAACCCTACAAGTATTCTTACATATAATAAGATAGTGATTCAAGTCTAAACACCATATTAGCGCAATTAGCGAAGCTTAAGTTAGGTAAAAAGTCAAATACTCATGATTGCTCATATTTTGCTTGCGTTAAGCTCAGCTCAAGATGGAAATGGCTCAAATGATTAACCGGCCAAGTTTGAGCCTAACTCTAGCTCAATCCTCTAACAAGCTCAAACTTGAGAAGATGAAGTTGCTCGAGCTTGGTTCATTATTTGCAGCCTTAACCAACCGTTTCACTTAAATTCACTCTATAAATCATCATTTGAAGAGTCATATCCTTTGCACTCTCTAACATCTTTTGCTATATCTTGTGCGCATTCTATATATCTTCGCTCTATGTTTTTTTTGGCTAGCGAAAAGTTTAGAATAACACATGACTATATTTGAAAACCTAGTTAAAGAAGTTATTGGAGAGTTCTTTTAAACAAAATATTTACTCTAATAGCTTAGGAGGATAAAAAAGTCTCTTGGAGTGTTCTAGGGATGGAAAAAAAATGTACCTATCAATTTATTGTTTTGTAAAAAAAATAGTCCATTATGGGTAGTAGCCTATAATCATTATAATTTCACTATAAAAATACTAGTAAAAGTACTCCCACAGGAGTGCTTTTCAGTAAAATCGATTTCCAAGGTGGGCTGTACTGCAAAATTCCCGTTACCTACATAAAACCCTCATTGCAACCTGTATCCCGTAGCCCGCTTCGGTGCGCCGCCGCCACGCCTCCACCATGGCCGCCACCGCGCCGGCCACCGACCCACCGGATGTCTTGCCTGCGGTCACAGCCGATGCTCCCACTCCTGCTGGACCCACCCCGGCGGAGTTGGTAGCCCGCGCCGTCGCCCCGTGAAGCCCGCCTTCCTCCGCCCGCCTCCCGTCCGCGAGGCACCCAAGGAGGAGGGCGGCGGCGGGGCCGTCGTAAAGGTGGAGAAGAAGTCAAGCGCCAGCTCAAGCGCGAGCGCCACCAGGTAACTACCGCGGTACCGCGGCCCAGGGTGCTTGCTCGACCGACTGCTTCAGCTTGTCATTGGGCTCTGCTTGCTAGGTGCTCGTTGAAATGTCTCTGCGGATCAGAGCCATCGTTTCACTTTTGGGCGCTATTTACGTTGTGCTGTGATTTGTTCCTAAAAAGCGTGTCGATCCCTGTGGCTTGTGTGTCTGTGTATGTGTATCAAAATGTTAACAGATTAATGAGCTCTTGGCTATATTGGACAAGGCTGTAAATGTGTGCAGAAAATGAGCAATGCCATAGTTGTTGCATAGTAGTTTTTAGCAACCTGAAGCTTGAACCTTCTGTTTTCTAGAACATGCATGAGAATCCACGGGTCTTTGCATTGTCAACAAAAACGTCAAACATGCTAGAAGCTCCACGAATTTAAGTTAAAGAGAGGAAATAAAATTTAGAAGCCACCCATGGATTCATGTATTGTTTGATTTATCCTTTAATCCGTTGGGCAAAAAAGCAAGCTTCTGGGCACCTAACTGTGATGCATGTATTGTTTGGTTTTAGCCTTTAATCCTTTGGGCGAAAAAAACAAGTTTCTGAGTACCTAATATCCATTCTAAGGTGGACCAACTGGTAGCGATCATGTGTCATTTCAAGGTTTTTCATTGTTACGTGAGAGCTATTTATATTATGTTAAATTTTGTCAAAGCTCAGCCTGTTGAATTGTGAAGACCATTGTGGTTTCGTTTGCAAGATCTATATTTGATCACCACACCGAGTTATTGCTAGATTTAGTAATCTGGAATATTTTCCTTAATCATTACTTCTGTTGGTTAGTCAGGAATTTTATATCCTCATGCTAAGGTGGAACTTCGGAGTGACATTGTACTTCTTCATTTCTTCTTATGCTTATAAATTAACCATGCTTAATGCTGAGTTGTTATTTTGGGCTCATATATGTTGAGTACTCCCTCCGTCTGAAAATAATTCAACTTCTAGAATTACTCAAAACTCTCTAAGTCAAACAATCTAAAGTTTCACCGAATTTATATACGTGCACAAAATTTTATATTAATATCGTTAGATATCTTGTGAAGTATAATTTCATGGTATATTTATCTGGGGTCATAGATGTTGGTACTCTATTCTATGAAATTAGTCAAACTTGAAATAGTTTGACTTAGGACAACTCTAGAAGTTGATTTATTTTGGGACCGAGGGAGTACTATTATTGGTGAAATACACATCATATTCCTGCACTTCAGAACTGTTTCTCTCAGCAACATGCTTGCTTTACAATCATAAATATTTACATGCTTTATAGTTTATAGTGCTTCTTTATACTCATGGGGTACTTTTTTTTTTTTCCATGCTTATACACCGCTTTCATGCTGTTGGTAGGCTGGTAGTAGCTTTTATTTGGGCAACTATGTCCTCCACTGAACTTATTATATTGCACAGGAACAAAAGTCTACTTCTCATCTTTGTATTGAAGTAGGGAAAAGTGGAAATGTGGACTCATGCAAATACGGCACTTCTTGTCGTTTCAGCCATGACATAAATGCTTATTTGTCTCAGGTATTGTTTTATTTGGCTATATAAATGGTTAGTGAACTTTATAACTTATTTAATCCTAACTAAATTGCCTTTTTGTGTGCAGAAATCAGCTGACCTTGAAGGCACATGCCCATTTACTGCACTGGGACAGTTGTGTCCATATGGACTAACTTGTCGATTCCTTAATACACATAAGGATAACCTTACTCCTCAAAATCAGCCAGAGGGAAACCATGAGAGAAATCCTTTGAGCAAAGAAATTCAAAAGCTCTTATGGAAGAACAAATATAAATTTCCCAAGGCCAGTGCCCAGATCAAACTTCTTGGTCTTAAGGTATACAGTTAACTTTTACCAATGTCTAGCCGTACCTCTGATCTCCCAATTTTCTTGTATCTCTTGGTCTTAAGGTATATATATAGTTATCATATGGTTCTGTTAGTTTTTATATTAGTGGGACAAGTATATTCTTTAGAATATACCCTTAGCTATGAAATGTTTTGTCAAGTTTCTACTTCAATGCATACTTGTGTTGGTTCACGCCACCCCCCCCAAAAAAAAAAACTATCATTGCCACTATTTTCTGGTTCCTGTGGACCTACCCATATCAATCTTTTGGTATATTTATGATGCAGGATGGAAACAAGAATAAAGCAGAAGCAGCAAATGAGGATAATCCAGATGAAACATGTGAGCTAAATGGTGATGACAAAACATGTCTTTCTAGCATTCCTGTGAATGTTGAACCTGATCCCACGTGCAAAGAAATAGATAATTCAGAGGGAGAACCTTTGGTCGTTAACTCAGATCAATCTGTGGAGGCAAGGCCATCAAAGAAATCAAAGGTTGAAGTTGATCAAACTCAGGACCATGGAACTGGTAATTTGCTTCTGAACTCAGATATTGGTTTAAAATTCCCCTATTGCTTATTTTATTATTTCCCAACTCACTTCTTATTTCTTAGATATTTTGACCCTTTTTACTATATCACTGATTAGGTATTCATGACAGTGAGGCTGAATCTGAAGCTGTTAATTTAATTAATGGGGTAAAAGTTTCCTCAAATAAACAAAGTTCCTGCAAAGTCGATCTGATCACAACACCTCATTTACGTGAAAAGAAAATTATAGATTTTCGAGAGAAGCTTTACCTTGCTCCCTTGACCACTGTCGGTAATCTTCCATTTCGGAGGCTCTGTAAAACCTTGGGAGCTGATGTTACTTGTGGAGAAATGGCTATGTGCACAAACCTTTTGCAGGTTAGATCAAGACATTTCTTCGTTTTTATCTTTCCTTTTTCTGAATGAAAATTTTGCAACATGCACTATTAAATTTGCTAGCAAAGGTCATAGGTTATTATTACCAGTTTGATTTTCTTCATGAGGCTTTTTGCTTATCATATTTTCATGTAGGGGCAAGCTTCAGAGTGGGCTTTGCTGCGACGGCATCCATCAGAGGATTTGTTTGGGGTGCAAATCTGTGGACCGTATCCAGATACGGTAGCACGAACAGTTGAGCTTGTGGATAACGAATGTTCAGTTGACTTCATAGACATAAATATGGGCTGCCCAATTGATATAGTTGTCAACAAAGGGTGCTGGATCATCATTGCTCACAAAGCCTATGAGGATTAAGAGTATTGTACAAGCTGCATCTACTGTTACTGAAAAACCTTTAACTGTTAAGGTAATGCAGCCATGAAATTCTGAAGATCAGCTAATTAATGTACTAGAGCTAGATTTTTGTAATTTCACACAGATGGGAAGATGCCTGTCTATATGCATCTGGACATGTATTCTTTTTGTATGGTGCTGCATATGAGTATTTTTTAGGTAGAAATTGCAGAAGTATTTTACTTATGTTCCTCCCTTTTGCTTGGTTTCAGGTAAGAACAGCTTTCTTTGAGGGCAGGAATCGTGCTGATTCTATAGTTTCAGATATCTACAACTGGGGTGCTTCAGCCATAACAATACATGGTCGATCACGGCAACAACGATACAGCAAACTTGCTGATTGGGACTATATCTATCAGTGTGCACAAAAGGCTCCTGACTATTTGCATGTCATTGGAAATGGCGATGTATTCTCCTTTACTGACTGGAACAAACATGTTTCAGACTGCTCCAAAATTTCCACTTGCATGATTGCAAGAGGTGCACTTATCAAGGTTAGCATCTGGCATTTTACATGTTTCTGCAAGTTGCTTCTAACTTTTCATCTTTCATCATCATATACATTTGTGTGAGCTCACATTGAATAATCTGGATGGAAGTTACAAGTGGAGATGCAGATTTTCAGTCCTAAAGAGTAAACTTCAATGAGAACCATCACATTTATAAACTGTGAAAACAGATTTCTTACTTTTCACTCCAATGCGAAAAATGTTAGTGAATGTTTTATCCCTCCAAGTTATTGTCGATGTGCATTCTCCTCCTAAAGTTAAAACATCAGCATTTAGCACCATCTTGTTGTGCAGAGCAGTCTGATATGCTTGAGAGTGCATATTCCAGCTTGGGTAAATAATGGGGTGTTGAATCCTACCAGTGACAGTAGGTAGGGATGCGCAGTAAAGAGAGATTCAAAAGAATGGAAATACCCAAAGGGCCAAAGGATTATCCTTGGGTAGAACTTAGAAAACAGCGGTCCATTTGCCTGAACCATGACCTGATTATTGAGCTAGTGGGTCTAGCCTAGTTGCAATTCATTCAGAAGAGGGAAGTGGGTTGACACAATTTTTTGTGGATTGTTTGGTAAAAAAAAGTTTGTGGATTGCTCTAAAAGATTGCATGGATCAAAACCTGATCACCATCACCATTCACACATGGAAAAAACATTGATACGTCATGTGCAAGGAAACATGGATAGCAGTAAACTCTTTCCAAAGCGGTCCTAACTCCTAATACAAGAGGTAGTAGGGTTGAAGTTGGTTGTTTAAAAGGACATGTGGCATTTAAAATACATCCTGCTAAATAACACAAATAAGATTACTATCTCATGTTCCTTCCGCAAACTGTATTTGGTCATCTTTACTATTACTGACTTGCTATTGTTGCTCAAGAATATGCTAATACATGACACTTGACATGATTTTATGTATGTTTGCATGATTGATTTTGTGCTAATACATGACACTTGACAGCCTTGGTTATTTACTGAGATAAAAGAACAAAGGCACTGGGATATTACATCTGGTGAGAGATTAAATATTCTTAAAGACTTTTGTGCGTTTTGGTCTGGAACATTGGGGTTCTGATTCCAAAGGTGAGTTATCTCAGCCCATCTCTCTAGATGTTTAGAAAGATTCAGGGTCTTGTGGAGCGTAAAAAGAAACGGCCCTCTGAATGCATTACAGCATTAGTCTGTTGTTTTACCATTGTGCAAAGTCAATTTTTGAACTAACCAAGTGTTTCTGGTTTTCAATGTTTTAAGGAGTTGAGACAACACGCCATTTCCTACTGGAATGGCTTAGTTACACCTGTCGCTACATTCCGGTGGGGCTGTTGGATGTCATTCCTCAACGATTGAACTGGAGGCCTCCAAGCTACTATGGGCGTGATGACCTTGAAACCCTGATGGTTTCTGATTCAGCAGCTGACTGGGTAGGCACTCCCGTTTTTGTTGCTCAGAATGTTGTATGAACACTGAGACATGGCTGTTAAACTGATGCATCTATTCCGTGCATGCAGATAAGGATCTCAGAGATGTTACTTGGCAAAGTTCCAGAAGGATTTACCTTTGCACCGAAGCACAAGTCCAATGCCTATGACCGAGCAGAAAATGGTTAAAGTTTTGAGTTCTCTTGAGGATCAGAGGCAGCTACCGAGGTCCATGCTGCATTCACGGTGATTGAACCCATCATGTAGCATGATTTAACTATAGCCAAATGGCAAATGTATCAATGGTTTACGTATAGACTATAGAGTGTCAATAATTAAAAGGCATCCTGATTCTCTCCATTCAGAAATAATATCTGATGTATGAATGTACGTTTCATCAGCTTTCAGAAATACAGCATTTCGATACATTTTAGCGTTACTATTTTTTAAATTTTTATTTTTTTTTTTTTTGTTATATTGTTACTAATTTTTATTTGTTGTGATTGACTCTCGTTCTCTATCCCCACCATCTTGTGGTAACCTGGTTTTAGATTTAAGACCCGGGATCTTCCTGCACGGGTAAAGTGCTCTGTTCCTAGACAATACAGCAGTCTGAATAAAGCCAGCAGTTCACCTGGTCAAAACGATCTTCTGAACAGGGACGAGAACGATGAAAATAAAAAACAATGACTTGCACTAATAAGTGCAATAGAACAGTTACATGGAAACACTATGATAGATTCAGTTACAATCTGAAAATCATACCGTTTTCTAACTTGCTTTACCGCCAACAAAATGTGGGATTCAGCATTCACGGGAAATCCTGAGAAGTGTTGAAGAGTGAAGACCAAGGGCATCTTTTCACTTTACCTGTTATAAAACTTTTTATTGAACAAACTAGTAGAAGTTCTGCCTTTGAATTAAGAATGGAAGAAAAGCCTATACAGATAAATCTCTCTCCAAGGAGGCCTCAACCAAAACAGCGGAAAAAGATCAGCGACCTGCATCACAGTGCAGTTGTTTTCAAAGACTCTTCAATTTCTTTCTTCCTTTCCATAAGTTCTACATTATGTAAATGACCATACCATTGAATTTGCGTCTCTGGCTTTTGTAACCCGAAATTGATGCAGCTTCCAACCAGTCCTTTATGCTGTCGAAATTTGTGGGTGGCGCATGCTGTGGGATCATGAAATGCTCCCAGTCCCAGGTGGAAACTGGCAATTGCAACCAGACCATTTGCATGAAGTGGCAGAGGAGGCAAAGATGATGCCCTGATTCAGAATGCCCATTGCAAAGTGGACAGCTGGCTTGATGCGGCGAACCCCAACACCTCTATCACGATCACCTAGGGTGTGTTTGGTTTGGATTTCCAAAGTAGCCATGCTAGCCCAGGTAGGCTGGCTAGTATTGGACAGGCCCATTGGAGCCGGATCCCTGTGTTTGGTTTGATTCCGAAATTGAGGCCCATTCTAGCATGTACAGCAGGTCTGGTTGTTTGGTTTCGTTTGCAATGTGGTGGTCAGCCCAATCTGAAATGGAAGGCCCGTGTTTGGTTGTCCAATTTCTGCTCCCTCCCGTCACCGTGGCCGCGGAACGGTGTCGATACCGCTCCCACTCCGTACCCACCTATAAAATCCGTCGGGCGTCCTTATCCTCTCATCTCACTCGCTCACCCCCACTCTTGCTCCCTCACTCGCTCACTCCCTCCTCTTCTCGTCTCTTCTTCTCCTCGGCTCCCTCGTCGTCATCCACTCCCATCGACCTCCTCCTTGCCGGGCTCCAACCTCGGCTTCGGCGATGGCGGCGACGCCCGGAGGAAGCGAGCGGGGATGCGCCGCGCTGTATTTGGCGGTGCTGCACCGGCGGGCCTCGGTGCGAGTGCCGGTGCATGCCTCCCCCCGCCCGATCCTCGTCTGCCCAGCGGCGCCGTCCATGCCCGGCAACGGCGAGGGGGCCGGGGTGGCGGCGTGGGTGGCGGCAGAGCTCCTCCGGTTCTTCGGTAAGTGCAGATCCGAACCTCGAAACCTAGCATTTGGTTGAACCAGATTTCTTTAGTTCTTGATTTTTAGGTTGGTTGAATCGGTTTATGAATGCTGTCGTGCCTACGTTAGATGTGTTATTGAAGATTGAATGATTCCTCGTTTGTAATACGTGTGTGCATGATTTGATTAGGGTTCCTGTGGTTGATATAAATTTTTGGGGGGTTTTTTGATTCCCCTGAATCATTGAACACTGTTTTATTACTTTTACATTGTCATGGATGTCATCTTGGTTTGATTAGGGGTTCACCGAATCGAGCTTGGGGCCTTTGGGCGCGATGAGTCGCATGACTGTGCAGGATTAGCAACCTCCCGGTCCCGATGTGCTTCCACCAACGTCGCTGTGTCCTCAAGAAGGATTGGGGGGGCAAGCACGCTGGCAGGCGCTTCTTGGGTTGCCCCATCGGGGTAAGCTCCTACTTACCACCCTCATTGACTACATTCTCATTCAATTTTGACCTCGCCTTGACATTGTCTTCGTGTTAACTTTGCAGGACAAACAAGAGCAGTGCCAGTTTCGTGAGTACCTTGACGATCCATGGCCGGAACGTGTGCAGCGTACCATCAAGGCACTCTTCCATGAGCTGGAACTGTACAAGCACATCGAGAGGCAATCCCACGAACGAGTTCGATGGATACCACGGAGGAGAAGGAGGCCTTGATCAACCAGAAGAGGGAGATGGAGGAAGAATTGGGTCGTACCCAGTGGTTGGCTGACAGGGAATGCAGGAGGTTCCACTCCAAGGCTGTGGTCGCTGTCATCGACAAGTGCAAGCTCCGATTACCTGGTGCATTGCCTCCTACTCGTGGTGTTCATCCAGCTCATCATCATCCTGTTCAAGCTCAAGTGAAGGTGTTGTGCCTGCTGCAATGGTTTGCAGTGAAGTTTGCTGCTCTTTTGTTGGTTCTCTTAGCCATGGTAGTAAGTTGTCGTTAGGATGTAGATGCACTAATGGTAGTATGTTGGAAGACCGATGGTTTAGGGTCAGTCTTGGTTGACTGCACTAGATTAGCCATGGTTCTTTTGGGCCACTGATGGCCGACTGCTAAGTCATGGTCGCCTGGTGAACTTAGCTGAAGTGCTAACTATACAAGCACTAATCTGCCGATGTACGGCTTCTTTTGTTATGTTTGCTGGAAACATGTATAAATTTGGAGATGGCTATGTAATATGAACCAGTTAGGTTTCAGAACTGCGTTGTTCAGTGGTAAACGTATGGATGGAAACCTCCAACTTATATATCTTGTTGTTTGCTTTTTAAGTCCTGGTTGAAGGCACTGTGCTTCAAACTATCTCAGATTGCTTATTCACGGTTACAAATTTGAGTCTACTTGAGACAAACAGCTGAGATGGTCCATTTTCATATCAAATCCAAGCGATTCTAGTACACAATTGTTCAGGATACATGAACTGCAGTACAAAACATTACAACATCGATCAAATTAACCAGAACCCCACTAACTGAACAAGGACAATAACCACTAACACAGCTATGATGAAGTCTTTCATGTGAATGTCTGCAACTCCTATGTGCGCCATGACTTGGGTTCCCACAGGAAATTCATCGGGGGGCTTCATTGTTGGCTACTGCGCCCCCTATGTTTTGTTCTTGAGCCCCATTGTTCTGTTGCTGCGCCCTCTGGAACTCATCGAAAGCAGCAACAGCATCTTCATATGAGTTGTAGCTGAGGTATTTTTGTTTCGGGGAAAGCGGTGGACTGGCGGCAACAATCTGCCCGACTCTCGTACACACGGGCTGCCGGCCAACAAACACAGCATACCATCTCATTGTGAAAACTGCAATGCAGCAGTAAAATAGCAATAAGTTGAAGAAATGCAGCAAGATGTACAAGAGGAAAAAATTACATAATAGTAGTCTCAAGAATCCATCAATTTCTCACAACATTCAAGAGTCTCAATGGTTGGTCAAAGTCAGATCAAACCAATGCAAACACTACAAGTTAAGCTAGGCCAATCATGTAACAAGCATGTAACAATCAGATGATGATAGCTAACTAGGACCTAGGCAACTATCATAATCTACCCATAAGTCTCTATGGACTGCAACCATACATCGAGCACATCAAAAAAAGGGTGGGACTGCTACATGGTTGTGGCGGCTATATGGCTCCTTTGGAAGGCCATCTTGGTCCTTATTTGTCATCGGTGGTCTTGGATCCATAGCTCCTTGTCCTCTGCAGACATTTGAACAAACACCAAAAGCTGTCCCCTTGTTCTGCATCAGGTGGTTCAGGCACATCATCAAGTCAGGCCTGCAGAAGTTTGGGACCTTCATGACTGCTTCATAGATCCCTGGTGCTGCCTCAGAGTGGTTCCCTTCACTGATGGCGCTGCTGAGACCATTGACAGCTGCTGTCATGCCTTTGAACAGTGCTGCATCATCTTCACTAAGCCCCTTCTTCCTCTTTTCTTTGTTGCATTGATGTCATCGAAGCCCTTGTCATTGACCTTAGCTTTGCCCTTGTCTTTCTTCAGCGACTTCTTTGCCCTCACCGGTGTTGCTTGGCTTCTTTGGTTCCCCTTCTTCATCATCGGCACTTCAATGGTTTTACGGGACGGGGAGGCTCCCCTAGAGCCCTGATTGGACCCCATTGGAAACCTGCCACTTGCAACCCCACAACCAAATATAATTTGCATCAGCTCATAGTTGAGGATTGGCACATTGAGGAACTCCTTGTCCTTGGGGCTATCCTGCATAAGATGTACAACTATGTGAGAATCAGTTGCAGCAGCAATATACAAATTCATTAGAGACCATGAAATGCAACTAAGCCCACCTTGATATGCCCATTGTAGTGAGTAGGGTCCAAGGTGATCATGCATCTCTCCTCATCCCATCCTGCAGCACTTAGTTCCTTCAACTTCACCACCCTCTTCCACTTAGCACTCCACTTGCGCTAGTGGTTGCAGACTTGAGAAGCATGAATTGCAATGTTGAAGAAAGTTGTCAGGTCCTAGGCCACTCCTTGGACATGAATGTCCTTGAATCCTTTCTCAGTTCTGACCCCTTCTTTCACTAGTTCAGCAAACTTTTCCAACATCCTAGCTGACATTGGAGGGGTCCAGTTTAGCCTAGGGACCTAAACATTGCCTACCTAGAGGACCTCTACCTCTGGGTGCTCAGCAGCAAAGGGGTCTGGTACCTCATCACCAAAAACATGAAAAGCATCCAATTCTTCCATAGGTACCAACTATGGAAAAGTACAAACAATAGTACAAGGATGGATGCATAGTCAAAACAATTAGATTCACATTGATCTAAACCATGAAACATTAAGATAACAGAATAGCCAACATTGTTCACAATACATGGGACTTGACCATATTAGTTCATACAACAAAAGGCATCATTGCCATAGGGTAGTGGTCTCAGAATAAAAAGGCATTACATGCACACCAAGTTAACATCTACTACTGCTGCAGTAAGAACCACTAATGAGTCCCAGAACTAGAAGCCCACATCTGAGTAGCCCACTCATCTCTTTTTGCTGCCCAAGCTTGGTTGTCACTTGCACTGTCATTGGGTCCATGGTGATGTGGAGGGTTAGGATCCCATTCAGTCTCTAGGGGATGATTTCATCCTGTCCAAAACGAAGGATCCAGTTGTGCAGGATGCAACAAGCTAGGACCAGCTTCACTTGAGTCCTGTAGGGGCGGAAAGGTTTGTTGTCTAGCACCCTGAACCTACACTTCAGAGACCCGAAGCCTCTCTCAACAGTCACTCTCCGGGATGAATGCCTCAAGTTGAACAACTCTCTAGGGTTCTGGGGAGTTCTAACACCAAACTCCTGAAGGTGGTACCTTGTGCCTCGGTATGGTGGTAAGAACCCAGGCTTTACTGCATATCCAGCATCAACAAGGTAGAACTTCCCTAAAGAAGGCAGGACAATAGGATTAGTTGTGTGAACATGAACCTAGGGGCTCAACTAGTAGATTCAGTGTATGGATGTCTAC
This sequence comes from Hyparrhenia diplandra, assembly GCA_015847255.1. Classification (NCBI taxonomy): domain Eukaryota; kingdom Viridiplantae; phylum Streptophyta; class Magnoliopsida; order Poales; family Poaceae; genus Hyparrhenia; species Hyparrhenia diplandra. Next base: position 588,999 of record JADLZK010011466.1, read on the forward strand.
CTGGTGGGACTCTAAGACCATCCTCCCTCTCCAGAGCATCTGCTAGAATCCTAGCATCATGAGCAGACCCCTCCCAGCCAGCCAAAACATAAGTGAACCTCAAATCAAAATCAATGGCAGCAAGCACATTTTGTGTGGTGCCATGTTTCCTCCCCATGAAGGCAGCTCTGTACCTCTTAGGAACTCTTGCAAGAATGTGAGTCCCATCAATAGCCCCAATACAGTCCTAAAACAGTAGTAAGCATTAAGCAAAGTGGGACTCCCAAGTGGCTAAACAAAAAAGACTAGAGTGAAACACCTCCTACCTTGAAGAATGGGTTCCACCTCCTACTGTTGTTAATTTTGGATGACACTTCATTAGTGGGTGGCCTGATCATTTCATCCCTAAGTTCACCAACTGCATACAACACCTCCTTGAAATACCTACTAATGGTCTCCAGGGACCTCCTGAAGACAGGAGTCAGAACTCTGAACCTCTGGTTGTGACCAACAACTATGAGGAACATGGCCACCTGTTCTTCAACTACCATGTGAATGCTTGGTCTCAGCAGGCCCCTCTCAGTGAACAGTTCGGAGCTGGGAAAAAGGGTTCCCTCCTCATCCTAAGCAGCTCAACACATCGACGGTCATCATGGTGGTAAATGAACCTAAGGTTGTTGTTCCTCTCAGCCTCTCTTGCACTCAAGGGTCCATAGGTGATCCCTTGCCTCGAGGAAGCTTTGCCTCCTAAATCTAGCAAACATCCGGGCACTCAACACCGCAACCAAAAGCTGCACCCCTAGCAATAAGCTGGCGACGCCTAGTCAATACGAACCATGGTTCTATAAACAAATGAACCACCAATCGGACGAAAAGAAAGATCCGAACTTGAACAACAAAACAAGAATGAGGAATCATGAACATTTGGATCAGTACACATCGGCCATTTGCGTCACCAAATGGTGCGCCTCCCGGATCGGCAAAAAACGAGTACTAGAACAACTAGATGCGGGGCTACAAATTAATTATGAGAACCCTAGCAGCGGTAGTAGTGAAACCCTAGCATTGCAAAAGGACCGCCGCGCCACCGATTGGTGCGCCTCGGATCATCAATCATCATTGACCACAAACCCTAGAGCTCAAGATAAAGATTCGAACCCAAGAACAAGATCGCGCAGACCCGAAAATGACATTCACCGCAGGGGAGAGGAAAGGCCGGGGAGGTGGGAGCGGCGCGGCGCCATACCAATGACCTTGGGCCTTACCAGGGATCTCAGGAGGAACACCCGGCCGAGACGGCGTTGCTTTCGGCGGAGGCACCGGACGAAGAAGGAACGGTGAGCGAGAGAGAGAGAGGGAAAGCGGCGGCTCGAGAGAGTGGGGAGTGAACAGAGCGAGGGCTAACCCTAGCCGGGCGGTGGAGCCCACGGTTATATACGCCCGGCGCCGACCGAGCACACGGGCCCACGGAAACGAAGCGAGCCAAATAGTGGCTGAAAGCCCGCCAGATTGGAATTGCTTAACCCCGCAGTTCCAAGCTGGCCGTTAGCACTCGGCACGGAGGCCACCCCTAGCGGTCCAGCCCGGCCAAAAGTGAACCAAACACCAAAATACAGGCCCAATGTAGCGATTACAGGCCACATTTCAGCAACCAAACACACCCCTAGTATGCGAATAAGAGCAGTAAAGGAGGGTAGTGCCATCGTTGTGCTGTGTCCCGAAGAAAGGCGATTTTCTCTTTACCTCTCTCTGAGACTTGATATAAAGAGAACATATTCGAGAAGCAATGCACATAGCATGGACCTGCAACACAGGAAACGATGACGTGCTGAAGAACATGCACCAGCAAATGATGGTAAAAATAAAAGAATTTCACAAACAGATACAATATGAAACCGTCCTAAATGGAACATAATTCTTAAAGATGGAACAAACCTTCTGTGATGAGCATATCTTAGTTTAACTGTTATATGCTACCTTCAAGAGAGCTTGAGCTGTGAGCCATATCTTAGTTTAACAATATTATTTACAGAACAGAGGCAACATGAAAATTGTTTCTGCACACATATAGCTGTAAGCCTGTAACTGACCATTTTCTTCAATTAACAGTCTACAAGTAAATTATTGGACACCTTCCATGATGGATCCTGATCTTAGCATGTGTTGATCGACAGTGGCTATGCATCATCGTACCAAAAAGCAAACCGATGCCCAGATTACACGAGTCTATGGCTGAGGGAGTGAAGCATGTTTCTCGCAAGTCGCAAGCTGAAGATATTTCCTTTGTTATTCCTATCTATCACTCTGCTCCATTAAGAATCAAGAAACACAAGGGTGATGGATCCCAGCCAAGGGAAGGTAAAAAAATGTTAGCTATATGTTTGAGCAGAATAAGTTGCCAAGTTTTTTGTGGTGAGGCAAATAGAAAAAAAAAAAAATCGTTCACTGGCTCAAATTGGAGAAAACTGTGTGCATCTCACATTAGCAGATCCAAAGCTATGATTGTGCATTCAATATTCTACTACTAGTTAGGGGAAAGCACATGATTCTTGTTTGGAAGAGGCCTGCCACACCGCCTTGTGGCACAAACAGTTTTAGTCGTTCATTGTTTTATATCATAGATAGCTATCCATATAAAGATCAACGAGTACTTAGACTGTATGTAACCTATAAAGAATTAGATAACTAAGAATTGTAGGTCATGTAGTATGTAATATGATGAAATTCATTGCCTAAAGCATAATTTTCAGGGAACCAGAATGATAATAAAATGATTTCAACATGCAGGACCAGGCCCGTACATGATATCGATTAGTGCATGGTGCAGTTGGATAATGATCCATCCGACAAATTAATAAAGAGTGAAAATTAAAAGAATCAATTCCATCGGTTACCTTGAAATCGATCAAGCAAGCAAGATTCCATAAGTGATCTGATCCATCAAGCATTGAGCATCAGGACTCCTTGCGTGTGCAAGACCAGCGCATTCAATAGCCTCAGGAGACATCTCTCTCAGAGCGTTTGGTTTACAGGATTGAAGATTAGTGGGCATCTTAATAATATTCTCAGAAATATTATTCCTAGCAAAATTATCTCAATCAAAAGGAGATATTCAAAAGGTTAAGCTCTAAAGCTGTTTCAGACTAATGGTATTTATCAAGAACTCAGAACTCTGCAGTGCCAAGAGAGAAGTGAATTAACCGAGGAATAAAAAGGGAACATATACATAAAGCAAAACAAAGATATGGCCACGTGTACCAAGCAACCTGGACCACATCCTCACGTAGCAGAATCCATGAAAGACATTGTTCTTGAGTGTTCAAAAAGAACATTGTTCTTGCAGTCGACTAGATGCTCCTGTAAGCTCTGCAGAATTATTGAAAAGTGAACATTGTTCAAAAATATTGATGCCCAGTTTCAGGAGGCCCATTGCAAAGTGGACAGCTGGCTTGATGCAGCCAACCCTGACACCACTATCACTAACACCTAGTATGGGAGTGAAGAACAGTAAGAAGGGTAGTGCCATAGTTACAATATGAAACCGTCTTAAATGGAACATAATTCTTAAAGGCGGAACAAACCTTCTGTGATGACCATTCAGGTATTAAACAAAACTCTGAATTTGAGATAAGCATAAAGCCTGCCAAACAGTTATATGCTCTTCAAGAGAGCTCAGAAAACAGGCGACATGAAAAATGTTATCAGCACACATATAACTAATCATTTTGTTCATTTAACAGTTGCCGACTAGTAAAATTTAGCCTTGGGAGCTCAAGCCACACAACAATAAGAAAATAAGCATTATCCCACTGATTTTTTGAACACCTTCCATGATGGATCCATCTTTGCATGTGTAGATCGACAGCTACTATGCATCATCATGCGAAAAGAAAGCTAATCAGATAGCTGCAAATCGATGCCCAGATTACATGAGTCTGGCAGAACGAGTGAAGCGTGTTTCTCTACAATCTGAAGATATTTTGTTTGTTATTCCTATCTATCACTCTGCTCCATCAAGAATCAAGAAACAGGAGGGTGAGTAGATTGATACCAGTAACCTCTAGACGACTGGACCTTAGCAAAGGGATTTAGAGTGTGATGGATCACAGCCAAGGGAAGGTAAAAAGTTGTTAGCTTTATGTTTGAGCAGAATGAGATTCCAAGTTATTGTGGTGAGGGAAATAGAAAAAAAAAATGGTGAAAGCTATGTGCATTTCTTCTGGTTTGTTTCATTGGCAGATCCAAAGCTATGATTGTGCATTTTGTATTCTAGTTAGGGGAAAAGCTCATGGTTCTTGTTTGGAAGAGGCCGAGCACACCGCCTTCTGAGACAAACATCTTAAGTAGTTCATTGTTTCATACCATTCATAGCTAGCTAACGATATAAAGGTCATTCTTTACCAACGATTACTTAGATTGTATATAACCTGTAAAGAATTAAAGATGCCTAATAATTGTAGGTCAGATGCAAGCTGCCCTTGCTATGTACTATGATGAAATTCATTGCCTTACGCATAATTTTCCAGGAACCAGAATGATCATCAAGTAACTTCAACATGTAGGACCAGGACATGGCAGTATATCAATAAACGCCTAATGCAGTTGGATAATGATCCATCCAAAAAATTGATAAACTATGAAAATTGGAAGAATCAGTTCCATAAGTTACCTTGAGATCGATCAAGCAAGCAAGATTCCATAAGCGTCCTGATCCATCAAGCATTGAGCATCAGGACTGCTTGCACGCGCAAGACCATTCACTCAATAGCCTCAAGAAACATCTGTCACGGAGCATTTGGTTTACAGGACATCAAAGATTAGTAGGAATCTTAATAATCTTCCCAGAAAAATTATTCCTAGGAAAATGATCTCAATCAAAAGGGGATATCAAAAAGTGAGGCTCTAAAGATGTTTCAGACAAATGGTACTTGTCTAGAACTCAGAACCCTGCAGCGACAAGAGAGAAGTGAATAAACTGAGGAATAAAAAGGGAACATATACATAAAGCGAACACAAAGATATGGCCTCATGTACCAAGCAAGCTGGTGGACCACATCATCACGTAGCAGAATACATCAGGGCATTGTTCTTGAGTGTTCGAAACGAACATTGTTCTTGCAATAGACCAGATGCCCCTGTAAGCTAGCTGCAGAATTATTCAACCATAAGCTGTTTTGAATCTAAGGTCAAGGATCTAGCTAGTGCTGTTAGGTATGACACTGAGGCTGTGTACTGTCCATTGGATGTTTTAGATGAACCCATTATTCATAGGGGACACGTACCCCCTCCACTCCAATGTTCTTAAGTTTGGGGGGCAATTACCCTCTTCCGAGTTCCAATGCTTTGTAAGATATTGTGACAGCTCTTATTTATTACTAGTACATAACATAATTGTAAAAAGTTGCAACTGAATATAGTTTTGAAAACCATTCAAAAGGATCGATGAATCTCGAAATTCAAAGAGGGATTAATGCTCGAAGCTCAAATAATTTGGCTGCACCCTACTCAAAATGTTACTTCTTGGTGTCCAAAGGTCTTATTTATTTTCATCATAAAACAAATCAGATTCCATGAGCAACAACTGCAAACCGGCCCTTATAACCACATAATAAGCATTGGGATCTTATCTTGCTTCAAGTTGAAGCCACTACCCTGACCTCCTATATATAGAGAGAGATCAGCTGGCTAATCTTGTTGCATTTGCATATGTACTGAAAGAGAGATGATAGCAATATATGTACTGAAAGAGAGAGATCATATATATAGCAATATAAGGTTGAATCGAGAGGCTAATCAATTTGTACTACCTAGTGTTACAGATCGAGATCAAGTTAATAAGCATGGCATACAGGGGAGTTGGAGCTGACCCTCCTGTCGGCACAGGACCTCAAGAGCGTGAACCTGATCACGCGCATGGACGTGTACGCCGTGGTGAGCATCTCCGGCGACCCGCTGACGCGTCAGTGCACGGAGCCGGACACCTACGGCGGTCGGAACCCGTGCTGGAACGCGACGTTCCGTTTCGCCGTCCCCGCGACGGCGTCGTCGTCCGGCCGCGCGTCGCTCCACGTGCTGCTCCGCGCCGAGCGGTTCCTGGGCGACCGCGACGTGGGCGAGGTGGTGGTCCCGCTGCACGAGATCCTCGCCGGCGCGTCCGGCGTCGGCCCACAGCCCCCGCAGGTGGCGTCGTACCAGGTCCGGAAGCTCCACCGCTACGAGCCCCCGCGGCGTGCTCAACGTGTCCTACCGCCTCGGCCCCGTCGTCGCGCCCGTGCTTGAGGAGCGGGCCCCGGAGAAGCCCGTCGTCGTCTATGCGCCTGTCGGCGTCCCGCCGCAGCCGTCCCATCAATACCCCTCAGCCGTTGCGTACCAGCCGCCGCCGCCAGGTCCTCCGGCCGGCCGTGTCGTCGCCGAGCACGGCCACGACGAGGCGGCTCAGAACAAATCAGCCGTCGTCATGGCCTACCCGGTGAGCGTTCCGCAGCAGCAGGCGTCGCATTCCCAGGCGAAGCCGGAAGCATACCAGCCGCCGCGGACGCCCGCTTCTCCACGTCCTGCGGCCGTCCACGCCGCCAGGCACGAGGAGGCTCCTGCTCCTGCTCGTGCTCCGGCTGCGGCTGCGTCTCCGGCTCGTGGCCAGCAGCAGCCGGGCCCAACTCATGTGTATATGGGCCCCCATAGTCAGATAATCTTTGGCGGAGGCAGTGCCACCACCACGGCCGCCGGCGGTCCACCAACAAGGACGACGACGGCGTCCCCGGGTCGGTCCATCATCAGCCCAGCAGCAGGGGAAGAAAGGTGATGGAAACTGGGCCTTACTCACCCAAGGAGGAGGAAACTACGCCGCCCCTGCTGCTGAGTCCATGTCCGTGTCCGTCATCAGCCCAAGAAGCAGAATGGAAGACCGTTGGAGGCCCAGTGTGCTCTCACACTCACAGCAGGACAGGGCTGCTGCTGCTGCTTCCCCGTTTTCCTCACGCAGCTCCTCCTTCTCGTCACCGTTATCGCCTCACTCGTCAGGCTCAGCTCACCACTCGCCTTCGCCTCCTTCCTCAGCTCATTCCTCCACCCGCTCACCTTACTCCTCCTCGGCTCACCCTTCTTCCACCACCACTTCTCCCCAACCGCAGTGGCGCTCGCCGGCCGTCAGTGGCGCCGCCGAGGTTACTCATGTCACCAACAATACCTTCCGCGGAACAGCCGTCTCTTCACCATTGCCTTCGTCCTCCCCTCTGCTACCTAACCACTCTAGTGTGGTGCCCTCGCCCTAAGAAACCCACCATCAACATCAACAATTACATCTCCCCAGCCCCGCTACAAAGGTACGTAGAAACTTAAATTAAAACACCCTATATAAATCTGCCATAAATCTAATACATAAGCTGTCTACCAGTGTCGTCTATGTATGACAAGACCAACGAAATGCACTCATATAGTTAAGTTACCTGTAAACTAGTGCATGTGCAAGTCTGTCTGTATACTTGTGTTCTCAAAGAAATAATAAGGGTGTGTGCGCACTTGTGGTTACAAAAATAAAGGCCAAAGTTTATAGATGAATGATAACCCTTTTTCAACAAAGTTTATATGAATTTGTTGGCTTGAGCTTGTAAGCACAAGTGCCTTACTATTAACTATAACCTGAATAACTTGCAACCATCTTATTATATACAAGTGTAACTCACCTACAAAATCTCATATTGACAGGTGACGCTCCATAGATGGAATATATCAAGCGCCTGAAACTACTAATAAAAGCCTATATACTCATACTGTTTCTGGTTGTCGAATTGATCTGATGGTAGTCCCCACTAATCAACCTTTTGTTTGGTCATAATAAAACCTTACCAAGTTATTGTTTGCAAAATTCTCAGATACCAAAACCAACATTTCCATGAAGAGCAAAAAGTGGTCAGCATCAAAAGCATAAGCTGAATTCACACATACATTTCATAAAATCTTAACATCCTATCTATAGTTTGGTTGATCAGTTGTTAGGTAACATCTAATGTGTTTAGTTTTCATTTGATTGAAAAGATTCCACGAGACGCTACAGAACAATCATCAAGGCCAAGAATTATAATCAGAAGCAGACAAATAGACCGTCGCCAGAAAAACTAGGCGTTCAGGAGCTCAAGGCATCATCATCACCAATACAAGTTAAGCACAAATTCTGTTGGAAACGTGGTGTCACACATGATTTATCTCTGCCCGGAATGTAACTCAGGCTCCCCAGCAGGAATAAAAATACAGGTCCTAATAGAAAGCCATAAGTAAGCGCTAACTGAAAGCCTGAGGCTCAGCTGACAGCTTGATCCTCTCCTCAGGCAGTCCTCAGGATGATGTGAATCCCACTGTCAGTGTCCACGATCTCGCTGAGCTCACCAACCTTGAGGGCATATGTGGCATCCTCAAATGGTTTCTGCATCTGCTTCCTCCCAAAGGTACCTGTGGTCAAAACAACATGGTTGGAAACATGAAATCTTGAATCAGGGCTGACAGAACGCAAGCTGATAGTAAATAACAACAATGATTGCATGCCACAGAGCTACTACTGTATTGTTTAATGTCTATCCAATTGATATTTTTCTTCCCCTGCAAAACCACTGTAAATATCAACATGTACTTTTCCATGTCTTAATACCAACAAACACAAAGAGATGCACACGATATCATCATGCCATGCAGCACATCTGCATTTGAACTACTATTCTGATGATGAGCTTGACCAAATTTCTTATTCTTGTGAGTTAAAACAACAATTTCACCTTCACACACTTTCAATCTTAGGAGTTGTTATTACATATCAACTAATTTCTGATTCTTGTTAGCCATTACACAATAATTAGTTGTATTACTCCAAACTCAGAATCATCTGCTATTAAACAACAAACTCTTCAAACAGAAGTGCACAGGAGTAAGGAAGGGAATGTCACATGCTATTACTCATAGTGTGTAATTTAATGAAGAAAACGAGATGCCCCTGTGACATGACATATATAAAACATATACTACAGCAGCTGAAAGGTGTGGCAACATGAACTTGCACGTGTGGAACATCACAATGACAAAAGAATAATGATGCAAAACATGCACAAGTAAATACAAAGGGTACACACATAAAAGATACTGAAACTGATACTATGAAAGAATTATTATTACAACTAAAGATGTACCAACCAACTATAATAACTTTGGATTTAAAGTAACCAAAAAAATTGGGAAGCTTTTTAAGCGCTTCAAGCCTTCAAGATGATTAGAGTTATTATCAAACTCACTTCATTTAGCCCTAACTAAAGATCTCAAAAACATGGCCTGGTACCAAGCTGCCTTGAATCACATGAACATTTCTTCCAAAAGCTACTCATACTTCTGTTCTCCGTAACAAGGTTGAACCCACTCTTGCAAATAAATCGCCTCCAAGTTAAAGGGAGCACAAGAATGGACAAATCTTTTGTGCTAGACAGACCATGACCAGAAGGCAATGTGATCCCAAAATGATAAGTGACAACTTTTCATCACAGAGTAAAACTGCTTAGGGCTTACAGAAAAAATGTAGTCCCATGAAAACTCAAACTACGCAACAAACAGAGTAAAAACTGCTTAGTGCTTACAGAAAAAATGTAGTCCCATGAAAACTCAAATTACACAACAAAAGTAGCACTTCATTTGATTCTTTATACTTCTTTCATTCATAATTTTGATTGAACAGGAACCTATGATAGGCAATAGGTACTACACACTAACACTAGCAGAAAGATATTGATCCATGCAGGACGCACAAACCATAAGCTTTTACCACCATGCATTGTCGGCAAATGAGCATAAATTACTAATGCCCAAATTACATGACTTCAAAAATGAAATAACTGTGTTGTCTACTTTTTCTTATAGACAAAAGGGTCCTCCCCTGGTTTTCATTCCCAAGAACGAAGTAGCAATACATATAATGTGTTTCCGGTCTCAGGATCATCACCATGCACAGTTTAAACACCCAAATGTGCAAATGTGCAGTTGGATCTCCAACATTATCAGTTGCGGAACCAACCTATAAACTGGTTAGACTAGAAATGTCCAAATAATTTCCACAATCTCAATTTGTACCTATGTTGAACTGGACAAGGAGGCCAGGCCAAATTTCCCAAATAACTTCCACAATCCACACTAATATGACAGCTTGACTAATCCAACAACAGCGACCGACATGTATGTATGGAATTGAGGTGCCTCAGATAAAACCAACAGATCTATACCGCGCAGCAGCAGCTAGTATCCATTGTAGGCACGAGATCAGATCTATCTCGGCGCACGACAAGAGCGAGAAAACTGAACGAGAGAGACGGGGGAAAGGGATAGATCGTAGGTACCTAGGTCCCCGCCGCGTCGCGCGGATGAGCAGTCGGAGTGGCGCGCGGCGAGGTCGGCGAAGTTGGCCTGGCCGGAGAGGATCTGGTTGCGGAGGTCGAGGGAGGCGCGCGGCGGCGTCGGCCCGCGTGGTGGCGGAGATGATGCGGCCGTCGGGGTCCTTCCAGGAGGCCTTGCGGCGGGAACCCTGGTGCTTGATGAGGATGTGCGACGCTCGCACCGTCTCCGCTTCTCCTCCCGCCGCCGACGACATGGTGTCCGCACTAACGAGACGAGAGGCGGCGGCTGCACAAGACGAAGATGGGGAATATTCCTCCGTGCACATGCAACCACTGATAGATATGCCAAGGCAAATATTCTGTGGATATTCTGTGAAAGTTTGTAAATTAACAGATTTACAAACATGGAAATACAGTAATCAAATATTTCTAAAAATTTGTCTATATTTCTAAAAATTAACAGAGATGTAAATTAACATGGAATAATTAAAGTGAGATATTATGTGGAACATCACTTGCATTATTGTAATCAAATATTTTAATTTTGACTACTACTTAATTGTAGATGGACCCGGTGATTTTTGCTAGCGCATACGCACGAAAGAGTCTGGGCCAAAGTCGTTATTCTAAGATAAACATTGCAGAATAAGCCATGATAAATT